>CP140202.1:0-600000 GCA_037349495.1 Lotmaria passim
AACCCTAACCCTAACCCTAACCCTAACCCTAACCCTAACCTAACCCTAACCCTAACCCTAACCCTAACCCTAACCCTAACCCTAACCCTAACCCTAACCCTAACCCTAACCCTAACCCTAACCCTAACCCTAACCCTAACCCTAACCCTAACCCTAACCCTAACCCTAACCCTAACCCTAACCCTAACCCTAACCCTAACCCTAACCCTAACCCTAACCCTAACCCTAACCCTAACCCTAACCCTAACCCTAACCCTAACCCTAACCCTAACCCTAACCCTAACCCGTACACTACTACACCCGTACACTACTACACCCGTACACTACTACACCCCTACACCCTAACCCCAACAACACCCACACAACACAACACACCAAAGCACGCACCACCACACCACACCACACACACACGCAACACAATTCAGCTCCTCCACAATGCAAGCACCATCCAATCGTCTTGCAGCACAGTAACACAGTCTGTCCAGGCACACACAAAGGCAGTCGTCTGCTCACCTGCAAAGCACACACACACACACACACACTGCGGACGAGCACTCGTCCATCCAGTAAAAGTGAGCTGTGGCCACGCCATTCAAGCGAAGCGCCAGAGCAACAGATTAGGATGAGAAGAATAAATAAAAAAAGCAGCTCTGTGCAAAGCTGATGCCGTGGTCGTTTCCAAGGTCTTTGAGCTTTAAACAGCTGCAAGAGACGCTGAAAGCGGTCACAAAACAGTACGCGGTGTTAAGCTTATGGAGAGGCGAAGCAAGTAAAAGGACAAGCAAATCTTGAAAGAAGGGTGTTCCGCGCATGCCGGCGTGGCTTAGCGGAGGGCAGCCATCCAAGCCTTCTAAGCTGTGCAGGAAGCAGTCTGTTACCTTGAGCTTCTTAGCGACACACACTGCAAACGCAAGGTCTCGGAAACAGCAGTAAAAAGAACGGGCAGGAGAGTCATCCACCTCTCTCTGAAAGCCAGAGGACCACCTCTAGACAATCGAAGCACCGCACAGTTTGTAGTTTCTTTTTTTTTTTTTTGCGGATGAAGCTGCCAAGATACAACACCTCCGAGAGAGTGTGCAGAGAGACATGTTCTGAGGCTCGATTTCCGGAGATGTCGGTGTACGTGTGCATGGGACACCACCTCGAGTTAGGGTCAGAGTATTTGCCCCTGCTGGTCGCACTTAGCTGGGGCAGGTATTGTGACTCAGCAAAAGCGGAAAGGGCGCAAAGCTCTTCAAAGCGGCCCAGCTCCATCTCCTTGACTTGCATCCGCGTCGGCACACGCAACGCGCGCTGCGCCGCACCAGCAGCCACATGAATTCTACCCGCTGCTGGACAAGGAGCCGCAGGGCGCAGCCCAAGGCGATGCAACGCCGTCTTGCATGCAGCTGGCTGTGCCTGTAACTTCAACGCCCAGCACCCAGCATGGTGTGTTTTATTGTTGTTAAAGTGAAGCGTTAGTCTAGCGCTGCGCGCACGGTTTACTTGCAGCTTTGAGGGAGGTCCTCGCTACGTCGCTCACAGCAGTGGAGGCAAAAGCAGCGGCCACCGCTGCTCTGCATCGGTTCGTCGCTGTGGTGCAAATACACAATCCACACCTTTTTGCAACATCGGCGCTCCAAAGCTAAAAAGACGTGGTGCTTCTAATAAAAGTGCATCCTCGCATCCAACAGCATCTTCGTGCTCATGATCTGCAGCATGTAAAGTAATGGGGGGGAACCTATGAGGCCTATGAGCTGCGAGACATTCATGATGTCCAGGCTCGGTATGCTCACATAGGAAGAGTGTCCTTTTAAGTCGTCTTTCGGAGCAGCGCTGGCGCTTGCAACACGCGAAACGCAAACGCCACGAACTCGTGCGGCGCCATCCACAGCGAGGGAAACAAGAATAAGCGTCGACTCAGCTGGACAGAAATGCAGCTACGTATGCAGAGAAGCAAGAGTAGCACGGGCAACGCAAGGACGAGTTCATTGGGGTGTGAGGAACAAAACGAGACATTGAAGGAGGAAGCCTGGGGTCCTGACGTCCTTGTTTGCATAAGTGCTAGAAGAGCCTCAAAAGCGGAAGAGGAACAAGAAGAGGCAGATTTAAAAAAAAATCACTTATGGAAAAGCACAACGAGCTAGCACTGCCAGCGTCAGTTGCGCGAATTCCTCTGCTGTCGAGCTTACTGACGCTCTAGGCACAAGTGAGCCCATTAAGAGCCGCCACCCTGCCCTGCGGCATAAGCTGAGCACCAGCGATGGAACTGAGTAACACACACTTTTTTGACATGCGCACGTAGTCGACGCTTCTGCATCGCTGAGGAACGTTTCTGGAAACTCGTTCAAAAAAGACTCTACGTTTTGGCGAAATGTAACCCTGTTGAGGTTTCTCCATCCCCGTGTTCGACAGACGGAGCGTGTGAATCAAAACCATGTCGATCTTCAAATCGGGAGGAAAAAAAAGTCCGTAAATGCGAAAGTGCTTCAGGATGCGTAGGAGACCGCGTTTACGGACCCGGCCTTCAGAAAAGACAGCTTAATCGGCATAGGTCGCCTGCTTGCATGATGGGGGTGGCTGCTGCGCACAGTATTATGTTGAGCAGAGATACTCTGAAATGTAGAACGTGGAGAAAAAAAGACATATGAAAAGAAAGCGCCACAAAAAAAGGTGTTCGCCGCTGTATTACTAAACTGGCAAGGGGAGTCGGAGAGACGATGAGTGGGAAAGGAGAAGGTTGGTGCGACGAGCCACACCCGGCACCATTCACTGTTACTTACACGTTTATCCTTGGAATCAAATTCAGAAAAAACAGCCCACGAGGAGAACGCTTAAAGAAAGCTCTCCGAAAACGTCCAGTTTTTTTTTTCCCTGAGAGGAGGATAAGAATAGCGGGACTATTACTCAACTTTGTTTTTCTTTTTTTTTTTTTTGCAATGCGCTCACAAAAAGACTGTTTCTGCCTTTGTGGGGAAACTACCCAGAGAGAAAAGAGGAAGTAAAGCAAATATGCGTTTTGTAATTACTAAGAAGGGGAAAACAACCGAACACATCTTTTGAAAGAAAAAAAAGAAAATAAAACTGAAGATCAGGTCTTCCAGCGTCTTTTGATCCACGATAAGACAGGAAAAGAAAGAAAAAAAAGAGAGTCTTTTGATTAGTAATAAGGAGGGGAGAAAAACAAGCGTAAACAATAGAAAAAAGAAATTCACAAGCTGAAGGTGAAGCTTCACCCTCTTGCTCCTTGGCGAGCTCAGCAAACACGCAGGTGCGGCACTACTTGCCAAGAAGTCATCAGTGGGGAAAAAGGAAAAGCAACAGTCGGGAGATTGATCGAATACGTTTGCTCTCTCACAGCTTTGACGCATCGGCGGCAGCAGCAGGGTACTCGTTGCACAGCAGCCGGTACGGTGGCTCGTCTTCCATAATCTTGGGGAAGCGGCCGACCTGCACGGCGAACTTGTTGTCCGTGTTGTCGTCGTTGGTCTGGCTCACTTCTCCAATGAGAACGGAGCCAGTCCCGGGCTTCGCACACAGCTGGTGGTACATGCCCTGCGTCATGGTGACGCTCTGGCCGGGCTTCAGCTCCAGCACGTAGCCTGCAGGAAACGTCTTGCGCACGCCATCGCAGTACACTACGACGTCCGCCTTGTAGTCAATCCCCTCCTTCGGGTCGGTCTTGTCCTTGCTGTATAAAGTCACCTCAAGGACGCCGCCGCCGCGGTTGATCAAGTCTTCCATTTTGTGCCAATGGAAGTGGAACGGCGTGATCTGGCCCTCCTTCGCCAGCAGCAGCTTCTCCGCGTACGGTTTCTTGTACTTATCGTGCATCTTCAAGTTCCCGTTGCGGATGGTGATCAGGCCCAGCCCGCATTTCTCGAAGTCACCACGGCCGAAGTCCGTGATATCCCAGCCAAGCATGTTATCGCGGATCTCGTCGCACTCGTGGCCCTTCGTCTTCCACTCCTCCGGCGTCCACGACGCGAAGGGTGGTAGGTGGAAGCCGTTGGCGCGAATCACCTCCTCCATTTCGCGGATCACTCGGTTCACTTCAGAGCGCTTCATCGCCATGAACGAAAGATGTAGTCAAGTTAGCTGAGGTCAGGTATAGCCAACTGAGCTCGGGTTTGCGTTTATGTGTGCATGTAAGAGAGAGAAAGAGAAAGAGGCATGTGTTATGTGAACGTGTAGTGCGGCATGCAGGTGACGTGGGTGAAAAGCGCAGTAGAGACACATCGGCACAGGGGTACGATCCAGCTGCAACATAGCAGCTCCCTGCTTCACAATCAATTGACTCAGGAGGAACTCTCAGAAAGCCCGTCCTGCCTTCAAGAAAGACAAAAACAAAGAAGAAAAAGCAGTGAGGGCAAGAGCAGTGTCATTGCTCCTCCTGTTGACGTAACTTGATCTCACTATTTGTCACCTTAGCTTTTTTACTCTCCTGCCAGCGCGCAAGACAATTTAAAGGCGCACATAACCCGCAAGGCCTTCCTATTAGCAGGAAAACAGGCGTGAAAATAAAACAGCCTCTCGCTCCTCCACGGAGCAAGCAAAAAAAAAAAAAAGAAGCGTCGGGAATGGAATTCTCGCTCACATGCAAGCACAGTAGAGCTGCAGGGCGGCGAAGCACTACCTTTGCAGTGACTATTGATTTGCAATGCGCTCACAAAGAGACTGTTTCTGCCTTTGTGGGGAAACTACCCAGAGAGAAAAGAGGAAGTAAAGCAAATATGCGTTTTGTAATTACTAAGAAGGGGAAAACAACCGAACATATCTTTTGAAAGAAAAAAAGAAAATAAAACTGAAGATCAGGTCTTCCAGCGTCTTTTGATCCACGATACGACAGGAAAAGAAAGAAAAAAAAGAGAGTCTTTTGATTAGTAATAAGGAGGGGAGAAAAACAAGCGTAAACAATAGAAAAAAGAAATTCACAAGCTGAAGGTGAAGCTTCACCCTCTTGCTCCTTGGCGAGCTCGGCAGGCGTGGAAGCCGTCAGTGAATTGAACAAGACGAAGGTAATACACATGTGTAACTAGTAACTGCGTCACACTGTTGAGCATCAGAAGCGCTAACGCCGCACCTGCGTTTCCTTTCTATTCTTTGAAAAGAAAAAAATAAGCGTAGCATGTGACGACGTGGCTGTGGAAGCGACACGTGTTGTAGAGATGGCGAGTTGTTTGCGTACTCAGCGACATATGGTAAACCACATCTAAATGGTGTGGGTGTGTGTGGCCCGCTTGTGTAGCCATGTGCCTTCTTATTTTTTGAAGGAGAGAAAAAAAAAGTGTGAAGGACAAAAGAAGAAGTGTAGAAATGGGTGTGGCAGACAGTCACCTCGGAGCATGTGGAGCTGCGGAAAGATAAAACGAGAGTATCGCCGAGGTGTTACGTCGCTCATGTCTTCAACGCTGACAGAACAACCGTTCTGTGCGAGAAACATAAAGGGCAAGTTCCGCTGTGGAATGCAGCATTGCCACAACTCCGCAGCCAATGTTGTTGTCGCTCTTTTTCTCTTTTTTTCTTCTTTCTTCTTCTGTTCTCTCTCCTCGGGGTAGAGGTTAGATAAGGTGGGAAAGGGTGGATCCATAAAGGCGAAAAAAGACAAACAAAAAGAAGTCTATAGTGTGTCTGCTGCTGCTACTTTCGAGCTTTCGTCCAGGAGGATTTCAACAGAAGCGCGGCACGCACGACGAATACGCGAACAAGCACGCAGCTTATGCGTAGCCGTACAGGATGTGACCGCGCTTGCGCAGCGCGTTCACCACGTCGGACGCCGTCACCGTCTTCTTGCGCGCGTACTCGGTGTACGCCGTGCTGGAGCGCACCACATCCTCGACGTACGCCTTCAGCACGCGGCGCACCTCCTCGTAGATCTCGCTGGAGATGCGCTTCACACCGCCACGGCGAGCCATGCGGCGGATGGAGCCGCGGGTGATGCCGCGGATGTTGTCGCGCAGCACCTTCTTCTGGCGCTTCTGGCTCCCCTTGGCGTCAGCGGAACGCTTGCCCTTGGCCATGGTTGGAAGCGATGTGGTGAAGATAAAAAAAAAATGGGCGAAAAAAGTGGTCGGTATCGAGTTTGGGAAACTGAGTGAGTGGCAGCGCGTCTATTCTGCGTCCAGTACAATTATTAACGAAAGAAGTGGTGCACAGCGAGAGGAAAAAAAAAAGATCAAAGGTGGAGCAACAAGGAAGGAAGACCAGCGACGTCGAAAACACGAGGCATGTACTCCGTCGCCTTATAGATAAGTCCGATTTGAAAGCCTCACACTGGCAAAAAAAAAAAAGTGCGATCCTATTAAATGAGTACTTGAGCGACAGGACAGTGTTTAGCTTCATTAACGGTTTGCGTTTTCGTCACTAAAGCTCTTATGAGAGAAAAAGTAACGCGCCTTGTATGCTTCGACTTTCATGTCAGCAAGAAGCGTTTATGAGAAACGCAAGCAAACCAAAAGAAACAGACTCCATGGATGGCAGTTTTTCAAAAAGGAGATAAAAGAGAAATCCAACAGCGGATGTAAAACACTCTCGACGACAAAAAAAAAAAGAAGAGGAAAAACAAAGAAAAGGGAAACACAAAGCTGCTTTTTTTTTTTTTTGTTGTTGTTGTGGTTGTTATTGCTTTTATTTTTACTGCGGCGTTTTGTCAGACGCCTGCAGCAGGGATTGAATTGTCTCCGCAGCCGCGATGAATTCTCCTCGTTTGACGTAGCGAACACCGTTTGGAATGTTCTCCGGTGCCACGGCAGCTGCAACGACGACAAATACGTCATCGGCGCCTTCCTGCTTGAGACACTCCACGAGGCGGCGTAGCGGGGCTGAGCCGTGGGCCGACAAGACGCTCACGTACACGCCATGTACATCCGCCTCCACAGCCTGCCGTGCAATCTGCTCCGGTGACTGCTTGGCTGGTCCGATGTCCACATCGAAGCCAAGATCAGCCATCAAAATCGCGAAGGCGTCGTCCGGACGTCCTTGAGAGCAGTCTTCGAAGGTGCAGAATAGAATGCGCGGCCGGCGCCCTTCCATAACAGAAAAGGCGTGTGTGTAGCTCGTCACTGCCTGCAGCTCCTTCGTCTCACGACTCGCGCGTCGCATGTGCTGTTGGAGAGACGACTTGTCCGGCAGTGTTGCACTCTGGTACAAGCCCACGGTTGTAGAGAAGGAGCAGTAGCGAGCGTTCACCACACTTAGCGTAGCTGCGGTGACGGTAGTGGCTGCGGCTACACGTGACAAGATACGCCGCATTTGTGAGTATCAATTGGTATTCTGGTTTCAGTATTTTAATTTTGAAAAAAAGAAAGTCAGTAGCAGTGAAAAGAAGTAATACAAAAATAGCTGCGATAGATTGACAGAAGAATCCTTGCAAGTGTACTGGAAAGAAAAAAAAAACGTATTAGAAGAAGAAAGCAGGTGGGAGAATTTAAAAAAAAAAAAGGCAATGACTATTGTTGTTATCGTTATGAGGCAACCGCTATCTGCCTCACTGCTGCAAATGGTGGGTACAAAGTCATCAAAAAGAAAAATAATAATAATAACACTGTACGCAGAAAACTGTCTTTACGTTTAACATGACACGCATTTCCACTGTGTTCTAAGACTGTTCGGCAAGCTCTTGTTTTAACTGTGTTCACTTTTTCTGAAAACGAGCAAAAGTCCAGGAATAGAAAAAAAAAAGCTGCTTTGTGTATAAGCGTTAATCGTGGGAGTAAAAAAAAAAAAAAAGAAACTCGTGATTATAATGAAGAAAAAAAAAAGCATAGAAGACCATTAGCATGTCAGTTGAGAAATACTGAGAGAAAGCTAAAGGCCGGCTAACGTCGTCTTATAACTTTTGAGGGTCGCGTTTTGATTTACCATCAGATTTGTTTCCCGCTCTTTGCAGTACATATGTGTGGAGTTTGAAAAAGAGCTATTCTTGCTTCGCTGTTTCTATGCGATCGTGATGCTCTTGGCGATCTTCTCCATGTCCTGATGCTCGAATTTGCCAGCGTCCTTGTGCAGGCAGTTCGCCGAAGCAGCCGCCAGAGCAAGGCGGAAAGCCTCATCTGCCGGCACGCCGTTGATGTACTGCGCGAAGAAAACGGCGTCAGCCGTGTCGCCAGCACCCAGTGGACTCACAACGCCCTCGACCTTCGGTAGGTGCAGTTGCTTGAGTGCCTTGCCGCGTTCCTGGATGTACGCGCTGCGTGGCCCATCCGTCACAGCGAGTATGTGCACTGTCCACTCCCGCATCGCACGCGCAAAGGCGCTCTCCGGCGTAGACTCCCCGGTGAGCTTGTAGAGCTCCTCCATGTTAACTTTCAAGATGGACGTGGCGTGCGGCACCTTGAGCGACGCCTCGATGCCTTTGATGGCATCCAGCAGCACCGGCTTCCGCGCCTCGGCTGCCATCTGCGTCCACCGCGTGTATAGCTCTGGCGAGGTGTGGTCGGGCAGGCTGCCCATGACGGCAATGCCACCAGCGCGCTCCAGCTTTTCGCGCAGCACACGGTCCATCTCGTCCGCTGACTCGGCCGGCACCGGGTAAGACGGTTCGATGATCTCCGTCATAGTGCCGTGCTTCTCGTCAAGGCAGGTGATGCAGGTGCGCGTCTCGGCTGGCACTGTGACTGGGTGGACGGCGATGCCCTCCTCAGCGAAGAGGTTGACCACACGCTTGCCCGTCTCCCCACCGACAAAAGTGAAGAGCGTCGTCTTGCAGAAGTGCGGGCTCGCCTTGAAACATGCGGAGGCACGGCAAAAGTTTGTGCCTTTGCCGCCTGTGTACTCCCGAATCGTAGTCGCACGGTTCACAGCATCGAGGCGTAGTTCGCCGAAAGTCAGTGTCTTTTGAAAGGCTGGATTGGGACCCACCACCAAAATGTCGTTTGAACTCATCTCGAGACTGTGTACTTTGTAAAAAAAAAAAAAGTCAGATGGTGACTTAACCAGAGGAGACAAGAGAAGCGGAGTGACTGGATGAGATTGAAAAGCAGGAAGGAAAAAAAGATAGGTGCATTCTTCCACCGAAAACCACTCATCAGAGAAGAGCAAAAGTAGAGTGAGGCAAGACAAAAATTGTTAGACGAAAACAAGTAAGTTCTTCTGTTTTTTTTTTTTGCTCGTTCAACCGTCAGTAAGTGTACACGCTTGCTGAATGTGGTCCGCCCTGTGGTCTCAGCTTGGCCGAACGTATCCGAGGCTTATTTGTTACCGTATGTTAAGATTGCACGTGCCACACAAGCTCGACGGATCGGCGCTGCTGAAAAGTAGGGAAAAAAGGTGTCTTCTACCATTTTCTAGAAAGGGAGGAAAGAGATGTCATCGTAGTGGAAGTTAATCTACTGAAATCCACCTCCTTTCGTCGTTAGCACAGATAAGGAAAAAAAAAACACGAAACAGGAGAAACTAAAGGAAAAAGTAGTTATTATTACAAAAGAAAATGGAGACGCTGAAATAAGAGATAACGAGTAAAGCACGGGAAAGTAAAACGCTAAAAAAAAAAAAAGAAAGCTGCATCCCAGTTTGTGTGAACCGACTAGATGGGCTGGGTGTGGTACTTGAGATATTCAATTGCTGTCTGGTCGTCGGCCTTCTGCAAATACGGCATGACAGCAGCCGATACCTTGATGTGGTAGTTATTCACCCACTGCCGCTCCGCCTCCGTCAGCGCCGCCGCGTCGATTAAGTCGCGGCACAGCGGGGCCATCGTCAGTTGCGACATCGTGTAGAAGCCAGTTGGACTGTACTTGGTGGGGCACTCGACCACCTCCTCCATGTTTTCGATGCGGATGCCGTAATGGCCATCCTTGTAATATCCAGGCTCGTTCGACACGACGTTGTGCAGCTCCATGTTCACCTCGGTGGGATAGGGACGAATGCCAATCCCAAACGGGCCCTCGTGCACGTTCAGGAAGGAGCCGACACCGTGGCCGGTGCCGTGGGCGTAGTCCAGACCGACCCTCCACAACGCCATGCGGGCCAGCGTGTCGAGGCGAGCCCCGTTCGTGCCCTTGGGAAAGATGACGCTGTTGAGTGCAATGTGGCCTTTCAACACGAGCGTGTAGGCCTCCCGCACCTCCTCGCTCGGCGAGTCAAAGCAGATGGTACGGGTGACGTCCGTCGTGCCGTCCCAGTACTGCGCACCGCTGTCGATCAGGTAAATCTGATCCCTGCGAATGATCGCAGAGTTCTTTTCGGAGGGGCTGTAGTGACACATCGCCGCATTGGGGCCCGTGGCTGAGATAGAGCCGAAGCTGAGTTGCACGAAGCGGTCGCCGGCAGAGCGGAAACCCTCCAGCTTCGTCCCCGCGTCGAACTCGTTCAAGTCCGTCACGCCCTTGTTGGCAATTTGGTCATGAAGCCACGCGAGGTAGCGGGTGAGGGCCGCGCCGTCGCGCACGTGGCACTCGCGGAAGCCTCTCAGCTCCACCTCGTTCTTTACGCCCTTCAGCTTCTGCGCTGGCCCGCAGAGCACGCGCACCGTCTCCACACCGGTGTCCTGCAGGAGGCGGAAAACCGCCTCGCTTGTCTGCCGCTCGTCCACCAGCGCTTTGCGGCCCTTCGGCAGTTGCCTCAGATCCACCTCGAACTGCTCGTACGGGAAAAAGTCGATGTAGTCGGCGCACGTGCCGCGCACTTCCTCCGTCACCTTCTCCAGGTTCACATACAAGCGCACCTTTTCCTCCGCCTCGTCGACGATGACGTAGGAGTAAAAGACAGGGTTGTAGTCCACGTCCGCACCGCGCAAGTTCGTGAACCAGGCGATCTCGTCCAACGCTGACAAGATCATCAAGTTGCAGTGCTGCTTCTTCACCTCCTGCAGTACAGCGGCACGACGCTCCTGGCACGTCGCCCCGCAGTATTGCGCGGGCCGAACGTACATCTTCTGCGCGCTCTTCTCAGGCGGCATCATCTCCTGCACAATGTTCGCCACGGGGTGCAGGTTGATCTTCTTGCGCAACCGCTCCCACTCCGCCACAGTGACAAGGTAGGGGCACAGCCCGATCGCGGCGGCAGCACCGAGATTGTCAGTGATCCAGTCCTCGATGGAGGGTACCTCCAGCTTGCCCAGCTTCATCAACTCAAACTCTGAATAGAGCTCCTCCATTGCTGCAATCCAGTAGCGTCCGTCCGTCCACAGCAGCGCCTTGTCCATCGTGATGAGGACTGTGCCAGCACTGCCACTGAAGTGGGAGATGAAGGCACGCGCCTGCAGGTGAGTGGCGACGTACTCGCTGTTGTGTGCGTCGCTGCTCGGGACAAGGAGGGCATCCACCTTGCTCTCCCTCATCTTCTCCCGCACGTGGTGCAGCAGAGTGGCGCCAGACTCTCTCATTCCCGTGTAAAAGAAAAGTGTTTTCCGACTTTTACAACAGTAGTAAAGAAAAAGGAAAAAAAAGAATGCGTGTGTGTGTATGCTATATATGTTGGTTATTTGGCAATTCGGTAAAGCTGCTAAGAGCTAGAGAAAAAAAAAACGATAGGGAAAACGATAAAGCTGGATTACTAATGTTACTGTTCTTTTTTTTTTTTTCTTATTCAGTGGAAATAGGGAAAGGCTCAACTTAACAAGGCAGCAGAGAGAGAAAGAAAAAATACGCCAGACAAGGAAAATGACCAATATCATCCAAGCATGAACTAAAAAAAAAAGACACAGGAAAACCTCACTTCTGTAGATACGCAAGCATATTTGGTTTAAGACAGATTATCAAGCAAGTCTCGGTGAATTGTCCCGCTGCGTTACTTAAGTCCTGTTTCCGCCAAAAAAAAAAAAAACATCAAACGCTTTTCATCCGCTGCCTTTACTTTTTTTTTTTATAAACACGCAAAAGCCCATTTGTCTTTGTCTTTTTTTTTTTTTTCTTTCTTCTTTGAGATGTTTGAGGTTCTTTTTTCCCTAGTTCATGTGTGAACGCGCTACAACAACGTATCGCAACAAGACGTGTTTAGGTGAAACTGTGATGTGGAAAACAAAAGAGCCAGCCAGGAGCAAAAAAAAAAAAGGCTTTCAGTGCACTTTCGGAGTGCCCTTTCTTTACTTTCTAATGCTGATCGAGCAATAATAAACTACAGGCCCATCTTCGACGGATCCTTGCCTGCCTTCTCGATGAGCTCGCGCTTGTAGTCTTGGAAAAGTTGATCAATATGGCGGCTCTCGCCAATGATGAAGAGGGCGATAAGAAACCATAAATAGCCCAGCACAAGCAGCTGGCACTTGTTGCTCCAGCTGTTGAGTTTTTTGATTGTCGCCGCCTCCCCAATTGAGGCGGTCGTCGTGTCCGCCACGTTGAAGCCGAGGCTTTGCAGCGTGTTAACCACATCCGGGATGTAGGCGGGGGGCAGCACAAACACGAGCGACTGCTTGTCCTCCTTCGGATGCACAACGTACTGCTCCCCCACAATCTTCACCACCCGCCGTGACACCCACGGATGGTGGGCGTCGCGGAACCGGTTAGTTGTCAACAGAATGGTGCTCATCGGCGTCTTGAAAGGCTGCTCCTTCTTGATGAACTTCCGTCGACTCAAGTTTACGTCTACGCAGTCTGGCAGCCCCATCGGGTGGAAGTATGCGTAGTCGGGGAACTTGCCTTTCCGTAGCAGTGCTCTGCAAAAGAAGACGTAGAAAGGATTGTAGATATCGTTGCTGACATATAGGATGTGCTCTTTCACGTAGGGCTGGTAGACCCAATCCGTCAAATATTCCTCCTTCGCGTAGCGGGGAGCGGGAACGATGGTGATGCGCTGGCGGCGAAAAGGGTGGTCAATCTTCAGAATCCGCACCACCTTCTCTGCCCCGTCGTTGAAAAGGACGTCTTGCAGACGCCATGACTTTTTGCTGAGTAGCTCTGACATGTTGTAAGCTAGACGGGAGATACTCTGTCCGCCCTCTACAAGCGAGGTGAAATAAAAATAAAAAAAAAGAGATTGTGTTTGTGGAGCCAAGAGCGTGTGGTATATTTTGCCCCGCACACGTGCATATAAAAAAAAAAAGAAAAAAAAAGAAAAAAGGGGAAAAAAAGAGTGAGGTAAAGTGACGAAAATGGAGGAGTGAAAAAAGAGTAAGCAAAGCGTAGACGAGTGCTTTGCATAGCGCACCGGCAGTAATTCTAACTGGTGAACGGTAAAAGAAGCAAAAGGAAGTAATCGCTGCGGGGGTTTTTTTTTTGCTTTTGTCTTTGAGTTAACTCTGTGTGTCGGAACTGTCCGGGAGTCGACAAGGATTCAGCTATTTCCCTCAATTCAAGGAAAAAAAAACCCTGTGATACGTCAATGCCAAATAATAATGATAATGTGCGTCTCGCACAAAGCGCTTCGCCGTGAGCACAGCCTCGCTTCACATTCATTCAGCAAGCTTGACGTGAGCGTCTACGTTGTCCAGAAAGAGCCGTACATTTGCTTTGCTTCTGTTTGTTTTTACTTTCTCCATTTTGCCTTCATCAGTTTTCCCGTGTGTACAGTCAACAGGTATTTGGCATCCAAAACAAAAGAAAAAATGACGTAACAATAATAATACTAAAACAGATTCGAGGTACCACCATTGATAAGTATGCGGCAGCGCTCTTACACCCCAAAAAAAAAAGAAAAAGAGAAAAAAAAAGTCAGTAGCTCAATGTACTTTTTCCCCTTGTGTATGAGTTTTTGACCATTCATAATAAGCGATACTCACAGCTCAAAGCTCCGGCAAAAAAAAAAAGGTCAGTTTTTTTTTTTAACTATGTTAACTCGATATAGATGTGACAGCAAACAAATACCAACCATTGAATAAATAAATAAACTACAAATGAAAAAGGGGGGCTGCTCTGCCTTTACACTCATTGAAAAGCTCCAATTGGCAGAGAGCCAAAAAAGAAAGAAAGAACACAAGAGAATGTATGAAAAACAATGAAGTGAAGACAAGAGCTGGTTTGCTGCGTGGCGCGATTTGAGAAAGAAAATGAAAAAACACACAATGAGAAGCACAAAAGACAAAAACTACCTGATCTCCCGACCTTCTGCATGCGGTTCTGTTTGGGTCTTCTTCTTTTTTTTTTTTTGCTTCAATCCTCATGTAGCAATACCCGACATGATCATAGGCAAGCCTCTGCGTGCTTGTCAGCAAGACAATGAACCATGAGGAACGGGAGAAAAAAAAAAAGAAACAACAAGAAGCGAGCAGAAGATCCACGCAAACCCCTGCAACTCACCTCCTTTGTAGTTTGGAGTAGTCAGCCCAGCTCTCCTTCATTTAAAATGGCAGAGGAATGAGGCGGCGCTGCACCAGGTAGTTGTAGATGCAGCCGGAGCGCACCAGGTCAAGTCCAGACGAGACGCGGACGTCGTACACAGTGATTGAAGTGGTGTGCGACTTGTCGACCATCTCCTGCTTGACACGCAGGAACAGCACGGGCGGGATGTGATTCTCGCTGCATACAATCGCCTCCTCCGCCGACAGCGAGACGAAGCCACGCATATTGCGCACGTCTAGCATCCCACCCCACTTCATCTCCACGTCCTGGTCACCCACCGGCGGGTCCTGCGGACGATTCACCTCCGTGCGCTGCTCCAGCAGGCGCTCCGTTGGTGTCTTGATGCCCAGCAGGCGGCGCAGTCCGACGAGCCAGGCCTCGCAGTCCGTGTCGGAGTCGCAGATGACCTCCAGCGTCTTGCCGCCACGCAAAATAAGGGCAAAGGCGCGATAGTTGTTGAGGCCGATGTTGCCCGGCGTGATGTTCTGCGTCGGGTCGTGGCGGTACGTGCCGTTGTCCGTGACGGCCTCGGCACGCGCCTTCGCCAGCTGCGCCTCTGAGCTAAAGGCGACGAAAGACTCGCTGTAGACGCCGAGCACCACCTTGCGGATGTCGCGCAGCTGAATCGTCACCGGCGGCTTGCGACGGTTGATCGGGGCCCCCTGATTGTCCAGCTCGCAGGAGTGAATGCGCTTGCCGTCCTCGGAGATGAAGTAGAAACGGCGGCGCAGGTGGGCCTTGCTGGACACCTTCGTCATCTTCACACCGTGGCGCAGGTACGTGAGCACCTGCTCCACCAGTGAGCCGAGGTGCTGCTCCTTCTTCACCGCGTCCTGCAAGTTCTCCTTCTTCTTCGCCTGCGCCACTTCCAACACACGGTTGCGGTACGCCTCCAATCCCTTCTCCAGCTTTTCCTTGCGCGTCTTCTCCTCCTCGATCTTCGCCAAGTAGGTCTCCTTCTCCTGCGCAAAAACCTCGTCGAACTGGCGGCGGATGTTCTCCGTCTCCTCCGGGTTCACCGGGACGTCCTCGAGCGAGATGAGCTTGGGCAGGTAGTCTTCGATCGTCTTAATGTCTTCCACGACCGCCTTCTCCGAGGCCTCCTCCTTCGCCGAGACGGCCTCGCCGTTCTGCTTCCGCTCCTCTGCGATGGACTTGAGCTGCTCCAGCACCTTCTCGTTGATGTCCTTAATTTGCTTGATCCACTGCTCACGCTGGTGGCGGCGTTCTGCCAAGACAGACTTGCGGATCGCCTCAACGTTGCCGCGCTCGCGCAGGATGGCCTCGCGGCCCTTCGCCTTGTCCAGCTTGGCCATCTCCAGCTGCTTCTGCTTCGCCGAGATGGCGGACTGGCGCACCACGAGGTCCTCCTCGAGCTGCGTCATCTCCTCCCGCAGCCGGGCCACCGCAGCCTCCTCCTCCTCCTTCTTGCGGCGAATCTTCTCGAGCGCCATCTCGTAGTCGCGAGTCATGTTGTCCCGCTCGGCCTGCAGCGAGCTGTTCTCGCGCTTCTTTGTCTCGAGCGTCTTCTCGAGAGCCGCGAGCGTCGTGCCGCACTTGATCTCCTGTTCCTTTATCGTCTTGGCCGCCTCCTCCTTGGCGCGATCGCGAATGGCATTCAGCTGCTTCTCGCGTGCTTCCTCGCGCTTCGACTGGACGGCGTTGATCCGCTTCATCTCCTCCTCCTTGATGTTCGTAATATTCTTGGTCGACTCGTAGATGCACGGCTTGTAGTCATACACAGTGCGCGCTACCACCAGCTCATCGCGCAGCTCGAAGATGTCCTGGTCGAGGCGCCACTTCTCCACTGGTAGGTCGCGCAGCATCGAGCCAATGCCAGAAGAGCCAAGCGTGTTACAGATGCGCCTGATCATTGACAGGTTATGGTAGCTCTCCTCCGCCCACTCACCATCGGTGAAGCAGTGGATCAGCATGATGGTGTTCGTCGGCCCATTGACGGCATTGTTCGGATTGCCCTTCTCGGCGTTGTAGCAGCGGCGCATCAGCTGACTCATCTTCGACTTGCCGAAGGGGATGCGCAGACGGCTGCACTTGATACTCGACACGATGCCAGCCGCCGACACCAGCACGCGATGGGTCTTCTCAAACACTTCCTGCTGTGCCGGGTCGAGGCCGCACAGCACCGGCCGCTCCGCATCACCGAGGGCGACAAACGTCATTGAGTTGGCCTCGTCATAGTCGGTGAACTTCTCCTCCGACTCGTAGCGGAAGAGCTGGAGCATAATGGACTCACCCCTGTAAGGCGGCAACGCTTGCAGCTCCGCCGTCGGCTGCTTCTCCGGCAGCACCGCCTCGAAGTACTTCTCGTAGTTCTGCACGATCTTTGTGAAGACGTTGCGCACGTCAGCCGGCGAGGTCACCTTCACGCGCTCAACCATGCGCACACGCGGTCCTTCCTTCACCGACTCCACGATGCAGCCCAGCTCGTTGTCCGCCTTGATCAGGTCCGGGAGGTGCTCGTCCATCCCAATGATGAAGCACGAAATTGAGAAGATGCCCTGGGCACCGCTGACGGCGTCGCTGATCACCTTCGCCGCGTAGCCCTCCTCGGTGCGGGAACCGAACATGAGCTGGCGCTTCGGTGTCGAGCGCACACCATAGCTGAAGGCGACAAGGTTTTGCCGGTTCTTTACAAAATCAGAGGCGTAGTTGGGCATGGCGCGCTGCTGGATGTTGGCAGCCGTTGGCTGCTCTAGCAGCTGTTCCACATTAAAGGTGGTGTCGTTGGCCGGACAGTTCGCATCCTTCAGCGCTGGTGGGCACGTGAAGCTGACACCGTTGCCGGACGGGCGCAGGGCGGTGGGCTGGTGCGACTCCTTCATGTCATGAAGGCATACCGCAATCTTCGCTTCCATGCTCATTGTCGCAGGAAGGGAGGAAGGGGAAGGGGAAGGGGAAGGGGTATGTGTAAGTGGGTAACGATGAAAAGGAAAGCAATGAAGAAGCACGGAACTAAAGAAAGAAACAAAAAGAAATCTAAATGAGAAAAACAGAATAGGATAGAAATCTCTTCTGCTCAGACTGAAAACAGGCGTGCGAGTTCACGGTGCGTTGAGGACGATTCAGGAGTTACAAAGTTCAGACAAAGTTGCGCGTACGCAAAGAGGAAAGAAAAAAAGGAGAAGACAAGCAAAAAAAGTAGGTAGCGGGCAAACAGCGATGAGGCGGAATCGCCAGCGCTTCGCTTCATATCGCCGATTATTCGCAGAGATAAGATGCCGACGCATAAGTAGTGCAAAACACACTTGCACATCGGGTCCTGCTTGGCGCTGGAGGATGGGGTAATCCGAAAAAAAGAAAAGAAGAACATCAGCGTCGCACATGCATTAGAAATGGATAGCAACAGCACACAAACCACACTACTTGATTGCCAAACCTATCAGGTTCGAAATTTGGGGATAACAAAGAGAGGAAAAAAAACACTCGTCACAGCAAACGCTCATCAAAACAAAATAAAAAAAAAGAGCAAGAGCAGAATAAAACGCGAAAATGCGCACCAGCTCTTGTGCGCCCAGCACGACACAAAGCACCCACATTTCCATTAGATGCACTCAGAAAGGCGTGTTACATAGAATAGCACCTAAAACGCGCTCAGTACAAAACCTGTGGGCACCACTTGGTCAGATAGCGGAACAAGAAACGCGTAAAAACACACGCAGCAACGGCGATCAGTGGGTACAGCCAATGCCTCTCAAACCCTAGCACCGTGAAGGCGCAGCCCAGCCACAGCATGTACACAAAATCCACCATTGGGAGCAGTGACGGCGGCATAGCCCAGATGAGAAAGAGACCGTAGCTGAGCTTCGCGTACGAGGCGAGGGCAGCCTCGATGAACCACGGGCGTGCCACGTACTCGTAGTCGCGGTAGAAGAAGCGGCCGAGCCACGTCGCCACCGAGGCCACCAAGGCGCTTTCCGTCATGGCGAAGACTAACAGGTGGGGAATGGAGGAGGGGTAGTCCATCAGCGGGAGAAAAGGGCTCTGCAGGATGCGCACGAACTGCAGGGAGCGCACCTGCTGATCGGCGGTGTAGAGAGAGCTGTTATGCAGGTCATCCGTGAGGTGTGGAATGGCCTCCAGCACTGTCAGGTTTTGCACCACAATCGCCTCCACGATGCAGCACAGCACGAACATCACGTGCGTGGTGTAGTGATCGGCTTGGTTGAAGAGAACATGCGCCCATGCCTTACGTCGAAGCAGGACAACATCCACCCAGATTTGAACATCGCCGAACTCAAAGTAAGAGTCACAGACGCAGCCGCACGCGTCGCAGCGCTCCACCGTCTCGGTGTCCGGCTTGATGATACGCGGGACAGCGTGCCCGCATTCAATGCACACCGGCATGCTCGATCTGGGGCAAACACGTTGCTACCGCGATGAAGGAAAGATGCAAGAGAGTCAGTAAAGAGATGATGTTCTTTTTTCCTTCTTTTCTTTCTTCTTTCATGCTGCATTACACGACCGTCTCTGCACTTCAGAAAGGACTCCATACAAGAGAACAGAGAGGAATCAGATACAAAGCGAGCTGTCGACGCTATTCCTGGAAGATGGACTCAGCGCACCGCTCATGACGAACTAAGAACAAATCTGTATTTTGCAAAGAAAGCGAAGCCCGAAATCAGGCCTGCTTACGCTGTTGTCACCCGGACTGCTGCTACACACTAGCAGCAAGCAGGCGGTAGCCGTAGTCTTGGGAAGCCAAAAACAAAGCGCTTACACTCTGCCGCTTTGTTCCCTACCCCCCCCCCAACCCTTTTTTTGTTTGTTTTGCTTTATTCTTGTATCAACTTAGTCACACAATTGACTGGCGGAAAGGAAGAACACCGAAACCGATAATAACGAGGAAACGAGTTGGCTCCAGCACACACCAAAGGACAGGAAAGGAAAAAAGAAAACAGAGCGTGGATGCTGTTTGCTTTTGTCAGTGCCTCAGATGATGCGCGGCGTCAACAACGATACTCACAAATAAAAACAAAAATAACGCCCCGCACATGCCTGCACGTACACATGTTCTGTCCCCTCGTTTTCGCTTACTAGCTTCCTCCTCAGGGAGTATTGAGAGGATACGCACGGTTGCTAAAGTATGCGCAATCGTGTCTTGGAGTACAGTTGTGCGTGTGTGTGTTCGTTTCTAGATATGTGTCAACAATGCCCTTATGCACATTGTGGAAACGTATAAAGAGGAAAAAAGGAAAACGCAAGTCCTACGCTCTCGAATTGACAAATAAACAATAAAACAAAAACGTAGTACCGTCTCTGTTAACTTCACTCAGTGGACGCAACACAACACTCGAAGCAGCGCGTTGCAGCGACGCACGTGGTGAAAAAAAAAAAAAAGATTGAAGACGAAGAAACAAAAAGAAGTGGGGAACAGCGGCACTAACACGTGGCGCCCACCGCATAAAAATGTAATTAAGAAGTCAAGCAGCTTGGAAACTAGACACACAAGCGAAAGGCAGCCACTTGACGCAAACTAAAAAAAAAAAAAGACTATTATAAAAACCACGTAAGACGTCTTTCTGTTGAAGCAAAGGAAGGACAAGTGTGAGAAAAGAAACCTGGCGGATAGCTGCTCCTATAATCGCCTATTCCAGAAGCAAAGCTGAAGGAAAGAAAGAGAGGTTACTAAAAGACGCGAAGAGAAGACACAAAACACCCTCATCACACGACACGAAGAACGAGACAAAGCCAGAGAGAAAAGAAAAAAAAGATAGGGCACCGGGACATTTTCGCATCAACAGCACCAATAAACCTTAAAAAAAAAAAAAAGAGTCTAACGATCGGTAGAGGAAGCACAGCCGACAAACGTGTCAGACGGATCGTCCACATGTCTCGCAAGTGCACGTGTATTCTTAAAAATGGAAAAAAAGAAAAACAGTAATAACATTTATCCCTTCTGATTTCCCTTTCTTTCTTGTTTACCTCTTCTGCTATTTACAACACAGCACTACGTTTCACCTTCATCCGTGTACGATTGGCCTAGCGGAACATTATCGCGCACCACACGCGCTGGCACCACCATGCTGGCCAGCTTCGTAATCTTCGACGTGTCCTCGCGCACCACGACACCGCCGAACTCCTCGCCGATCACCCAGCCGCAGAAAATGGGGAAGAACTTTCCATCGAACCTTTTGAGGAAGTGGCGCTGCTGATACACGACCACAGAGTCGAAGAACTTGCCGCTGGAGCACTCGTTTGTCTCATCCACCGACTGGCTCAGAGGCAGCGGGCTGCCATTGAGAAGGGAGCGGGCCGTCAGGTGTTCCGACATGTTCTCACGGATGTCAGCCTGCGGCGCCTCGTTCAACTCTGCTGGGTTCGTGACTGGATCATACATCATGATGTTCTGCCCCGCACGTCCGTTGACAGGTTTAGATATGTAGTGGTGGGAGATGATCTCCCGCGTGGGCAGGAAGCTGGCGGTGAGCATGTGTTCGTGGTCCGGCGCCAGTGCGTGCATGAAGGGCAGGATTGCTTTACTGCCAGTCACCGCCTTCCACAGCGGCTCGAACACGCGTATGTTGTTGTTCAGCAGAATGTCCGATAGCGTCGGCGTGTTCACCGCGTCAGAGGAGCTGCGCTGCGCGTTGTACTGGTGCAGCACTGTGTCCCACGACCACGTCTTCCACACCATCAGCACCTCCTCATTCTCGCCGTCGACGATTGTTGGGTGGTCGCACGGCTCCGCCAGCGGCGCCGCGTTGGACGGCGGGCCGTCGCGGAAGCGAAAGTTGACGAGCTTCACGCACAGCTTCGTGCGGAAGCCGGCTTTCTCGGCAAAGCTCATCATGCACTTTGCCGTGTAACATTCCTCGTCGTCGTCGTCGATCATGAAGTGAATGAGACGATGCTGCGGGCACACCTTGTCGTTCGACTGGAGGCGTTTGAAGTAGGCGACACACTTGGCACCGAGGAAGGAGCCGGTGGAGGTGCCTTGCGACACGCCGTAGAACTGTGCCATCTTTTCCTGCGTGTTGCAGCACTCGAGCAGCGCACCGGAGGAGTCGCAGTTGTACTCCAGCATCACGATCTTCTTGCCGTCGTAGCCAAAGTCAAAGCGGCCCCCCATCGGCGGCGTCATTTCCCACGAACGACGTAGCAGTGGCTGAATCTCCGGCGGCACGCCGAAGTAGTGTTCCAGCAGATGCGCCGACTCGGGGTCGTCGAGCACCTTCGCAGTGGCCGCCATGGCGATGCGGTGCAGCGAGTTGGCCGCGCGACCGATACGGCACCACATGTCGTAGTCGAGGAAGTAAAAGGCACCGGGCACGTCGCCCTCCTCCGCCTTGGCTCCCTCGCCCATGTTGCCGTCGATAACAAGGGAGTGCTTGAGGATGGTGTCGCACTCGTCGTTCGTGTTCAACCACGGCAGCTCGACATGCTTTGGGAAGGGTTGCCGCAGAATTTGGCCGGCGCCCACGACAAGGCGGAAGTTGTCGGCGAGGTCGCCCTCGGTAAAATCGTAAAAAGGGCATTGCACCGCGATCCAGCCCAGCACTGGGTCCTCGTCGATCAGCTCCACCGCTCCGTCGCTCGTCGTGTGCATTGGGATTTCGCGGCTGAAGGGGAGCTCCTCCGGCCAGCGCTCAAAGCCCTGATTCTGCTCCGCCACCCGCACGCTCTCCGCGCACACCTCCGTCACAATGGCGACATGCCCAAAAGGCGTCTCGTTGCTCTCGCCCCACACAATGATGTCGGACACCGCAGGCGGCAGCGTCTTCGACTTGTTCGGCGTCCGCGTGAACTCCACCGGAGTTCCATCGCGAATACTGACGAAGAGGTTCGGTTCTCTCCAGGCCTCCTCGGCGGTGCAGAGCGACGACATCCACACCGCCTTGCGAGATGCGAGGTAGCGGCGCACGAACTCGACACATTGCCACTTCACGCCCATCTTACGATACGGCTGTGTCGACGGCGCCTTTCGCTCGAAGGAACTGAGCGGCAGACACGATGCTGTGATGGACTCCAAATTGCTAAAGTGGGACTCGTCTCCGTTCGACAGTACTGGCACACCGTCAGATGTGACGCCGATCACCTCATCGAAGGGCACCACCTCCGTCCCACGGTGGTGCGTCTCGAAGTGATGGCTGTGCGGCAGCGAGGACATGCGTCGTCGGCTGAGTCGGCGGTAAATCTCAGTGAGGGGTAGGTTGCGGTCACGAAGAAAAAAGCCCTGCGACGCGAGACCACCAGTGGTGCCAATCGAGGCCGCGAGACGAAAGGAAAAGCGCTTAATTTTTGTTGTTTTGTGATGGCGATAGGCCGTGCTATATGGGACTGTGGAAAAGTAAAGAAAAAAAAAAGAACGGTCAGGGTGTCAGCAAGAGGAAAACAAAGGATAGGGCTTTCGGGGGTTTGCGAAACGAGCGACGCTGAAGTTGAAGGCCGCAATTGCCGACAACAGAAGTGGAGGAAGAAAAAAAAAAAAGTTTCGACGACGTCAGAAGAGAGAACAAGAAGCCAGAAAAGAAAAAAAGAAGAGAGAAAACAAAGCTGAGTTGACCAACGAGATCAGACGAGGAAAAAAAAAGGAGGAGAAAAGAAGAGAAAAAAGAAGATCAAAAAAAAAAACGAGGAAAAGCAGCGCATCAGACTTTGTAATAGAAAGGCGATGTCGCAGCGGATGTGGCATTTGCTTGCGGTGGAGCATCTAAAAAGTGGCATTGAGTGGATACAGCGCACACCGCGGCCTATATTATTATTATTGGTATTAGTATTCTACGTTGTACGGATAGCACCCCGTGACGCAGCCTTCGACAACTCATGCTTTACATACAGCACGTGAAGGGATGCGTCGGTACCTGCGTGTGTTGCTTTAGAATTGATGACGTGTTCTAAGACGAGGTCCAAACAGTTAGAAAGAAAAAAAAAAAGAACTATTTTATTTGGCATTTCACCATCCACGCAGAGGAAAGGTCATCTAAGGTTCAAAAAAAAAAAAGACAGTGTTGCTTTAAGTAAATTCGTCGAGCCCTACACAGAAAGTAGAGAAAGAAAAAAAGTTGAGCAAAAAGGTGTCAATAGAAGAAAAAAAGTTATTTATTTTTCTTCACAAACCCAAAAATATGTTCTCAGGAAAAAAAAGGGGGAGGGAGTTGACTGCACTCTTGGCTCTTCCCTTTTATTTGTCACTTCTGACACTGATTTTGGTCTCGTTAGCTGCTCAGCGCAAGCTCGCGGTAGAACAAGTACCCGCCGACGGTGAAGTACACGGAGATGCACAACACGAGAAAGGTGCCAGCGAGGTCTGTCAGACGGTCGGTGGTGCTCTTGGAGTAGAGCACGGAGGCGTCGCCAATGCACTTGGCAAGAAGACCGGGCTTCTGCGCCTTGCGGGTCTGTGCGTCCGTAGCTGTGTCCTTCATTGTGACGCGTATACGGATGTTAAAGGGAGAAAAAAAAGACACCAGAAAGCAGAAAAAAAAAAAAGCACAATAGCGCGTAGACGTAGTCGGTGCGAGCTAGTGAAAGATGACAATGTTTGATTCTCCTTCGACTGTGTGTGTGGAAAAAAAAACAAGCGAACAAGCGAGAAGAAAGTAATGACGGTACGAATGTGTATATCTGAGCGTGTGTACGAGGATTTACGCTAGCAGCTAGGATTGTGAAGAACAAGCAGTGTCCGATGTGCAGCGAGAGAAAAATGTGGAGATAGGAACGCACAAGACGGAGTCAGTGGGAGAGCGCAGTGAACAGAACCACACGACAACGTGTCGTACAACAAGCTATCAGACACAAAAAGGTGCAGAGCGGTGAGTAACCTCAAAACACCTTATAGCAGAAGAGCAAGAGGCAAATGCACACGGAACTCGCAAAAGCGCCGCCTTGGAGTGAAAAAAAAAAAAACTGTTGAAAGGGCGTCTAAAAAAAAAAAAAGCAGCAGTAACATATGGAGACGGTTCGAATAAACAACGCCCATCAACGCCTCTTCTGAGCTGCAGAAAAAAAAAAAAAGGCATGCGCTCATGAAAGCTGTACCATGTACCGCCGAAGCACTTTGCATTCGACTGCGCCTCCTTGATTACAATTACCTTTTTGTGTTTTTCTTTTTAGATGAGAGAGTCGTTAAAAAAAAAAAGTTGTTCAACCCAAAGGAAGAAAAAATGCGTCTTTCTCTTTGGAAGAGCCTCTTCTGAAAGCGAAGAAGACGAAGGGGACGACACGATAAAACAAACAAAACGCTTTTGAAAACCTGCTAGTGGTGAAAATGTAGCACACACTTAAAAAGACGCGCGCACTTCCTTTTTTTCTCTCTTTCTTTCTTCGTGCTGATCGCGTCTGCTTCCGCCTCAGCCTTCTCAAAGGCACCTTGTCTCTTGCTTCCCTATGCAGCTGTAAAAAAAAAAAAGTAAGAAGGAAACACACCCACGAGCAACACCACTGTTGACCACACGCACACACAAATACAAACACAGCGCACAATGCGTTGTTTGACATGAGGAAAGGAAGAACAATTAACGTGAAACTCTATAAAGCTCTGGGAAGTTGTACAGGTAAGTCATCGTCTCTAAAGGGGATCAAAACAAAGGAAAACAAAACAAAAAAACTACTTTTGCTTGTTTTGCGTCTGCCGCTGGCACTACTCCATTTTCACAAGCTCGCGGAAGAACCAGTAGCCCATTACGGTGAAGTACACGGCAACGCACGTGACTAAAAAGGCGCCTATCAAGTCTGTCAGCACCGTCGTCTTCCTAGGTGAGTCGGTGCGGTTGCGGGAACCGAAGAAGAAGTTAACAACGCTGCGCACCACACCGGGGCGAGCCACAGCGCCGTCACCGTTTGTCGAGGCGGCAGTGGCAGCGTTGCTCGCAGCACGCTTTCTCTGTACACGTGCCATCGCCTCGTCAATGATGCGCTGCACGGCGACCGGGTCTGGTGAAGGCAGCGACGGAGACTGCGATGCGGCCTGCCCTGACGGCCGCGCTGAGGCCCGCGGCGACGCCGAGGCCGAGGCCGAGCGTGATCGCGATTTGGAGGCGGACTGGCGACGTGGCGGCATTACGTGCAAATGCTCTGGAGAGGAGGAGGAAAAAAAAAAGAGGGGGTAGGTCGAGCTGGAACGAGCTCAAAGTTGCAGGAGGGCGACAAACAGTTTTTTTCCTTCTTCTCACAGTTAATTGTGTATCTCGGTCATATTGAAGTGTGTTTGCATGCAACGAAAACAAGGGGTTTTTTTATGCGTGTGAAGGTTGCATGTTCGCCAAGGACAAATGAAGGTGGGAGGAGGTCAGAGAAAAATAAAATAAAATCAGACCCGCAATCAAAGAGCAGCGAGGTTAGAGCAGACAGCACATAAGCAGCCTCATTAGACGAGGATGGCGCAAAAGCTCTTCACCACACATTCCCCCATTCAAGTTGACATAAGACAGTGCGAGGAGCTACAAAGAAAGACGCGTGCAGCAACAGCGACGGCATCGGCTGTTTTGTAATACTACTGTTGTTTCGCTAACAAGTGTAGGGCGGCATCCATGAGAATAATAAGCAAGATCTCAAAAAAAAAAAAAGAAAAAAATAGACACGCAATCAACGATAGATCATTTTTAAAAAGCTGATAGAGCTTTACTTCAGCTTGCTGATGAGGTCCAGTAGTTTTGGTAGGTACGTCTTGGTGCCGCCGAGCACCGCAAACTCGTGCAGGATACCCTTCTCCTTGTAGAATTGCAGCAGCGGCTCCGCCACGGCGAAGTACTCGTCCTGACGCTTCGTGACAACCGCCAGCTCGTCGTCCTTGCGTGTTACGAGGGGTTTCGTGCTGCCGCACTTATCACACACACCCGCAACCTTCGGCATCAGCGGGTCCATCTTGATTCCACCTTCGTTGATGGAGGCGCAGTTGTACACAAAGCCGCAGTCGGGGCAGGAGCGGCGCGACGACATCTTCGTAATGATGACGTTGCGCGGTTGCGTCAGGTTGATGACGTGGTCAATTTTGATGTCACCGGAGTCCCACAGCTTCGTCGCCTGATTCAGATTGCGCGGGTAGCCGTCCAGAATGTAGCCATTGGGGCGTGTTGTGTCGGCGCGCAGCTTCTCCAGTTCTTGCATCACCATACGCGTAATGAGGTCATCGGGCACAAATACGCCCTTCTCAATCAGACTTTTAACTTGTTTGCCGATGTCGGTGCCCTCTGCCACCTCCTTCCGTAGCAAATCACCGCTCGAGATGGCGTGGCAGCCGAGGGCCGCAGCGGCGCGACCAGAGTAGGTGCCTTTCCCCACACCCGGTGCGCCGACAAACAGAAGACGCAGAAGGTGCTTCGACATGACTGCTGGCGATGGAGCGTGTTGGAGAACGTCAGCTGTTACACGCGCACCGTGTCGGATTGGTCACGGATACTCAACAAAAAGGAGTAAAATTAAAAAAAGAGCAGTAGCTGATGCGCGTATTTGTGAAATTCAATGTGCTTTACAAATACTATCGTTGTGAAAGTAGGAAAAATGAGAGGAACGGTGGAGGGAAAACACAAGCACACAAAAAAAAAAAAAGTACAATCCAGCACAAGTCCTTGCGCTTTGCAAAAACAAAAGCCATGCGGTGCAATGACACCCAAACACTCTCATAAAGAAGACCTCCTGCATCCAATATCGATGTAGTTCACAGCCATCACTAATTGCTACACTACGCGTTCCGAAAGACAATAAAAAAACAGTTGCTCTTTTACGTGGTGTCTTCGAAAGAAACCTTAAAACTCTAACGCATTACCGTTTTTTTTTTTTTTACATTCTGAGCCTCGCCAGATTAACAACAAAACTCGATGCCGGTGAAAACAACCCAAGCGTTGTTCACATCGCACATTAAAAGAAAAAAGATGCATTAACGTTAGTTGTCTTCTTTCCACTTATTACTCGTTAGTCTTAATCGAGTCGAAAACACGAAGCGCGCCAACACGCGAGAACGCAACTGTTGCGCATCAAATCAGGAAAAAAGACGTTGTTGGCCTTTATTCCCGTTTTGTTTTGTTTTTTCCACAGCATCGCTCTTTCAGCAGCATTCGCCCTGTGCATTTAATTGCAAGAGATTCACAAGCCGCACCATTTGTCTTTTTAATGTTGAAGTGGTAGCCCTTCAACACCCCTAACTCCTTACGTCTTCTTCTTCATCATCGCTGACTTGGCTGCTTTCTCAGTTGCCTCGGCCGCCTTCGTAGCCTTCGCCTTCAGTGACTTCGTCTTCAGTGACTTCGTCTTCAGCGGCCCAGCAGCAGCAGCAGCAGAGGTTGCCGTACGCTCCGGCTTGGCTCGTTTGACCGGCGGCGCAGGCGTCGCTTCCGCGTTGTCGCGCTCCCGCTTGCCCTGCGCCGGGGCCAGCCGTGCAAGCTCCTTCGTCTCTGCCGCAGTCAGCTGCAAAGCCGCTGCGTAAAGTGGCTCGTGCTGTGCGACGTGCAGCACCTCCCGTGCGAGGAGGGCCGCGTGGTGGCGGTTGAGCTTTGCACTATTTGCCTCATCCGTCGCGTAACCGAGGAAGGCGCGCACAAGCAGCGGCAGAGCGGAGAGGTGCGACGTGACGGCTGGCTTGCTGCAGATCTCGACTGTCTCCTTTGCGTAGTCAGCTGTGAGCCACGTGTGGTGGTTCCATTCCGTATTCTCCATTGAGAAAAGGTTGTGTTGCTGCCAATTGGGCAGCAGAAACTTCCACTTGCGCTCCTCGTGAGGCGTCAGCAAGTGCATGAGAATCTGGTAGCCGTAGGGACTGTTGATGACCTGCCCAATGTGCTCCGCCAGATCCTTGGCAACGTACTTGTGCAGCATCTGTGCGTCGTAGAGAAGGTCGAAGAGACGCGCCACCACTGGCGCGCCGTACTTGTTCGTGCACAGCTCCCCCAGCTGCGCGTTGAGGCTGTGCAGCACCTCCTTCCGCTTCTTCGGCTCCGTCAGCGAGAAGGCGAGGGAGGCGAGTGGGGCACCCTCGCGCGTGACGGCAATCGTGGCGATGTGTGGCCGCAGCGTGTCGCACAACTCACTTACTTCATCGCGGGTGCCGCACCTCACGTAGGCGCCAACGAGGCGCTGCACAAAGGCAAAGCCGATTGCCTCCTTCTGCGACACCAACTTGTCGCTGAGGTCGAAGAGACGGGTGAGGAGCCGCTTCTGCAAAGACGGGTTCCGTTGTAGCACAGCCTCGACATCCGGGAAGCCGGGCCAGCGCTTCATCACCGCGACGTTGTCCTTGAAGACGGCGAGCAGCAGCAGACTACGATCGGCTGGGCTGCACCAGCGGCTGCTGTAGGCGGCGTGAATCACCTCAATGCCGAACTTGTGTGCTACGAGCTGCGGCACTGCCGGGATGACGTGGGCAAACAACGTGCTGTAGGCCTCATGCGGAACATGACGGATCAGCGCACACACCACGAAATGGGCATACGCGTCCGTCGCATTGGCCGCGAAGTCCTTCGAGACCCATTTCAGGATTTTACTGACTTGCTCCGAAGAGCCGTACTTGATCATGGACTGGATCACGCGACTCGCACTAGGGGTCCGCACTAGCGAGGCAAACTTTGGCTCGATCAAGTGCATTAGCTTGTCCACCACCGGATACTTGTGCTCGTAGGCCAACTTTTTTCTATCGGACGTGGTGGCAGCAGCGGTGGCGATGGCAGTGGCGTCCTCGCCGCGCTCCTCTAGCGTGCGTAACTTCTCCCACAGACGCAGCATCTCGCCATGCTCGGACGACATCTTCAGCGCGTGCTTTTCCGCGGCGTCCAGCACACGGCCCTCCTTCTTTTTGATGAGCGCACTCTTGACCAGACGCTCCGACTGCGGCAGCTTGCCCAGTCGCTCCGCCCGCGCCTCCTGCTTTTTAGTGTTGGTGCGACCCATAGCCAGAGAAGTGAGAAAAAAAAAAAAGAAACAACGATGAGGAGAAAACTCTCTTATGGGTGCTTTGCTTCTCGTGTTTGGATTTTGTAAAGGGAGAGAGAAGCCACGCTTGAGGCAAGAGAATCGCAAGGTAGCAAAAGCAGGGAAGAGGAAGGTGCGCGCGTAAACACAGGAAGCGAGCAAAACACATCGTGCGCAGAGAAAGGGCAGCTATCACGTGGAAAGTGATTGTACGGCTGCTCCAAATAAGAAGGTGTAATGAATGCAAAAACGACATTCCCATCAGTATTTCGACACTAAATACACAAAGGATAGCACTTTTTTCTTCTTCTTTTTTTTAATAATAATGACTTCGCATACTGTACAAGCCAAAAAGGTGCGGTGGCAAGTAGAAGAGAGAAAACAACCCAAGGAAAAAAGAAAAAGCTGTCTCAGGCGTCTAATGAAATGGCCGTCTCCAGCGCTTGTCGTGTACGCTTCAGCCGCCTTCGCACCTCCTGCATCCCCTGGCACTCCCCTCGTGCCGCGGTGACACATGATTGAAAGGCGCGTTCCTCTCTTGCCACAACTAGCGCCTCCTCCAAAAAGACATCGACCGTCTCCTCCAGCGTCATGTAGGCGCCATGCACGGCCGCCTGACAAGTCGCGAGGGCATCGTTGAAGCGGATGAGCAACTCGTAGTTCTCTTTCAGCACTTTGCTAGCCGGGAACACACACCTCAACTTGACATCCTCACGCGCCACCTCGACCCACTTCGCGTGACAGCTGTAGGAGGCGGCAAGGTCGGACGTCGTGACGGCGCGGATGGTGGACGACAGCTCTCGCGTACTGCCCTTCAGAAGCTTCTCGTAGTGTCGACACAAGTTCGCTGCCGCTCGCACCTCTGCTGCGGAGAGAGAGAGAAGGCGACACCCATCTGCCGGCTGCTCGTCCTTCTGTCCTGCTGCTGTGACGGCTGACGCCACTGGCCTTGGTGACGCAGCGCACGCAGTAGTTGAAAGTGATTTGTTCGCGCTGTCTCGCTTGCGGCGTTTCAACGGCCGACGCACGTGCGTCTCCGCCGCTGTCGCCGGATCCTTAAGAAAAGCATCGTGTTGATCCCCTGCCGCTACGAAGGCCGCCACAAGTGCACGAGAAACGGAGGGAGAAGATGTCATGGGAGCAGAAGGGGAAGAGGAACTCGAAGATTGTGCTGACTGCTGCCCATCCAGCCATGCAAGTATGTGCTGCACCGCCTCGTACGACTCCGCCATCGTGGGATCTGTTTGGCCTGCCACCGCGCTCTTCACGTACGCGTCAAAAAAGCTGGCGGCGGGTGCGGCAGCGGGCCCAGCATGGCACTCTGCGGCTCCGTCACCGCTGCCTGAGGTAGTTGTGGACCCGTTCACAAGCAAAGAAGAACGGTCGCGTTCACGTTGTCCGAAAGGCGGTGGCAGGCAGCATCGCTGTACGCCGAGGTGCTCTAGTGCCGACAGCATCGTGTCCTCCATACGACGCAGATCGAAGAGGAAGGACAGGATGGGATCGACAACAGCCGCGGGCGCGCCGTACCGTAACGCAGAGCTTCTCTCCTCCATCGCCATGGCAGCCTATGAAAGCTACGCTTTTTTATCGTGGAAGGAACTGTCGGAAGTGTGTTGAGTATGCCGGTGCAGGCAACTTAAAACTGCTCAAGACCCTGTTTGACTGTGAAGTGCTTCAAATCTACCTGAAGCACAGAGAACATATCAACGTGAGAATACGGAGCAGAAGACAGAAACGTGGAAAAAGTGTGTTTGAAAGGAGCGATCTGTTTACGCATCTTGACAAGCATCGAAGTCGGTTTCTGTTTTCAGGAAGAGGAAGCTGTAATTGAGTGCCAACTACGCTACAATACAGCAAATGGGGCAGCAATTCCCGGAAGCACACGCATGAAGCCATCTCGCTTTTCTCGGGTTCTTCATCTAGACATCGAAGAAACAGAAAACAATCTCCGATAAAGCGTTTGAGCCTGGTAACAGGGACCCTGGCGTTCGAACTGTTGTTCCCCACACACACACACAAAGAAAAAAAAAGAGGAAGTCCCTCTGTCCTGAGTCCAGTGAGTGCGACCTATCCAGGCGCTTCAGCTTGGAGCTAACCCGATAAAGGGGGGGGGTTACTTTCTTTTTTCCATTTTTTTTTTGCTCTTTGCGCTTTTTTAGTCTGCGCCTCATCGCACGCGTGCATAACCGGGTTCACTTTTGTCTTTGTTTTCCTGCATGTAATAGCTCCACAAATACAAAATAAAAAAAAATAATAATCACAAAATAAAAAAAAGCAAGACGATAACACGTGTTGTCAGTCCGCACCACGTCACTAATGACATATAGAACTAAAACCTAAACGTTCAGAGAAACTCTTCCTTTACTTTCATCTGTGATTTTGCTTTTCTACGCCACTCCTTTGGTTTTTCTTTTTTCACTGTAAAAGAAAGTAGAGAATCAGAAAAAGACCAGAGCAGAAACCAAAAAAAAAAACCGGTCTCGTTATACTCTGTCCGCCTGCGCAGCAGCTCACAACACGACTCCCAAGCGTTGCTTCCCCACGGTCGAGTGTATTCGCGGCATGCATAATAGCGCCACTTGCTTTCCTTTTTTTTTTTTCAGCACAGCCCGTGCTCACTACACAGCGAGTAAGCGGAGCGACGCTACCGCTGCAATAACCGAAAAAAAAAAATATGAAAACACAGTATTCAGTTGATAAAGAGGAAGATAAAGAGGAGCTGCATGCCCACTTCAAAACGGAAAAAAGAGAGTCTAAAGAAAAAAAAAGCAAAGTGCATCGTCAGAGAACCAATAAAAAAAAAAAAAGCAAAATGTGTATCTGAAAAAAAAAGAAAAAAAGGGACAACACAAAACAAAGTAAAAGAACCGTTGGAGACAGAAGTTCACGCACACGCGCGTCCGCGCGTACATGCGCATACACTGCGACGTCGATCTCACTCTGAGGAGCTATTCCTCCCTTCAAAAGGTCAGTAATAATGCGGAAGAAGTGGTGGTTGTCGTTGCCTCGTCGCTACACACACACACAAAAAAAAAAAAAAAGCACACAAGCACATGTACGAGAGACGCGTGTTCACGTTTTTTTTTCCTTTCCAAACACTCCCTTTCCTTCCCTTTATTATCACAGTCTTTCCGGGACTACGGGGTTTCCACGCTCGAGCAGCACTTCTACTCTTGCGATGCCCGCGTGAGCTGCTCCGCTCGCAGGTCCACCGCGGCTTTTGTAGCAAAAAAAAAAAAAAGGACGGCGCCGGTGCACAAAAGAAAAGAAAAGAGGAAGCAGAGTTCTTGCAGCACGTCTCTTCTCCTCCTCGAGAGAGGCGTCCCGGCTCCGTTGCGCACAAAGGGGGAAAAAAAAAGAGGGCAAACACCAATGACGAAAACAAAAAAAAAAAGAAGCAACAGTAAATACGCCAACAACACAAAAAAAAAGTGTTTTCATTGAGCTTGGTATGTAAAAAGAGGGTGTCTGTGTGGTAAAGATTGCGCAGAGACTCTGTGTTAAGTTGCTTTGGAGCTTCGCAAGCGAGAACACTCCTCCCAGCACTCTCACGCCTTCTATGCAGCACGGGGGTTGCGGTGAAGGAGCCTGCCAGGCCTCACGCAAAAAGCTGTCGAAGCAAAAAAATAAAAGGAAAAAGGAGAGGAAATGAAGGGCGGGGGGAGTAAGTAGCGTGTCGGTGTGCAGGTTTGCCGATTAATACGAGTGGGATCTTGCGTGCTACTACCTTGCAGCCGCTTTCTGCCTTCCGCTCACCTTCCTACACTGCCTTTATCGTCTGTCCTTGCGCCCGCTGCCATCACGAGCACATGATTAGTTGCCACCGTTATTTAAATGAGAGTCCGCCGTGCAGGAGAAGCCGCCGAAGAGCTGCTGCTGACCCGCATTCAGCTGCGAGGTTTGCGCCGGTGTGTTAACGACTTGGTGCGGATTCTTCGACGGAGCAGCCGCGCCGCCGTTGTTCCTGCGGGCGGCCAGCATCTCCTCCACCGATGGCAGCGGTGTCCAGCGCGGCGGCGCGATCTTGCGCTGCATCACGTCATCGAAGCTGATGCCATTCCAGTAAGCATGCGTCTTTACTTCTGGCCCCTTAATGCGCCGCGACGGGTCCTTCATCAGCAGGCGGCTGATCAAGTCCTTCGCCTCGGGCGACACCGTCACACCGCTCGGGAAGGAGAGATCAGAGTAAAGGATATTGTCGAAGACCTCGGTCATGCTGCGGCCATTGAACGGGGTGCGGCCGCACAGCATGCGGTAGAGCAGAATACCAAACGACCAGAAGTCCACAGCGTTTGTGTACTCGCGCTGTCGCAGTACATCCGGCGCGACGTAGAACGGGGAGCCGACGAAGGAGTTGGCACGCAGATCCTTGTCGGGGACATCCTGGCCGTCCTTGTGGAAGTCCTTCGACAGACCGAAGTCCGCCAGCGCGCAGTGGCCCTCGCCGTCGAGCAGGATGTTCTCCGGCTTTAGGTCACGGTAGATGACGCTGTGATCGTGCAAGCACATGATGGCCAGCAGAATTTCCGCGCCGTACAGCTGCGCCGTGGCAGGATCGAGCTGCTTCTTGGGGACGGAATTCATGTACTTGTCGAGGTCACCGCCCGGCATGTAGTCCATCACGAAGAACAGCTTGTGCTCCGATTGGAAAGTCCAGTGCAGCTTCAGGAGGTAGGGGTGAGAGAGGCGGGTAAGCACGTTACGCTCCGTGAAAACGTCCTGCACACGCTTGTGGTCCAGCAGGCCCTGTTTATTCACCACCTTCATGGCGTAATACTTGTTCGTCGAGATGCGGCGGCACAGCACCACGTAGGCGAAGGAGCCTTTGCCCAGCACATCAAGTGTCTCGAAGTCGTCCTTCGTCAACTTCTCCTGCTGCGGCTCCGGCTCCTCCAGCCTCTTCTCTTCCGTGGCCGGGCGGGCTTCAGGTTTCTTCTCTTCCTCCTTCTCTTTCTTCTCCTTCTTCTTGAACAGCTTCATAAACATCTTCGCTGAGAGAAAGGGCGCCTTGGCGGTGGGAAAAAAAAAAAGTAAGGAGAAAACTGATGAAATAGAAGAGCAGATTAGGAGAAGAACGCGTTTCGACTTCGCCTCACGCAGGGTACGATGGCACGCAAGTGTGTGTGAGTGTGTGTGTGTGTGTTGAAAAGCGTTTTTCTGTTGTGCGTGTGCGAGTCTCTGTGAAACGTTCAAAACACTTTGAGGGGGGTAAAGCAATCGAACAACAAAACGAAGATGACAAAAAAAAAAGGACAATAATAATAGGTTTGTGTATAACAAGAAAAAAAAAAACAACTCGTCTTGTGTCAGATCTTTTTTTTTCTTTCTTGTTGGGTGAGGGGAAGGAAAAGAGGGAGGTTCTTTTTTTTGGGGGGGGGATTCTCAGCAACAAATAAAAAAGAGGGAACAAAGAGAAGAAGCGTGCCTTTTAAGGAGGAGCCTACCTTTTTTTTTTTTTTTCGAAGCTGCTGTCTTTGCGGCTTCTTCTTCTTCGGTGAAGCAAGTACGACAGCACAAAGGACAAAAAAGACAAGCTGTTATCTTCAAAGAAAAAAAAAAAGTAAACGAAGTAAAGAGAGCTTGTAATGTGAAGCAAAAAGCAGTCAAAAACTGTGGTAGGTTCTAGAGAAGCGGAGAGGGAGAAGAATAGCAAATCAGAGAGGGGGGGGCCGGAATCGACTGGAATGGGCGTTATGGAAGGGTCCACGTGCACCATACAAATGTACAGCAGAACACGTAAGAAAGGGCTGCGTTAAAAAAGCAAGTAGAAAGAGCAAATCTGTCGCCACATAATGGTCTGCAGGCACCCGACGACACCGAGTTGCCTGCGAACGGGAGAGGCAGGAAGCGGGAGACGGCAAACAAGAGGGTGCGGAAGCTACTCTGAGCTGACCAACTGAGGACAAGCCCTATAGCGATTGCAAAGCTGTGCGCTGAAGGTTGACAAAAGCGCTGAGGCGCGCCAGTGCAAGCCATGTGCGCCCTCTTCGGCTCCTGCTATTACCGATTTGTTTTGTTTTCCTCTCTTATTAAATCTGTGTAATGAGGAAACGTCTTCGTCTGATAAGCAGAGAAATGCAAAAAAAAAAAAAAAGCAAACGCAGATGGATAAGGAAACGACCCGCACTGACATTAAAAAAAAAAGAGAGAGAGAGAGAGAGAGAGAAAAAAAAGCAGCTCTCCTCGACGACAAACCTCCCTCAACTTGACTCTTGTCTATTTAAAAGCTCACACATGTAAACCTCCATGCGCAGCATGCGGCTTGGAATAAGACGGGTAGACGGCTCCACATCCACACTTAGTTCCAGCGCAGCCTTGCCGTCTTGAAAATGGCCTCGCAACAACGCATAGGTCTGCTTAACATCATCGAGGTTCTGCAGTCGTGACGGTAGCAGCATCGAGTCGACATGCAGGCGCAGGTGAAGGGAGCCAAGCAACACGCTGGCGTATAGCCAGCAGCCGAGGCAGACAGCTTCTCCGCAGAGGGTCGGGTCGAGATGCACCAGCGCGAGTTCCTCCGCATTAAAGCCGCACTCGCACAGTGAATACGAGCAAGGTGGCGTCGCCGCTGCGTTGAAGTGCTCGCCTGCCCAGCCGACAAGGCGTGGCACCCACAGTCGGACGTAATGGGCCATAAACTCCTCCACCTCCTCCACACTCGCCGCGCCTCCACCGCCGCTACTGCTGCCATCGTCGTTGGCTTCAGAAGAAGAGTACAAGGCAGCGCAGGTCCACGCCGCCACTGCCGCTCGGTGTCGCGCCGCAGCTGTCACGCGGTCCAGTTCAACAGAAAGCGGAACAAGGATGTTCGCCTCATCGCGCCCCCACGGGTGCAGATGCAGCAACGTCAACACGCACACCTGCAGCGTGGTGACGCCGAAGGCCTCCTGCGAGGTGGCCTCCATGAAGAGTGACTCGCCCGCAAAGTCATATAGCAACCTCGTGACGGCGTAGAGGTGAGCGCAGTGGGACTGGCTCAGCACGTACTGGTGAATCGGCAAGAGGTCGTCCGCGGAGCCAGCCGCGGCCGTCTCGGCCGACTTGGACGCGCGCGGCTCCTGCGAGGCCTGCGTAAGACGGGTGGAGAGGTCAATCTCACGGGACCACTGCACCAGCACCTTCAGCAGCTTCGTCAACGTCTGCGCCTCCCCGTTCAGCTGTTCCACGCAGTGCACGGCGTCGGTGTAGGGGTCGAAGAGCCTCGCCTGACTCGCGCTCTGCCGGGCAAAGAGCACCCCCATGTCGTCGAGGGTGACGGCATCGCGCAGGCGTGCCACCGACGCCGCCAGCGCCGCCTCCTCCGCCGCGTAGACGCAACTGTATAAATTCAACAGTACCGGGTAGCAGTGCTGAAAAACATGGTCGGCGACCCACCTGCCCACCACCGCCTCGCCACCGCAATCCAGTGCCTTCGTCTGCAGCTCAGGACCGAGCGTCTCCAGCACCCACCGCACCGTCGACCGGGCCAGCGACGCGATGTCACGCAGCGCCAAATCTAAATCACCGGGTTGGATGGGCCGGCCGCGGCCGGCATGGATGCACCCGCCGTACGGGTTGCGCAGCGCGCACCAGCCAAGGTTGCCCGCGCCATCGCCGCCACCACCACCACCGCCAATCGTTGTCTCCGCCCCGCACGTCCCGTAGAGGCCGTAAAAGCAGCGTCGAAAGACATGTAGTGTTGTTTTGATCAAGTCGTGCGTGTTGAGCAACTCCACTACGCAACTCTTAACGAACTCGGTCGAGTTCGACTGCTGGATGTTGGCGCGTATGCTTGACACCTTCTCCGTTAGTATCTCATGCTGCCCCCCTGCTCTCACGGCCCCCGCGCTGCTAGTGCCGCTGCTGCTGAACAGCGACTCCCACTGGAAGCTCTCGCGCCACTCGTGAACCTCCGGGTCCACACGAGCCTGTGGGCTGAGGGTCGGCAGCACCAACTCCCCATCGACAGGCGAGGAGCAGCTGCGCCAGTCGGCGGACAGTCGCACACCACCAGGCAGCGTCACGTGGCCCTCCCCGCGGCACCGCCCCTCTGCCCAAACGACGTCGACGATGACGCCGTCCCACGACGGACGTGACGGCGGCGGCCAGCGGGCCACACCGCAGCACACTTCGCTCTGATCCGTCGTGCGACGGGCACCTTCACGCGCCGAGCCGCACCGCCAACCGCCACTGCTGAGTCGCGTGAGGCAGCCGTCGACCTCGGCGGCGGCGATAAAGAGTGTGCCAACGTCGCTGAACTGGCCGCGGTGGTGGCGGCCAGTGTAGCGACTGCCGGAGGCCCATATGTAGCAGCCAAACCCCTCCCTCTCATCGTCCTTCCACTCTCCGATGTAGGTGTCACCGCTCTGCATAACAAGCTCGCCAAAGCGCTGGCGTACGGGCTGCATCGCGGCGGCCCACATGCGGAACTTCGAGTGCGTCTTCGACGCGCCACCGGTCGACGTGGCCCGCAACTCCACAAAGCCACTGTAGCGGTCGCCATTAGCGTAATCGACACGGGTGGTCGAGGACAGGTCGGGGCGGTCCATGCGCCACCGCGCCCACAGCGTGAAGGTCGGCGTGCAGAGACGGCCGTAGCCGTCACGCCATCGCTGCACGAAATGGCCTTCGTACCGCAGCGCACCGTCGGCGGAACGCCACACGCCCTGCCCGTGTGGGAGAGTGATGCCGTTTTTTGTCTGTACCGCGCCTTCGTAGGTGTCACCGCAATCCAGAGCGAGCACGCAAGACGGTGAGATGGTGGCACCGATTGTGCCCGCGTAACCTGCGGCGCTCACATCTGACGTACGACCTCCAGTGCTCATTTGTTTCGACGCTAACAAAAACGTATAAGAAAAAAGAAAGCTGAAAGCAGAGACGCAAAAAAGCCTCAGTATCGCCAGCCCAAACAACAAAAAAACAAAAACACGTTACTGCCCCTGCAGCGTTTCTTTCTCTGAGCGGCGCTGTGAGGAGCACGTGGCTCACTGGTGTTCCAAACAACCCCGAGGTGCTTTTGTGCGAAATAGAGGACAAAGATGAGGGAAAACAGAAAAAAGAAAAGCACGAAGGCACTGCATCGCTCTTTACTTCGTATTCAGATAAATGCTCGAGTGCAACGCCGAGGAACAACGAAAGGCAACGCAGTAAGGAGAGAGAAAAGAAAAAAAAAAAGAAACAGACATGGAGAACATGAAAGAAGGAAAAGATGAATCGTTTGCAAGCGCGCGAAGAGTTGGCGTCAATCGGCTTCACTTCTCAGGAGAGGAGCTTTATTGGCTGTTTCTTACTTGTCGCGGAGCGCAGTTTACGGCTCACTATACAAAAAAAAAAAAAAGAAGAGCCTTAATCAGTAGCAATGTCAAATCACCTTGTTGAAGCGCATGCACACCAGACAGCGTAAGACTCTTTAGAGATCTTTTTCTTTTTCTCCGGTTTGTTTGTTTGTTAATAGTCGCCCATGTGTTGCTCATTTCGCCTTCTTCTGACTGGCTGGTGTGGCCGCACGTGTGGCGCTTTTCCCCGCCTCGTCTGCTGAGGCCGCAGCCGTCGCCGACTCCCGTGCCGCCTTCTTTGCTGCCTCGTACTGCTGGTAGTAGTAGTACACGTCCATGTCGTCCGCGTACTTGAGCGGGTCCGGGTGCTGATACCAGTTCGGCACGAAAAGAACTAAGCACAACACCGTCGCAGCGGCCACAGCGCCCATCGTGATAAGGACGTTGCCCATCCAGTAGGCAACCGGGTAGGAGACAAGCAGGGAACCCCACAAGATGCGTTGGAAGCGCTGGGTGCAGTACTCTTGATCCTTCAACGACATGGGGGAGAAGAGCCTGGCCAGCCACCGCGCCGCTGGGTGTACGGGCCGCGTGGCGGCGGCGGATGGAGGGGCAGCGGGAGTGGGTGTCGCCGCTGCTGCCGCCGTTTTCATTGACATGTGATATATGTGTGTTTTTTTTTTTTAGAAGGGATTCAATGTGAGAGGAGCGTGGGAAAGGCTCCAGCAACGCATACACAAAAGAGTCACAGTCCGTAGAAAAAAAAAAACAGTTTTTTTTTTTCTCTCTTGCTCTTTTTTCAATCGAAAGTTGTTTCTCCTTCAAACAGCAGCACTCACAAAAAAAGGGGTAAAATAAATGAGGGAGGAGAGAAAGATGAAACGAGCACGGAATACCACATAAGATCGTCAACCGTGCAAATCCAAGAACCAGTGTGTGAGAAAAGTAAACGGAAAATCCTGCTGATTTTCCTCAGATAAAAAAGGAGGAGAGGGGTTGACAGCCTTGTTGTAGAAGTGTGCATCAAATCCTCTTATACAATCATAAAAGGACACAGGTGGTGAACGGACTGTTGTCTGATTAGTTTATGCACAGAGAGAAATCTCTGAGTCAGATATGTGTTTTAAACAAGAAGAACTTCTTTTTTCTTATTTGGTCAAGCAAGCATAACGGGCATGATGAATCGAAGCTGCGGCGATAACGTTAAATAAAAAAAAAAAGAGGCTCCGTCACCCCTTCAACTTTAAGCGTTTCATATACCGCACACGGTAAATCGTGATCCAATGCAGCATCGCCGTCACGGCGTTCTGGTGGAAAGACACCTCCGAGGAGAAGGAGATGGCGGAGATGGAGTTGCTGGTCGGGCTGGCTAAACTTGCGTCCTGCGCATCCGAGAACGCCTCGGTCTCCTCAGCACTGAACTGCTGTGTGCTACGCCGCATTAGCAGTGCCGCAAACGTCAGCGCCAAGACGCGCTCGTTGACGCCGTTGACCTCCTGGTTCGCCAGCAGGCCGAGGCTGAGGTCCAACACCCACATCACGATTCCCCGCAGGTAGGGCGGCATTGTCTGCAGATACCCCACCGCGTCCGAGTTGAAGAGGGAGACATCAAACACGGCGATGTCCATCTCGGCCAGCCAAATCAACATCACTCCAAAGATGACGGCCGGCGGCGAGCGCGACAACACGTCAGGCAGACGTGTGGAGGTATTCGGGAAGAGCGCCTCTGCGCTAGTGCTCGCGGACGTGCCGGCCTTGTCGGAGCCAGGGGCGTAGCGAGCGGGCTGGGCAGACGAGGGCGGTGCGCGGTACTGCCGTGACAGCGGCGCCTTGCGAGCATCGGGCAACGAGTTCCAATAGCTGGAGATCATCTCCGCCAGGTCCAGCTGTTCCGACAGGACTTCCTTCAGCCGCATTGCCTCCGCCATAACCACCTCGTTGTGGGGGCGATAGTTCACTGCCTTACCTAGCAGCAGATGTGTGACAGCCGTACTGGAGTAGCCTTCCTGTTTGATGAAGGCGTGTTTCAGCACCTGCAGCATCAGCGGCGCGGTGTAGTCGCCCAGCAGGGAATTCTGCACCGTCAGCGGCAGGCACCCGGGCAGGCGCTGCTTGAACAGGTTCTGCTTGGGTGAAATGACGGCAAACGTGATGAAGTACTTCAGCACACCACTCACAGCGAGCACAACCACCTGCTCGTACGCCCACAGCACGGCTCGTGGAGGGTTCTGCATCGTGAGCCACATGTCCACCGACTCCCCGCGGCGCAGCTCCGCCTTCTCCAGCTTTGCCTCCACGTACTTGTCCTCCACTCGCACTCCGTCAATGACCGTCTGCGTCTGCACAATTTCAACGGTGAAGGTTTGCGAGCCGTTGTTCTGCACGCTCAGCTTAGCCGAGAACACCTTCGCGCTCTCCGCCGCGTCGTCATTGTAGGAGCCGACAAAGCGACAGTGTGGGTTCGACACGACCACCTTCGGCACGTACTTCAGTGTGGGCAGCACCCGCCGCAGCTGCGCTAGCCCTATTGGGTCGTCGTGGTTGGGACGCGGAATTACGTTGGACGACTTCGCCAGCAACTCCGACGTCAGCACGTCGAAGGCGAGCCGCTGACACTTCGCCGCCCAGTCCGAGCTGGCGTTGACACACAAGTTACGGATGGCGTTCAGCACATTCTCAGGGATGTCCTGGTCAGGGTACATGTACCCGTACAAGAACGGATTCATCTGCGAGGAGTGGAAGCTGTCCAGTCGCCCCTGTGCCTTTTTGATCGCCTTGGCATCCGTTGGCGGGGGCTGCGTGTGGATGCTGCTGCGTCGTGCGTTGAGGAAGCACTCGGCCAGCTCGCCGCTGGAGAGGGCAAAAGTGGAGGAGGGAGGCACCATCGTGGCGACGTTCGTGCTGACACTCACCGCTGGTGGCAGACTGCTGAAGTCGGCGGCAGTCTTCATTTTTGTCGCTGCCTGTGTCAATACCGTTGGCGTTGCACCTAGCGCGCCAGTGCTCAAAGCCGATGAGAGGAGGTCGCTGCGGAGCCGAACAAGCAAGCGAGACTGTCGAGGCACAGACCGGAAAACGCGGATGATGATTTGCCAGGCAAACTAGTTTTTCTTTTTTCCTTTAGTGTGCAAATTGATCGTTTGAGCGTTTTGACAGACACAGCGCACCTGTAGATGAATTCAGTGTGTTCTTTAGAGCGTGTGCGCCACACGATGACCCTTTCTGTCGTATATGGGGCTTTCGATTTGGTTCTGTAGCCTTCAGAAGTGTCAAATGGGAAAAAAGACAATTAACGGAAGATAAAAACGAAAGACTGCTTTGTAAGGGTATAAAGATATTATAAAAAAAAAAAAAAGAAAACCAGAAATTACTTACACGCCAAGGTCTCAAGGCAATCGACGTGTCGTAGTTGCGAGAAGCATGTTCAAAAGCCTCCGCCTCAGCAAAACCAGCGCCTGAGCACCGGAAGAGGCTCAGACCGATAGTTTCAAAAAAAAAAAAAAACTCTTTTTCCTAATTGCGTTGTATGAGAAGCGTTCAGATGCGATCCAACGTTTAGAGAAAAAAAGAAGAAACGAAAATTGTCATGTATTCAAGCCTCGACGCGGAGGAATGTCTCCGTTGTGTTTTTTTGCCCTTCTCCGCTTCTTCTCTTTTTTTTTTTTTTCCTCTCCACCACGCCAGAATTCAAAAAAAAAAAAAAAACGCTGCGGTGGCGGGAAAGACGATCGTCTGTGCTTTTCCACTCACTTCTACTCCTGCGCGTCGTGCTGCGAGTAGGTCAGCTTCAGCAGCTCATCGTTTAAGAACGTGATGCTCTCCGAAAACGTGATGAGCTGGCTACCATATGGGTCGATTTGGTGCACCATCGCCTCCACCTCCTCCTCCGGCTTCGCGGCATCCAACTCGCGCACGATGGCCGCAAACTCGACGTTGTTCACGATGCCGTTGCGGTCGCCGTCATGGCGGCGAAAGATGCCAACGTACCGCTCTAGAAAGCGCTCGTGTCCGTCCAGCTGGAAGTCTAAAAGGAGACGCACAAAGTCACGGTAGAGCAGTTGCGAATACACCGCGGTGGGCGACAGCTTAATCTCCTCCTCACTGTGGCGCTGCAGCTTCGGCAACGACTGGCGGTAGAGAAACTGGTGGATGATGCTCGTAATGAGGGCTGCATCGGCGGCGTTGTACATGTACTTCACAATTTCTTTCCACTCATCCTCGGCCACGGTGCCGGTCATCGACTCCTGCAGGGCACGGTTCATCTCCGCCGCGCCGCCGAGAGGTCGCTTTGTTTTAATCTGCAGCCGCAGCAGCTCCTTCACCGTCTCCCGCACGTGCTGTTGTACGAAGCGGAACTCCTCGTCCACCTCGTTGCGCAGAATTTTTCCGAAAACAGCGACGTCGTTGTCCTCCGCGGCGTAGCGGCGCACCGCCTGCACGATGGCTGTCGCCCATTCCAAAATAATCTCCCGCAGGCCGTACTTTTGGTTCAGGTAGGTGTACATGTGCTGCTCCATCGTCTCGCGCGGTAGCTGGTTCTGCTTGCACTTCTCGTCGTACCTGGACTTGGAGGTATAGATACCCTCGATGATCTCCTTCAGCTGCTTCAGCGTCAGCACCTTCTTGTAGCTCGACTTGCGGTTCTGCGACTCGGACGGGGGGCGCTGCGTGCGCCGTGCGGCGCCGAGTGCAGCAGAGATGCCTGCCGACGTGGTGACCCTTGACAAGGCAGGCGGGAGAGGCTGCGGCGATGCGCCGAGGTGCAACTCCGCCTGCAGGCCAGCGCTGTTGTGGCTGAGTGGAGTAGCGCTGACCGACGTCGCCGGAGCCACTGCCGCCGACGACGACTCATGGCGGGACTGACTGCTGCCCTGCTGCTGCTGGTTTGACTGTCGTTGTTGTTGCCTCCGTTCCTCTCCGTCCCCGTCACTCGAACCTGTTGGGAGGTGCTCCATGAGGGACTGGATGTCCGCCATCGCATCCTGCATGTCTCGCTTCATGTGACCAAGTCGGGTGTCGCGGTCACGCAGGGCACGGCGCCAGTGCATGTCGTACTGGTCCATCATCGAAGACTCGTAGCGCAGTAGAGCCTGCAGCTGCCGACCTAGGGTGTCGTGGCCGTCCTTGAAGGCGTTGCGGATCACATTGCCGAAGCAAAACTCGTAGAGGAGGCGGCGCGCCTTGAGCACCTCGCCCTCCTGCGCAAAGACGTCTTCTTCGGCTGCGGTGAGACAGGTGACGTGCTGCACCACGCGGCTCATGTAGTCGAAGAACTCCTGCGTCGACAGAGCATCTTGGCGGCTGACGTCGGCGAATAAGTCCTCGATGCCCTCCGAGTCCCGCGCGTTCCAATAAGCAAAGTCGTCCTCCTTCTCCTTGCTTGGCGGTGGCCCGTTTTGCTGCTGCTGCGCGGCTGCCACGCCAACATCGTTCTCCTTCATGTCGGTCAAGGTGGTGCCGTTTAACACCGTTAGCGTGGGCAGCCGCAGAATCAGCTGCTCTTCCTCCGCCTCGATGGGCAAAGTGACGGCGAGGCTGGTCAGATGCGTCAGCGTCTGCAAACCATGTAAGATGTGATGTAGACCACAGATGGGGTTGCCACGGAGGTCGAGCGTGTCGACGTTCACCAGGACAGACAGGTCCATCGGCAGCTCCCGCAACTCGTTGTGAGAGAGATCAAGGTGGCGCAGGTTTGGCATCTGCGCCAGCAAGGGCAGCAGGCCGTCGAGGGAGGTGAGGTGCATCTCGGCGAGAGAGAGCGTCTCGGCGTCGAGGTGGTCGCGTATGACGCTTTCAGCCTTGAAGGAGGACATGATGGCCGTAAAAGAAATGATTAAACGCTAAGTAGATGAAGGAGATCCAGCTAAGAGTGTCCTCTGTTTTGCGCGGTTGAAACTGTTTGTTTGTTTGTTTTTTCCGCCTCTTCTTCTTTCTGTGGTTCGACTGCCTTGTGTGTTAGCAAGGTGATTTTAAAAAAAGGAAGGCTGCTGTTTCCAAATCGTGATGCACAGCCACTTCACAGAATCTCGAAAGAGCGGCTCGAAAAGAAAAAAGAAAGATGAAGAAATCAAAGGAAGGAAAAGAGAGAGGCAAAAAAGAGGACATACACATTCGTATCCTTTTTTTATTGGATGCCTTCCGCGAGCACGCCACTCGACTCCTGCACACAGTCACACGTATGAGCAGCAGCAGCAGCAGCATACGCGCATCGTCTCAACAACGCATGCATGTCGCACAGGGACTGAAGCTGCTTCAGTTTTCAAAAAGTGAGGGGAAAAAAAAGACCCTTCATTCGGATATGTGACTCAAAGCGCTAACGACGACCGCTTTTTTTTTTTTTTTCATAGAGATCTGCAAGCAAAGAAGACCTCTCCAGAATTTGAGCTGCTTCAATCGGTTACTTGTATCCTATTATTTCTTTTTTTTTTTTTTGACGTCATCCGCGTAGCTCACCTGAGTTATTCTCAACTGAGTCGAAATAGGGAAACCACAAGAAGTGAACTCAACGAGAAGCAGGAAAGAAAGCGCTGCCTCAAAGCTGCCTCTCGGCCACCACAACAACAACAAAAAAAAAGCATGCCAGCTTGACCGAGTGAACGACGCCACTCGTCCTAGTCAGTTTAGAGTTCATTAACAGGATACACAAAAAAAAAAAAGTTCACAGGTAGATATAGAAAAAAAACGTTGAAACGGTGTGCCACAGAAACCTGAGATTGCATTTCAGCCGCCGCGCCTCATCAGCGCCTAACTCGACGCCTCCGCGTTGTTTTCGGTGGCGGGGGAGGCAGCGTCGTCATCGCTGGCGGCCGTCCCCACACGCGGTGGCTCCTTCGAGACGTAGAAGTACAGCGGCACCAGCGACTGCGTCGTGATGTGCTGCCGACAGAAAGGGCAGACAGCCTCCTGGGGATTAGACTGGATCCATTCCGCGATGCAGCTCCAGCAAAAAATGTGGCCGCAGTTCGTCGCCGTCGGACCTTTGCGGTTGCTGAGGCACAACATGCATTTGCCCGTCTGCGAGTTCTCGGCATCCTCGTCGCTACTGGAGGTGAGGGCGGCTACTTCGACCGTCCGCTTCGCTTCCCGCAAGCGACGCTGCTTGCTGTAGCGCCACAGCCGCACCACCAACTCCACTAAAATGACGAGACCCAACACCAGGTACGAGCCTGGAGCACCGTCGCTGTCCTGCAGGCGCTGCGACGGCTTCAGGCTCAGGAAACGCATCCGCACAATGCGGTGGGGCAACGTTCCGAAGCGCTCAAAAAGAAAGAGCGCACATAGCACCGCCTTGTTTACGATTATGTCCACCTCGTGGGCGGCCATGTCGGGGAAAAACTTGCGTGCGGCGAGGAAGATTGCCGTTGGCTCAAGGAGCTGCAGCACAGCTAGCAGGAACACGCGAGCTGGGCCCACGGTCTGCCATGGACGCGCCTTTGTGACGGGCAGCAAGTCGCAGAACTCCTGTCCAAGGGTCTGCACACGCGACATGGAGAAGAGGGTGTAGAGGGAGCGGGCGACAGCTGGGATGTGGGTGTCGTAGCGGTTTGTTATCTGGGCGCCGAAGATGCTGATCATCAGCTCTGTGATGGGCCGCACCACCTGCGTGTCGGTGATGTGGTCATCCTTGTAGCAGGAGCGCAAAATAAACGGCGCAGTGGCGGCCTGCATGATCGCTCCGCTGAAAATCACGACAGCTCTTGTTTGCTATGCCACTTTTTTTCAGCGTATAAGTGTGGCGTACGTGCCACAGGAAAAAGAAAAAAAAAACTGTTTGAAAGCGACGCCCGTCGTTATACCTACGCTGCGAGGAAAAAAAAAAAACAAGAGACAGTAAAAGAAATTGTGTCCTGAAGTACTTGTTTAGGTGCTCAATTTAAGTGCGACAACTGGCACATTGCTTTTGATGGGCTGCGGGTGCCCCATGCAGAGAAAAAGAAGCGACACGTAATGCAAAAAAGCAAAGCGAGAAGGTTTGAGAAGGCGAGCACAGAAAAACGGCGAGCAAACGATCGCTCTCAGCATGCGTGCATGTTAGAAAAAAAAAAAACACTTAAAAAACAGTATCATAACAGCAACACCGTTCAGTTTTGTGGTTACATCCTGCATTTTCACAGTTCGACAAAGAGGGTCTATGCACCAGGGCAGCTTAGTAATGGAGAGACGACGCGTAACTGACTGCCAAGACGAAAGAGAGGAAGTTCTTTCTCTCCCTCCTTTCTCCCTCTATTTACGTCCATTCCGACTTCGAAAACGTCGCCGGCCTCTTTTCACTGCGTTTACGACCCGAGAAAAGACAGTGACGCTTTTTCCCCCTTTTTGCCACAGCCCTGCGCTTTTCTTTTTTTTTTTTTTTGCTTTTTTGTTTTTCTTTCTCTTTCTTTTTCAGCTCTATGCCCTTTGTGATTTTAGGAACGTCTGTTCATATATGCGTATTGAAACAAGTCGGGTATGTACGTGCGTGTGCGTGGATTGGTGTGTGACGTACACGTTACAGCAGTGTGTGTACATGTGTGTGCAAGCGCACCCACACAACTTTATTTATTAAAAAAAAAAAAAAGGAAGGTGAGTAAATTACAATTACGAGGATATGGAGTCAGACGCAACGACTCTTCTCTTCTATTTTTCTTGTTTGGTTGTTTGGCAGCAACCGGAGAAGGTGAACGATCTCTTTTTCTTTTTTTTTTTTTTTAAACTGAAAGAGAATCAAAAAAGAAACACACAAAAGTGGTCCGTTTCGGCAACGGAGTTGAGATAGACGGGCTAGCAAAAACACGCACGACAGCTGACACGCACAACGAGAGAGAAAAAAAAAAGAAAAAACGCCGTTGGGCACCAGAAAGCTGAGAAACACAACAGAGCACCGCTATGCATCGCCTACGCCTGCGCCGCCGCTCGCCGCAGCGCCGCCGTCGTGACACAGCGTCTCCTGGGTGATCGGAGTTGCGGCGAGAGACGCCGATGGCTCGTCGCCCGCCGCGGAGTCGCCAGCTTCAACCACCACCTCCGTCTGCATGTTGTCCCGCTCTTCTTCATGGCAGCCCGTAAGCACCACCCAAACGTTCGCCAGCATGCTTCCGTAGGTGAAGATATTATCTGACAACCCCTTGACCACGTCTCCAGAGGTAAGATTCTGCGTGGTGAGGTAGGTGTGGTGCAGAGCGAGAGACACAGAGAGGGTGGCGAACATGAAGGAGACTAAAATTAGCGCCAGCTCCAATCCGTAGGTGTCGATGAGGGCGGACGTGAACCCGCTCGGCCCATCTACTATTGCTGCGTTCTCCTTGCCAAAGCGCACAGAGCGGTGCACCAGGCTCTGAATCCCACCAACAAACGCCGCCACCAGCATCACCGACAAAAGCCAAACCAAAGCAAAGTAGGAGCGGTAGTTCTTCGCGCCGACGCAGGTGCCGGTCCACGGACAGTGGTGGTCGCGCCGCATCACGCACGCATCGCAGTAACGGCAGTGCACCCCACGATAAGGTCGGTAAATATTGCAGCTGTAGCACCACTTCACTTCTAGACGCGTGCGTTGCACAACGCCCTCTTTGTCCACGTAGACGTGCTCTCGCCACAGCGAGTCGTGCGGGGCGGCGTCTGGTGGTGGGGGCTCGGCGCGTGGCTTGATGCCCGGGTCTGACAGCCCGCACAGTAGCAGCGCTGCAACCGAGGCTACGGCGAAGACGCCGACAATCACGCGTGCCGCCAAGATCTCGTTCGTGTAGAAGACAAAAAGCAGCGCGCCGGCGGTGATGAGGATAACACTGGCGAGCATGATGCGCCAGTCCGGACCGACAAAAATGCGGCCATTACAGAGAACATGGTACCTGCCATGGCCTTCAGATCTTGTGGGAAGAGGCGGCAGCATTCACTTCACGAAAAAAAAAAAAAACGGAAAACCGGAAACGAGAGAACACAGGAAGTGTGTTGTTGCGGCGTGAAAGACTGAAAAGAGCGACTTTTGTGTAAGGAGGATTCAATCAAGCAGCTAGATTACGGATAATAAAGGCTGCACACACAAACACACAAAAAAAAATGCGCTTTGTTAACTACAAATATAAAAAAAAACAGGAAGCAACCAAAACATAAAAAAAAAAAAAAGAGGAGAGAGAATTAAGAAAAAAAAAGAAATAGTCGGACCGATGTGGCCCAACAACAAATCCACGTATTAAGAGCCTTTGAAAGGCAAAAAAAAAAAAGAGAATCAACAATAAGAAAAAAAAAAAAACAGCACAGAAAAAAAAAAAGAGAGAGATATGAAATGTGTCGCACTAGAAAATAAGAAAAAAAAAAGAGCTTAGCGACGCGTCCACATCACACCGTTGCTACGAATGCAAATACACTTTACAAAGTGAGCGTAAGCCTCCGTGAGTACAACTACGGAACGGCACACGCACACGCAACTTTCAACCACTCGCCTTCCTTTTGGCGCGTGATGCGGCTTCAGGGAAGCAACTGCCAGAAAGAAAAAAAACTAACCTAGGAAGCTGACAACGACAGATAATAAAAAAAAAAAAGAAACAAGAGCCTAAGCTGAAAAAAGCGATGAAACAGCCTCGCTGCAACGTAACGCTGAGCTGGCTGGCGATGAAGGAGACGAAAGTAAGATAAAGCGAGACAGAAGAAGATTAGGAGAAAAAAAAAAACAGGACGGCGTTACTCGCAGTGTAAAGTGACTGGGTGCTTTCCTTGTCAAGCAGTTCTCATGTGTGAAAAGGCAAACAGACAGCACTACAGCGCCTTGCAAAGTGCTATTGTCGTTGTTTCTCGCTTCAAAGCGATTTCTCTTCCGTCTTCCTCTACGGGTCACTTAGAAGCAGACGACGTTATGAAGTACACATCTGTCTTCGCTTTTCTGCCGTAGCGTAACAAGAAGGTGCAAGGAAAGGGAGGTACAAGCAGCTCGGCTGGCTAGAACTGAGCCAGGGGGCATTATGCTTGACCTGAATCCGTCTACGATTAAAAACGAGCTACAAAGAAAGCCGCTCCAGTTTTCCTTTTCTTTTCCATTCGTTCTTCTGCTCATTGCACGTGTTTCATCAGCGAACGCTCGTCATGGATTCTACCCTTCGCCAAAGCAACTGAATGCAGAAAACAAAAAAATGTGAGCAAGAGTCTTGAGATGCGGGCAGAAAGCTAGCATTGCTACACACATGAGATCAGGGAACCAAAAAAAAAAAAAACCAGAAAATGTGAGCATAAACGTTATCTTACTAATAGAGCCTGTAATCAAGTACGGCACTCGTACTCTCATTATTGAGTGAGTGAGTGTGTGTGGCCGAAAAAAAAAAATGTGCCGTCAACTCTCCCTCCGCCTCCTTAGTTAATGTTGAAGTGCTTGCAGAAGTGCTCGCCCATGTGATCCTCACGCTGCCAGTGCAACGGGTACACGTTACGCACCACAAAGCCGTACTTCACAAGACTCGCCTCGAGATTCACAATCTGATTCAGCGTCCAGGGCAGACAAATCACATGTCGTTCCTGCGCAGGCGAGCCTGTCAGTACCTCGCCCACCTCCTCCAGCACCTGCCGCAAACGTCCCCACCCAATTCGCGCCTCACCCTTCGTGGCGGAGAGGTAGGTAGGGTTGTAGACGCAGCGCAGCTCGTACGGGATCAGCACCTGCATCGCGTAGGCCTTCCAGCTGATCTCCGCACCAGCCGGGTACAGCATCGGCGGCTCGTCAGAGGAGCGACGTAGGATGTCCAGAAAACGGTGGTGCACCCCAATCGCGGGAAACGTGTCCTCCTTCAATGGGAAAAAGACGGCCGGGGCCAACTTGTCGATCTTGTCAAACGTGACTCCCTCCAGCACGATGCCGTCGCACACGGAGGCGACCTCACCCACCTGCTGAAAGAAGCGCCGCTCCCCCATCTGTGGACACGGAATGGCAAAGACGGTCACGTTGCGGCCTGGCATCACCATCTCCACCATGTTCACGGCGTACGAGGCGTCGCCGCTGGGGCTCACGAGGCGCACACACGGCGGCGGAAGAATGCTGGCGTACGCCGGCGGCACCTCCGACTCCGTGTGCTGTGCCGTGATCTGACGGAAGTACTCGAGAATCTCGTCACGGCTGCAGCGGCAGTAGTAGACCAGATACCAGTAGACGAAGTTGTCCGTGTGGAGGGAGGCGTAGACAAGAAAGCACAGGAAAACCACCACGACAGCGCCGATGCGGAACATGCGCTGGAACATCGTGGCGACATGAAAATTCATCAGCACCTCCTTTTCAAATCTCTCCCGTTCGATCAGACCGTCTAGCTTGCTTTGCGCTGTGGCCTGTGTCCTAGAGCCGACGCCACGATCAGCCAAACTGCTACCACCGCTGCTGCTACCACTGCTGCTGCTGGCAGCCCTGACGCCGCTGCTGCCGCCTCGTCGGCTCCCCGGTGACTTCGCCGCCTTCTCCATCCACTCGCTGATGGCTCGGTACTCCTCCTCCACGTTACGGTTGTACAGCCACGACTTCCGTCCGCAGTAGCTGCGTACGCCGTTGATGAGGCGGATGAAGAGAAGGTGGCGCACAATTGGCAGCTGCAGCCACGGTGCGCCGGGCATGGGCTCATAGCCGTCCAACACATGTTGAATCTCGCGCCGGGGGATGTATTTCTTGTGCTTGTACTGCTTGGCCACGGAGTAGCATTGGGCGTAGAGCACCTGACTCGCCTTGTCGAAGCGCAGCCGCTTAGGAAAGGTGTGGCGGTAGACTTCAAGAAGCGTGCTCATATTGTGCAGCAAAGGCAGACCTCGAACTATGTGACCCTCCGATTTAGACAACGTTGCTCAACAAGAACGGAAAGAGCGCGGGAGAAAAAAAAAAGTCCAGTCAGCCCTTAAACAACTAAAAGAAAAAGAGAGAAGGAGAATCCGCGGGGCTCAATCGCAGAGGCACGCTTCACTTTTGCTTTTCTCGTTTCCCTGCCTCTCTGTTTCGGCAGAACTTCTTCAGCTCCGTATGATTCACCAAAGAAAAAAAAGAAGGTGAGCAGCGGAGCGTGCAATGAGGCTAAAACGAAAAAAAGATGAGGAACAGAAAAACAAGGGCGGTTTCAAGCAGTGAAAGCGCCAAAGTGTTTTGAATAAAAATCAAAGATAAAGAGAGGAAAGAGATGAATCGAAGAAACGTCCAAAAAAAAAAAGTGCTTATGTGCGTGTGTCTGTCTGTGTGTGTGTGTGTGTGTGTCTAGGTATGCTGTTAGGAAGCTCCATGATAAGCAGAAAATCAGTGTAAGAAACAAAACTAAATGACAAACGAAGCGATGAGCGTTTACAGCCACAAAGTGACGACACACATGGCTGCTTCCCTAAAAGTGTACGAAACAGCAAGTCATACTATCACGTTTTTTCTTGTTGTTGACATTCGTAAAACAAGTCAGCGGACATACTGCAATAGCAGCAGTTATTAGCCTACCTTTCCACCCGTAAGGACTTCCGTAAAGCACAACATTAACGACGCAGCTTCGAATGCTACCATTGGACGCGTTTCAGCAGCAAAACAGAGAAGAGAGAGTGGCAGGCCTGAAGGAAAAAAAAAAAACGATGATGATGCGCTGCCGAAATCTACTTTCTGCTTTGTAGCCGCTGCGGTACCTTCTCTTCCGCCGACACGTGAGCAACAGAAAAACGCCAAGGAACCAAAAAAAAAAAAGAAGAGCTTTTATTTTTGGAGCTTACATGATGCTGCGCTTACGCGAACGTGGGCCGTAGTTGCCCGGTTCATCGCCAATCAACAACGGGCTCGGCATCGGTAGCTCATGCGCGGACTGCGTCTCCGCTTCCTTGCTAACAAACTCACCCGTCTTAGGGTCAAAGCCCTCTGGCAGCGCGTAGGGATCTCTGAAGTTGGATCGAATCTCCTTCGCCTTGGCGGTGTAGAAGGTGATGAGAAAAAAAGCTGGCGTGACGAGCGCCACCGCGAACAGCACCAGCGCGAATTTGTTCTTCCTCAGCGACTCCCGCACGTGACGCTGCGCCAGGGAGGACTCCGCATCGGCCACAACCTCGCGCACCTCCTTTTCCGCCAACTTGCGCTCCCGGTCCATAGTGTACCCTGCTTTTATTTCCAGGAGTACGCTGATACTCGTCACTGTACGTTTGAAAGTCAGAATAAGAAAAAAAGAGGAGAAAGTGGTTTTATACGAAAGTAGGTCAAAACAGAACGAAAAAAAAAAACGGAATCAGGAATTTCCCTCTGCACAAGCACGCCTTTGGTTGATGCCACTGCATGTTATTGCTCAACGTCGAACCTCACTCCAACCTTTTTTTTTTTTTTACAACCGCAGTTTCTGCGCGAGGCATAAGGATATACAACAGTTCTTGACCATCAGCGACTTGAAGGCTGTCGAACAACAGCAGCCCTTTCTTCCTTTCAAAGCAGCGACGGCGGTGTTGCTAGCGTACCATCTGCATCCATTGAAGTTCATTGCTCCAGCATGCAAGCCACACCGGTGTCGAGTTCTTCACTCGTTCATCGAATTCGTCAGCTTTCTTTTGTGGACAAGCGCTCGGCTCTGTTTGTTTGTTTTCGTAGAGACTTTTTTTTTTTTTTCTCCCATCTCCGTCACTCCGGGGTAACAGGTCAAAAAAAAAAAAGTGACAAGACTCTGGGAAGCGGAATAACCACTGGCTGGAAAGAAGAAGAAGAGAGGAAAAAAAAAAAAAACAAGCGACGGGCAAAAAAATGATAGATGACAAAACAACAAAAAAAGAAGAAAGAACCAAAAAAAAAAAAAACTAAACTGTTGTTTTTCGTTTTCTTTTTGTGTGTGTAAAAAGCCTAAATAGCCACTAAATGGAAGCCCAACGACACCTCCACAGTACAAGAGAAGAAAAAAAAAAAAAAGGAGCGGGGAGGAAACGCCAGAATAGCACACCGCTGCATAGTAAACCAGCACGAAACAGCTAGCGTGAGGCTTCGCAGAGATAAAAAGAGAAGCGGCGAAATACAAGTCATATCCGAATCGAAAAAAAAAAAAAGAGGGAAAACGAGGTATGTGAAGTAAAGTCAACAAGCCAACTCTCAGTCGCAGTAGAGTGGTAAGATAGAAAAGAGAGAAAAAAAAAACAGCCTGAGCTACAAAATTATAAACGACAATAATAATTTAAAAAAGTAATAGGCAGGAGCAGCGGCGAGCTCGCTTCCGACACTCATCCTTTAACTTGAGGTAGACCACACCTCTACTGGATGCTACTGCGTTCCTGCGGCTGCCGGTACTTCTGAATCTCGCCGTCGTTCACGTCGCCGCTAATGTTGTAGTGCTTCAGGCCCAGCCACTCCGCCCAGGAGTTCTTGCGCTGCGTCATGTACAGCTCGTAGTCCTTGTCGTTGCGGCGCTGCCAGATCGATCGCGAGGCCCGCTGCAGCCACTCGTTGCCTACCACGTACCGCACGTAGAAAGGACCAGCGTAGGAAGGGACGACCACCACAAATATCATGCCCAGCGTGAACCACAGGCTGACACGCTTGGCGCTACGCAGACCGGCCCGCTGCACGTTCTTCGCCCCCATCTTCTGTCTTGGGTGGAAGAAGTTCTCGTGGCCCTGCGCGTTGGAGGCGGTGGAGTAGCCCTCCGGCCGTGGGACCGTTCCCGGAGCCTTGTTCTCCATAACTCTGCTTGTTCTGTTTTTCTTTTTTAATGCTTGAAATAGAGAAGACGACAGAGTGAGGCGTAATTGAGGTTGTGAGTTGCAGCTGCACTTGCGTGAATTAATGATAAAAAGTGATCACTGCTGCGGAACTATCTGCTTGAAACGAGAGAAAAAAAAAAAGAGCTTCTACGCCTAATATTCTACAGCCGAAAGCACAAACTACTCATTATTATTATTATTATTTGATGTGTGTGTACGTGTATGTATGTTGTGAGGGGGGTAAAAAGGTTGCAGAGTTGATGGCGCACACAACGAGGTGAGAGGAAGAGCAGGTGCAAAAATAAATAAAAATAAAAAGACACATATATACGAATAAAAAAAAAAAAGACAATTAAAAAGCTCCCAAGTGTTGAAGAAGGCACCTTGATTGGCAGAAGACGCAAGAAAAAGAGAAAAGGGGTCTTTTTTTTTTTCCTCTTCTTCCTTTCCCATTTCTTCTTGATCGTAGGCTTTTCTGACAACGTCCGGAGCAACGCACTCATTTTTTCAAGAGAGTACCACTGAGCGGAGAAGGAAACAGCGACAGAGTCTATCGGCCAACCATTCTCGCTGTCTGGAACAGGCGTAGCACTTCTGGTTGTTGTTGTTGTTGCTGTTGTTTCGTTCCCTATAGATGCAGCAGAGAGTAGCAGAGTAAAGAAAAAAAAAGACTCTAAAAAGCCAAAGCTGCTCACGACAGTCACCGGCCTGCAGGAGGCCATTTTTAAAGGCATGAGATGCCTGTGGTATAACCATGCAGCTTAAAAAGAAAAAAGGGACGACGCATCATCTGCGCCACCCGCCGTAACGCTTGTACACCCGGAAGAAAAACGAAATTGTGCAGCTGGCAAGGAAAAGAAGGAGCCAGTCTGACAAGCTGCAGCGCGTCACATCACACACCCACTGCAAGGGCAGCGAGGACGGCAACTGCCACCACGTCGATTCCATGAGCTGGCACTGTGCCGACAGAAACGGCGTGCTCACCTGCTTCTGAGTTAGACCAGCATCTGCAAAAGAAGACACTGCCAGGAAACAGTCCCGTCCTCGCTGCGCTATGAGAGACGAAAACGAAGCCACCTTGCCTCGCCGTGTCGACACGCAAGCGATCGCCTGCCGCTCACCAAAAGAAACGCGCGACGAGGTGGGCGTCAACAGTGTGTGTGCGTCGTCAGACTCAGACTGAGATCTGCTCCATACTTTGATCAATGGTTCGACGGACCACTCCGCCGTGCCCAGGGCGCCCTGCCGCTGACGGACAGCGCCTTCGTACCGCTGCCTCCCGCACGGCTGCCACATCACGCCGCTCGGGCCGCCAGCCTTGCCCAACACCGCCCCCTCCACCTGAACCTCCAGCACAACCCTTGTCGTTTCCAGCAGAGGGAAAAGTTGCAGATCGGTGCGGGTCAGGTCGCACCAGCTGTACACAAGCCGCTGCGCCAGGCCGCAGGCAACAGCGAGGTCGCCATCCGCGTCGTGCAGCGCAGGCGTCGTCATCTCCAACAACACACGCGTCTGCGCGGATGCGCCGGCAAGTGGCCACAGCAGGGCTGCTAGGTGGAAAGTAGAGGCGTGCCGATCAGAGTCGTGGGAAAGAAGGCCCATGAGCGTTCCACTGAAGCAGCCCTGGCGAAATGCGTGCGGGTGCTGCGCCACCGCCTGCGTCAGCCGCCACTGCGTGTGCAGCTCAGCGATGGACGGCAGAAGACCTTCCTGCACTGACGCGCCAGCGCGTAGGTGAAACACGAACACGTGCTGGGCAGCCTGCAGAACAACAAGGCCAGACTGGCCACTGCTCTCCATGACCGTGTGCACGGCGTAGGGAGGTGCGACGTTGTCCAGAGCGAGCAGCACACGCTCCTTCACACGGCGCAGCAGCGACTGCTGCGACTGCGGCTGCGGCTCCGCCGTCCAGCGGTACACACGTTCGTGTAGGAACACCTGCGTAGCGCCCGCACACGCGTAGGTGAGGCGCACGTCACTGTGCCCAGCATCGTTGGCCAGGACTGCGGTACTGCGTGGTACCAGCGCACTCGCCACCGCGCCTGACGGACAGCGAGGACGAAGGCGACACGCTGCCACAAGCGTCGAATCAGCGGCGGCGGCAACATGTCTCTGGCCTGCACGAGGTGTTGGCTCGCCAGCGTATACGCGGAGCCAAACCTCCACTCCACTGCCGTTGTTGCTACTGTTGTCTGAGAAATTAGGGTCGTGCATCCAGTCAACAAACACGGCTGCGGTGCCCTGCATTGCGGCGGCGTTCACGGAGGTCTGTCGAAGCTCAAACCGCGACAAGCGTCGATGTGGCGAGGCATAGAAGAAGCTGCAAGACGCATGCGCTGACATGTGGAGAAGAAAAGACACCACAACGTGCACTTCTGCGTGTGCGTTTTTATTGCTATTTGTGTGCTTATGTGTCTGGAAGCGAGCTCACTTGCGCTACCAGGGAACCTCGTTCTTAAGCGCTGTGAGGGTCTTTTCAGCGCGTGAATGGAGGTGGTGAAAAGGGGGAGGGGAAGTGAGGAAGGAAAAGCAGCAGTAAAAAGGAGGAACAAAAAAGAACTTCTTTGAAGCAACACACTTTGAAGAGGAGAAGAAACACGCCGTGTGTGTGTACGTGAGCTTTTTATCCCTCCAGTTTGAGGCAATGCCTCCCCAAGGGTTGGAACTTACTTAGTAAAATGAATGTGAAATAAAGCAGCGTATCGCCTATCTCTCTCTACCTCCTTTTTTTTGTTTGTTTTTAACAGCATCTTATTTCTGTTCTAGCAAAGCCTCTGACGGCTGGTGAGCTGAGAATCATAACAATAACAATAGTGTGTGTTTATAAAAGGTGTGCGTAAGCAGGCGGTCTATGCTGAAATCAAAAAAAAAAAAAATGTGCAATCCGCCCTCACGCAGCACACCCGTCAGTGCGACCTCTTCTCCTCAAGCTGGGCATACGAGAAGGTTGCGGCAAAAAAAAAAAAAAAAAACATATATAAACATATATATGTCGAGAAGCGCACACCAACACACACACACACACTACCGCCCCAGGTGTTTCCGCAGCACCCGATCACAGCAGGCGGGTTCAGGGCAGTACCACGAAGTGGTAGACAACGTCACGTAGCGACGCAATGCCGTGTCGGTGATGCCGACGCAGTGGACGTGGTACCATCGGAAGCACCCGGCGCACCGCACCACATCGCCGTCCACGCCTTCAGTCGAGGTCGGACAGCACTTGAAGGTGCCGAGGGGGAAACTGCGCGGCACATCGCCCTGCTTCGCCACGCAGCCAGCGCAGACATACAAGCCGTCTTTCGGCAGCCGACGAGTTGTGGAGGACTGGGAGCAGAAGCTGCATAAAGTGCCTGCTAGCGTGTCGGTCGGAGAAGCGGAGGCGGCTGCGGCACCACCTATCACGTCATCACCGCTGCCATCGAGCAACGCGTTGCCGGTATGCGCCGTCAGCGGTGACGCGCCGGTGATTTCCTCCACCGCGTCCTCCAGCATGCCGTCGATGCCGCGTGCCCCTTGCTGGAAAGGCGATGTCACACCAAGTGCAGGGTCCATTGTTCTAAAATAAAGGGGGGAAAAATGTGGTTGGCGATGTCAACAAGAAGTGCAGCAAGTCTTTCGCTTCTTTCTTGAAACTTGTTGGAATGGGAAGCAAAGGAGTAAGTTGCGAGCCGCGAATGGCGGAACGAAGATTCAGCAAGTAGAGAGTTGAAGCGCAGGATGGCAGTCACGAATTGTAGTAACACACACACACACATCAACGCTCGAAAGGAGCTCAATGTAGCCGTCAATCCTTCCAGCTAGCCATAGTTGTGGAGGCTGAAATGTAAATCAAGGACGCTCCGCTTTCAAATCCCGAGGTTTTTTCAACGTGCCAGCGTACCCCAAGTCGAAAGGAGAGGTTAAGAGATTTGTGTTACTGTCGCTGTAATCAAAAAAAAAAAAAGGTGCATCTCAAATTGGGAGTCGCAGCTCATAAGAGGCACTCTTCTTTTTCTTGTCTTTTTTCCCCTTCTTTCTTTCTCTTTTATGGAACAGAATTCAATAGCATCTTTTGAGAGACTTAGCCAGGAGGAAACAACAGCCAGTTGAAGAAAGCATCTTTTTTTGTTCTTGTTTTTGCTTTCATGCCGTATTTCGCACAAAAACACAGCACAAAACGACACAACAACCAACACACACACACAAAAAAGAAAAGCGCCAATGCGTGTGCGTCCATGTACCACGTACGGTTCGGCACACGAAGCACTTTACCTCTTCCTTGCACTGAAGCAGAAGCTGCCGATGCTGCACAGCACAACACCCACGACTCAACTCAGCCGATGCAATGGGTTGTTGCCAGCTTGTCGCTTTATTAAGCCGGTGCGCAGCTGTGCACAGCCTGACCACACTTCATGCACCGAAATGAGCCCGACGCCTGGCTGTCCAGCAGGCGGCTCTTGATGCAGTAGTAGCAATAGCGATGGCCGCAGTTCGACCGCTGGCACACCGTTGGCAGCTCGTGGCAGGCACAGCACAGGTTCTCGTTGGTCAACGTGGACGCCGCCAAGCCGGTGACGGAGCGCAGGCTCTGCATCAGGCGGTTCAAATACCGGCCTACGCTCAATACACTCAGCAGCGACATCCACGTGCGCCACCAGACGTGCTGGTTCATGTAGAGCAGGTTGGTGAAGCGCATCATCCGCTGGCTGCCGTAGACAAGACGTAGGGACAGGAGGCGCTCCGCCAGGGTGCGGTACTGGCCCGTCATCAAGAAACTGAAGGTGTTCACGAGCGACAGCACGGACCAGGTAATCGCAGCGTAGCGGAACGTCTTCGCGACGCGGTGGCGCGTGCTGGTCGACGGCTCCCGCTCCCACCCATCCTCCAGCATCTTCCGCTGCAGCTTGCGTGTGGCGTAGGGCATGATGAGCGTCATAATGGCGTGAACAAGAAGCAGGCGACGTGACGGGGCAAGGCTGGGCAGCAGCGACTTGGTGTTCTGCAGCCCCAGCAGCCGCGCTCGCTCCTCGTCGCGGAGGACTAAGTTCTGCAGGCGATCACCGATGGACTGTCCCATACGCCACACGGACATGCGGTACAGCAGCGCGTCAAGCACAAGCACCAGCTCCTCTTGGTAGGCAAAACGGAAGCGCTGTAGCGGCGGGATATCGAAGATCTGGAAGAGAGCCATGTGCAAAACCTCCACCAGTTCCTGCTGCGAGGCCAGTGCGTCAAGCTGGAAGACGCGTAAGACGTGGTCTTTGGGAAAGATGGAGAAGGCATGGGAGGAGGGCAGCAGCGCCTGCTGCTTCGACACCGTGTCCACGGTGTACTGCGCATCCACCGCATCACCAATCCACGCCATTTTATCTTCTCTCTTTGTTTTTTTTTTTTGTTTTTTTACTTCTCCTTCTTCTGTCGTACTCTCAGTATGTGTATGTGTAGGTGTAAGTGTACGTGTATGTGCGTTCTTTTTCCTTCTGAAGTAACGAAAAACAAACGGAGAAGAGGTTGTGATGTTAGGCTGTCGCAAATACACGAGAAGCAGAGCAGAAGCAAGCCCAATACGTAAAAGTCAAACCTCAGCAAAAGCCGGCGCTTTGGCGCGTCGCACAAACCAAACGAAAGCTATCCAAATACGAGCCCAAAGTAAGCTGGAAACACAACACCGTTATTCAATAGGCAGTAGGTGTAGCTTGAATGTAGTTCTTGTCTCCCTTCTATTCAACTCTGTCCATCCTCGACTTCCGGCTCTGGCGAACAGCAGCGAGTGTGAAGCGCATTGACTCGATCAGAAATGCGAAAGAGAGGAGAGGAGAGCAGAGAGAGAGAGCGAGCGGAGTTGTTGCGGTAGGAAAAGCAGAGTCATCGTTGCCTTGATGTGAAAAAAAAAAAAAGGGAGAGTTGAGACCGATAAGCCGATGTGCGCTTAAATCGACGCAGAGCTGGTGGGAGGACTTCTCACGACGTTGGCTGTGCTTAGAAAGCAATGCACGAACAGCAGCCCCAAGCACATCCGTCAGATGCATCTCTCTCATTACTTCCGCCACTCACGGGCACGCCCGTACGCGTTCCCATTCCTCCAACACCCCACCTCTCTTTTTAAGACCTCTCTCTCTCTTTGCTTGCTCCTTTTCAGTTGTGTGTTGTCTTTTTCTATGTGGTCTATCGTGAACAAATGCAAGACACTTTTGCAAAGTGAGCGTGTTCCCACACCATCAACCAGTGCAACCCCAGCTGCCTACCTTTAATCGGCACACCGTAACAGCAACATGATCTCCTCCTTCTCGCTGCTTATCTTTACGACATAGGCTGCTGCATGTAGTCCGAAATCAGTGCGAGCGGTCGGCTGCGGTTGATAAGACTCTGATCGACCTCGAACTCCAGTCTCTCCGCCTCACGCGTGCATTTGGCGTCGATCTCGCTGGTCCAGCGAAACTCCTCCGCACGAAGTTCCTCGAGCGTCTGCTGCAGCTCGATCTCCATGCAAGCAATGCGCTCGTTGATTGCCTGATTGCTCGCCTTGACCTTCTTCAGGTCCTCGTTCAGCTGCTCTACGCCCTCGGCGGTCTTGTCCTGAGCGCTCACCACGAGCCCCTCCACCTTCGCCACGTCCTCCAGCATGGACTGGTGCCACGCCGTCCGGTTCTCGCGCGCGGTACGGCGTGTGTCGTCGACGCGGGTCTGAATATGCTCCATGACGTCATTGAGGTCGTCCACCGACTTGCTACGCTGCACCTCCTTGCGCGCCTCGATTAGCCGCCGCAGCTGCAGCAGCATCGCCTGTGCCTCGTTCGGTGTTGTGGCCTGCTCTACTAGGGCATCCACCACGTGCAGAAGGGCCGCGACGGAGGGCAAGGAGCTGCTCGCCACCGCACCGCCCCACCGGCTGGCAGGCGACTCGACTCGCGCCTTTTTTCGTCCCGCATCGGCGTCGTACTCGGTCACGGCGGTCGCCTTTTTCAGCAACGTAGGTGCTGCCGCGGCTGTCGCGGCCGCTGCGGCCGACTCGTACGCTGCTTGGTTGTCTTTCTGCCCACTGGCCTTTGTCGACGACTCCGGCGAGCGACGGGCCCGCTGCTGCTGCTGCTGCTGCTGTCGCTGCTCATCCTTCCGCGCCTGCAGAGCCTCGACGATCCACTGCCGCACAGACGACTGCTTGAAACGGGCCAGCTCACTTTGCGACATGTGAAAGGTGACAGTGTCCATGCCGGTGGTATGGCTCAGCAGCACCTCCAGCTTCACCGGGAACTCTTCCAATTTGACGATGACGCGGCCGTCGCGGCCGAGGGTGATGGAGCGGATGATGCGATAAGGGATGGTGATGTTGTCCGCGTTGGCCGTTGTCACCATGACAATGACGTAGTTTGGTGTGAAGTATGCGCTGGTTGAGCTCGTCAGCGTCGTGTCCGCCGCAACCACCTGTTTCAGTGGGTAGCGCAGCACCTGCGCCCGTCCCTCGTTGAGGTGCTCGATCAGCTGCGTCATGCGGGACAGCAGCGTGCCGTCGTTGGGCAATGCCTGCAGCTCCTCCACGATCGCCGACGGCAGCGCACCACCGAGGTGCGACAATACATCCTTGCTCTGCCGTGACACGCGAAAAAGCAGCTCAACGCACTGCAGCTGAAAGAAAACGTCGACTGAGGCGGCACAGCAGTCCGCCACGAACTTCCACGACGCCAGCCGCTGCTTGTTTTGCTTGGAGCCCTTCACCAGATTGATGAGCGCCGTGGCGGTGCTGCGCTGCACGTGGAAGTGCCGTCGAGCCTCCTCGGCACTGACGTGCACCCTCCGCAGAAGCGTTGCGAAGCCGCGCATGAAGAGCGACCCGCACCGGTCCTTCAGCGCAGCTCCGTCGCACAGGCTGCCGAGGACCTGAAGAAGCTCCACCGTGCCGGCGCTATGCAGGGGCAGTGCCTCCTGCTCCGCCACCACCTTGAAAACGGAGTGCAACGTCTGCAGGAGGGAGTCGTTCTGCACCACGGTGCGGATGCCCTCCTCGAAAGACTCCTCACTGTGTGCAAAGCCCTCGGAAAGTAACTTGAACAGGGCGCAGAAGGCGTTGCCGTCCTTTGCCGCGAGCGCCTCCTCCGCGCGCAGCAAGATGTATGGCCACTCATAAAAGATGCTCTGCACCTCGACTGCGTCCAGTGGCTCAGGGCGGCGCAGCACGGCATCGACAGCATCTGGAACGGCCGTCAGGGGCTGCTCAAGGATGTCGTGCATGTTGATGCGATTCTTGGTCGGTTGACGCGGCATGGTGGCGGCAGCGGCGTCAAGACAACAACCGACAGCAATGGAGAGTAAAAGCTGAAAGAAAAGGAAAAGGAAAACAACTCTAAGGTCTACGAAAGGGAAGCAGAGTAGCGAGCATAACAACAACAAAAAAAAAAAAAACAGTCGATGTGGGGTAGCGCTGTGCTTCAGCCGAAAGAAAAGGAAAAGGGAAAAAAAGCGAGCGCACTTGTGCATGGAGTGCGTTACGTGACCGTGTGTACGTGTGTGTATTTGGAGGGAGGAGAGGGCAAAAGAGCAGAAGGTCCAGAGTTCATTAAAAAAAAAAAAAAACGATACACCTATTGAGCCAGCCAGGTTTGAAAACACATCAAAGGGAAACCGAGAATCCTCATCTGTGCCTTTCTTCGACATGCACAAGCTGAGCTCGACTCAACTTGGCATCAAATCAAGACTTCGTTACAAAAGCATGAAAAAAGAAGACAGCTTACGTCAATTAACGCAAAAAAAAAAAAAGTGCATATATACACCTAAGCGAACGAAAGAGGAATTACTCGCGTTGCACTCGACCAAAGGAGGCGAAGCAACGCAAGACAGATCAAAATACACCCATGCGACGAAGCAGAGGAACGTGCTTATCTTCGGAATCTCATTTTTTTAGTGAGCTGCGAGCGGGTTTGGCAGGGAACAGAACCTCTTCTTCAGAAAACAGAGTGGTAAGCAACTGTCAAGAGACATTTCGAAAAGATATAAAAAAAAAGAAAAAAGAAAAAATGAGTAAAGAAAAAAATGGAATTCGTGTTCACAGACACACGCAGAGAGGGATTTGGCAAAAGATCAGTTTTACGTTGTTTTGTCTTTGCAGACAAAAAAAAAAAAGCGCTAGCGTAGGTATGTGTTTGTGTGTGCGCGCCCTTCCGTGGCATTGTCCCTCTTTTTTTAATAGCGGATGCGAGCACAGCACAGCTCGTTTGACACCAAGGAAAAGTCGCGGAGGTTCTCTGCGGTGCTCGAGCCCGCCCGCGTTGTTTTCGACATCGCCGTAGGCGTCAGCATCAACAGTTTCTGGTCACCGTCGAGGCAGCCGTTCACGACGCCCAGCAAAATGGCGCTCACGCACAACTCTCTGCACGGCGTCTCCTCCATCTGCAGGCGGCGACAGAGGTCCGCCAGCGACACAGTTGCAAAGCTCCTGGTGTAGCGAGCGAGGTAGTTCATTCGAAGCTGATGCAAGGCTCCTGCCACAAACGGCGTGAACTCCTTGTCTTGCACAAAGCAGGCGGTGTTTTCGGGGTCATGGAGCACGCGGAAGAAGGCCACAATGTCGCAGGCGGCGAAGGCCCTCCACAGCGCGCGCGCCGGTCGTACGTAAGGGTGATCGGCAAGCGCGCCATCCTGCGAGAAGATGTCCACCGGCAGGTTGGCCATCATGGTGGCCAGGACAACATACTTCACGATGGCGTACTGCTGGACATCGCCGCACTCCGCGTAGCACCGCAGCGCCGCCGAGAAGGCGCGGTGAGCGGCGTTCCAGTCACGGTCATGGAGAAAGAGGTGCCCTGCCGACTCCATAACGCCGCCTACCAACCGCAGTGGGGGCAGGGCGGCCTGCACCTGCGCAATCGCGCGGTAGGTGCGGCGCAGCTCTGCGTAGCGATGCAGCCTGTGGTAGGCCACCATCTGCAGCGCACGAATTTGGTAGATGGCGGTGGAGTTGAGCTGCGCCGCGGTGGGATCGAGCTGGTTACACTGCTGCAGCGCTGCCTGCAGGTCGTCCAACGCCTCCGCGCACTTATTCTCCTCCAGAAAGAGTGCCGCGCGCTGCACTAGGGTGGGCACGAGCACGTGAAGGAAGTGGTCCGCGTGAGATTTGACCACTTCCAGCGTGATCTGCAGCGTGCGCTCCCGCCACTGCGCGGGCGCCCGCTTGTTCTCCTCCGAGAACTTCAGCATCGCCTTGGCGATAGCCGCTTCGGTGACGTCGGGGTGGCTGAAGTGGGCCACCCGCGCGTAGTACTGCGTCATCTCCTCGTACTGCTTCGCCATGCGCGTGGCACGGCTCAGCATCTTCAACGCCTTGAAGGTCCACCGACCGTGCTCGGTGTCCTCCTCGAGAATCTCCCGCAGGCACCGCAAACTTTCCTCCAGGTTGTTCTGCATGTAGCTCTTGCCGTCGATGTACTTCACCTCTAGCGGGTCAACATCGGCCGCCGCATCGGCGCCGTCGTCGTCGTAGTACTCGTCGTAGCCATCATCATCGTAGTAGTAGTCATCCTCCATGACTCTTTTTTTTTTTTTCTTCTTCTGTATGTGTGTGTGTGTGTGTGTTTGCTCCGTTGGTCGCTTACTGCTTAGCGCTGACACTTGTCCCAATCAGGTTTGTGAGACGGCCATCCTATTTATGCTATTCATAGGAAAAGGAGAAGACACGAGTGGAAAAAAAAAAAGGGGCAAAAGAAGAGCGAAGAGGTGTTAAGGGAGTGCACAATCCAAAGAGAGAAAGAAAAAAAAAAAAAGAAAGAGCGAGGACAACTTTAAAAAAAAAAAGAGCACAATCAGCTCCTGGACAGCGAGGAGAATGAACGCGCAGCATTGTCAGCCCGTTTTCCCGACTCTCCTTTGTGTCGCTTCAGGGAAACGCGTCTCTGATGGTACAGCCGCACACGGGAACAGCAGCACCTTGGCAAAGTAAAAAAAAAAAAAAGAACAATAACAAATAAGTTGCGAGACATGTGCCCTTGTGTTCAGTACCTGAGCCAAAGCACACATCTTGCAGAATGCTGACCTGCCTCAGCTCTGGATCTCCCAACGTCTTCCTTGGTCGAGACAGCGGCGCAAAAGGAGACACCTCCCTCAAATCATAGCGCAAGCTGTAGGGGTATGTATGATTGTTTAAAAAGAAAAAAAGACTGCAATTTGTACATGGAAGAAAATAAAAAGAGCTCAGAAGCTCCATGTGTAAACAGAGCTACAGTACATCGACTCGACAAACACAATTATTCTCTTTTTTTTCTCTCTTTCTTTCTTTTCTTTCTTTCCTCTTCCTTTACGAGCAGCAAGCGCGTTGTTTTTCATCGCAAACGGCACTTTTCTTCTTTCTCTCGTCCTCCTTTGCTCATGACGCAGAACAGAAGAAGAAGAAGAAGAGAAAAAAAAAAAGGAAAAGGGGAAAAGAAAAGAGATGAAAAGGACTCGTGAGACTCAAGGCAACGCCTTTGTCTTCTAATACGCAGCGTTGCATGCACGTGTTCACCAGGCGACCCAGTATTTTACCTCGCTCGCGCGCTCTTCAGTTGTTATACACGCAGCTTTCGTAGCTAGGCACCATGTACTTGATGTTGATATACGCGTCCTCGCCACCGTGCAGCTCCAGCAGCTGCAGCGTCTCGTTCACCAGATCGCCGACGTCGTCGCGGTTGCGCTGGCCGTAGTCCATCGCGTCGCTGCGGCTATGCTTCTTGTGAACATTCTTGAAGAGGTTAAAGACGGGAAGGATTTGGCGGAAGTAGGGAACAAGCGCCTCGCCTATCAGATCCCCGCTCACCACGAGCTGCTGGATGATGCGCAGGGTGGCGCATATGACGTCGGGGTGGCGCGTGTTCAGCGCCGTCTTGATTGGGATGATGAGCTGCGGCACCGTCGGCAGAATCTTCGGTCCGCCACGTGCCAGCAGGTCGAGGCAGCCCTGGCGGGCGAGAAACATGTACGGCTCCTCCGTCTCGCGAATGCCGTCGAAGAAGATGGGGAGATAGTGGTGGTAGTCCAGCTTCTCCACCTCCACCTTCCAGTCGATGGAGGGGCGGCCGCCGTGGCAGATGGCGAGGGGCAGGTCGCCGCGGTCGTATGCGCGGCGAAACTCCGTGGGCGGGATGGCGCGCTTCTTGAACGCACCGGCCTTTGGCGGGGCGCTCTTGCCGCCACCTTTGCCCGAGAAAGCGGCATCGGGGGTGTCGCGTGCGCGGCCCTTGCGCAGCGAGCTACTCGCACCACCGTAGCCGCGCTTCGTCCCGGTGTAAGGGAAGCGGACACCCGTCACAGCCGGCACCGCTTCCTCGCCGACGGAGTTGGACGCCTGTGCGAGATCGGCCTTCTTACCAGCTGGGTAAGCGGGAGCAGCACCAAAAGGCCCTGCGCCGGCGGCTTTGTTGTACTTGCGCACGGACGGGTCCTTCTTTGTTCCCTGAACAATCGGCTGTATCTCGTAGCTGCTCATTTCCATGAAAAGGCAGACAAGAAAGAAAAAAAAAAAGAACAAACACGCACTTCAATGGGTAAAAAAAAAAAAAAGGAAACCGCCAGCTTGTGTACGGCTACAGTGTTGTGGCAGAGTACAACAGTGAATATGTGTGCTTTCCACTTTTTTATGGGGGAAGCAGCTATATGCTTGCCAGACAGCTTTCTTAAGTTAAATCAAGAGGGAAACGAAGGTGAGTAAAAGGGGGGAAAAGGAATGTAATGACGAACGAGATCAATGACGTCGTGGGCTTTGTGACCGTTGTCACAACCTCACAGGGGTTGCGTAAAGGTGCCCTACAGGTTGTTTTCGCTATAAAGCGCATCACGGCAAAAAAAAAAAAAGAAGGCTGCGAGCTTCAAACAATGACACTGACGGAGAGAGCGTCGACTACAACAACCCTTATAGCACATCGCATTCGGCGACGTCATGGTGTAACCATTCATGAAGAGAGGAGGAAAAAAAAAACTGCGCTGAAGTGCTTTGATTCTCTAGCTCTTATTTTCTCTCTCTTTTACATTATGTGCTTAGCTACAGCGTGAAGCGGTGGGCTTTTCATTAATCGGTTTACTTAGTGTGACGTTCGCGCCTGCAGATGCGCGGCACCTCTTCCCGACGCGCACGCCTGCTTACATGCCCGGCGCGGAGAAGCCAGGTGACAGCCATGCGCTCTTCACTTCAGAAAGAGGCGAGGAGAGAAGGGCGCAAAATACCAGCAACAGCAGACCGCTAAAGGAAGAACAGAGGATAAAGACAGTAACGAAGAAACGTACGGCAAAGAACTGCAGGTGTCGGGCTACTCTTCTGGCTCGTCAGCGCCACCCTCCGTCTTTTCTCCCATCAGCGCAGCAACGTCAGTTCCCTTCGCAGCAAGCTGCTTCAGCTTTGTTTTGTGCTTGCCGCTGCGAATGTGCTCCTTGTACTGACCCTCCGACTTGAACTGCTTTTTGCATGCAGGGCAGTTGAACGACGTCGCGGGCTGGTCGTCGTCCTTCTCCAGCATCGCAAAGCCCGCGGCATGGGCACCAACGCCGCAGTTCCCGCGCATCATCTCCTTCGTCAGGCGCTCCTTCTCGTACAACATCTCCAAGACGGACCCGTCCATCGCCTCACCACGCGCCGCCCGCTCCGCCTCCTCCCTCTCCTCGCGCTCCGCAGCTTCGGCCCACACCTGCTCATTGGCCTCACGGCGCCGTCTCAGCCGCTCGATTTCCTGGCGCTCGCGCTCCGCTTGCTTCTCCGCCTCCTCCTTCTTCTGCCTCTCCAGCTCCGCCTTCACACGAGGGTCGCGGCGGTACACGAACTGCGCAAGACTCTGCACCGTGCGCACGTACTCCTTCTTGGCGCCATCACGCGCCTTGCTGTTAATGCGACCAGCCATACGACGCGAGTACCGATCCTCCATCTCGTTGACTTTGTATTCGTCCTTCCAGGAAAAAGTCTTGTAGGTACTAAAATTGCGCCAGTGATTGTAGAACTTCAGCACATCTGCCCATGCGCTGCTGCTGTCGCCAAATCCAGGCCACGATTTGGCGCGCGAGTCGTAGTCCGCCTCCTCCTCAATGACGAGGTCGAAGGCTCTGCGGTAAACGGTGTAAAAACCGCTTTCACCGTCATCAAACCCGTCGAAGCAGCTGCCAGTGAAGTACTCGTACAAGTTTAGCTCGTCTGGGTCGTTGGTGCCGTCGCCGCCGCGAAGAATTGCCTCGCGGTGCGAGTCGTACCAGGCCCGCTCGTCCTCGTCGCTAAGAACGGAGTAGGCGTTCTGCACTTCCTTGAAGAGGTGCGCGGCTTCCTCCTGGTTGCCATAGTTCTTGTCTGGGTGATACTGAAGAGACTTCTTTTTATACGCCGTGCGGATCTCGTCATACGTGGCTTTACGCTCCACCCCCAACACCTCGTAGTAGCACCGGATGCGGCCCTCCGCCATTGCGAGCTTTCAAGGATTAAAAAAAAAGTTCTTCCAACCGTTTAGAATTAAAACAAAGGAAGGTGAGAAGAAAAGAAGAGAAGTAGCTGTAGCCTCTTTCCAACCAGCAGAGCAGCCCTTTTAGCACTGATCAAATGTACATTTGCCGGATTAGAAATAAAGAAGGAGAAAAGCGTGGCATGTCATTTTTTTTTTTTTTGTTGTTGTTGTTGTTGTTGTCTCCGGAAACAAATTCACTTCTGGAGCCACAGCATTGTAGCACAGGCCAAAAAAAAAAACTGTTTTCTTTCTCTTTCAAACGTTTCGTTTTCCTCTTTTTTTATTCTATTAAGAACGTAGAGCGGTAAAGCAAAAGAAAAAAAAGGACAGTTCGCATCCATCCAGGGAAAGAAAGAAGAAAAGGGAAAGCTCACGGTTGAAATGGGAGAAGTGAGCGCATCATGCGGTTTCCACTCAAAATGTCGGTGGACCCTACAATGATTCGGTGTTGTCGGCCGCCGCTGGAGAGCCGCTCCTCCACGTAGCGCAACGAGCTGATCTCCGATGCCGTCACTCCTCCAATGACAAAGACAATATACGTTTTTGTCGCGCCAGCGATTTCCGTGTTGTTTACGCATTCCCTCTTCTCCCCTGGAAGGAGGTTGAGGGAACTGTCTGCGGCGTCCCACAACTGAGGACTGCGGAGCAGCAGTTCGACTGTTCGGACCAGCGGCGACGCATAACCACTGTACGCATAGGCGATGTCATTTGGATGCTCCTCGTTCAGCGATGTGTTCCAGGTTTGCAGCTGTTTGCGCACCATTGCGTAGTTTCCGCCTTTCCCAGTCTGCATTGTTAGCAGCCCGCACCTCTCGAGAAGGAAAAAGGCGGTGATGACCTGCGGAATGCCATATACGAGCATCATGTTCTCCTTGATGCTGCCCAGGTCCTTCTCGCGCATGCCGCTATTCACCAAAGAAATAAGGGCGAGGAGCCGCACCACAACTTCAAACTTCTCCTTTCGAAAAATAAGATCCTCCACGTATTTGAGTGTTTCGCTCTCGCTTGCCTGTTGAATGATGTTGTGCTCCATCGCGATGCGCTTGCGAAATTCGGGGCTCTGCGTCACTTTGCTGATCTCGGTAGCAACGTTGGTGTGGATGCCGATCAGTCGATGCATCTCTTGCATTTCAGGGAGTCCCTTCATGAACTCTTTCAGCTCCTTGAGCTGATGCACCTCCTTGCGCCTGTCGTAGTTCTGCTTCACCCACACCGATTTTTGGTACAGGACCGAGCCAACACCTGTAAAGCTTTTGTCGCGTATCTCCGCAAACAACTTGTCGCCGCTGTTGAGGATCACCTTTTCGTTTGCCCCAACACCGGAGCTCTCGCCTAAGCTAAAGGGAAAGCGCACCTCACAGTTTTCAATGTCGTAGAGCTCATCGATCAGACCCTCGTACGTGAGCTGCGTCATGAGCGGCGTGATCAGGTCAACAGAGCGGTCGAGTATGAGCAACGTGTCCACCTCGGAGGGGATGTTCATGATGAAGTCGTGGCCCACTTCTGTCTGCATTCGTTGCAGCAGCTGCACGACTCTGGCGGCGTTGCTGCCCTTGCCACGTATGCGCGGTATGGCGCCATATCGCGAAGTCTGCAGCTTGAGCAGCAGCCTCGCAATCCACGTTAAGCTGCTGAGGTCGCCATCTGCGAAAACAGCCTTGAAGGAAAGAGGAAGCTCCATAGAAAAGACACTCTCCTCAAGAAAAACGTAGTCGAGATCGAGGCTCGAAATCTGAAGCGTCGGAAACCTCTGCGACAGCTTGAACTCATCTTCCAGGACCTGTTCGGCAATGAGTGTCTTTTGAGGAACGTAGAGTACTTTGGGTTTGGCGTTGGCGAAGCGCTGTGTGTAGGAGAGCAAGTGCACCACTAACGATCGCATAGAGCCAAGGTCAGGGTTGAGAATGTAAACCACATTATCTGCGGAGACGTAGTTCACCTCGTTTTGAAACGGAAAGACACCAACGACGCCTCTGTCCTTTCCAAACTCCTTTACGTTAACGCCGAGACGGTTCAAACTCGAAAGAATGTGCTGCTCAACGAAAACAATAGAGGTACCGTCATTCTCGCCAACTATGTTTAGGCACGACAGAAACTCCTGCTTGGGTACTTGGTTCACCTCACTCACCAAAATTGCGCTATCGCTGAGCATCGCGATGTTCTGCTACTAAAAAAGAGGGGTATTTTTCAGTTCATAAATGAAAACTACGCAGTGGCGATAAAAGACAAAAAAGAAAAAAAAGAGCGAAAAGGAAAAAGAAAAGTGCATAGAGCATTAGCTTTTCAATTAGAAACAACTTTTTTTTTTTTTTAAGTGCTTCACACTTTTAAGGCATATATATACGTACATATATGCTATTTTCTTTTTATCTTTTTCCTCTACTTTTATGAGAGAAAAAAAAAAGAAGGCTTTCCTTCCTATTTCAGGATATTAGAGAAAACAGTGATAATAATAAAGTACAATCTGTGGGGGTTTCATATAGGCACTATCTTATTTTTCTAGCAGCAATTATACTATCTCCTGCCTTGCGGTCACGCCGCTGTGATTGATTAAAGCGAAGCTACTGCAATATAACCATTTTTTTTTTGTCTTCTTTTTCTATGTACTCGTGATCCAGCGCACACTTCCGACGAGAAGAAACAGCTTTTCGGAAGGAAAAGTGTAGTGTGTGCTTGTCAAAAAATGGATTCCTTCCGGATCAATTTTCTCCACTCTCGCGTAAACTACCGGCGAGGACTGGAGTGCGCTGACAGATTTCGACAAATACAACGCTCCTATGCAGCCGACCACGCCAAGCAATTCGTCTTTTGGAACAGCCGAAAGAATCACCTGGCCTTGCTCCTCTTTAAGCATGAGGACATCGATGTTGTTGAAAGGTTTAGACCACTGGGAAGGATGAAGTCCCACAGCACCAGCGCCGAAGAAATACTCGTTGTATTTTACTGGCATCAGCACCTCCGGACTTAAGGGCGGAATAACGGAGAAGTTGTGAGAGATGCGGTCGACCTTTACAAAGTCGGGCTGATTTGCATAACCGCGGTCATGGCGAAGGTAAAGTGAGTGAAAAAGATCGTCATCACCTAAGCACAAAACGCTCGACACATCGTACTGCTGTATTATCTCGCTCACAAAACTCACTCCCGAGCTGCCGTGGACCTCCGGCAAAAGAACGATTGCGCCGCTGCACCCATAAAGGTTGTTGACATGAGTTGACAGCCGCTCACGCACACACGTCAGCAGCTGCTTTGTGAAGTGGACATATGCGGCGTTCATCGTCGCCTCACCCAACTTGTCCGTTCGCTGCACCTCTGTGGAACCGACAAAAAAAGTCGTGATAACCAAGGAGAGCGCCATCACTTCGTCAAGCGGGATTGGGTAGTCAACGATGGCGGCACCAATCGAGCCTGGCAAGCCGATCATTTGATACGCGCTTGGATCCATGTCAACCAGCAGCGGCTTCCACCCCGCGCGTGCAGCGTAGTTGACCAAACTTCGCACCACAGTTCCTTTTCCGCTGAGGTTGCCGCCACAAACAAGTGTCAGGGGGCCCAATGACTGCGACTGTTGTGCTGCGACGCGCTGCATGTGCAAAACGCAGTGATACTCAACTATAGGGCGAGTAATCGACTTTGTGGACGACCGAACGACGCCGCGCAAAAGCTGTTCTGACCCCTCAATTCTCACCGCACTGCTGGACCAGGCAAACACGTTGATGGTCGTGCCCGGGAGCAGAAAATAGGATATATCCGCAATAAGTGGGCTCCCGGCCACATCGACGCGAGAGTCTGCGAGCCCAGTGGAGGGCTCCAGCTTGATGGAGGACGAGCACTTGGGCTCATGCAGCGGAACTGCAATAATCAGCTCACCATCGGTCGGGATGGTAATGACCAGCGACTTTGGGCCACTTCCGCCGGACTGCGCAGACTCGTTCATCTACCTTTTCTGCCGTAGGTTTCCTTTTTTAAAAGATGCGACCTAATTCAATGCACACAATTTCAAAAAAAAAAAAAAGTTGCAATAATAGAGGTCAGAAAAGAAAGGGAAAAAGAAATTGAAAAGCCAGAATAGCATTTTGAACATAATATGCAACTTATGACTCAAAACAGCATTACGCTATAGCGCGTTCCTTAAATGCTCCTTTTTTGATGTCGCTTCCATGTTATTTCTATCGAATATGTGCTCGAAGAAGAAGTCAGTTCAGAAGAAAAAAAAACCGTTTTTTTTTTTTTGTTGTTGCTATTGCTGTCTCAAAAGAAAGATGAGCTTTTGCTAGAGTCAGTCAATTTTCGCTTTTCGACCAAGTGCGCCTACGAAAAAAAAAAAAAAAAACTGAAAGAAACTCCACAGTTAAGGTTGAGAAGAGAGTACGGCCTAACTTCTGCTCCAAAGACGGGCACGAGCGGAGACACCCATTTAAAGGAAAAGCGTTTCGCAGATGATGCATGTAAGGTAGCAAAACGCAGCAGCGGTGGCTGCAAAACAAGTCGCTTTTCAAAAGAAAGCTGTCTACACGAAACTTCACGCAACACACCACCTTTGCATCTATTATGCTCTTTGAATAGACTATCTATGCATGGAGCTTTTATGGAGTCAGTTAAAAAAAAAAAAACGTCACAGAGCGTGCTTCTCGAGAAGAGAGGCTCGCAATTTCACTTTCCCTCGTCAGAACTGTTGACTTTCTCAGAAACCCTTTCATCATCTCTAGTTCCCTTGCCTCTGTTTTTCCATCTTCTGTCAAAATTCCTCGCGGTTTCCTCTATAGCACATTGCGACGCTGCGAGTTCAAACAATGAGGTGGTGCCATGTTGGTCGGAAAATCAAAACACGCAGTTACATTTGCCGCGCGTGGTAGTAAAGCGAGAGAACGGTTTGTTTTTGAAATGGAGGAAAAGGTGGGGGAGGGGGGGGGGGGAGAGACGTGGAAGAGAGAATAAAGGAAGGGACAGGTTTAAAAGAAGGCGCACAGCATGTCGCCACACAACTGCGCACCTTGTCAGGTGCTCTTTGTGAAGAGCTGTCTTGGCTTCGCCCGTTGCATCTTCAGCAGGTATCTTATAGCCAGCGTATTTTCGAAGCGAAGCTGGCGCGTTTACAAGCTGTCCCGTAGAGTGTTCGACCAATAGAAGCACGGAAGTGATGGATAGTTGCTCCGAATGGGTGCGGACTTTGCTTACAGGAACATCAGCGCTCGTCAACATGAAGAACTTTCCTTGAAAACGCTAAAAAGGGAAAGCAATAACCGAAAGTCATCAGATCTTTTGAAATGATAGCCTAAGCTCTGTAACTACGCAGTTTCCTTCTCTAGATCTGTTTATGCGCAGCTCTACACAAGCTTTTTTCTTCATCATTTTCAACAAGTGTGGACGCGAAGGACTGCACAGAACTACAAACCTGCCTCTTTGGTGGCGCCTAGTCGATGAAAATTGTGCCAGCTTCCGCGCTTTTCTCCTATTGAGCCGCTTTCTCAAAAAAAAAAAAAAAGCGAAAAAAGGAAAAGGTCATTATGATCAATAGTATCTTGTTTTTCTTCCGTATCTCTTTCTTGTTTTTCTCTTTTATATTGGCCGCAGAGACGGCCATATCGAAAAACAGCAAGGCCACCCTCTCTCTCTATATATATATATATATTTCACGATGAAGTGCCGCTCGCTGCTTTGCATGAAAGCAACACCTTTGCTCCTATTGAGCGCGGGCAAATTGTCGCAATACGAACAAGAGGCATTCGAGGCGCACCGGCGCTTTGTCGAGTCGCAAACGTACCCTGGTCCAATACGCGCAGCAACGCCGGGAGATACCCGCTTCTACCTCGGAAGCGTTGAAACAATTCTCCAAGACAACGATCGGCACTACTGGCGTGCGGTGGTGGACGACCCACAGGTTCAGTACCTTGTGCCCCTGCGCATACGTTTCAAGACCTTCGTTTGGGTCACCACTGGATGGGAGCAGCGGATGCAGGTGGTTCAAGTTATGGCACACCGCGACGCAACGATCGCGGAGCTCATGCAGCAGGTTCGGATTGAAAATCAGTCTCCTTATTTGTGCACATCCGCTTTCAAATTGAGTATTGACGGACGTGAGCTCGACGAGCTGAAAACACTAGCGGATTACAATATCGACGAGTTTTCCCGCATTGACGCAGTCGAAGAAAATGACCATTTGCTGCATACAGAGGCGGAGCGTCCCAAGGACTGGAACGTGGATGAGATCACCGAGGAAACGTTGAAGCTTAGTCCGTACAAGGAGATGTCTATGCAGCCGCAGCCCAACCTTGCACCACGCTATGAAGCAAAGCCAAAAGGCTTTTACGGCAAGAACAACTACAGCGGAATGAAGCAGACTTCCTAAAAAGCAAAACAGTATTTTCTTTTTTTTTTTTTTGGTCGGCAAAGGCAGTTTCTTAATTGTGTTGCTTTTTTCTTTTTGGAGTGGTTTTGTTGTCCTTCGAGGAAATACCGGCTTTTGGTTATTTGTCACAATAGTAGCAAAACTAGAAAAAACAAAGAAAGAGAATATGATGTTCTTTTTTTTTGATGTCGTCCAAGTTTGATAGAAAAAAACGGCCTTCTTGTTTTCTTACAGTGGACTCCGTTGCTTTTATGATATTGCGTCTCTTTGCATTTTCAGGAGTGCTGGGAGGCTTGCAGCGAGGCCGTCTGCGCCACACATGAGCTGTGACCCAAACTGTTTTACAGTCGTATCCTCCACAGCCTGTGCTTCTGTCTGCTGCTTTGAACGTATTGTTGTACCTTTCTCTCGGGTTATGTTGCTCCTGTTATTGTACGCATCCTCTGCTGCTCTTATCGATATAATATATATATGTTATTTTTACTATATTACTATATTCCTTTAAAGCAATGCAGTTTTTTTTTTTCTCAATGAATAATGACATTGGAACAAAGCACTGTTGCGGTTCTCAGCGAAATTGATAGAACTCTGAGGTCGTTGGGTGTTCGTGAAGAATCTCTGCATTCTTTTACAACACCGCGTTTTGAGCAACACCTGCCGGTGCTGTCACCGCAGGCCCCGTCCAGACAGGCATCTTCAGCTCAGACAGTGGCTAGGTCGAGCCTTTCCACCGGGACACAATGCTGCGCCATTACGCGCTGCGTTAGCGTGCAGCATGGCCCAAATCGGCACATGGCCGCATCTCAAACAGACGAGTTCGAAGAGAGCAAAGATACAGCAGATAGTTTGCATATTATTGCATCTTCCATGTTGTCCATCATAGAACGCGTACAGCTGTTTGAACGTGAAGTGCTAAGTCAAAGCGTCATACATGTGAAAAGGCTTGAAATGGCGGAAAAAAACGCACGATATCTCTTGAACTTCACACTGCACTACAAGGCTGGATTTGAGCAGAAACTCATAGAAAACCAGGAGCTCTCTGAGCGAATGTCACTCTTACTCCTCGAGTCGACTGCTCGTAGCGATTACTTGACAGCATTCCACGTGCAAAACGCTCACGCTAAGGTCGCGGATCAAATGCAGCAGCAGCGACCATGCAATAAGTCCTTAAAGGGAAAGAGCGTGCATCCTCTTATTCACGATGATAAAACTGATGCAACGAAAACCTCTCCCCACAGCTCTTTTGACGATCTGACTGAGCTTCTTGACGAATGCTGGCGAGCTCTTGAGGAATAGAGACAGAGTTACTTCAAGCAATAGCGCTATTGTGTTCAGAATGGCCAGCTGCTTGATTAATTTTATTTTTGTTTCACTCACCGGCACGTTTTCTTTTTTGTTCCTTTTGGCATGCTCATTAGTTTAACGGTCTGCTATACGGTGTTTCGTTTTTCCTAGTCAGTTGACTCGATAAAGAGCTTCATAGTGCAGCACTTGAATAAACTGCGCATGAAGTGCGCCTTGGTTGAACTTGGAGACGCTGGCATTCTTTTGTGTTAGTTTTTGACTACTAATTTCGAGCCTTCTTTCGATTAAACAAGTTCTTTTTGTTGTAGTTGTTGTTAATAGCGATGCTAAAGAAAAGTACGTTTTCCGCTTTTATGCCGCTCGATTGTTTTAGCCATGTTTTTTTTTTTTTTCCTCAATGTACCTTAATTCAGTCTCACTTTTCCTTTCTCACATGTTTTTTTTTTTTTTGTTTTTCTTTCCGTACTCATTTACTGTGCGCGGTTCGTCGATTCTAGAGTATACATAAACGCACGCACACACCTCCGTTGCGAAAAAAAAAAAAAGAAAAGTAGCATTTTGGGTGTTTTGTTCCCCAGTTTTTCTTCGCATTTTTTCCCTTTCTTTTTCTGGCTCTTTTGCTACCAAGTTTAGCTTTGATTAATTTTCTCTGTTTGTTGCACTGCCGCCAATACCATGTTCAACAACGACACGGCCAGGTACGTCTTCCCCACGATCCCCGTGCGTCAGACGAGAAAGCCGGACGTAAACTCGCAAATGGAGGTTGAGGTATCCTCGGCCGAAAAGAAAAAGCTAAAGAGAGAGCGCGACGGCTGCGTAGATTTCTTTGAGAACGTTCGCAAGCACCTCGGTCGCCGCGGCAACTCAGTGGATGAAAGGCTCGGCACAAGCGACGCGTGCGAGAATTTTGTCAGCGAGCTTGTTGACCTAGCTGACACGTATGCTTCCTCTTTGGCTGGCATTGTTGCAAAGTACCCGCAATTTGCGAGCATGCAATATTACTACTGGAGCTCTTCACTGACTGACAAGCAGCAGATGACATTCGACGATTACCGGTACGAGCTTTTGGGCATTTACTACAACGTCGGGGCAGTTCTAATGAACATTGCGCAGTATCTCCTGTGCGTTCGTGTCACTGTTGGCACGCTATCCGCTCTCGAAAAGGACGCCTATCGTGTGCTTCTCAAGGCGTCCAGTTACTTTCATATCTGCGGCGATATCGTCGACAACATGAAGGTTCACGAGATTGGCGTTGCACAGGTTCCTATTCCGCTTGACACTGCAAAGGCGATGGCTACGTTTCTTGAAAGCTTGGCACTTGCACAGGCACAGGAGATCGGCGTTTCAAAAGCCTTTGCTGCGGATCCCAAAGAGGCTTCTGACATAACTGCCCGGCTGAGTCATCAGCTCTTTTTGATGTACGAAGCAGCACGCAACAACGCGCGGAGGATTTCCACGCGCAATGAGGAATTCATCAACGTCTCGACGTTAGTCGTCGTGAAAGCTGACGTTTTCCGTGCGCTTGCGTACCAGCATGCGGCCTCGCATGTAATGACAAAGAGCCCCGGCGCTGCACTGACGTTGCTGGAGCAAGGCCAAGAGTACGCTAAGATCGTGGAGGACTACTACACCAAATCACTGAAAGGCAAGATCAAATTCCCATACAACGGAGAGCGTTTTGTTGGGCTGAGCTTTACCACAATAAAAAACAACACGGAGCGCATCAACAAGATTAACTCGCTGGTTCACCGTGCAAAGCCAGATGTAGCCAAAGCCCCGCTGCCAACTGCGCAGTCTTTAGCTACACGACCCGACATTTCGCTTCCCTTTCGCCTTGAAGCGGGCAAAGAATAATGCAGCTTTCGTGTTTTCCCGACCCTCTTCTTGCAATTTGCTTTCTTTGCTCATTTCCACTTTTTCTTGTGATATGTGGACTCCGTCTGCAATTTGCATGCAACGTCGCGAGTTCTCTCTTTTCTTCTTGCTTTCTCTTCTGTGAACGAACGGTATCGATGATTGCTGCTAATCCCAATGGTAAATCCAGTTCTTCTCTTTTTTCTTTCCTTTCTTCAAACTGTTTGTGCTATTTCGAAAAGTCATGTTATTGCCGATTTTCAGGGCTGCCTGCTCGTGGCTGTCTGCAGTGTCGACAAAAGTACCCTTGCTTTTTTTTTTTTTTTTTACTGAACTGAATTGACTTGCATCCTTTCCTTTTTCCTATTATGTTCTTCCTAAACGCGGCATGGAGCAAGACATACTAACTCTCCCTGGCATTTACCAGTTTTTTGCCCGTGTGCAGTGCAAACTAGGGGTTGTGCTGCGATGACTCCTCTGCTTTTTACGAGGCAGCTCTTTTTTTTTTTTTTTGTTGTTGTTGTTTGCTTGTTTTTTCTTTGTCCACCTTTTCGCATTTCTTCTTCTGCTTCCTCATTTTGTTGCTCGCGTTCGGCACGAGTGTGCATTGCATCTCACATCACCACACCGCTGCAGATCGCTGCACTTGCACCATATTGTATTCTCCTCTTCCTGTTTATCAGGCACTCTACTACTAAGTTTACGTATTTTCCGTTTTACTACTTAACCTAAGTTCAAGATGTTCTCCCGCACGTTTGTTCGCCGCTGGATCAACAAGGACACGAAGCTGATTGTCCAGGGCATGACCGGCAAGGCGGGTACCTTCCATACTAAGGAGGCCATCGCGTACGGCACCAAGGTGGTGGGTGGCGTGAGCCCGAAGAAGGCGGGCACGACGGCGCTCGGCGTGCCGGTGTTCGCGACCGCCTCGGAGGCCGTGAAGGCGACCGGCGCAAACGCGTCCGTGTTGTACGTGCCCGCGCCGTTCTGCGCTGCGTCGATTGAGGAGGCGCTGGAGGCGGAGCTTCCGCTGGTTGTAGTGATCACGGAGGGCATCCCGCAGTGGGACATGCTGCGTGTGAAGTCGATGCTGCTGTCACAGACGAAGACGCGCCTGATCGGCCCCAACTGCCCCGGCATCATCCGCCCGGGCGAGTGCAAGATCGGCATCATGCCGGGCCACATCCACCAGAAGGGCAAGATCGGCATTGTGTCGCGCAGCGGCACGCTGACGTACGAGGCTGTAGCCCAGACGACGGCGGTGGGCCTTGGTCAGACGCTGTGCGTCGGCATCGGTGGCGACCCGTTCAACGGCACCAACATGGTGGACTGCCTGAAGCTGTTCCTGAACGACCCCGAGACGGAGGGCATCATCCTGATTGGCGAGATCGGCGGCACTGCGGAGGAGGAGGCTGCAGACTTTATCCGGAACAGCCCGATCAAGAAGCCGATCGTGTCGTTCATCAGCGGTTCGACGGCGCCTCCGGGTCGCCGCATGGGCCACGCTGGTGCGGTGGTGTCTGGTGGCATGGGTACTGCGCAGGGCAAGAAGGACGCGTTGCGCGCCGCCGGTGTGACCATCTCCGACTCGCCGGCCAAGCTGGGTGAGCACATGGCTGCCCTCTTTGCCAAGAAGTAAGGGGAGAAATGGCTGCGACAACGTTTAGCGCTCTGAGCTGACGAATTTATCTGTTCATAGGATAAACTACTTCTTTTTTTTTTTTTGCGGGCGCATCATTATACGTTGTGAACGCTTCTTTCGGTTTTACGGTACATATTAGCCAACGATATATAGGTGGTGTGAACGCTTTCCAACGGTATTTTAGACAGCCTTCGATATGGAGTTGAGAGTAGGGTGTGAAAGCTGCATTTCGGAACAAAAACAAGAGTGTCCTTTTTCTTCCCTGGCTCTTTTCCGCGAAGTCGAAACGCTTCTAAAGAGCTGTGTCGTTGTTTCTTGGAGGCTGTCAAGGGGGGGGGGGTTGCAGACAGATGACAGAGAAGAAGGGGGTGAGGTATATGGGCCAACGTACTTGTAACCGCCAGCTTGGATTGAGTCGCTACCGTTCACCTGCGTGTCTGAGCATCAAGCGTCCATTACACGAAAATAGAAAGAGTGAAACACACACTAGTGTGCTTCTACGTTGCATTTTCCTTTTATTATTATTTACTCGATATTCGGCAAAAAGACAACGACTCTAATCGTGTTGAATCGGTTAAAAGTGCTTGTGGTTTCCTTTTTGTTTCGTTTTCTTAGGAGACAACAGTTTATCCAGTTTGTTATTTTCCCACTTTTTTTTTTTTTTGTCGATCGGCAGCTCTCACGATCTTCTGCGCCGCATTGCGAGACGTGATGCAAAAAGCAGCGAGAGGGGGAATCAAAGGGAGAGAGGCAAAAAAGACAGTCATGGAGGTGGTCCATGCCGAGGCGTCCCCTTCCAACTTGGCCAACCGAATCTCCCTTATATATATATAAATGTGTGTGTGCTTTTTTTTTTTTGTGTGTGTGTGCTTTCTTCTCAAAAGTACTTATACAATTTTCTTTTTTTTTTTTTTCGTTGTTGTATGTGTGTGTGTGTGTGGTGTTTTTGTGTGTGTGTCTTTGATAGGGACAGTCTTGACCTTCCCTTTCTCTTTCTGTCAAAAGTCAGCGGCTCTCTGCGGCTCTTTCGTTTTCGATTTCGACAGCTGACGCCTGTCTTTTTTGTTGCCGCGTGCTTCAGCTGTTGTTCAACGCATCCATCGCATACTTCTGCCAACATGTCGCCGCATCAGGTTAAGCGACTCGCGCGTCCCACAGGGAGGTAGTTGTCTTTAAAAGCAGGGTTAAGTGTATTAATACTCATCAAAAATCAAGCACAAAGCAGACAAACACAAAAAAAAAAAAGGAAAGAAGAACAAGAAAAGTCGTGCCTAGAGTTGTATATACAAACAAACACAAATACATAACGAAAAGCCATAATTGGCAAAGGAATTACGGATGTTCCGCAACGCCAATGAGGATGCTAGTTGTTCGCCCTCCTATTATTCAAAAACCATGCTTCGCCTTCCCAGCCTTTGTGTTTGGAGCGCGGAGAAGGGGGAGGTGGCAGGTGGAAGCGACAGGATGCTTGCTCTTCCTTTGTAGCAATGCCATCTCGTTGTTTCCTATAACGTTTGCACGGCGCTCTCAAATGGAGTAAGCGTCGCAACTCCTTCCTCCTTTCACAAACTGTGCTTGCATCGTTTCCTACATTTCGTTATATTTCATTTCCCCTTCTTTTTTTTTCTTTGTCTGTGATCCAACACGGAAGAACCGTATTGCTGATATACACGCTCCAACAGACAAGTGTCCGCACAGTTTTTTTTTTCTTTTTTGCATCCCCTCCACGCTCCGTCATTTCGTTACACCTTTGCATATTCTTACGTGTGTAATCCACTGTACCCCGTAGCCCAAGATGTTCTCCCGCACGTTTGTTCGCCGCTGGATCAACAAGGACACGAAGCTGATTGTCCAGGGCATGACCGGCAAGGCGGGCACCTTCCATACTAAGGAGGCCATCGCGTACGGCACCAAGGTGGTGGGTGGCGTGAGCCCGAAGAAGGCGGGCACGACGGCGCTCGGCGTGCCGGTGTTCGCGACCGCCTCGGAGGCCGTGAAGGCGACCGGCGCAAACGCGTCCGTGTTGTACGTGCCGGCGCCGTTCTGCGCTGCGTCGATTGAGGAGGCGCTGGAGGCGGAGCTTCCGCTGGTTGTAGTGATCACGGAGGGCATCCCGCAGTGGGACATGCTGCGTGTGAAGTCGATGCTGCTGTCACAGACGAAGACGCGCCTGATCGGCCCCAACTGCCCCGGCATCATCCGCCCGGGCGAGTGCAAGATCGGCATCATGCCGGGCCACATCCACCAGAAGGGCAAGATCGGCATTGTGTCGCGCAGCGGCACGCTGACGTACGAGGCTGTAGCCCAGACGACGGCGGTGGGCCTTGGTCAGACGCTGTGCGTCGGCATCGGTGGCGACCCGTTCAACGGCACCAACATGGTGGACTGCCTGAAGCTGTTCCTGAACGACCCCGAGACGGAGGGCATCATCCTGATTGGCGAGATCGGCGGCACTGCGGAGGAGGAGGCTGCAGACTTTATCCGGAACAGCCCGATCAAGAAGCCGATCGTGTCGTTCATCAGCGGTTCGACGGCGCCTCCGGGTCGCCGCATGGGCCACGCTGGTGCGGTGGTGTCTGGTGGCATGGGTACTGCGCAGGGCAAGAAGGACGCGCTGCGCGCCGCCGGTGTGACGATCTCCGACTCGCCGGCCAAGCTGGGTGAGCACATGGCTGCCCTCTTTGCCAAGAAGTAAGGGGAGAAATGGTTGCAATGAGGCTAAGGAACAAGTGTGAGCGTGATGAAAAGCAGCATCAGAATGGCGGCCTTTTTTTTTTCTAGTGTGTGCTGTCGCTGAGCTGCGCACACATCGTAGCGTGTGCGCGCTCGACGTTTTGAGCAAGGTTGCTGCAGACACCGCTCATTCAAGCTCTTTTTTTTTTTTTTGCTGACACATGACGCATTTTCCCCTTTCTCCTTTTCTCATGTTACGGCAGCGAACAAACCGGCAAGTTATGTTTTTGTTTTTGCTGCCATGCTTTCGAATCGTCGATATTCTGTTTCTTTTTTTTTTTTTTTAATTCAAATTTCGGTTTCTGCGCAATAAACGTGACCGAGCTCTCTTCTTTGTTTTGCGGCTTGCTCAAGAGTATATAAAAGCTCCACGAGTCAGTGAGTTCGTTCAAAAAAAAAAAAAGAAAGTAATTGTCTTTTATATAGCTGTTTTTTTTTTTTCCTCAAGTTTATGTTACGCAGCTAGACAAAAATCAACAACCGCAAAAGAAGAGCAAATCTGATGTGCAAGGAGGATACGACAGGGTAAGACAATGTGTCCGTGTCTGAGCTTCAAGGGTCCGTCGTGTCAGAAAGCTGTTATGGGAGTCCGAGAGGGAAGAGGATGAGCGTGTGAGAGAAGGGAGTCAAAGGAGGCGTCGCGCCTACTGCGGGTTTGCTGTTGTTGTTGAGATTTGCCTTGAGGCTCATCTTGGAAAGGCACATATATACATGCTGTCTGTTTCCTTTGCTTGAGGTTCGATTCAGCGATCGCGACCAGGTTGCGTTCAAGGCCTACAAGTCCTTCTAATGTAGGCACGCGTTGAGACGCACACATACACACATACATCTGTAGGAGCGCCTTGGATCCCCTGCTGCAGATTATTAGCCCCGTTTTTTCTTTTCTTTTCTTCCTCCTCATCATCCGCGCTTCAAATCACTTTTACCGACTTTCGTCGCATTCCTCAGTGTCTCTCTTTCAGAGACCGCAGGGTTGAAGCGTTTTACGAAGCTTAAGGGACTGAGAGGTAAAGGATGTGGTGATATCACTCGCTGTGATTTGAATCCTGTCCGCTGCTGTTCTTTTTGACCTCGCCGTTTTCATGCTCGGCCTCTTTCTCTCTGTCTCGTTGTGAATGAGGAGCGAATGAGTGTTTTTTTTTTTTTAAGAACTAAAAAAGGAAAGTCCTGCTTTTCTTTATTATAAATAATGCCGCTGCAAACGCTAGCATTTGACGTACGGCTCTTCGCGTTGCCATTACTTAAATGGGAGTGATTCTCTCAACAGCTATAGCGCGCATGTTTTTTTTTTTTTCGGAAAAAACAAGCTTCGTCTTTATTCTCCCTGTTTCTTCACTGACAGCGAATCTCTTAGTATTTCCCTTAACCTTCATGTGTGCTGCAATGCGTGACACACGCTGTTTTTTTTTTTTTTTTTCTTATTTTATTTTCACTTTTCCTCCGAGCCTGTTAATTGCTTATGTCCATAAAAGAGCTGGATACCTGGTAACAAACGCACGTTGTTTAAAGAGAAAGGAAAAATGAAAACTGCGAGACTGCGCCAGACGCCTTGCCGTGTCACACGTTTGCTGTTCACGGACGCTTCTCCTCGTATTGTCTCACAAGATGGCTGTATCGACAGATACTCTTCTTTCTTTAATTTCAACAATGCTACTCTTTTTTCCCCCCTTTGCTTTGCTTTGCTGATGAATCCGCGACAAGTTTCACTAAAGCCCGTGCTTCAACAAAATGCGATACACAAAGCAAGTGCGTTTTAATGATAAAACCGTTCAAAAAAAAAAAAACGCAAACCAACGGCAGAGAGAGAGAGGGAAAAAACAAGGCGCTTTCATTTCTATGACTGCTCTCCTGTCTAAACAGCTGTGTCCTTCCACCTATTATCTTCATTTGCTCTCTCTCTCTCTCTCCTTCTTCCACCTGTTGTTTCTACTGCTTTCATGATGGCTATTGTAGCTTTTTTTTCTTTTCTTTTTTTTCTAACCTCGTGCACAGAATCACTACGTTCAACACCCGTACACGCACCCCTGCTTATCAATAAAATGGACGACTACTACGACGATGCGGAGTACGACGACTACGAGTACGAAGACGCCGCGGATGACTGGGAGGCAGAGGCAGTGGAGGAGGAGCAGAAGGCCAAGGAGGAGGAGATAGCGCGTAAGGTGCGCGCCGAGAAAAAGCTGGCCACGCGTGCCCCAGTGAAGGAGGAGGCGGAGGAGACGGAGGTGGTTCCAGAGGACGTGGAACGTGCCATCATTGACATGCGCCAGGTAGCCAACGACATCGGCTCTGGTAGCACCCTCCTGGGCGGTGAGTCGGAGCCGCTCATCGGCAACGCCGCCATCACGACGGACGCGGAGGTCGACCAGGTCGGGGCGATGATCGCGCAGCGCCTCCTTTCTTTCTCCTCCTCGGCGAACTTTGACAAGCTCATTAAGGACGTCTTCGAGCGTTTGACAAAGCAGATGACCAGCTCGGCGCTGCTAACGGAGGAAGCAGATCGTGTGCACCGCCTGCGCGAGGAGCTGAAGCGGGCCGTGAAGACGAAGCCGAAGGCGGTGGCGAAGGCGCCGATCAAGCAGGGCGGATTAGACTTGGATAACTTCGAGGATAAGGGCGGCGCCCACGTCGCCGAGGAGAATGAGGATGAGACCGGCTGGTAAGGCGAAATGCGTGTCCACCTCTGAGAGGTGTCTGTATATACCACTGACCACTGACAGCATCGTGACTCTTGGAGTCTTCTGCAGCCTTGGAGAGAGCTTGTCTTCGTGGTTGCTCCTCCCCGTCCTTCTCGTATGTTGCTCGAGAGTCCCGTCATGCCAAACAATGAAAGGACGAGTGCTCGTAGTCGCATAGTTTCTTCATAGATGAGGATGGAGAGACACACACGTACCTAGGGAGGCAGCGCTAATGCGGTCTTTCCTTTTTAGTGCGTTACTTTTTGTTTTTGCGCACTTTTTTTTTTTTTTTTTTTACAAACGCAATGTCGAGTGTTGTTGCTGTTTGTTTGTTGTTGCTGTTCCCTATACTTGAAGTACCACGCGAAGTGTATCGACAGGGCGAGATGCTAACAGATTCAACTGGGTAAATAAAGACGACAAATAATTAAATAAAAAACTGTTCTTTTTTTTTTGTTGTTGTTGTTATTTGGCGCAGCATCGGCAACGGAGCTCATGCAGTCGTATAAGAGAGAGAGGTTGTCGCCGAGTTGTTGAGTCTCACATGTAAAGTTCTGCAAATATGCGTTTGTTGGCATTGAAAACGTGCAGTGCTTTTTTTTTTTTTTTTGAACGCCAGTGAAGATACGCGACGAGAAGCGTAGCAGCAGCATTCGTACTGCATATATAAAACGGGCCTTCAATGTAGCGTCTTCTTCAAAACACGAAAAGGAGGAAAGCGGCACATTGAGAGTTCAAACATCGAAGAAGCAATCTCTTTCTTTTATTTTCATGTGTAACGTCGTCGAGTTGATTCACTCTGTAGGCATTTTTTTTTTTCTCTCTCTCTCTCGTTCTCTCACGTTTTGACTTGTTGCTTTCGACTCTATTAGTTTTTTTTTTCCAGAGCATACATCCCCAACGGCTAGAACGCAAGACACTTCCGCTTTTAAGCAGACCACAATAGAAACTTCTTCATCCCACCTAACAGGCAGCGTCGTCACTCCTCATTTCATATTGCTCTCTCGCCATAGCTTTCTTGTTTTTACAGCTATATTCTCTAGCTGTTACGCACGCAAAGCCGCAAGATAGGCCGACAGGGGCGCAATCGCAGAAGCTCTTTATTGTTATTATTATTATTGCTGTTGTTGTTACCACTGCTTCAGGTCTCTCTCTCGCGCAGCCAAACGCGTACGGACGTCCTACGCGATGGATCCGCTTCACTTCCATACCTCTCTTGAGGCGATCAAAGCACTGAACGCTAGCGAGGGCCCTGCGCACAACATCTTTATTCCTAAGTTCGAAGCACGGAAGCAGGCAGAGCAGTTGCGCGACACCCTCTTCAATGTCTACCGCGATGCCGCATCGACGCAGGCTCTCCAGCAGCTGTGCCGGTGTCTCGTGTTCATCGGCACCACGATGATGGAGGTGGAGGAGGAAGAGGAGGGCTACACGGAGGTGCGCCGCGCCTATCAGGTGCTGCGGTGGTGCGCCACTGCTGAGCTGCCGGCTAGCGAGGCGGTGCGCGAAGTTGCCGCGGTGCCGCAGGACGACATCCTGGGTAGCATTGCCAGCAGCCCAGACCTGGTGACGGAGTCGACTGGCTACGCCGGCTGTGTGGAGTTCATGGCGGTGTACAACGCGATGGGGCTGTATCTGTCCAAGGTGGATCTGAGCCAGGCGAAGACGGTGCTGAGCCGCGCAGAGGCGCTCTACGTGGCGTGGAATGCGTGGTGGTTGCAGCAGCCGACACACTGCACCATCGACGACATCCCACTCAACACAGACGGCACGCTGAGAGTGGCGGACATGCCAAGTGAAAAGGTGCAGCCGCTCCTCCTTCGCTACTACATGGACACCCATTACACCTCTACCCTCTTCTTTGTGGCGCAACTGTACACCGCCGAGCACAATGCCACCGCCGCATCACAGTATTGTCATCGCACCATGTACTATCAGCTGCTCAACCGGCAAGAGTTTGACGCCAAGTCGTGGGCGAGCAACGCGCTGCAGCTGAGCGGCTTCTATAGCAGCCACTTCGCGTATGATGAGGCCTACCACTGCCTCCTGGCTGGGCAGACGGTGATGCCCGCCAGCGAGGAGCCGGAGGAAGCGCGGGGCCTCGTCGCCTGGGCTTTCGGCCGCTTCTACCTCCACCGCCTGCACCACTACGCGGGTCTGCTGACGGGCAGCGAGCCCGCCGCCGACCACGACGACGTGGCTCAGCTGAAGGCATCGTGGCTCAGCTTCCCTGGTATGCCCCCGCTGCAGCCTTTTGCGACGATCACGACCTTCGACGAGGCCCGGGACTGCTTTAAGGAGGGCATCAAATGGTTGCAGGAGGCGCAGGAGTGCCGCCCCTTCGAGACGAGCTGCACAGAACACATAGACATTGCCCGGGACATGGTCCAGCTGTACGCTGCCCTCCAGGTCTTCGAGCCGAGTCGCGCGAGGCGCATCGCTATGATGCAGCGCCAGATCCACCTGCTCGAGCCCTTCCCCGATCAGCTCAACTTCAACGCCTATCCCGTGGTGGTGCGACAACTGCTGTACGACCTCGGTGGCCTTTACGAGGACCAGATGCGGCTGCGTGTACAGCAGCGCAAGCAGCCCCTGCAAGACGACAAGCCGCTCAAAAACAGAGCCTTCAACGCGCTGGTGACCACGACGCTGGATTACTACAACTGCTTCATCGAGACGTGGCGGCACCCGTCGACGCATCAGATCCCTGAGGTGCTGGAGGAGGAGTCGCGCCTGCCGTTCTTTCGCGCACTGATGCGCCTGGCTCAGGTGCAGCTCAGCTATGCCTACAACACAGCGAAGGAGGAGTATGACGGGATTGGGGTGGCGTGCAAGGCGTACACGCGCGTCCTTGACTTCTACGACAAGAACCCGCTGCCGGCGGAGGTGAACGCGCAGGTGTCGAAGGAGGTGGAGTTGGCGAGGGAGATGCTGAAGCTGCTGCCAGTGAAGCAGCGGGACTTGTGGATTGCGTTCCAGCGGAATTCGGCGTAGAGGTGGCCACCGCGAAGCGCAGTGCTGCTCTATTGAGAAGCATGAAGAGAAAGGTGAGGGGTGAAAAGCGCACTCACATGCTGCACACAAAAGACAAACAACAAAACTGAGAAAGCCAACGCAAAGAGTGATTCCGCTTTTCCGTTGCTATTACTTTGAATAAGAGTTTGCGAGATGAAAGATGGGATGCAACTTGCGCGAAATCTAGAGTGACGGAAAACGCAGCTGACTCTCTCGATACATCTTACTTCGGAAGCACATCCACCATCTCGACGAAAAGCAGCTGTTAAAAAAAAAAAAAAAAACAGACACACGCACATAGAACCACAAAGACACCCTTTTGATCTCTTGATTTAGCTTTCATGGGCGTCGAAGTGTTGTCTTAACTTTACCTTTTCATGACGATTTCGATAACACCTCTACTTCGTTTCATTGCTACCTTTGTTTATTTATTTCACAGGTTTCAGACATGCTAGGCCCGTACGTTCGTATATAGACTCAGTACGAACTATCTTCACCACACACCCTCCTGAAACATTGACCAGGAGCGCCGGTGCTCTCGCGTACAGACCGTTGTAGAGCCACGCGGTATTGACGCTCATGTCTGTAACTGCTTTTTCCTTTTTTTTTTTTTGCTGTTGTTGTTTCGAGCACTGTAGACTAGACCGATAAGCGCTGTTTCGTTTTTTTTTTTCTCTCTCCGTCTTGCACCACAAATATCAAATCTACAAACGTACTCCGTATTAGACTCGTTAGCTGCTTCCTCCCTTCTCGTGGGTCATTGCTTTGTTGCCGTTATTTACTTCAGCGTGGCGGCGGATCACGTGAAGCCGTTTGCGCTGAAGCGATCCTTTTTGTTTTTTTTTTTTTCTGCCTGACTATTACCTTCGTTGAGACTGCTATCGACAACCAGCGCGCGTGTGGCGTGCCGCAGCCATGCTGACGAACTCCGACACCCCACCGCCGCTCCCACTTCAGGAGGATGAGGTGGTGAAAACACGCACGCCCTACCAAGAGGCCGAATTGCGGGCGGCAAGCACAATGAAGCAAATACGCGAGTACATCACGCTGGTGGACAAGCTTACTCCAAGCGACTCGCCGGCCAAGCGGCTTGAGCTGAACAACAGCATCCGCAGGTCGGAAACAGAGCTGCGCTCGTTGATGCTGGAGGCACGGCGGCTGGCGGTGATGGAGCGCCGTGTGGATGCGTATGGCAAGCTGCAGCAGCAGGGCACGACGACGCAGCAGCTGATCCGCGCCCACTATGGCGCACTGGTGGGTCTTGACAGCGGTGCAAACCACTTTGCGTTGATGGAGGAGGAGGGCGCAGAACCGACAGCGGGGACCGGCGGCGGCGGTGATAGTCGAACTCATTACGACATCGCACAGGATCAGGAGTTTCAAGATTTTTTTATCGAGACGCGGCAGAATGACGCGCAGATCGACGCCGCGCTAGATCGCATTGAGTTCGGTGTTCAGCGGGTGAACGAAAATGCGCAAGGTATTCACAACGAGTTGCATGAGCAGCGCAGCATTCTGAAAGAGACGGAGAAGCAAACGGATAGGAACGAGGCGCAGCTGAGTAGCGTGAACAGACGCTTGCTGAAGGCCATCAAGAAGCTGGGCAAGTCGCGCCTGATCACCTACGTGGTGTTGTGTGTCATTCTCATCGTCTTAATTATTGTGATCATCTTCCTTGGCAAATCAATCTGAGAGGCTTCCTGAGAAAAAAGGAAAAAGGAAAAGCAGCGGTTTTTCTTTTTTCCTCTGTGTGTTCGCGTGAACACATGCACAACAACAACAAAAAAAAAAACGTTATTACCATTATTATTATTGGCGTTGGCGTCGAAGCGAGTAACTTCTCTTTTTTTTTTCTTCTAATAATACACGCTTTCTTGTGAGGGTGAAGAACGTAACACTGCATCTCACACATACGCGAAGCAGTCCACTGTATATTACCGTTCCTGTAGATTGAATAATAATAATAAGCTCATGTGAGTTTAGCCACGCGGCACCGCTTGCCTCTTGCGGAACACTCAATGAGCTCTCTTCAATCAGAAAGCAAAAAAAAAAAAAAACTGTATTAGAAAAAGCAGACAACTTGAAAATGAGAATAGTGTTGGCGTCAAAGTGGGACACCTCCCTGCACAGTAGTGGGAAAAGAGGATCAATCGAGTTGCCTTATTGGAACAGATCGACTTTACCCTAAAATTAAGCCAACGCTATCCATTTCAATGCTCTCTTATTACGTAGTCTCCTGCTCTGCCCTTCAGTCTCTACACCTCCTCCTCCTCCTCCTCCCACTCCTTCATTCTTCATTTGTTTGTCGCTCTTTTCATTTACATGATGCTCTGCTCATCCCTCTCACATTTAGGTCAACTCGCTGGCTCGCTGCTGGTCTTCTCTTCTGCGTTGCATGTTGGAAGAGGACTTCGCCAAAGCTGCCGCGCTCTTCTCTGCTGGGCGGTACCACGAGGCAGTCAGTGCCTACACCGCCATCGAGGCAGCACCGGACGCATCCCTCGCCGACAGGGCTCGTGCGCTGAACAACATCAGTGCGTGCTACGCGGCGTTGAAGGACTACGAAACGTCGCTGAGCATGGCGCTCGACGTGATCGCCCTGCAGCCCGACAACGCCAAGGCGCTCGGGCGTGCCGCCACTGCACACGAAGGGCTGAAGCACTACGAAGAAGCCGCACAGTTTTTTTCTCGTGCTGCGGCTGCAGAGGCGACCAACACCGACTACGCCGCGGGGGCGCAGCGGTGCACGGCGTTGGTGCAGGCCCGTCGTGGCGTCGCCACCTCCGCGGCCAAGGACGCCTACTACTACAAGAAGAGTTTAGAAAAAGGCACCGAGGCGATGAAGGCGTCAAACTTTATGGAGGCAATCCGCCACTTTGGAAAGGCGCTGGACCTTTTCCCCGCTGCGGCCACATCGCGCGAGAAGGCCGCGCTGCTGTGCAACCGCAGTGCCGCGTACTTTCGGGCTGCCCGGCTGGCGGAGAGCGCCGACGACGCGCTGATGGCCACGCAGGCTGACGACACCTACGCCCGGGCCTTCTTCCGGCTCGGGGCAGCGAGGGCAAAGCTGAAAAAGACCGTCGAGGCCTACGACGCCCTGACGACGTGTGTGCAGCTCGACCCGGAGCATAGCGAGGCAAGGCAGCTGCTGGCGGAGGTGACGCCGGCCGCCCTGGAGGCACGCAAGACAACGGAGGAGCGGGCACGCGAATACACAGATCGGGTGGTTGACTTGGCAGCGAAAATGAGCGAGGAGCAGGCGGCGAAGGCTGCGACGATGCTGCCACCGGTGAGCGTCGCCCGCAGCGCGAGCTACTCCTACTGCAGCTACTGCAATGAGACGGGGCACAGTCGAGCCGAATGTCCGCTGCTGCGCCGCAAGCGATCCCGTCCGTTGTAGAACGAACTTTGAATGCGTGCGTGCTTATGTCTCTGTGTGTTTGTGTTTGTGTTCGTGTTGTCGTAGTATAGGGTGATGGTGGTGATTTGCTACTCCTGTATTTGCATTAATGAACTGCTTTTTTTTATAAGAGTTTAAAAAATAACACAAAAAAAAAAAGTAAACAAGAGCAACAGCAACCAAAGTGGCTGTGCTTTAACACCGTAAAGTAGTTGCGACACTATTTTTTTTTCTCCTTTTATGCCTGCGTGTCATTTTTCTCAGAGACTTTTTTTTGTAGTTGTTGTGCATGGAAATGAAGATGCAATCTGTTCATCTTTCCAGCTTTTTCTATACCGAGTCTTTTTTTTTTTTCTTCCTCCCTTTCTTTACTCAATTCTCGTCTTCATTTAAATGCGCGTAGAAGCAGAGAGAGAGAAAGGAACAACAAAAACCCATGTGCTCTCCCGAATCGAGTGAGGTAAAGGAGGATGTCGAAGCGAAACATACAGAGGCGACGTCAACGCCTCTGCAGACCGATACACAGCAAGTCGCTTCGTTACCGTCTCCCTCCACGTCCACCACTGCCACCACGGCGACAAATGCGGCCGGCAGCGTCGCGGCAGACCTCTTCGCACGACTGAAGCCCTTTCTCTCAGAGCATCACATCGAGGTGGAAGCCCGCCTCTGCAACTTCAGTGCACCACAGCTGTCCCACTCCTCTGGCATTTCATCGGACGGCGCGGCATCGGCGCTGCAGGTTCTGACCGGCTCCTACGGCCGCATTAACGTTGGTGTGAGCGCAGACGACTTCGCTCGCATGCGGCACTTCATAGAGTCTGAAAAGAAGCTGATCACGCAGCACACAGAGATGGAGGACATCATCACCTCCAAAGGGCGGTATACCTATGCCATTGCCAAGGATGGGTCAGAGTGCTTCGTCGGGCACATCGTGAAGACGCGGTTGTGTAACGTGGAGGTGTACGTGCCTAACTGTCCGTACGATGTCCGGCTGTCCGTTAGCACCGAAGTACCGCGGGCGGCGGCGCAAGAGAAGGCACCACCGGCCAAGCCGCACGGGTTTCGGAGGCGGAAGAGTCGCTGGACAGCCACCGAGAGCACGTACGAGTACGCCTTTACCCGCGTCGGTGATCCGGCGGAGAGGCACGCCACCTACGAAGTGGAGATTGAGGCCGTGCAGACGAACGCGCAGGAAGGAGTGACAGTGGAGTGGCTCGATGAGCTGCTCCGTCGCCTTTTGGCAATGGCGCAGCTGGAGGGCAACACCGGGCTGCCGAAGAGTAGTTTTGTGAGTCAGGGGCGGAAAAAACAACGGTAGCGGGGGTGGGGTGGGGTCGATGGCGACTGGTGAAGTCATTTTGAGTTTGGTCGAGGTAAAAAACCTGATGAGTAGGACCTCTTTTTCCAGAAGAAGACGGAGAAGGCGCAGCAGTAGTCCTGCCGGTGTTGCAAAGCACTGAGTTGATGTCGTTTTTCCTTTGTCCTCCATACCTTCTTTTGAAAATCGCAACCAAAAGCTGAAAAGGAAATGAGGGGAACAAAGCTAAAGAAATAGCTAGCAATAGTGCTCTTGTCTTTTTTTTTTTCTCCTTTTCTGCTGATTTCATTGCGCTCCCAAGGGTCGTCACTGTCGCTGCGATTTGTGTTCTGCAGCGGCTCCTAACTCTGTCTCTATCTCTCTCTCTCTCGTTTGTCATGCGTGGGATGGTGACTCGAAGCTTTCGTGGTGACACGCGTTCCTTTTTTTTTTTTTTTCTACTTCCTTTATGGTGGCATACCTGTCCCTCTACACTCTACACTCTACTTCCGTTTCTCTTTTTCTTCGTTGCAACCCTCCCCTTAAAAAAAAAAAAAACGTGCTCTTTTTTTTTCCGTTTTGTTTTCTACTACCACCTTTGCTGCAGCTCTTTATCGAAGCAGAGCCGCTGCTATTGCCTCCGTTTTCAACTTCTTCACACAACACAAAACACAGACACACGCACTCGTTTTTTCTTCTCGAGGATGATGCGTAAGACGTCCGTTTGTGCCTTTGCGGCGACCCGCAAGGCGCTCGTTGGCAACGGCCCGACCTTTCAGACCGGCGGTGACAACAATAACACGTCGGATATCCAGAACGCCTTCCCGCTGAACGAGCGCGGCATCCGCTCCTCATCGCCCTTCCCCGAGCCGAACACGGCGATCTACGACACCTACATGCCCTGGACCTACTTTCAGCCGATCGACGTGCAGATTGAGAAGATGCCGGCGCCGGAGGCGAAGTACTACCAGCACCACACGAAGAAGCCATGGGATGTATCGACGACCGACCTGATGGAGATCCAGTCGCGCAAGAAGTACCTGCAAGGTATCGGCTACCTGATCCTGGTGGTCTACCTCTACACGCTGCTGCCGAAGGAGAAGTCGTACACAGGCAAGGTTGGTTCCGACGGTTTCTGGGTCATGCTGCCGAAGAACCAGCCGGAGAAGTTCTAAGCATCGCGGACTAGGGTATGGTGAGAGGCTCGTGGACTTGCGTTTCGTGCTGCCTGATGACGATGTGCTGCAGAGGGAGGGCGTTTGCGTACGCGCCTCTCTCTCTCTCTCTTTCATACGCACAAGGCGTCGTCTCGTGTCTGCAATCACTCGGCAGCTGCTCTTTCGTCGTTGCCACCTTTTTTTCTTATTTTCTTTCTTTCTCTGACGCACGTTTAGAGTGAAAGAAATGGGTGAGTCGCGTCGGTGAGAAGAGGGGCAAGCGATCGCAGCGTAACGGATGTTAGGAACTGGACGAAAAAGGAAAGGGGTAAGAAAAAAAAAAAAAAGAAAAGGGAAAGCTCATCTCCAAAAGAAAGGGGGAAAAAAAAAGCGATTAGGAAACGTAAGGTATGGACTCAGACGCTGGCTTGTTTATTTCTTTTCTATTCGTATGCATGTTCGTACGCCCTTTTACCTCTTCTGTTTTTCTCCACGAATTGTGTTTTAGCTAGTAGGGAAGATATTGCAATATCTGCGTATATATATATATATATATATATAAGAAATGATAAGGAAAAAGAAAAAAGAAAATAATGGACAACGGAAGCAGATGGAGACCTTACTCATTTCCAGGTACAAATGGTGCTTGCCGGGAAAACAGGCAAAGCCGCCCTTTTCCTTTGAAAAAAGAAGGGGCGGAGGCGGCAACATCACTGGCCTCCGCGTCACAAGGTGGATAGGAAAAGGTTGCTTTTTCTGCTCGCGAAGTCGTTAAGGGCAGTGCTTTTGCAACGCTGTGAAGCCGCCCGCGATAGCATCAGCTTTCGTTGTCAGACCAAATAATCCAATATATGACAGGTAAAAAGAAAAAAGACGGTTTACGACATGCTTTCCCCAGCTAAGTGTTGATCCGCCCAAAGGAAAGTCTGCTCACTTTTCTCTTTCTCTCTGGTTCTTTCCTTTTCTTTTTTTTTTTTATTTTAATTAGCTCAAGATCATTGAGTCTGCGCGGTTAGCCGAGTGAAACGTTTTTTTTTTCTGTTTTACTCACGCGTACATTAGCAGCAGCACACACGAGATTCTCTGTTCTGAGCTCTGTCCTGTTTCTTATACCCCTTTTTTAGGCTTACTCCGTTTTGTCTCCCTTACTCTTTCCCTCTTCCTCCTCGTTTTTTTTTTTTTTTATTACTTGTCGCCAGCAGCATGAGTTTCCTGACCACTGAGGAAGTGCGCCGGCTGAGCCAAAAGCCGGAGAACATCCGCAACTTCTGCATGGTGGCCCACGTCGACCATGGCAAGACAACTCTCAGCGACTACCTGGTTGCCAGCAACGGCATCCTGTCCCCCCAGCTGGCAGGTGAGGTGCGGCTGCTGGACTCGCGCCCGGACGAGCAGGAGCGCTGCATCACGATGAAGGCCAGCTCCATTGCCCTCCACCACAGCTACGAGGGTTGCCACTACGTGCTGAACCTCGTTGACTCGCCTGGGCACATCGACTTCTCCTGCGAGGTGTCCACGGCGATGCGGCTATGCGACGGCGCGGTGGTCATCGTGGACGTCGTGGACGGCGTCCGGCAGCAAACGTCGTCGATCCTGCGCCACGCCTACCGCGAGGGTCTCTCGATGTGCCTCGTGCTGAACAAGATCGACGTCCTCGTGACGACACAGCAGTACACGGCGGAGGAAGCCTACCTGCGTATGCGCGGCATTATTGAGATCTGCAACGCCCAGCTCGCCTCGTACGCGAACCAGATGAAGATCCAGGGGTTGGACCAGGACATGGAGCGCCAGGACCCGAGTGACGACGTGTGGTTCGACCCGGCCAAGGGCAACGTCCTCTTCTGCAGCTGCTACGATGGCTGGGCGGCCGGCATCGACTTCTTCGCGAAGCTGTACAAGGACAAGGTCCCAGTGGACAACCTGACCGAGGCGCTGTGGGGCGAACACTACTTCGACCTAAAGACAAAGACCGTCAGCTCGCACCCGAAGAAGGCGGGTCAGCTGCCCCTGTGCGTGCAGCTCGTGCTGGAGCCGATTTGGCAGCTCTACGATGCCTTCGTTGGTGACAACGCCAGTGAGGCGCGCCAGAAACAGCTGTCAGAGAAGCTAAAGATACCGGAGAACCGCTGGAACAACCCGCGCCGCGACCCGCGTGGCAAGCTTAAGGCACTGCTCTCGACCTGGATGCCGCTGGCCTCCTGCGTGCTCGACACAATCTGCGAGAAGCTCGACTCCCCCATCACGTCGCAGCGTCGCCGCCTGCCCTCCCTTGTCCCGGGCTTCGAGACGGATACGCCGGCCCCGCTGCGCGCGGCGCTGATGAACTGCGACCCGTCCCCCGAGGCGCCGTGTGTGGTGTACGTGTGCAAGCTGATCGACACGCAGTACCTCGTCGGCCGCGTGGTGGGTGGGGTGGAGAGCAACGACGACGCCTTCATCGGCTTTGGCCGCGTCTACAGCGGACGACTGCGTGCTGGGCAAAAGGTGTTCGTGCAAAGCGACGGCGCGGTGGTGGAGGCCGACGTTAGACACGTGTTTCTCTTCCGCGGCGCGGGTCTGGAGGAGACGCCAGAGGTGAGTGCCGGCTGCCTGTGCGGCATCGGCGGGCTCACGCCGTTCATCACCAAGTACGCCACCCTGTGCTGCGAGCCGGACATGCCGCCCTTCAAGCCGCTGGTCCTGCAGAGCACCTCAATTGTGCGCCTCTCCGTCTTTCCAAAGGACCCGAAGAACTTGCAGGCGCTGGAGCGTGGTCTGCGGCTGTTGTACAAGGTGGACCCGCAGGTCGAGGTCAGCGTGCTGCCGACGGGCGAGCACGTGATCGGGACCGCCGGCGAGGTGCACGCGGAGCGATGCATCAAAGACTTGAACGACACCTTTGCACAGGTGGAGGTCGTCGCCTCTGAGCCGCTTGTCTCTTTCCGGGAGACGATCGTCCACCACGGTGGCGGCGCCAAGCCAAAGCCGCACACCGCCTCGTTGATGGACGACGCCTTCACCGTGACGCTGCAGGCCCGTCCACTACCGCCTGAGGTGATGGAGCTGCTGAAGGACGATGAAAACAACAGCTGCAATAATTCGCAGCTGGTGAAGCAGACGATGGCCGCCCTGGCGGAGCACAAGAAGTTCGCCGCGGACGTGAAGAACGGCGCCGTCGCCTACGGCCCGGTGCGGCTCGGCTTCCTGGGAGCCGTGCTGCTCGCCAACTTCGACGGCAGCGAAAGCCCCATGGAGTGCTGGGCGATGCTGCAGGATTGGCAGGAGTCCATCGTCGCCGGCTTCCAGGCGGCGTGCGAGAGTGGGCCGATGGCGCAGGAGCCGCTGCACGGGCTGGCCTTTGTGCTGACCGATCTGTACGTGGACGCGGACTCCGGCGTCTCCAGCGGCATGGTGCTGCCGTGTGTGCGGGACGCCTGCCGCGCCGCGATGGAGCTGCACCCGCGGCGACTGGTGGAGCCGGTGTATGAGTGCACCGTCTACTCCTCCGGCATGAAACAGGGAAAGATCTACGCCTCGCTGAGTCGCCGCCGCGCGGACATTATCGAGGAGGTGCCGAACGAAGGCAGCGACCTGTTTTACATCCGCTGTTGGCTGCCAGCGGTGGAGGCGTTTGGGCTGCAGGACGAGCTGCGCGTACAGACGCAAGGCGCGTCAACCGCGCAGCTGCAGATGAGTCACTGGGAGGTGATCGACGCGGACCCGTACTTCGTGCCAACCACGAAGGAGGAGCTGGAAGAGCATGGCGCAGAGGTTGCGACGAAGAACATCGCGGCGCAGCTGCTGGAGCGAATTAAGCGCCGCAAGGGCCTCTACCGCGAGCGTGTCGTGGAGAACGCGGAGAAGCAGAAGTTCTCTCTGAAGGGAGCATAACAGGCTCAGAACAAGGACGCGCTAACTGATGTGGGAAGGAGGAAAGGGAGGCAAGGCTTTAATCGACAACAGGCCCCATTTTTTTTTTTTGCGTGTAGTGTCCCATGCGAGCCTTGTGAAGACGGCATTTATTTACTTACTTTTTCTCTCCTTGTCCATTTTTTTCCAAGGGAGCTTTAACACGGCAAAGTTGGAACGTTCAAAAAAGCACGCCGCCTTTTCTCTTTTATTCCATTGTTTTTTTCCTAGCTGGCAAATAATCATGTTGCGAGTAATTAATCGAAAAACGCTTCCTAATGCAAGAATACACGCAGAATACAAAAGAAGAAAAGTAAAAACAGCGAAAGTACTGTTGTGCGCCAAGGAAGCCTCTGTGCTTTCTTTGAACAATCAGCACAAACTGTTTTCTTTGAAGTGGAAGATTTCTACAAGGCTCAGGAAAAAAAAAAACGACTCCTTTTTTTTTTTTTTGAGAGCTTGCATCACCTCAAGCCTTCTCATTAGGTGCGCATCGATGTGCTTAATCCCGTCGTTCAGTAGCGGCGCGTTGCTTTCCATCTCCTGACTCTTCTTCTAGAATCTCCTTTCTCCTTGACGTGTCAGCGCGAAAAGGTACGTATATTGACGCGTCAACTCCTGCACTGCGAATGCAATGGTGCACTTCCTCTTTTCCGTTTCTTTTTTTCTTTAGCTGTCATTGTTTTCTGTTGTTTTTTTTTTTTTTTGTGTATGTGTCAGTCACATCACCCTTTACTCGGTGCAGCCAGAGTGACAGCATCCACGGTTCGACATTCATCAATTCGAGTCTTCTTCTTCTTCTTCTTCTTTTTTTCTTTTCCCCTCCTCTTTAGTTTCATTTGCCTTTTTTTTTTTCTCTCCTCTTCTTTTTTACTTTTCTACTTGCTGACAATTTTCACTTGGCGTGTGTTTTTCTCTCTATTTTTGTGTTGTCGAACGAAACACACAAACATCATCGCTGTGTCTTCGTCTCTCCACGTATTTTACTCTTCTTCTTCTTTTCCCCTCCCAGCGTCATACAATTTAATGTCTAATAGTGCCTCGCAGCCCGAGCGTGTCTTTGTCGGCAAGCGCTCGCAGTTCACCGAAGGCTCCCGGCATCTCGTCAAGTGTGGTGTGCGGAACATCGCGGTGGTGTGTTATAAGGGCCAGTTGTACGCGATCGACAACGCTTGCTACCACCACGGCGGCCCGTTGCTGCGCGGCGACATCGAGGAGATGGGCGGCCACCCCTGCATCGTGTGCCCGTGGCACAGCTACAAGATCGCGCTGGACACCGGCGAGGGGCTTTACCTCGGCATCACCATCAACCCACAGGGCGGGCCACCGCAGCAAGCGGTGAAGTCGAAGGGGTGCAAGCAGCGGGTGCACAAGGTGACGGTGGATGACGCGGGCGACGTGTACGTGACGGTGGACTTGAGTGGTCCGAGGTGGGAGAGCGACACGTACGCGTCGATGGAGCTGGCGAATCGGGAGCAGGCCACAGCAGTGCCGATGGAGGGCAATGGCCCAGGTCCACGTGTGCCGTGCATGCACAGCAACGTCGCTCTTGGACTGCGTAGCGGTCACGTCTTCCAACAGATGAGGATAGCGAGCAGTAAAAGTAGCGTCACGGGTCCTGGTGGGACGACTTCCTTCGACGCAGGACAAAAGACGCGTCCGCCAGCGTGTCCTACGCCGCTGGGCAATCGTATCCAAAGTTGCCGCACCACCAACGTCGATGTCCCAAATCTATTTGTCTCATGCACGAGCGTCACGGACGTTTGTGCAGGGGTGAAGGAGTTCTACTTCACCCACCACTCCGGCCCGCTGCTGCGCCACGCTGAGCTAGGTCAGCACATCGAGCTGGAGCTGCCTATAAAAGAGACGCGGACTGGGGGCAGCGAGGGCGGCCGCACCTCCTCCACTGCTGCATCCTCTTCTGCTGCCTCACTGACGGGCTTCACGGGCGTTAACGGGGAGGCGGAGCACAAGATGCGGCGGCGCTGGACAGTCTGCGATGTGAACCGCAACGGCTCCCTCTTCACGATCATGGTGAAGGCCACCGGCACCGATCCGGAGCGGAGCGGCAGTGCGTGGCTGCACCGATTTTCCCTGCACACGCCACTGCGCGTCTGCGGCATTGGTGGCACCTTCACCTTTGCCGACCACCACGATACGATTCGCCAAGTGTGTGGCAACGTGCTGTGGATCACCGCCGGCATCGGCATCACCAGCGCCTTTGCGGCGATGATGTCCACGCTGAACGACACGTTCTTCGCCGAGGGAAAGGAGGCGCTGCACGTGGTGCACCTGCACGCCAACCACACACTCGATACTGTGGCAAAGCTGAACGAGTTTATGCGGTGGCAACGGCGCTTTCCGCTGACGGAGGCAACACGAAACAGTAGCAGCGCGAAAACCTACGTGATGGAGCTGTTCATCTCACTAACGAAAGACAGCAAGGGAGGCGAGACTGAAAAGCAGCAGGGGTCGACCTCCCCCCTTCCCCCATCCCTGCCTGCCACACCCGTCACCCATCGCCATCGTCTGCACAAGGAGGACGTGGTGCGTGCCGTGCAGACTTACTTTGGCGCGGACCTGCCGCTCGCCTACGTCTGCGGGCCGGCCAGTTTTGTCAGCGACTGCACCGATGCCTTGCTGTCCGCGGGTCTCCCAGAGGCGCACATTCTCACAGATGACGTGTAGCTCTTTGGAGGGAGGGTCGACAGTGTGTATTGTGCGCTTCTGGGCTACCTCGACAAGTGTGACAACGGAGGAGTCCGTGCGGTTTTATGCTGCTCTGATTTTCCGAATTAAAAAGAAAAAGAAGGTAGCTTCCTCCCCCCCCCCCCCTTCAGAAAAGCCTTCAAAGTGGTTTCTGTTCCCCACTGACGTATCGTGGGGCAACGGACTGCAGAGCGAAGTTCAGCAGAAGGAGGTCCCCGGCAACACTCAGTTGTGTGTGTGTGTGTGTGTGTGTGTGTGTGTGTGTGCGCACATCAACAAGCGTGAGGAAAGTGAAGAAATACAAACTAGCGTATGTGGATGGTAAAATACTCAAAGGAAAAAGAAGAAGAAGAGAAAAAAAAAAAGAAACAGGCGAAATGTGCAGCAAACTCACACGGTGCTAATCGTGCGGCTTCTACAAGATGCACATAAAAGGAAAAAGGGGAGCACCTTTGTTTCGTGCGACCGTCATGCCGAAGACTGACAGCGTGGATTCGCCTGCTCAGCCTTCTCTCTTTCTGTTTCCTGCCCTCTCGTATTTTTGGACCTTCCAGCGTGGCAACGCTCGCACATATATATACATCCCCTCTCACGGACTCACTCATACACACACGACTAGCAACTTCGACGACGGCGAGAGATGGGCGGCAGTAACAGCGTACCCCTTCTCCCCAATGGGCAACTCAGCCCTCAGGCGCAGGCGCAGGCCAACTCTCAAGACGTTGCGTCGTGGGGCACCCCGCCAGACGAGGCACCGGCCACCGAGAAGGACCCAACGGAGCTGGTGCTGCAGAGCTGGGCCTTCTGTAAAGCGAAGCCGACATCGCAGAAGATGTACCGCAGCGACGTGGACGAGCGCAAGCGGCGGCAGTCCGTCAGCTGGCGTAAACGCACGAGCTTCGTCGAGCTAGACTGCGGTGAGGACAGCTTCTTCGTGGCGAATAACTACAAGGTGATCGGCGTGGCGGACGGTGTGGGTGGGTGGAGGTCGGAGGGCGTCGACCCGGCCATCTTCTCCAACGCGCTGATGGAGAGTGCGAAGCTGTACGCCGAGACGCACCGCGACGACGTCGATCCGGAGCACATCCTCGACGCCGCCTACACGAAGGTGGTGAAGGACGGCAACGTGAAGGTGGGTAGCAGTACGGCCTGCGTGGCGGCGCTGAAGAAGGAGGAGGACGGCTCGCACACGCTCGACATCGCGAACCTCGGCGACAGCGGCCTGATGGTGGTGCGCAATCGTGAGCTGTACTTCCGCGTTCACGAGAAGGTGCACGGCTTCAACGCGCCTTTTCAGCTGGGTGTGCTGCCCAAGTCGATGGTGGGCCGCGCCTTCTCCGACCGTCCTCAGGACTGCGTGCGGGAGTCGGTGCCGGTGGAGGAGGGCGACGTGATCGTGATGGGCACCGACGGTCTCTTTGACAACCTTTTCAACTCCCAGCTCGCCTCCGATGCGGGCTGGATCGGCAAGGTGGAGGAGAGTGCCATCACCAAGATCCCGCTCGTCGGCTTCTGGCTCAGCGGCCTGCTGGAGCACGATAAAATGCAGTATGTGGACCCGTACCGCGTGGCCCAGCGCGTGGTGGCTGACGCTTACAAGACATCGATCAACCCGGAGGCGAACACGCCATGGGCGTCGATGCTGCGGCAGTTCGGCGAAACAGCCGCGAAGGGCGGCAAGCCAGACGACATCACGCTGCTGCTAAGCCGCGTGAGCACCAGGGAGGACCTGAACAACAATACTCCTTGGTAAGCTAGAGAGGCGCGAAGTGGGACCAAAAGTGCCGATCGTTCTCTTCCAGTAGTCTTTTTTCTCTCTCTCTCTCTCTCTTTTTTTTTTCTTTTTTTTTTTAGCCTGGATTGCATCAACGTGCTGGGTAGTAGTGCTGAACACATGTGGGTGCTCTCTTATTCCATCTATTATTTTCTTCTTCTTTTTTTTTTTTTCTTTTTGGATTGATTAGCGTTGGCGTTTTTTTTCCCTCTTCTTTTTTTTTTTTCTTCCATTGCCCTTTGTAGGCAACGAAGACGTGGTGATCGCGGTGGTGGCTGGTTGTAGGAGGCTGTCGTGCCTTACTTGGGTTGTTTGGTTGTTAGGATTCACATACCTTTTTTTTTTAATTCACTTATAGTTATGTTTTCACCTTCTTTTTTTTGGTGCGCTTCTCTCGAGGTCAGATGTGAAGCTGGCTCCCTACACTCGATAGACTTCGCGGTAGGGGGGCTTGGCAACTGGATGGGAAAGCATGTGAGGCGGAGCAAAAAGAGGCGTTTGGCCGCCTTGCATCGCATGCTTGTTTTTTTTTTTTTTTTACTCTGCCTTTGCTCATATCTGACGATGCGACGCACTACATCAAAAAAAAAAAGGGCAAACAGACACACATACATATGTATATAAAGTGGAGTAAACGCAAGAGGAGCTGCTTGTTTCTTTTTAGGGGAAAAGCAGCGAGAAAATGCGTTCTTTCCCTTTCCAGATAATATTCTGGCCACACTTTAGGTTTGGACGCATCTGCAGTGCGCTTGAACGTGCGCGGCGATAATCGTGTAGACGAAGAGGTTTGTGCTCCTGAAGCCTACAAGCAGTTTTGAAACAAGTGAGCGTGTGTGTGTGTGTGTGTGTGTGTTGTTTCATACGTATTTCTGGCCTGGCAAACGGCCACTCCTTTCAGTACTTCCATGACAAGACACGAACCTGCACTCCAGCCTCGACATTCTCTCTTTGCCCTCCTACTCTTTCTTCATTACAGTTCTTTTTTTTTTTTTGCTCCCTCTTGAGGAATTCCAAAAGAGAGAGAAAAAAAGGGAACGCGCCTGCAGTGTAGTTGGAGAGACCTCTTACAATTCCTACGAGGAGCAACAACAACAACAGCAAAGACGCAACAGCCGCTCAGCACGTACGCTTTGTGGTCGGTGACGTCATTGCTTTGGTCCCACTCTTATCTTCTCTTTTTCTCCCTAAAATTCACTTTTCCTCTTTTATTCATAGAAACGACGCATCTGACTTGCAAGGCGGCGACCTGTACAGGCATCCATAGACAGAGGGTAGGCGCCGCCCACTTGCAGGAAGCGCATGCATACTTCGAATCGTTAATCTGCTTGACGTATAATACACATACCATATAAGCACACATATATTCAGTTATACCAGCTCTGTGTAAAAAAAAAAAAAAGGAGAGTAATGAACTTGGAAAACTACTTTGCCCGGTTCTTGCACACGAGGAACGGCACCTCGGCAAAGAAGCGTGACGAAGCTGTGCAGCTCGCCCCTGTCCCTGTAAAGCCGCCACGCGCCACCCTCCCCACGCTGACGGACAACGTAGCGGTCATGGCTGTCGAAGACGCGTCCGGCTCCCATAGCAGCGGTGGCGCAGGCGAAGCACCACACAGCAACACGGAATCCAACACCTCTTTTGCTGTCGAAGGCGCTGGTGGCAATGAGCGTACAGCTGTGCCTCTTCCCGCTAAACGACCGCGTGAGGAGGAAGTGGATGACGATGAGGAGGGCGCTGACAAAGCGACTTACTCCCCCACCACGGCGGCAAAGCGCGTGTTGGCGCGCCGTGGTCTCTCCCAGGAAAGCGACGACGACGAGTTGGCACTGCTGCTGGGCTCGCAGGAGGCCCGGCAGGTGAAAGAGGCGGACGCACTGCTGGAGGAGGTCGCCCGTGCACAGCAGCAGCGGCAGCGCGCGACGGCGGCAACGACGTTCAAGGTGTCGTCGCCGGTGGCCGCGTCGAAGCAAAACGAGTTGAATTCCCCGTCGACGTGTGCGGTGGGGAGCCTCGCGTGGCACAAAACGTCGGCACGCGCCATCGAGACCTTTGCCCGTTACTTCCAGCGTCAGTTCGAGTTCGATCTGCGCCATAGCCCGGAGTTGCACGACGCCTTCGAGCCTTTCTTCAAGGACCGCGCACTGAATCGCATAGCACACGACACAGAGCTGCGACCTGTCTTTCACCCCGCGCCGACGATCCGCAATGAGGACGTTGGTGCCCTCCCTGGCTGCGTCCTGCGCGACTACCAGGTTGCAGGTGTTCAGTTTCTACTGGACCACTTTCATCGTGGCATGTCATGCATCCTGGCCGACGACATGGGCCTGGGCAAGACAGCGCAAATCTCTGCCTTCTTGCACACCTTGAAACAGCTCCACCACATCGAGGGGCCACACCTCATCGTCGCCCCCCTCTCCACTCTTACCAGCTGGACACGGGAGCTGGCGCGATGGGCACCGCAGCTGCGCGTGGTGAAGTACCATGGTGAGCGTCAGACCCGCCTGCAGGCCCGCGCTGGCCACCACAGCCGCCACGCTGTCTTTGTCACAACCCCAGCGCTGATTCACCACGACAAGGGCTTCTTTCGCAAGCGATCGTGGGTCACGGTCATTGTGGACGAGGCGCACGTGCTGAAGACACACGACACGGCCGTCACGTCCGTGTCGCGCAAGCTGACGGCATGCTATCGCGTCGCCGTCACAGGGACACCGGTGCACAACAACGTGCAGGAGGTGTGGAGCCTGATGAGCTTCCTCTACCCATGGCTTATCGCAGGCTACGACCCAAGCGTGCGAGATCCAGTGCGGCAGGCCGAGGAGTGCGCGGCGGTGCTGCGGTGCATCATGCTGCGGCGCACAAAGGCAGATATGGAGCTCGGCATCCCGCCCCGCATCGACGAGCCGCTGACGAAGCTGACACCGACCTATGTGCAGCGTCAACTCCTGTCCCAGTTGACCACCCACGCCCTGGCGGAAAGCAACACAGGTCAGCAGCTGCATGGCCACCTTAGCCACCAGCGAGCCGTGTGCAATCACCCGCTGGCGCTGCGCCTCCTCGCGGATGAGGGCCGCGCCGCCGGCGCGCAGGAGCCCGTAGAGGCCCGACTGAAAGCTGCCGGCATCCCGATGGACGCGGCGCACCTCATTGACCCCAGCGCGAAGATGCGCTACCTCTGCACGTTACTGCCGAAGCTGCGGGCAGAAGGCCACCGCTGCCTCATCTTCTCCAACTTCACGACAACGCTGGACCTTTTGGAGGGACTGTGTCGCCTGTGCGGCTACAGCTACGAGCGTCTCGATGGCAGCTGTAATCGCGTGGAGCGAGAGCTGGCGATGCTGCGTTACAACCACCCCTCCTCCTCGTGCTTCCTCTTCCTCGTGACAACCACAGCCGGCGGCGTTGGCGTCACGTTGACCGGCGCCGACACCGTCATCCTCTTTGACGCCCACTTCAACCCACAGCTTGACCGCCAAGCGGCGGACCGGGCCCACCGCATCGGCCAGACCCGTACCGTGCACGTGTACCGGCTGTGCCTGCAAGGAACGGTGGAGGAGCACATACGTGACGTTGCGGCTCGCAAAGCGTCCTTGGGGGACTTCATCGTGGAGGGCGGCGGAGGTGGAGGTAGAGCGGGCAGAGGCAAAGGTGGCCCGCGGCGCAGCGGTGGCGGCAACGATGGCACGGCTCACGTGACGGCGGACGACATACGCGAGATGTTCCGCCGCCTCGAGGAACAAAAAACGCTGGGCAGCGCGAGCGGCGCCGCGCACTCGCCTACCTCCGTCGTTCCCTCGGCCAACGACGGCGGACATGCGGCGGAGGACGCGATGGTGGCGGACTTGCTGGTGGTGGAGGAAGAGGGGCTGCCCGGGTCGGCGGCGGCGGTGTCTCGACGTGGCCACGGCCCCGGCGGCGGTGGCCATTTCACCTCTCCGCCGCTCCAGTCACACACATGCTTTTGCTGTGGGGACATTATGCATCCGATGGAGCCGCTCTACCACTGCATGGTGTGTCCGAAGGCCTACCACGCCGCCTGCATTGGTGAGCGCAAGCCGAAGCCTGGAGAGACGTTGAAGCGGCAGTGGACCTGTCCCCGACACGTGTGCTCGCTGTGCGGCAAGCAACAGGCCGCCGATGGTGCCATCTTCATGTGCGATGCATGTCCGCGTTCTTTCTGCTTCGACTGCCTGGACCCGCGCTACCTCGAGATGGACCCGACGGGGACCCGCCTATTGCACATACGTAATTCCTACGTGGGGATGGAGAAGGAAGGGGTAGAGGTGCGGCGGTCGTGCTACTATATCACATGTCTGTACTGCTCCGGCGTGATCTCCTCTTCCTCCTCCTCGAGCTCCACCGAAGATGAGGAAGAGGGAGAAGAAACAAAGGCAGAGGTCAGTGCCGGCTTCGAAGTTGTGGAGAGCAGCGAGGAGGCGGAAGAGGAAGAAGAGGACAGTGATGAGGATGAGGATGACGATGATGATGATGATGATGAAGATGATGAAGATGATGATGATGACGATGATGATGATGATGATGATGATGATGATTAGAGTCATTTGAACCACCCGACGACTTGAACTGAGATCGGTGAACTACTATTATTACTATTAGTTGTCTTTTTCCCCTTCCCTTTTTTTTTTTCGGCGCACAATCAGATGTGTTTCCAATGCAAATCTCTTCTGTTTTGTTTTGTTTTCATTCTTCAGTGCTCTGTTTCACGATCGCAGATGAGAAGCAGCGCGCCGACTGGGGGCCGTGCTCTCTTTCGTGTAGCCTTTGTCTCCGCTTTTTAATCAGGCTTTCAACAGCATTATTATTCCTCTCAGTTAATCTGTATTAACATAATGGTAAGGAGATCAAAGCAGTGAAATCGTGCTGAAAACAATAATAATAGTAAACGCTGAGATACAGCGTGGCAGCTTGGCAGAAGGAAACACTAAAGTACTATTCTTGGAACCAACCACCGTTTTGTATTCTAGTCGCGGGTCTCTCTCTTTCTCCCTGACTACACCGATGCTCCACTTCTTCTGCCAGCTCTTGCCTCTCTTGTATTTCGTAATCCTCTTGCATCTCCTTCTCTCGAACCTCTTCTTCTACGACGTAGTAATACGCTTCTTCTTTCTGTTTTCTTTCTTTTTATTTCCTTTCTTTTCAATCTATCAGAAACTCTTATCGTGGAGGGCGTTTTTTTGTTTTTTTTTTGACTACTTTGCTTACGCTGAGGCAGTGGGCTCGCACTTTCCCATTCTCTGCTTTCCGCTTTTCGTTTCTGTCACACACACGCACATACACAAACCGAGCTTGCCCTTGCTGTTCTTTTTTTTTTTTTTGCCATCTTTCCCTCTCTCCTCCCTACCCCTCCCCCCGCCTGTTATCTTCAGGGTAGTTCTACTTCTTCTTTACTTTTCCATATCGCTTTTTCATATATATATATTTTTTTGGCTCTGCGTCGGGTTTTATTCGCTAAGAAACGTCTTCTTGTGTTTTTGTATGTGTATCTGTGTAAATTGATATCTGTGTAGCTGAACGTCCACGCCAACTTTTTTTTTTTTCTCTTTCTTCGTTCGCAGCCATGTCGACGTTACATAACCAGGCGATGCGCTTCATGCGGGACTTCTTCCGCGGCGAGTACGAGGACTACGTTGGCCGCTCGCTGCCTTACGCTGTCCTCGGCGTCATTCTCTTTCTCGCCGCACCGTGGATTGCGATGGCCATCTACGGTCTTATCTACGGCATCTTCCAGCGTCCCGGCGAGATGGAGGCGATGGCGCTCTCGCCCTTTCTCACCTTCTTCTTCTACCTCACCGACCCCGCCACCCCGGGCTTCGATCGGCGGCTCATGCAGATGTTCCACCCGAGCTTGCTGCAGGAGAAGAACGACGGCGGCTCGGTGCAGCGCGGGCTGATTCGTGCAATGTCGCGCTGCCTCATCGACAACTTTGGCGCCGTCACGAACATTCCGCGCGACACCGTCGTGATTCGAAAGGACGGCAACAACGTGAACTGCATGGCGTTGGTGGACTTTGAAAAAGCGAAGCAGGTGCGCTGCCAGCTCTCGTGGAAACGGCGGCCCAACGTTGTGAAGAAGTACAAGGCGGCCACCGGTCGCTACCCGGTGCGCACGAGCAAGGATGCGACGAAGATCAACGGGATCGGCATAGCCTTCCCCTACACGTTTCAGGTCACGAGTTTTCACGTGGACCCCAAGAAGGGAGACGAGTTCAATATTCTGAAGTACGTCATTCTGAGCGATTTTGACGACTTCGGCACGCTCTTTGTTCATCGCCTCTTCCAGCACCCGCCGGTGGACGCGGTGGAGATGATGGTGGGGCCGCTGCGGGAGAAGTACGCGGGAGAAAAAGTCGATGTCCTGCAGCGCAACGTGCAGACGGTGGTGGACGCGTGTGGCGGGCTGGCCTCGCCGCTGGACGACCTTGACATTGACCAGACCTCCTGCAAGGCGGTGTACACCAACAAGGCAACGGAAACAGAGCAGGAGGCAGTGAAGACAGAGCCGCTGCCAGGGGAGCCGAAGTCGGCGACGGCGGCGACGAAAAAGGCGAAGGACAACGCATTGCGCGCGATCGACGGGGTGGATATGGAGTACCTGGTGGAGGGCAAGACGCGTAACATAGAGGTTTACATCCGCCTGACCTTCTCAGGGCTGCGGGCGATGGTGGCGCGGTATGAACTGCGACTGCTGGCGGACGAGCGTGCACAAGTCATCGTGGACCACGACGCGGGCACCACGGAAGTGGTGGGATGAAGCCGAGGCAGTAGGAAGAACACGCTCGTGGCGTGGGTATCTTTGCAGAATAGGGAAGGAGGAAAAGTAAAAGAACAAGATGCCGAAGTCGAGATGCTAGGGAAAGGTAATATCGCCTTTGTGTTGAGCTGCTTTGCTTTGTTTTTTTTTTTTGAACTTTTTTTTGTTGTTGGTGTGATGGATGCCGCATTTGCTCTGTATTTTGTTCTTTCCGTGCTTTTGCGTTGTTGTTTTTTTTTTTTTTGTCCTTAACTATAGTTTTAAGCAGCGTGCATTTGTATGCACGGCGTTTGTTTGAACGGCGCCTGTTGTACATGCATCTGTATACGTATCCGTACCATGAGACACTATGAGCTTATTCTACATAATGTAGAGTCAGCCAAGAAAACAGAGCTCTGATGTTCAGTAGAATCGAGTGCTAGCCGGACAGAGTTGGTTTTTTTTTTTTTATCGAAGCTCGTGGTACTAGCCAATGACAATGGGTTTGGTCGAAGAAAGAAAAAGAAACAAAAAAAAAAAAAAAAAGAGGTCCGCGCAGTCGCATAATAAGGCAAACTCTTTTTTTTTTTTAGCGTTTTGTGCCTTGTAAGGTGCTCTGCTTTATCTCAACTCTGCAAGAAAACACGCAAAAAAAAAAACAGGTTTTAGTTTGACTCAAGTGTGCTTTTCTTTTTTACTCTACTTTCTCTTTTTTTTCCCCCATTTTCTCTGCTTCAATCAATTGGGTTTACTTTGTGTTTTTATACAGAACTTCGCCTCTTTCCTTTTTGCTTTTTCCTTCTTCTACTTAGCTCCACTCTTTATTTCTGTTGAAGGCGTTTTTTTTTTTTCTTGTTGTTGTTTGTTTTTATTGGCTCTGGGCAACATCTTATCTAATAATAACAGCATAAAGGTAAATCACACACGCGAGCGCTTGTAGCTCTTCTTCCTCCCTGTATTGCCTTCTCAAACACACGCTGGCGGTAGCGTAAAAAGAAGACAAAAGCGGAAATAAAGGGAAGTAAGAAGGCACTGCAGAGGAGTTTCGTCACTACAGTGTTGATGAAACGTGCGCTTTTTTTTTGTTGTTGTTCTTTGGTTTCGAATTATTGGCCAGCCACTCGGTGTTCAGTTGAGAAGCTCCACGTAAGCACTCTCAGAGAGAGAGAGAGAGCAAGACCGAGCAGTTTTCTGTAACGATCCGTGGCGCCCGTTGTTGCTTTGAGTGCTTGTGCCACCTAGTTTGGCGCTTCGAGCTTTACATCGTTGCTTACAGCGCGGTGTTCTTAGTATTATATATATATATCTTTTTTTTTTTTTTTGGAATTGGGGGGTCGGTGTCGACTTTGGACGTGCTGTCTCTTCAGTTACATCACTTTTTCGCTCTTTTTTTTTGTGTGTAACAATTTGTTGATCGAAGAAAAAAAAAGAGCAGAAACTTTTTTTTTCTTTAGTTTTTTTTTTTTTATAGACACTGTATAGATACGAGTCAACCTGTTCACAATTTCATTTTGTTTTATCGGCTTCCAATTTCAAGCAATAAAATCCACTTTTTTTTTTGCTGTTTTTTTTTTTTTCGAAGTCGGTTTACTCCGTTCTCATCCTCTATATTCAGTTATATCCCCGTGTTTTTTTTCTTTTTCCTCTGACATCAGCTCTACCGAGAGACACTTTTTTTTTTTTTTTGGAACTCTGCTTCTGACAGCGGTGTCTTTTTTTTTTTTTTCCTGTAGCTGTTTTTTTTTTTTTTGCTTCTTTTGCTCCTTACCAGCTTACATCACTATTGTAAACTGTGCGTTGACTGTCGTTTGCGACCTTCACTATTTGTCTGCTCTTCAGCTGTTCTTCTTTTTTTTTTTTCTCTTGTTGTTGTTAATCATCATGGATGGTGAGCAAGAAACGAACGCGACACCAACGTCGTTTTTCCGCGGCATCTCCGATAAATTGGACTCGCAGCACCACCAGCAAGGAGGGAAAGTGGCTTCCCCTTGCAGTGTCAATGGCCATCACCCCTCCACGGTAGCCACGTCATCTTCCAGCAACGCAAACTACCGCGGCAGCGTCCCCTCGTCGTGTGTGTCCCCAGCGTTGTACGCCGCCTCCACAAAGAGTGCGCACAGCAACAACAACAACAACAACAACGGTGCAGCCACGCTAACCACACTCATCACGCAGGTTTCCCAACAGCACCTTCCAGCCAATGCCGCCTCACGTAATGGCAGCCGCGCAGGCAGCTGTGGCGAGGCAGACAACAGCGCGAGCAACAACAACAACGGCGGGCGCACTGGCGGGTCGTACGGCAGCGTCCGTCAATCCAGCAGCAACAGCTACAGCGGCGGCGGCATGGGCGGATCGCGACAACGCGTACATGCGACGGAATTGGTGGAGCGTGCGCGGTACATCCGGAATCAACCGAAGAACACGTCGCCGATCGATGCCTCGGCGCACCCGTCGTTGCTGCCAGAGCCGCTGCCGCTCGTGCGCCATAAAAAGTGCCTTATTCTCGACGTGGACGAGACCTTGGTGCACAGCTCATACCAGAGTAACGCACGCTACGACGTGCACCTGCCGATCCAGCTGGACCGCGACACGCAGGTGAATGTCTACGTGGCCTTCCGTCCGTATCTACGTCACTTTCTCGACGTCATCGCGCCGCTTTTTGAAATAGTCGTCTTTACTGCCTCGCTCAGCACCTACTGCGACCCGCTCATGAATTCGATCGACAGCGCCGGCATCCTCGGTGGCCTACGCCTCTTTCGCGAACACTGCAGCGTGGTCGGCACAACCTACGTGAAGGACTTGTCCCTGCTAGGCCGCAACTTAGATCAGGTGGCCATCATCGACAACAGCCCCATCGCCTACCTGTTCCAGCAGCGCAACGCCATCCCGATCACGTCGTGGTTCGACGACCCGAACGACGAGGAACTGCTGCGGCTGATCCCCGTATTGGAGGCATTGGCGGAGGCGGACACCGTTTACGATGTCCTGGATAACTACAACGCCTTGCTGCAACTTCAGCAGCTCCAGGAAGGCAATGGAGAGGTCTGAGAGTGTGGGGTAAGTAAACAGGTAGGTGGGACGTTGACTGGTCTATATCTGTGTGTTGTGTTTTTTTTTTTTTAATCAGCGTTCTATGATATTCGCACTCGTTTTAGTATATACATACACATACAATTATTTTCATTTACAATTATATAATTGCGTTGATCCTCTTCTTTTCCATTTGCTTTTTTTTTTTTAAATGATACAGAGAGAGTTTTTGTTCACAGTGTTTTCCGTGTTTTTTATTTTTCCCTTCTCCCCTGTTACTCCGTCATGGGTGGATCTTTTCCTTGTCTTTTTTTTCTTCTACATTTTTTCATTACATTTATATATCTTAGAGCGCAGCTGTGCGCTCCTTCTTCCCTGCTCGTTTTCTTTTTATGTTTGCGTTTTTTTTTTTTAAGGCGATTCTGTTTGTAAGCACGATCCCGGCATGCAATCACCCTCTTTTTAGTGTGGAAAGGGAAGCAAAGGAGTTTCAAAGCAGAAAAGAGGGAAAGAAGTAGAGAAGTGTCTAATGCTCGATGTCTATGTATATAAAAAGTACATGTGTGTGTGTGTTGTTTTGGTTTTGCGTGTGCTTCTTTTTTTTTTTTAATTATTTACTGTTGTCTTTTCAGTTTTTTTTCTTTTTTTTTTTTAAACAAATGCGTTTTTTTTTTTTTTTACTGTTGTTGTTTGATCTTTGTTTGTTTATTTCCTAACAGCGATGCTCCTCTTTTTTCCCACTTTCTTTTTTTTTTTTCTCTCACCACTGTTCCATAAGGATATTCTCTACCTCACGCAGTATTGTTGTTATTATTATTCCTGTCATTGACGACATTAACACAACTCTTCGTTGTCTGCGTTCGTAGTCTCTGTTGGACGTGAAGGAGCGGTACTTTTGGTGTTTTTTTTTTCTTCTTTTTTTTTTTTTCACGTTTCCGGTCTGCGATTTAGAGATTCCCTGATGAAGTGAGCGCTACTGATTTAAAAGTAAGCAAAGTGCTCATAACAACAATAGGAAATACACCGTAGAATGGCGGTCTCGGTGACGCGTGTTGCGGCTTGGCCACCCCCCCCCCCCTCCTCCTGTTTGCGCGCATCGTGTCCGCTGAAACAAGCCCTTGGTGACTTCTAACAATGCACCCCTGTTGTGCTGTCCGCGAATTCACAGAGGAAGGCAGGGAGGGGGGAGGATATCGAAAGCGAAAAAAGAGCTTTTCTTTTTTTATGCACTTCGCGAAACCGCAGTTAGGTTCGTGATCGTCAGTGTTTCTCCTTTCGCACACTGAATTAAAGGCGATATATAGTAAGAAAGAACACGTATCGTTTCGTTTTTTTTTTTTCATTTTTAATGTGGTGGGCACCTTGACGTTTTCTCGGTAGGAAAAAAACGGAAGAGTCAACATATTTAGCGCAAACTGGAGCAAGAGCTATGTTCCTCGTTTTGTATTTTCGACTTCGCTTCTTTTTCCCTGTTCTCTCTCCTTTTTTTTTTTTTTGTCTTTGATGTTCGTGTCGTTCGCTCGTCTTTCGACAACAAACGACAAACGTTAAACAAACACACATTAAAAAAAATGAACGATGCGTATCGCGCTGTTTTTCCCTGTCGCCTGCATTTTCTTACACGAAGCAACCAACTGTTTGTCTCGCTCCTCGCCTGCGTCTTTTGCTGCTGAACAGAGCAAACACAGCGCACGAAGTCGAAGGCTCAAACGTGTTTTTTTTTTTCGATCATTTTTGGGTTATTACTATTATTGCTTATATCTATTTTCTTTTTTTGAAGGAAAGCACCACACTGCAATGCACCGTCTGACTCTGCAGGTGCTTCGTCAGCAGGACGACGTGTGCAGCTCTTGCGTGTTGGCGCTGCTGAAAGGCAACACCAAGTTCCAACAACTCTCCAAGAGCGAAGGACAGAGTATCATTCAGCGTGACAACGAGGATGCGGAGAAGCTCAGCGATGGCATCCGCATCTCCATCAATAAGGGCATTCTTAGCGGCCACCCGGACGTGTCTCCGGTGACGAAAATCAACGTCGTCGGTTTAACGGCGCAGGAGGTGACGAACAAGATCGTGCAGGCGCTGCCGTCGCGTGAGGGCAACGTGATTATCCTCCAGGGCCTCAGTGGCACGGGGAAGGGCACCACGGTGAACAAGCTTAAGGACGTGCTGCCGCGGTGCGTCACCTGGAGTAATGGGAACATCTTCCGCAGCTACACCTACTTGTGCAACGAGATGCTGTCCGCGCAGGGGAAGGAGATCACGCCCGCGAACTTGACCGATGACCTGCTGGCTGCAGTGGAGAAACGGGTCACTTTTGTGAAGTGCGACGACGGCACTTTCCAGGCGATGCTGGACGGCACGACGCGGGTGGCAGATGTGCAGAACACCGTTTTGAAGACACCGCTGATCAGTGCGAAGGTGCCGACGGTGGCGCAGCAGACACAGGGGGAGGTAATCCGCTTCGGCGCCGGCGCGGTGAAGATGCTGAGCGCGGATGGCTACAACGTCATTCTGGAGGGTCGATCGCAGACGCTCGATTACATTCCATCGCCACTGCGCTTTGAGCTCGTGATTCCGGAGGTGGCAGTGCTGGGACAGCGTCGTGCCGCCCAACGCGTGATGGCGAAGGCGTTGGAGATGGTGAGCGACCACGCGACGGAGGAAGAGGTGCACAAGGCGGTGGAGCGCGCCGTGGAGGCGTTGTAGTCGTGCCGACAGCGTGCTACATAACCTGTTCTTCTCGTTTTTTTTTTCCTCATGCCTTGGTATGCGGAATAGAACTACTAGCTAGCCTGTTGGAGGGTGCCAACGCAGCCTTGTCATGGTGGGCAATGAAGTGTAGGCTGATCGCTTTTTTTTTGTTGTTGTTGTTCAAGGCAAGCGCTGGTGGGCTGAGATGGGTTTGCTCCGTAGTAAGTGACGAATGTAAAAAGAGGATGTGGAGGAACAGTGATTTACTGTTTTTGTTTACTCTGTTTTATTTTTTTTTTTAATTCGATGTCTGCATTAGTTTATACACAAGTAATCTATACCACCTGATTAATAAAAAAAAAAAAAAGGAAAGAGCTAATGAATAAATAACAGCAGCGTTGATGCTTGGTTTTAGAGTTTTTTCTCTTTAATTTTTTTTTTCTGTTCTTAGCATTGACGACAGTGCCGTGAGTCTCCTCGCTCTACCTGCGCTGTCCTTTGTACTTCTTACCGATATATTTTAACGGCAATGAACAAGAAGCCAAAGACCCCCCCAAAAAAAAAAAAGCAGAAAGTACTTGAACAGAAAACGCCGTTTTCTTTTTTCTTTTTTCATCTTTTATGGAGTTTACTCTGCAACCACACCCAGTTCAACAGTAATGAATGAAGTGTGTGGTACACTTCATTCCTGCGAAGAGGCTTTTGCTGGTCCGTGCTCGCAGCTTCTGAAGTCGGACATCAGAAAAAGAAACAAAGAAAAGCTCGTCAGATGCTATTTTCAACTGATTGTCGCCACAGTATCTCAACTTCATGAAAACTGCCCTGCTTTATAGAATTAAAAGCGTAGTGCTTGTTTCTCTTCTCTTCTCGCTCTTTTTCTTTGTCTCAAACGCCCGCACACATAACCGTTGACGCCGTTGCCTCGCCAGCTTGCTATCGCATCTCGCGTCTCTCTATCGTCCTCTTCTACAATTAACTAACACCCACTTTTTCCTCCTTTTTTCCTCCGCACGCACTCATCATGTCTGCAGGTGGCGCTGAATTCAAGGCCGAGCTCCGTGCCGGCAAGCCGAAGTTTGGCGTGTTCCTGAACTCGGCCAGCCCCTTGCTCGCCGGCCAGTTCAGCCACTCCGGCTATGACTGGCTGCTGATCGACGCCCAGCATTCCCCCGTGGACTCGCTGACGGTGGCGCAGATGGTGGCTGCGGTGCGCGTGGGCCACGCCAAGGTGATGGTGCGCGTGTCAAGCACGCGCGACCGTGCCGGCATCCAGTCGTCACTGGACAGCGGCGCGGACGGCGTGCTGATCCCGTACGTGAACAACGCGAAGGAGCTGGAGGAGGCCGTGTCGTGCTGCTACTATCCCACGAAGGGCACCCGCTCCGTGTACCAGCCGCAGCAGTGCATGAACGCCGCGGGCCTGCTGGGCTATGTGCCGGAGGCGAACAAGAATGTCGTGGTCGCCTTCCAGGTGGAGACGGCGTCGTGCATCGAGAACCTGGAGGAGATCATGGCCGTGAAGGGCGTCGACATCGCCTTCTTGGGCCAGAACGACCTGTGCATGTCCATGGGCCTGTACGATGGCCGCTACGTATTCCCGCAGATGTACTTCTCGCCGGAGCTGCAGGGAGCGACGGAGAAGCTGATCGCGACGGCAAAGAAGAACAACGTGATCTTGGGCCTGTTCCTGTTCGGCACGGACCGCGTCGGCGAGTTCCTGGAGAAGGGCTTCACCTTCATCAGCATCGGCTGCGAGCTGCACCACGCGATGACACAGGCGGCGACGCACGTGAAGGCGCTGAAGGAGATCTCGGCTGCGAAGGGCAAGCCGTGGACGAACCAGCCCAGCGCTCTGGTGTAAGCCTGAGCGGGCATGCGTTCGCGCATCGGTGTATGTGTGTGCGTGTGTGTCAGGGGAGGTGAGGTGCAATGGCCCCGACGGCGAGCCCCTAGTCGCGTCGCCGAGTAGAGAGGATGGAACAACTGTGACTGCTGCGCGTGTGACGAGGCCGCCGACGAGCGCTGTCTAACACTGCGTTTCTCGAGCGCCGCCCGTGCCCTCCCTCCGCAGCTTTCAGATTGTTATTATTATTACTTGACGAAAGGTGTTCTAGGTGTATTGGCCGTCAGTAGTGTTGATATCACATGAGCTTCCTTTCTCCTTCTTTCCTAGCAGCACCCCTTTCACACGAAGACGTCCGATGGACTCGCACATGTTATTTATTTTCGTTTTTTTTTTTTTGAAACGTTTCGTTCGCTTTTTTTTTTTTTTCATGTTGACGCAAGTATCAGCAGGAATAAAACCACTAAAGACACCTCTGTTCTTGCAAGAAAAGAAAATAAATAAACAGTAAAGATAACTCTATTGTAGGTAAATGAAAATAAGAAGAAGTAAAAGTAGTATTTTTTTTTTTTTTACAGACTTGTGCAAGCAGCTACATGTGTTATTGTCGTTTCAGTGCCATGATTTGCTGTCTTTGAGGGGCGGCTGTTGTACAGAAGGCGCCCACCCCGGTGCACTCGTCTTTTTTTTTTTTTTGGTTTTGTCACATTTTATCATCTTCTAGTTGACTTACTTGAGAACTACTCAGTCTCCACCAATTAGCTGATTGTTTTTATTAGTGTTTTTCTTTTTAGCCGAGGAAGTCAAAGAAAAAAAAAAGTACGCATATATATATATATATTTATTTTTATAAGGAAAAGAGAGAGGAAGAGAAAAAAAAAAAAGAAACGGAAGCGAGTGCCGTTCAAGTTTATGCGCTAGTTTTTTTTTTTTTTCTTTTTCATGAGTGTGCCTTATGCAGAAGAGAAACGTGGCAACGGCTCAAGAGTCTCAACAACAGAAAACTTGAGGTTTTTAACTCCAGAACGCGGAATTCCACTTCACAGCTCAACCTCTGTTCTTTCAGAAAAACAGGTGCATAAACACGCGCGCTCGCGAGACAAAGAGAAAGGAAAGCTCAGCGGCAGTTGATATGCCGTTGGAGTTTTCTTTTTTTTCCTCTATTGAGGGAGCTGCCTCTGTTTGCAAAGTCTGTTTTTTTTTTTTTTTATGGCATTTAAGCGATGGTGATGTTTAGGTTTTTCTCTTCATCCTACGCTGTGATAGTGTCTTTTCTTTCCTACAGATGCGCACTTTACGGCTCGCGAAGGCGTTTCTTTCTTCCTCTTTTTTTTTTTTTTGTTTATTTGTTTGTGTGTGTTTGCTGGGCATTTTAGCTGAATAAATGGCTTTAAATGCTCGCAGGAGAAAGAAAATAGTAACAAGAACGACATACTGTCAAACTGAACGGTATTTCCCTCAATTTAAAGTGATCAAGAAGCAGAAAAGGGTTCGTCATGCTTAAGCTTCTTTTTTTTTTTTTTTTACGTAACGGTGCTGAAAAACACATAGCTTGCATTGATTGAAAGAAGAAGCTAATCCTCTTCTTTCTTTCTTGCTGGTGACGTCTGTGTGGTGCACACCTGCGTCGTTTTTGATACTTCGATCTTTCTTGAAGAGAAGAAGAGAAGAAAAATCTGCTCACGTGCATCTTTCACTAACCACTCAACTTTTTTTGTTTCTTTTTGTTTCTCCCACCTTTCACCGTTTCAACGTTTCTAAACAGCCGTTTTTTTTTTTTTTGTAGGAGCGAAAGGGCTTTTGCGTTTTTTATTTTTCTTTTCTTTCTCTTTTTACGCGGGAGGGTGTACATATCTCTCTTCCCTCCCTCCCTCCCTCCCTCCCTCGTTTTCCCCTTTCTCTCGTAGTGTGGCATCGAAAGCAGAGGTCATACATCGCACCCATAGAAGATAGAAAAAAGAGCGTAGATAGCGCGATTAAGCAGGCGAGCGGTTTTTTTTTTTTTTTCTCTTGGACCGAAAAATGCCTCCTTCCACTGCATCGCCCGCGCATTCCCCGCGGTCGGCGGAGCAGATGGCGCGCCTGCTGCTGTCCAACGGCTTTCGCTACGATTCGTGGGAGGCGAAGGAGACGGCGAAGAACATCCAGTCTCACGGCGGGCTATGCACCACGCTGCAGCTGAGCTTTCGCGATGTGGCCCCTGCGACACTGCAGGTGACGGAATTGGCGGCGATCAACCTTGTCCTCTTCGACCCCGTGCGCAAGATGTTCTACGGCTCCTCCTATCAACTCGAGCAGCGTGATCTCACCAAGGCGATTGTTGTGCAGGCGGCACCCTCGCAGGTGCTGGTGGTGGAGACGCTGGCGCACGAGACACGGCCGGACCGGTCTCTGGAACAGTACCGCGTGACTCGCTGGGGCAGCTGCCCGGTGGAAGAGTTGAAGAGCGGCAGTGTTGCCTTCGTGCTGCACCGCGGCACGGCGCAGCTGCTGCAGGTGGATCCATCCGCCTGGCCTGCGGAGTGCCTTCCCGCCTCACCGAGCGACGCCTCGCTGGTGTGCGACGTCGCCGTGAACGCGGATCCGGCGTTGACCAAGATGATGACGGAGCTCGTGCCGCCGGGTATTTTTGTGACGGCCGACTTCACGCGCCGCACGCCGCAGCCCGGCGGGTCGACGTTCCGCTTCACTGTCAAGAACATCGAGCTGGCCGCGACGTCGGCGGAGTCAGCGGCCAACTTGGCAGACCCAAGCGCGGACTGGTCCATTGCTGCCATCGCCCACAACGGCTATCGACCGCTGGGCAAAGGCAGCGAGGTGCCGCTGATGCTCGTCAGCCCCTCCAAGAGGGGCACGGACGGTGAAGGCGGACACAGAGAACGGAGGCGCAGCGACAGCAGCACGGGGTCCTCGTCGTCGAGTCGGCCTGCACCACCGCCGCCGGTACGCGCGGCTCCGCACACGGTGCTGCTCCACTCTGAACTCCCGCTGGAGATGGACCACCTCCCCGTGCACTCTACGACGTCGCTGGTCATGGCGGTGCGTCGTCGTGCGCCCGGCTCACGAGCCTTCGCCGTGGTTGGCTTCTGCGTGCTGCCGCTGTGCATGATGCCGATGCAGGATCGCGACATCCGCGTGGAGAACTTGCCAGCGTTGCGCGGGCCCTTTTCGTGCGAGGATGCGCGGCTGCTCATGCTTGACTCGACGAGCCCATACGGCCGTGTGCCGATCGCCGTGACGCTTACCGTGGAGTATCATGATACCGGTGTGAGTTCGACCGCCGTCGCGACGGCGAGCGAAATGGGCATGGCAGCAGGTTCAATTGGACCTGCTGGGGCATCGCCGCCACCGCCGTTGCTGTTGCAGCAGGCGCCGGAGGAAATCAAGCGCGACGACTTCTCCACCACGTCCTCGCACTCACTCAGTGACCACGCGGATGCGTCACAACAGCCTCCGCAACAGGGTCAGGTGGCGGTCGAGGGGAGGCCGACGCAGATCCTCTCCACTGCGGATCAGCAGCCCTCTATGCCTGTGCCTGGTGGCTTTGCGTCGGCACAAACACTTGAGGCGATGCCCTACGGTGCAGCAGCAACGCCCACCACTAGTGCTGCTGCCGCCGCGGCCGTGGCTGGTGCGGCTGGTGCTGCAGCCAGAGACGATGTTGGCATCTTCAAGCTGCTCTGCACGATCATGGAGGAGCTGCACAAGGTGCGTGAGTCGCAAGACGCGCTGCTGCGACAGGCAAGTGGGCTGGGCAGCGGACCCGCCGCGCTGAGCCCCGCCATGCAGGAACGGCTGAACCGCGGGTTGGCGGACGGGGGCGTCGATGTCGTGGACCTGGCGCCACGGCCGCTCGCCGTCTCGTGGCGGGCACGCCGACTCATGGAGGAGGGCGTACAGCCGCTGCTTGACCCCCTCACCGGGGCCTTGCTGGACGACACGGCGCCGATGGCGGGCCCCTTAGGCGCCTCCCTTTGCGGCTTTCGAGTGGAGGGAATCACCATGGACAACGCGGTGCACGTGCCCGCGGATGTCTGCCTTCTCTTTTCCTTCGGTCCACTGCCTTATCAGCAGGTGGGCCCGCTGCGCATGGTCGCGGTGGAGGAGACACCAACAAACAGCAGCTACAAAGTCTACGACAGTCAGGATCGGGCAGGGCTTGTTTGGACAGAGCCGACCGCGGCGTTGCAGAGCAGCGTAATGCGCAAGTTTAAGGGCGCAGGGAACGCCACCATCTACGTCCACGTGTACGACGCGCTGACGATGTTTTACGTGGCGACGGCGCACCTGCCACTGGCCGCTTTCCGCCGCCCTGCGTCGGCCAGGTGTGCCATCGCGCCGATGGACGTGGTGCTGCAGCGGGATTTGAGCATGACGGAGCAGGTGGTGCCGTCGAAGGTGTTCCCGGCAATGCGGCAGGCGGGTCAGGTGCACCTCACTCTCTTCTGTGCTGGCGTGAACGCCGAGGAGGCAGGCCAGTCAGGATCAAGCCCGAGCACGCCAGACGTGGTGCGTCTGCCCGGGGAGGGGGCAGACCGCGGTGGGCGCATTATCATCGCAAAGAAGCTGCGCCACGCCGATCGGCTCGGGACGTCCGCCTCGTCGCTGTCGTCATCGTCGTCGCCGGGGAAGCACGACGGGCACGACAGCCCCAACCCTCCGCACGAGGCGCCGAGGGAGGAGAGCACTGGCGGCGGCGGCAGCAGCCCAAGCACCTTTTCCCCGGCAGCGGAGGGTGCAGGGAAGGACAGCAGCAACGCCCTGCACTGGCAGCGCGCGGAGTTCGTGAAGAGGCAGCTGCGAGAGCAGCAGCAGCGCACGGGCACTGCCCTCCTCCCTGGTGTGCCGGACGCACACGTGCAAGCGGCTCAGGAGGCGGCCGAGTTGGAGTTCCGTCTGCGCCAGCTCGAGCACGAGCGCGCAGCGGTCAAGGCAAAGCGGATTGCCGAGGCCCTCCTCAGCCGACTCACCGTGGAGCACGAGGTCCACGTTGTGTCCTGGCGGCCCGAGGTGATCCGCACCCCTTTTGCCAATCCATATGGGTGTGCTATGCAGTTTTTTGTGGAGGTGGACCCAGCCGACGTGGAGGTGTGCTCCGTGGTGGACGGGGCCAACCCGTACCTGGGCCCGCGTGAGCGGACAGAGCTGCTGCTGGCGATCCGCCTCTCGGTGCCGTCTCAGCAAAGACAGCAAGCGCAACAGCAGCAGCAGCAGCCAGCGGTGCAACGCATTACGGCGCGCGTCTACTCGGAGAAGCGTGAGCTTGTGTGCTGCATACGCGTGAACGCCACCGTCGAGCCGCCATTGGTGGACCGGCGATACGAGATCTTCGGCGCTGCCGGCACGGAGGTGTCGAAGCGGCTGCTTGCACGCACCTTCTCCGCCGCCAGCTTCCCCGACACGTCCAATACAGCTGAGCTGCTGCAGCGCATGCGGGACCTCTGTGCGTTTGTGGCGACCTCTTCCGAGGCGACGCACGTGACCACGAACGCCGTGTTGGACCCGATCACGCAGACGCACATCACGGCGTGGGAGGAGGCGACGGTGACGACGCGCATCCCGCAAGTTGGCCGACAGCGCCTTGAATACGTGACGCTGTTCTACGACGCCGCGATGAGTCGCGTCTACGAGACGTGGGAGCTGTGCGTCTTTGCCTGTGAGAGCGTCATGACGCGTGACATCTACTGGGGGCAGACAACGGCCCTGGGCCTCCCGGCAGAGGGCACCGAGGACCTTTACTGCAGCGACACGACTGTGAAGGTGGAGCGGCGTGGTCCGTCCTACGTTCTGCGCCTACACCCGCGCGACGTCGGCACGCAGCGGATGCTGCTGCACACGCTGCAAAGCAACACGCTGAAGAAGACGCTGCTCACCGTGCCCACCGTCTACCCCACGCCGTCCTTCTCGCAGGTAATCGAGCTGTCGCTGCAGGACGCCCGCGGTCCGGTGCTGCGCCGCCTCACCTTCGTGCATCGCGGAGACCAGGAGGAGGTCTTCCAGGTGCACCACAACTACAAATTCAACTTGCGCGTGAGCCCGTCGAAGTTCGCGCTGGCGCCCGGCGACACACAGTTTGTTTCTCTGCAATTTGACATGTTGATGCTGCCGCCCGGTCAGATGGAGGGCCGCTGGCCGATGTGGATCTTTATCAACAACAGTGAGGACAAGACGGTGGAGTCGTACCACCTGGAGGTGGTGCTGCGCTCACACCCCGTCGTGGCTGTCGCGCAATGAGAAAGGGGAGGAAGGAGGGAGGATGAAAGCGTGCAACGCGTTTTGCTCGTTTTTTCCCCCTCATTTTCTCTTGCCCTCTTCTTCTCTTTCGATCATCATTGCTAACTTTACTTTGCGTTTTCGTCATCTTTTTTTTTTTTTTTTAGTTTCCATAGACACGAGTTTATTGACTGAATTACTCATAGAGGCCTGCGCGGTACAAGTAGCGCTGGCAAAGTGTAAAAGTAGACGTGAAGAGATGCAGCAGCATGGTACTGCTGTTACATCTCTTCACTTTATTTCTTCTTTTTTTTTTTTTCCTCCTCTCTCTCTCTCTTTTTGGAGTTTTTGCCAGAATTGCGTACCATACAACATCAATACTGATGGATAAGCAAAAAAAAAGGGGGGGAGAAAAAGTTGTCTTGCATTTCATTTAAGCTGAAGTGTTTCTTTTTTCCCTTTTGGTATTTCTGATTCATTTTTTTTTTCTAAATTCAGAGAGAAGACAGAAAAGAAGAAAAGCAAAGCAAAACAACAAAACAGCACCTCCTGAGATCATTACCGACCACTTGGCACATGGGGTGTAGCGAAGTTGTTGTTTGTGTGCGTATGTGCGTGCGTTAGAATCGCCATATTCTCTTATTCGGCAATCTCCTTTCTGCCCTCGTTCGCTCTCTTTTTATTGCCAAACGATTTTCTTTTCTTCTTTCATGTATATACACATAAGTGTAGCAGTGACAGGACAACAGCCAGAGGTGTGCTTTACTTCACCTTTGCTAAGTACTACCGTTTTTTTTTTCTGTGTGCTTGTCTTTGGCACGCCAGCGACTGCCTCCGCTGCCGGGACACCAAAGCCAAACTCACGTGGTCAAGTGCACTTCACGCGCGCGACTCGCTTATTCTGTTTTTTTTTCCCCCCTCTCTTTTTGGCATACCAGTTGTCCCCCTTTTCAGGATTGCGCACATCTATAGTAACTTCATATGTTAATAGATATCGAATTACCTTCATACGTCAAAAATTACCGCGGATTTCGATGGCTGGATGGAGTCGGTGGTGAAACTTAACCGCAAGTTGGGCGTCGGTGGCCGCGGTGTCGTCTACGAAGGCTTCGACCACGCCAAGGGTCGCTTCGTTGCCGTGAAGGAGATAGCGTACATGGAGACCAGCATGGTCGGCGAGGAGGACACGGCGTTGCAGGAGATCCTCAGTGAGCTGGCCTGCATGCGGGAGGCGCAGCACCCAAACCTCGTGCAGTACTACGGGGCCCGTCGCAGTGCAGTAGGGGTGCAGATCATCATGGAGTACGTCAGCGGTGGCTCGCTGGATTACGTGCTCACGCGCTGCGGTCCGCTGCACGAGGCTGTCGCCCGCGCCTACACCCGCGACGTGCTCGAGGCACTGCGGTACCTGCATGAGGTGCTGCACGTCTGCCACCGTGACGTCAAGCCGGCGAACATTCTCATCACACCGGACGGCCGCTGCAAACTGGCTGACTTCGGCGTCGCGAAGCGCGTAGAGGAGACGACGCCAACAAGCTCCCCTTCTTGTGGTGCGCGGGAGGGTTACCTGCGGACGGCAGTGGGCACGCCATGGTACATGGCGCCAGAGGTGATTAACGGAGGCGTCGACGACGACGATGATGGCGACGACGCCAATGTCTGCGCTGGTGGCGGCACTGCAGCTGCGGAAAAGGCGCACGTGCAGCCCGCCTGCGTAGAAGGCTCCTTCGGCGATCGGTCGAATGCGGAACAGACGCCGTGCCACAACGCAGACTCCCTCGCCTCGTCCCCGCCTCCGCTCTACGCCTCCACCTCGTACTACAACCCGCTGAAGCACATCATTCGCAAAGGTCGCCTTGGCCGCGGCTCGATCGGCTACACCACCCGCGCCGACATCTGGAGCGTCGGTGTCACGGTGTATGAAATGATCACCGGCACGCGGCCGTTTGGCGCGGATCTGCACACTCCGTCCGCCGTAATGTTCCACATTGCGAACTGCGCCACAGCGCCGCCGCAGCTGCCGCCTGAGCTGCAGGTGTCCCCGACACTGCAGAGTTTTTTGGACTTGTGCTTTGTGTACGACAAGGACCTGCGTGCCACAGCGAGTGAGCTGCTGGGCCACCCGTGGCTGCGCGACTCAGCTTCCGACGCCGCTGCTGCAGCTGGGCGACAGCCGCCGCTTCGCCGGCTGAGCGACAGTAACGCCTGTGGAAAGGACAGCACCTCATCGCACGCCCACTCAAGTACGGATCGCGACCCGTCACGTCCACCACCCACACCGCCGCCAGCCTCGTCGCTGTCCGTGAGACAATCACAGCAACAGCACCCGAGTGTCTTTGACGGCGTGCCGCTGCTGGACGCGATGGACCTCCCCGCGTACCCCTCCGCGGCCCACACAGTCGCCACCACACAAGACAGCAGCAGCGGCAGCAGTAGCAAAAACAGCGCGAAGGAAACGGAGGGCGGTGCGGCGGTGGTGGGCTATCAGCCTGCACGGTCGAGCGGGACGCGGCTCTCCAATGCGGGCCTGTACCCTCACTCTTTCCTCCCACCGTCACCCGCCTCCACCACGGTGGCAGAGGCGTCATTCGTCAGCCCAGCGGAGCAGGCGGAGGCCTCCGCGCGTTACGCGGCGGCACGGCAACGCATCGGACACACCCGCAGCTCCGCACCCTGCACGCCGGCTGTGCAGCCCAGCAGTGGCAGCAGCAGCAGCGGTGGTCTTCAAACTAAGTACGGCGCTTTTGTGGACGTGCTGTCGCACCCGTAGAAACGTCTGCGAACGACTCCCAACCCACAGAGTAAAAAAAAGAGGAAAGAAGACAAGACAAGAAGAAAGCACACACAGCGGGAGTACATCGCTATCACACTGATCTGGCAGTTTTTTTTTTTCTTCTTTTTTTCCACAGTTTTGGCTTTTCCATTTCACCAAATGTACATATTTATAGAGAGAGTTGAATATTGTGTAGTTTTTATTTAAGACTCCTTTTTTTTTTGTTTGTTTGCCATTTAAAGTCGTTTTTTTTTCTTCGCTTCCTTTTTCCTTCAGTTTTTTTTTTTTTCTTACTCAACGACGGTGTTTCGACGAGCCGTTTCACGTTATTTCTTTTGTCCTCGCTGTTCTGCTTGGCTGCCTTATCACACCGTCTCTGCTGCTGTCTCGAAGTGATCCGTTTTCTTTTTTATCTGTAGTTGTTGTTTTCTTCTTTCTTTTATCCAACGCGTGCCTGTAGGGGCAGCCGACTGTACTCTCGCTTGCACAGCAGTATATATACTGGTAGATTTGAATGAACGCAACAGCAGCATTGAAGACACCTAAGAGTAAAAAAAAAAAAAAACACAGAGTTTTTTTTTTTTTGTCGTGGCTTTGCACGCAAAGCAGCTTTTTGCTTTTTGACTTTGCATTGATCATGTTGAGCCGCTCCTGCCGAAAAAAGGGAAGGCACAGCGGCACTGTTTCAGATTTGATCTATGATTAGATTGCTAATTGCAGATGAAGCTGCACAGTGCCTTCCATCAATCTCTCTTTTTTCCCTGCTACACCTCTTTCTGTTCTCTGCGTTTTTTTTTTTTTTTTGTTGTTGTTGTTGTTTTGTTTAATTTTATTTCACGCGATTCTGTTGAAAGAAAAGCACAAAAAGGAGAGCACGTCCTCCGATTTTCTGCATATACACATAAATACGCATGCATAAATAGAGAAAGAAGAAGAGAAGAAAAAAAAAGGACCATTCACAGCAAAACAGGCGTAGTTGCCTTCATCGGTGCCATCAGTTGTATTTTGTTGTTGTTATTGTGTGTGTGTGTGCGTGCGCGTCTGCGTGAATTTGCATGCGTGAAACAAAACTATCCAGAGAGAGAGAGCTGCTTTTTTTTTTTTTTGGTCGAATAGCACTTTCCATAGGATTGCACAACGACAATAACAAAAAGGTGAAGTCAGCATAACCAGAAGCGTTTTGAAAGGGCGGCTGCTCGTCACATAAAACCCACGTCAGCTCCACTTAAAAAGAGAGAAAAAGTAAATTACAAAAAAAAGTACTATCGCCACACACACACACATAGCCATTTGCATAGAAAGTCTAGCCAGATAACGTGAACATACATATTGTGAACTTGTACTTTGACGACTACATTACCTGTCGTGGGGGGTTTTGTGAAGAAAGGTGGTGTGCGTAGCCTGACTTCTGACTTGTTTGCTATAACATAGAAGCCCTTTGTTTTTTTTTTTCTCTCCATCCTCCCCCCTCCCCTTTCCGTTCTTCTTTCATAAAACGTACAGTAGGACGGTGAGATGCTTCGTTTTGCCGCAAAGGCGTTACAGTGGCAGCCCGCCAAAGTAAGTGGGTGGGGAGCGACTAGCACGGTCATCACAGCGGCCGCGGCAAGCACAGCACCGGTGCCGCCGGCCGGCATCCCAGCTCCGGTGCCAACCGGTATCCCAGCATACGGTGGCGCAGAGGGTCCGCTGTACCTCACTACAAACTTCGCGCGTCGTGCCTCGCAATTCAAAAAGCGAATGCGTGGAAAGTCGCAGTACGCCTTCGGCCGCGAGGAGGCACAGCGCTTCCTCGATGCGGAGGTGCCAAAGGCGGACGTGAGCGCGTGGATGAGCGCGGGCAACAACGCTATCGCCCTCGCGCAGCTCCTCCAGTTCTTCGAGATCCAGCCGGAGGCGTCGGTCGCCTCGCTGCTGCTGAGCCAACTGCATCGACACACTGAGGATGTGTCCATCAACCCATATTTCCGCCTACAAGCCGCACTGTGCCTCCTCAGCATCCGCCCCGAGGAGAACTACGAACGTGTGTTTCAGGTGGTAGGACAGGTGCTACAGCAGCTCCAGCGCACCCCTGCACCGTTGCCCGACATCACCGCAACACAGCAGGACGAGGACGCACGCAAGGCGACGTTGCGCAGCGTCGGTGCTCTCTGGGACCTCCTGGCGGTCTGTGCGAAGATCCTGCAGCGCTGCGGCAAGCGTGCGCCGCCCACCATGAACGACGATCTAGCCAAGACGATCATGATTCACATTCAAAGCACCACCCCAAGCATCCTGGGTCAGCTGCAGCACACCCTCCTCCGCATCTACGCTTGGATGGTGCGAGCGGAGCGGCCGGAGTCGAACCAGGTGCTGTACATACTTGTCCAGCACACCGGTGAATTCGCGCGAGACAACTTCGCGACACTCACCCTCGCCTGCGTGCGTCACAACCAACTCGTGCCGCTGCCTATCGAGTTGGTGGAGCGTCTGACCCGGGCAGCCTTCCAATACTGCACCAATGTCAACGCCAAGGAGGCGAGCAACATTCTGGCATCCCTGGCGAAGCTGCTGCAGACGCTGTCACCCAACGTGAACGGCGTCACGACGACGGACCTCAACCGCATCCAGGACTACTACAGCGCCCTGCTGGAGGACTACAGCGCTCGCATCGTGCGCTTCATGAAGCCGGGCGACGTGCTCTACTGGTCCAACGCCGAGGACGTCTCCTCTATCGTCTTCGCCTTCGAGCTGGGCGGACACATGCGCCACCGCAGCGTCTTCGAGGCCTACGCGGCATACGTGCAGCACTGCGTCGAGGCCTTTGAACCGCCGCAGCTGGCGCTGGCGACTGGCATCCTGCGCCGCGCGCAGCTGCTTACGCCTCCGCTGGCTGCGCGGCTGTCGGAGCGAATTGAGGTGGTGCTTGGGGAGCTGCGCCTCGCCGAGCTGTCGCATATCTGCGCCACCTTTGCCGTCTTGCCGATGCCGAGGCCAACATGGTGGGAGGAGGCGAAGGCTGTGGCGCTGCGCCTCTACGTGCCCGATGCGAGCGGCGTGGTGCGTCTCAACCTTGCCATCGCCTTTCCCGACGAGCCGAACCTCGTCGACACGGTCGACTACAGCCAAATCACGAGCAAGCAGCTGGTCGACGTGCTGCCCATCACGCTGGGCTCTGCGCAGTTCGAGGAGCCGGTGGTGTCCACCCTGTGCACCCGCCTCGCTGCGCCGGGTGAGCGCTTCACCTCTGACGACCTGCGCCTTGTTCTTTCCTGTGGCCGGCCCGCGCTGCTGCAAGCAGCCCAGGAGCACCTGCGCCGCGCCTTCGCTCAGCCGCAGTGGAACACGGACACGCTCTACTCTCTGCCGCTCGTGTGCGACCCGCACCATCCCGAACGCAATCAGGAGATGTTCAGTGTGGCGAAAGCTCTGGCGGCAGCGCAGGCAGCCTCCATTGGCGCACTGCAGTTCGTGTCTCTCGTGGAGCTGCTAATGACCAGTTTTGGTGACAGTGATGCAGCCATCCGGCAGTACGTGCAGGTGGGCGGCGACGACCTTGTCCGAGCGGCGAAGGTGCCGATGACAGCAGTGGTGCGCTATCTTTCCGTGGTGCGCCGCTACCCCTCCATCGTCCTGAGCACGGAGTGGCTGCGTAGCTTCACGGATTGCGTGGACCGCTTTCCATTCGCCCAAAAGTCGGACCTCGAGGACCTCCTCATCTCTCTCCGCTCCCTCTACGAGGATGTCGCGAAGACGCCCGCCTTGCAGACGTTGCTGTCGCTGCTGGTGGAGAAGTCCTACGTGGTGCTGACGGAGGCGGACGAGCAGACGGCCCGCATTACGGTGCTGCTGGTGTACCTGCAGAGCGGCATGACCCTGCCCTTGCTCACCCCGCAGCATCCGACGCTGGCGAAGGTGATGAGCAACGACGCCGCTTACTCCCCGCAGGTGCGTAGGGCGCTGGCCATGATGCCGCTGCCAAAGGCGGCCCCCGCCGAGGAGCGCCGGGGCCGCTTCGTTCTGAAACGCCTCGACAAGTCGCCGGCGAGGAAGGACAGTTCGGCGTACGCGCTGGACCTGAACACGTCAGATCCCTTCGAGATCCCACTTGACGCCGAAACAGCTTCCATCACAGAGCCCGCGCAGCAACCGCGACAACAGCAACAGCAACAGCAACAGCAACAGCAACAGCAACAGCAACAGCAACAGCAGCCGGAGTCATCCACGGCGGCAGCGGCATCATCACAGTCATCGCCGACGGCTCCCACAGCAGCGGTCGCTGCATCGCCTGTGGCACCTGCCCCAGACCCTTACCGTCCTCCGCCCCCACCACCACCGCCGCCGGAGGCCGCCACCGCACCGGCCACCAAGGCTGCTGTCCCGACGTCCGCGGCGTCAGAGGAGAAGCCCATGTCCTACTACGCCAAGTTCTTCAGCTCCTCCGTAGGGCATATCTTCACGGGGCGTGGCACCAGCGAGGGGGCACACAAGGAGGCGAAGGCAGAGAAGACGGCGGCCACGGCACCGCTGCAGCCGCGTCGCACCCAACTTCACCCTTCTATCCCGCCTACAGTCGCAGCGTCGTCGGCCGCGGGTGGAAACTCAGCTGCGAGTACAACAACAGCAGCTCCACCCCCGTCAACGCGACCACCACCACCACCACCACCACCTTCAACTTCGTCTTCATCTTCGTCCCCCGCATCATCGCCAGCCGTCTCTGCGGTCCCTATCACGTCCTTCACGACGGCGTGGGGAGCGGTTCCGTCGACCCCTTCGCTGGCCAGTTGGGCCTTCGCAGCGCAACCGCTGGCGTCTTCCGCCTCAGCCGCCTCCTCCTCCTCTGCGGCCATGACGGAGCAGCAACACAGCACCGCCTTCAGCTCCCTCTTTGGGGCGGCGCCACCAGCTGTAAGTTCGACGCCGGCACCGGCACCGCCAGCCGCAGACGCAGGGACTCCGGCGACGATGGCAGCAACAACTACAACTGCTGCTGCCGCAAGTGCGCCTCGGCCCGCCAGCGTAGGTGGCAACAACGTCTTCTTCGACCCGAGCAATCCGTTGGCGCAGCGCAGCCGACCTGTCATCTCGCGTAAAGCCGTCATCACGCGACAAGGCGGTGGTGCAGCTCACAGTGCGAACAGCAGTAACAGTAGCAGTGGTGAGGTGGCGGCGGCGGCGACAACAGAGCAGGACGAGATTCGTCGCATCTACAACGACCCGTCGCGGGCAACGGAGATGCATCAGAGCTCGAGCGCCACCGATGGCCCGCAAATCGTGCTCGACGCGACGGCGGCGGTTGCGGCCTCGGCTGCCTCTCCTGCCGGTCCGAGCGGCTTCCACAACAGCAGCAGCACCAGCGGCATGAACCGCCACTTGAGTAGCAATAGGAGTATGCACAGCAGCAGCAATGGCAGCACCAGTAACGTGAACGGCATGGCGCAGTTTATGCAGAAGACTGGCGTGACAAAGATCTCGGGGTACAACATGGACGGTGAGGCGGCCCACGCAGCGGACGAAGCCGCTGCGGCCGCTGGTGGTGCGCCGGCGGACAGTAGTCGCCCAGCTCTGGACTGGATGGACGCGGCGCGGCGTGTGGCACGAGTGACGCGCCACCCCCGCCCCAAGGCGAAGTCGCGCGCGCAGAGCAGCCTTTCCGCGTGGCTCAACACCCCGTCTGCGCGGCTTGACGCGGCACTAGCGGCGAGCAGCGGTGCCGACAACGCCAAGCCCGCTGCGATAAGCGATGCAGTGGAGCAGGCGCGAGCGTCAACGGAGGCAGCGGCGAAGGGCGGCGCACGTCAGACCACCGTAGCCGCTGCGCTACACCGTCGACGCACGAAGAAAGAGAAGGCGGCGGAGAAGGCGGAGAAGGCGGAGAAGGCGGAGAAGGCGAGGGCTGCAGCCGAAGCAGCCGCGGCGGACGCACCGGCGCACGGCAGGCGTGGCGGGCGCGGTAAAGTTGGCAAGCCAGCAAAGACGAGTAAGCCTGCCAAGACTACTGCCGCTGCCACCGCGTCGAAGAAGAAGGCCCCTGCGAAGAAGGCAGCGGGAGGTGGGCGTGCGAAGAAGGCCGCCTCGCCACCCGCTGTGAAGCCCGCGGTGAAGTCCGCCAAGAAGGTGGTGAAGGCGGCGGTGAAGAAGGCGGCGCCTGCAAAGAAAAAGCCAGCGGCGGGGAAGGGCAAGAAAAAGTAGGTTTTCTCTCTTTCCTTTTTCTTCTCAGATTTTTACACACGGAGCTCTTCCTGATGGACTTTCCGGCTCCGCTTGCCATTGTAATGGGCTGACTTTATTTATTTACTTATTTGTCGTTGTTGTTGTTGGGTGGTACTTCCTTGTTTCTGTATAAATCCTGTCGGTCTTTTCTCTAATTTCCTCGTTCTTTTTTTTTTTTTTTAATTTTCTGTTTCTTTTACGTTTGATAGAATCTGTAGCTATGACCTTTGTTTACTGCCACGTGAGCCGTATCACTTTTTTTTTTTTTTTCAACCTTCTCTATAGAATTGTTCTTCCTTTTCTTTTTTCGTTGCCTTCCCTCTCCCCCCCCCCCACACACAAAAAAAAAAAATGGAGGGAATGAAAGCAAAAGTGCGCTTGGGGACCGATTAGATGCTGTGTCTTTTTCCTTCTTTGCTTGTTTTTTTTTTTTTTTTTTTGGTATGTGGTGTGACGTTAAACTGTGTTTTCATGTTGCGTTTTTTCGCTCTTCTTTTTTTGTTGTTGTTCCCCTGTATTGTTTTTACCCCTATGCGGCACAATGCGACTGGTAAGCGCACCTTTTTTTTTTTTTGTATGTAGAATGCAGCCTGGGTTACGGCATGTGTGTCGAAGTAGCGTGACACGCAATCACGATCTGCATGATGATGATCTTCTTTTTTTTTTTTACCTCGATTACACACAACACAAGAACAACAACAACAAAAAAAAAAATGGCGATTGCCTGCGTCTGCGCACTCTTATGTGCGAATTGCCGTTAAGGAACAAAGAAGACACTCGCTTTGGGAGTGTGCAGGTTAAGCACTAGATGTGTTTTCAGACAGTGGGGTGGGGAAAGAAAAGAGTCAATACAAAGAGAGGTCTTTTTCTTGTTTTTGTTCTCTTGTATCTCTTCTGCTGTTCCGCAGCTGAGTGAAAAAAACGTGCTCCTCTATAGAGTGCTGTGATTCCCCCGGACAGTCATTCAAAAGAAAGCCACGGCAAAGGACCACTAGTACTCTTTTTTTTTTTTTCTTTTACCGTGGCTTTACCTTTTTTTTTCTAAACACTCCTTCACTCTCGCAATGCTCTTTGCTGTTTTTTTTTTTTTGAACGCACAGTTGCGTCTCTTTATTCTATTTTCGTTGTACGCTGCTTTCTCACTCTGCTGTCTGCTGTAGTTGTAGTTGCTGTTGCTCAGACACACATCCGCACACAATCTCTGACTTTTGATTAGGCAGACTCGTGGTAAAGTACACCAGTGGCCTTTTCTTAAAGGACTTTTTTTTTTTTTAATTATCAGTTGCTTAGACTTAATTAGACTACTTTTTACTGCTGTTGTACAGTAAAAAAAAAAAAAAGAAAGAAAAAAAGAACTTAGACCCTTTATTGCATTGAGGGAAAAAGCTCGCCCAGTTTTTTTTTTTTTCTCCCTTCACTCTCTTTCATAAACCCTGTTTTTTTTTTTTCCCTACTTTTGCTTTTCTTTAGCTTCTCATTTATAATGTACTTCAGCAGAGGGTCACCCGCCGGCACCTCGGCCCGGCGTCACGGAGAGCGGGCCACCCTGACGTCGATGCTGAGCCAAACAAACGGTAGCTTCACCGAGAGTAGCGCCTACACGCCATCCGTGTTCAGCGAGGGTGGACGCGCGGCGGCGAATCAGCGCTCCGCGGGCCACCGTCTCACCTCGACTTCCGCCTCCCCGTCACCGGAGCATTTCGACGACGCCAACCTGTACACCAGCGCGGATGTGGCGAACACACGCGAGAACTTTCGTGTCGCCGTCCGCGTCCGGCCACCGTTGCCGCGGGAGCTGCACGGCTACCGTCCTTTCGTTAATGTCGTGCAAATCGCACCTGAGCACGCAAACACCATCACCCTGTGCGACGCTCTCGACACGGAGGACGGCCGCGGCGCTGTGTACTCGCGCCAGAGCTACACGTTCGACCGCGTCTACGGCGCTGACACGACGCAGGAGGAGTTGTACGAACTGAGCGCGCGCCCCGCCGTGCTGTCCGTGCTAGAGGGCTACAACGCCACGTTGATGGCGTATGGGCAGACCGGCACTGGCAAAACCTACACGATGGAGGGTTTCACGAACGAGGAGGAGCGCGGCATCATCCCACGCGCTGTGGAGGACGTCTTTGCCTGCATCCACGAGAAGCGCAGCCAGAGCGATGACACGAAGTTTCTCGTGCGAGCGTCCTACATGCAAATATACAATGAGGTCATCTCCGATCTGCTGGAGCCGCCGAACCCGGCGCTCGGCAACCGCAGTAGCCTGGCGGTGCGCCACACCCCGCAGCGTGGCGTCTACGTGGACGGCCTCTCTGAATGGGTGGTGCGGACCCCGGAGGACGTCTACGGCCTCATTGCCAAAGGCACCGCACTGCGCGCGACGAGTGCGACAAAGCTAAGCGAGCTGTCCTCCCGCTCGCACGCGATCTTCACCATCGTGGTTGAGGCGATGGAGGGCGACGAGGCGAGTCCCCTCGCCTACCGCTTCGGCAAGCTGCACATTGTTGACCTGGCCGGTAGTGAGAAGATTCGTCTCGCCGGCGTGACAGGGCAGCGCTTGGAGGAGACGAAGAACATCAATAAGTCGCTGCACGAGCTGGGCAACGTCATCGCAGCGCTCGCGGCGAAGTCCACAGCGCAGAGCCGCCGCGGGGGCGGTCCGCCGCGGCACATCCCCTTCCGCAACTCCGCCCTCACCAGCGCCCTGCGCGACTCCCTTGGCGGTAACTGCAAGACGACGCTAATCGCCTGCATCTCGCCCGCGCTGGAGTCGTACGCGGAGTCGCTGTCGACGCTCATGTTCGCAAACCGTGCAAAGAACATCCAGACCCACGCCGTGGTGAACGAGGGCGTGAACCAGGCGACGCTGCTGCGCGCCTACGAGCAGGAGCTGCGCCGACTACGCCAGCAGCTGCAGGAGCGCACGGAGGCCGCTGCGACGGGCGGCGCCGACGCTGCCGACACGCACGTGCTACTCTCCGAGTTGGAGGAGGACTGCCGGCGCGCGGAGAAGGACCGCGCGGCCGCCTTGGCCGCTCTGCAGCAGTCCTCCGCCGCTCATCAGGAGGAGCTGCGCATTCGCGAGGAACTGGAGGGCCGCATTCGGGAGCTGGAGGCCGTCCTGCGAGAAGGCGGCATGGAGGGCAACCCGCGCACGAGCCAGGAGTACGCGGACCGCCTACTCGAGCTGGACCGGGAGCGGAAGGCCGTGGCCGAGGACAAGGAGCAGGTGGACCGCTACAAGCACCTTTTGCTGAAGCAGCGCGACATTATGCTGAGCCTCACGACGCGGCTCAACGACCGAGACGAGACGATCCTGCTGCTGCAGGAGGAAGTGGACGCCTACGATCAGCACGTGCAGGCCCTGGAGGAGGAGTTGGACCAGGCGCTGCAGGAGAACGGCGGCGGTGGCGAGCGTCGGCCGCCGTCGTTTTTAGTGAATCCACAGGCGGTTGGGAAGCTGAGTGAAGCGCAGGCTGCCGCGTACGTGCAGCAGCTACGTGCAGGACCAGAAGCATCAGGCAGCTCCACCAGCAGCGGCAACGACAGCAACAACCACAACAGCAACAACAAGAGCGGTGCAGGCGAGGTGAAATATCGTTCGCTGCTGCAGCCGTCGCACACTGTGACGGCGGAGCAGCTGGCGATTGAGCTCGTTATGCTGCAAGGACGCAGCGATGGTGACAACGGCGCGAGTTCGTCCCGTAACCCCTCTAACGATGTGACAGGGAGTGGGGCGGCGGCTCAGACCTCTATCACCGAGGCGGAGCTGACACGCGTCCTGCAACAGCGGGCGGATGCGATGCTTCGCAGTCACTACGACCAGCAGGTGGCGCAGCTCCGGTGCACCGTGGCCGACCTCACGCTTCGGTTACGCAACAGCGAAGACAACGGACGCTTGGCGGAGAGGGCGGTGGACCAGCTCGTGCAGCGCATGCGAAGTAACGCGAGTAGCGACAGCAGTAATGGTGCGGTGGCCGCGGTGGAGGATTTAAGAGGAGAGCTGCGAGCGGAGTGGGAGTTGCGACGCAAGGCGTACGCGGCCGCCATCGACAGCGTGCAGGACGCTGTGCGCACGGACGGCGTGGAACGGGCCCGCCTCGGTCGCGAAGTGGATCGGGTGCGGCTGGAGGTGCAGCACCTGCTGGAGCGTGCGAGTCCGGCAGTAGACGCAGAGCAGCGGGCGGCCGTAAGTCGCGTGTGGCAGCGGCTGCAGGAGGTGGAGGAGAAGGTTCGTCTACATGGGGCACTCTCGCAGCTGCCGACGCTGGAGAGCAGCGCCGCCATGTCCGTGGTTTCACCGAACAGCACGGCTGCATCGCCTGCGAACGGGTCGGAGGCGGACGCGCGTGAGCTGCAGCGGCAGCTGCGTGACTCGCAGGCACGCGAGAAGGCACTGCAGGCGACACTGGGCAATCAGCAGACGGCGCTGGAGAGGGCGGAGCGCGAGGCGGCGGCGCTGCGCGCTTCCTTAGCGGCCCGCAACAGAGAGGGCAGCCCCGCCTCTCCGTCCTCGCCTGTCTCTGGCACCGACGCCGAGGAGGTGGCTCGCCTGCGACAACAACTGACGATTCACGAAAAGGACCGCCGGGCACTGCACACCATTCTAGAACAGCGCATGCGAGGTAAAATTGACCGCATTTGTGATCTGCTCGCCAGCGGGGATGCGGCGAATGGGAAGGACGGAGCAGGGGGAAAACTGAACAGTGAGGCGCGCAGTCTGCAGGGCCTTATTCATGCTTCGATAAAGGCGATGGATGCTGATATCTGACGAGATGCTGGCAACGAAGACACGTGACATGTCTTCTTTTTTTTTTTTTCCTTCATGGTTTGTTTTGGCTAGGAAGAATGCCGTGGCGTTGATGTCCGCAACGCTCTTTCTTTTTTTTTTTTTTTGCCCTTTTCTTTCTTTTCATCATTTCTTAGCTTTGATCGAGTTTCATTTGCAGTCGATGCTGCTTTTTTCTCCCTCCCCCTTTTTCTCTTCTCTTCTCTTTTTTTTTTTTTTTCGTGTTTCCTCCACAACTTTTCACACAACCAAAAAGAAAGAAAAGAAAACAGTGTTTTTTTTTATTATTATTCAGCTAAGCTGCCATTGCGTTGAAAAGCGTTGCTGACGACCCGTCTTCATTGTTGTGTTTTTACTTTAAGCGCTGTGATCGTGTGCACCGCACCGACTTTTCTGACTGTCCAATGCTCTTTTTTTTTTTTTTTTTTGTATGTGTGTGTCTTTTTCAGCGGGAATGAGCGCCTCCAGATCACGACGAAGCAAAACACCCTTACGACTTCGGCGCGTGCAGGAGGCATGTTCCGTGGCCTTTTTTTTTTTTTTTGGCCATTTACAGCTGAAGCGGATAGCAGAAGCACCCCTTTTTCACTGCATTCACCTCATAACGCCCACTCTCTTCCTTCTTTTCTCTCTTTTTTTTTTTTTTTCTGGCGACAGTTGTCCAGAGCTCGTCAGACTGCTTTTGCCACAAGGAAAAGGGGGAAAAAAAAAAAAGAGACAGAGCATCAGCAAAAATAAGGCCTGCTTATTTATACGGTCTATTTGATCTCATCGCCATCCAACCACGATGAGTGAACAAGTGATCTGCACGCATCACATCTTTGTAAGTGGGCGGGTGCAAGGCGTGTTTTACCGCAAGTACACCGCCCTCAAAGCTACGGAGCTCGGCGTAACGGGCTGGGTGCGCAACTTGCAAGACACCCGTGTCGAGATCATGGCGGAGGGGACGACGGCGCAGCTCAGCGCGCTGGAGAAGTGGTGCCATACAGGCTCCCCAAAGGCGCAGGTGACCGCTGTCGAGGTGACTGACCTCACTCCGGTCGTGACGATCACCAACGAAGATGGCGAGGAGGTGAGCGTGCCATACTGCACCACACGCAAGGCCGCCAAGTTCGATGTAAGACGCTCTTCATAAGTGTTTTGATGATGATGTTGTTGTTCTCACCTGCGATTCGCTGCTTAACGTAGTGTGTTGTTCATTCTTGCTATCAATGTTGTTGTTGTTTTTTCCCTCCGCTGTACAACGTGCTGAGCGCGTCCGAGAGAGGCGCTTGAATTAAAAAAAAAAAAAAGAGAGAGAAAGAAAATCGGAATCAAAGGACGATCATCATAAAAAAAAAAAAAAAAAGTGTGTGTTTATGTTCATGGAAGTCGAACCGATATTTGTGAGAGACAAGGCTCTTCAAACGTCTGCTGCCTAACATCGACTTCTGTGCCAACGCAGTAAAGAAGAAAAAAGGCAATTCCTTTTTTTTTTTTTTTGTTGTTGTTGTTGTTGTGTGTGTGTGTGTGTGTGTGTGTGTGGCTCTTACTTCTCACCCTTCTTTCATCTTTTTACCCTTTTCTCGTCTTTTCTTTTCCCTTTTTTGATAAAGCGGTGTCTGAGCTTTTGTTGTTGTTGTTGTTAAGTAGTGTGTAGGCAACGCATTGCGGAGGAAGTGTGTTCTTCATTGCGTTTCCTTTGCTTTTCTCCTCATTGTATATATATATATATATATATATATATACAGTGCCATTTACACAAAAAGAGGGTCCTTTGCAGGTTCTTTTTTCTTTATTTTCCCTTTCTTTTTATACAGACGTTCTCCTTTTTTTTTTTTTTAGATACACTACTTAGATTCAGATTTGTTCTGTTTTTTTTTTTCAACTTTTTTTTTTACGCCTTTTTTTTTTTTAATTGTAGAGACAACGAGGAAAGAAAAAAAGCACTGAGTCAGTCAGCAGGTTGAAAAAAAAAAGCGGCTGTGTATGTCTTCTTCCAGTATTAAAGTGGCGGTTCGTTGCCGCCCGCTCCTCGGTCAGGAGCGACCCACCGGAGGGCTTGACATCCAAAATCGCCGAATCCTCCTCGACTCCAAGACGTACGACCCCGACTATACGTTCTCGCCCACCGCCTCCCAGGAGGACGTCTTTCACGCCTGCCGACCCATCTTGCAATGTGTGAAGGAAGGCATGAACGGCACGATCATGGTCTACGGGCAGACAGGCACCGGCAAGACCTACACGATGCTTGGCAACGAGGAGGCGGAGCAGGGGCTGGTGCACAAGGTTGTCGCCGAGATGCTCGACTACGTGCAGCAGAAGACGATGGACGGCGCCCAGTGCGCGCTCACGCTGTCCATGATTGAGATCTACAACGAGCGTCTCACGGACATGCTGAGTCCGAATGGGGAGGAGGAGGTGACGCTCATCTCTGGCTTCCCGCGCTTTACGCACAAGGCGACGCTGTGCCGCGTCAGCGACGCCATCGAGACCATCCAGCGCGGGCTGGCGTGGCGACATACCGCCGCCACATTAATGAATGAGCGCAGCAGCCGCTCCCATGTCGTCTTCATCTTCGACCTGGAGGAGTACAACAGCTTCACGGACCAGACAGACGTGGCGCACCTCTTCATGATTGACTTGGCCGGCTCGGAGAGTCTGAAGAAGTCGCAGGCCTCTGGCGTTGCTGCGGGCGAGGCAGGAAAGATCAACAAGTCCCTGCTGGCGCTGAAAAGCGTCTTTTTGGCCCTATCGAACACCAATGAGGCGACTCGGCCGAGCCACGTGCCCTACCGCGACTCGAAGCTGACGGAGCTGCTGCAGGACTCCATCGGGGGCACCGCCCGCACGCTGATGATCGCGTGCATATCATCTGTCGGCCGCGACATTGAGGAGACGAAGTCGACGCTGCTCTACGCCGTGAAGGCGCGCAGCATCCGCAATGCGGCAAATACGGAAAAGGAGAAGTTGCTGGTGCGGCTGCGATCGATGGAGGTGGAGAACCAGAAGCTGCGCAACCGGCTGCAGGAGCGCGTCAACGAGCGAGGCGGGTATTACATCACAAAGGAGGAGCACGAGCAGACGCAGGAGATGGAGGAGTCATACGGAAAGATGAAGGAGGCGGTGGAGCAGCTCATGCAGGACCGCCAAAACAGTGACGCCCGGCAGCACATCTGGGAGTCGCAGGTCAAGGTCCTCCGCACCCTGCTCGACGACAAGGCGACGGAGCTGCAGAACTTCAAAGAAATATACTACGAGGCTCTCCGCCGGTTTGAGAATCAGGCCGCAACGTTGCAGCGCATGGTGCGCGGTGGCGTCGGTGCGGCCAAGGACGCCGTGCAGCTCTCCTTCGCGGACAACTACGCACGACTGCACGCGTGGCGGACGGAGCTGCTGAACGCGTTGGAGGAGCCGCTGCCGACGTCGATGCCCGTCGTGCCGGACGAGCAGCGACACGAGGAAAATAAACTACCGCAGCCTCAGCAGGAAAGCACTGTCAATATCACCACGACAAGTGTGCGCTGCGCCACGCCGCCGCCATTGGCGTCCGCCCAAAGCTCCATCCAAGCCGCCCTGGCCGGTGCCTCTGCCGCCAGTCGTAAAATGCACAGCATCACGCCGCCCGTCTCTCCCGTGCGCAACGAGAATGGCAGTCCCAGCGGAACGATCAACAACAACAGCTCCACTGCGCACACAGGCACCTACGCCGTGCCATCGTCATCGGCTCCATCATTGTCGGCGAGCACCACTGCACCTGGCGCTGTTGCCGGGCGGGCGGCAGGGTCCTCGCGCTCCGCACGCGGCAGCACCGCTTCCTCCTCCCTGCAGCGGGTCAGCAGCATCACCTCCGCGACGGTCAGCCCAACACGGCGTGGCGGGCGGTCGCGGTTGGGCGGTGCGGCGCCGCCGTCGGCCAGCACCTCGCGTCGTGCAACGCAGACGTCGCCGTCGCTGGCAGCGTGTCACCCGCCTCTCTTCCTGCCGATGGCACCACCTGCCACGCTTCCCCCCTCCGGTGCGGCGGCGGTGGCGGCGAAGGACCCGCACGTGAGTCAGGAAGAGGAGGAGGAGGAGGAGGACCACACCGGGCAAGTGGTGGAGGCTCAAGACCCGCTGCACCCAAGCGCTGGTGGCGCCACGGCTCCTCTTCACGTCTCCCCTACCCGACTTCTTCCGTCGTCGTCCTCCTCCTCCCCGCAGCCCGCGCCCACGCAGCCGTCGTGGTCGGTCCTACTGGCGCAGCACGACGCGCAGTGCATGCGCACAGTGCACCGCCTCAACAACGCCGTGCTGGCCATGCTGGAAGAGTGCTTGCGCGCCTTCGAGGACTATCGCAGCCGCGCCGAGCACACCGAGGACACGCGCCGGCAAGGATTGGAGGACGTGTGCCGCCGTCTGCGCAGTGACTTCGAGGCGCATCTGACGCAGCTGCAGCGTATCGACGCGGCCAGCCAGCGCGACCTCCGCGACGCCCGTCGCAGCTTCAGCGATCAGCTGCAGCTGGCGCGGCAGCTTCGCCCCACAGCGGAGACGGCGCCGTTTCAGCAGGCGCTGCGCTGCGCGTGTACGGAGGTGGTGCGGCACGCCACGCATGCCTTTCCACACCCGAGTACCCCGGCTGCGGCAGAGGCGGCAATGGACGCCGTGGTGGTCAGCGTGCAGCGGTGCAGCGCCGCTTTTTCTGTGCAGGCGCTCGACCCCCTCGCCTCCAGCTCAGTGGCCCTCAATGCGTCCGTTGGCAACGCCGTGGCCACGTCGTCCTCCTCGTCCCCGAGCTCGCCGCTGCCGCTGCGCAAAGCCGCAACGACGGGTTCCATGAGCGGCCCCGTGACGCAGGAGCTCGCGGTGGCTCCCATGCCCCGCCTCTCCCCGCCGCTGTATGCCGAGGCCATCGCGTCGAGTCGGGGTCAAGAGGCGGTGCGGGAGGACGAGGAGGGGGCAGTCGCGGAGGAAGAGCAGGAGGAGGAGGAACACGTCTCTGCGTTGAGCAGCAGTCCAGTACGAGAGACGCGCTTCACAACAGTCTCCCGAACATTCTCGCAGCAGCAGCAGCAGCAGCAGCCGTTAGCCAGCGCGCGTGCGTCGTCGCTGCGCAGCAGTGCCGCCCTCTCCACTGTGCCCGTGAACCGTGTCACCAGTCGCGCTATGGATAGTCGTCGCGGAGGGCTGGGCAGTCAGGTGGAGCGGTGTAAGCGAACGCGCAGCAACGCGTCATCGCCGCGGGGGGAAGGAGCTTCGCGACGGACTACGACAATGCACCGTGCACTGCGTTAACAGGTGGCGGAAACAACAGCGAAAAAAAAAAAGAGGATGCTGCTTTACCTTTTTTCGCTCTTAGTGCGCCTCCCGCCTGCGTCCTTATCGGCAACTCTCTGCCGACAGGCGATGGAGAATAACGATGCGTGCGTGGTCGGCTGTCTTACGGATCGTTGTCTCCCTTTGCCCGAAGTGGACTGAAGAAGAAAAAGGGGGAAAAAAAGGTGTCGACGACACCCACGGAGTAAACAACAGTAAGTCGACAACGCTGTTGTTCTTCCTCTGTTGTGCTGTTGTTGTTGTTGTTGTTGTTTTCTCTCTTTTTTGTGCGTGAAATGACTGTGTGTGTTTTTTTTTCCCCCGCCTTTGTCTCACTACTTGTTTTCTCTCTTTCTGTTTTTTTTTTTTTTTTCTCGCTAGATCAGATTCTCTCTCTCGGATTGTGTCAAACAGACTTCTTTTTTCTGGGATCACCCTTTTGATGTGCCTCGACTATTTAGGTCTCCACTTTTTTTTTTTCTGTCGTTAGGTTGCTTGACGTTGCTTCTACGCCAAAAGTGACGTGCCTCTGGTTCTGAGATGGCAGTGTTGTGCATCGGCGGAACAGATGAAAAAAAGGAGTACCCTGCCGGAGGAAAACAACAGCTTTTGAGCTTTTCTAAACGGCACACCTGGCGAAGAACAGGGGGGGGAAGGAAAAATGAAACTGACGCCGTCGATTTGTAGTTTTTTTTTCCTTCTTCTCCTTTCTACCATACTTTTCTCTGTTTTTCATTTCTTTGTTTACATCGGATCTCGTGCCTTCCTCTCACACTGGTGTACCAACGCGGGGGGAGAGGGGAGGACACGTTCACCATAGGAAAGCAGGTGCAGCAAGAAGACTGCACATCGGTAAGCCTCTGCTTTTTTTTTCTCTCTTCACTTGCCAAGGAAAAGTGCGACACTATACTTCTCTGCTCGTTCTTTTTTTTTTTTCTGGTATCTGTAAAGTCAACTTTTGTTTCTAGTTATTTTTTTAAATCTTTTTAAGCGGCTGTTTTGCTGAGTGTTGCGTCATGTCCTCTCAGCCATTTCGGCTCGTTCGGCCGCTCTCGTGTATTCTGCATAATACGTTGTTGCAGCGTCTCGGCGAGCCAGACTGCGTCTTTGGTCTGACCGAGATTGATGCTCTCTTTACGCACTCCACCGCGGACCATGTCAACCACTTCGAGATGTGTGAGGCGCTGACGGGGCGCCTTGCCGCGGTACACCAGCGCGGCGACGCGGTGTTCTCCAGCGACGGCCTGTTCTTTCCCTTGCGCGGGGTGCGGCGGTGTATTAACGCCATACAACGATTCCCTAATACAACGGACACGTTGGAGGCGGCGAAGCGAAATACAGAGAAGGCGGTGCTGCACGATGTGCTGCGGCTGTCGAACGACGACATCACGTCGAAGGATGTCACGCAGCTGTGGAGCATCGCGATGCAGCTGTCTCGCTGGGACTTTGTTGAAGAACTGCTGCGGCAGTTCCCACTGCAGCAAACGCTGAACATGCTGGATGGCCAAGAGTACCGCGAGCTCATTCTCTGGGCCTGCATGTGCAACCAGGTCACGTCGCTCACCGACGAAAAGAACAGCATTTCAGACGCATCCCTGGTGCCGCTCGCGGCTGGGAAGGGTGTCTCGCACACACAGCGTTTCTTGACAGACGTGCTGGGCATCGATGAAGCGGTGGCGCAGTGTCGGAAGGCGCTGGCTGAGTCGGCCACCGCAGCCCACAGCAGTGTCTCTGGCGAAACGAGACCGGTGGAAGACCGTGAGAGTCTCGCGCTGCTGTGCTCCAGTCTCACAGTGGCGCTGCACCGACGCTGCGGTGTCTCGGTGGACTTTCCAGTGTCAGAGGCGGAGTGGCAGCAGTGGTTTAGTGCCCCGACGTCCTCGTCGCGCAGTAGGGACGTAACGGCACAACAACAGGGCGGCATGAAGGGTATATTGGGTGGCAGTGGCAGCAGCGACGGTACATCGATACGTATCACCGCCACGCCTGCTACCGCCTCGCTTGTGGTGTGGTTGCGTCGCTTGCTCGTGGTGTGCGACCCGCTCGTGCCGTCGTACGTCCGCGCCTCTCTCGCACCGAGCCTCACAAAGGACCTGCAGCGCGCGTATCACAACCGCGACATGCCCGGCGCCTGCTTCTTCTTTTTCCTTGTTTTGCCGATGCTGTCCCGCGCGAACCCGTCCATAGAGCTGCTCCGTCACGCACAAGAGTACCACAACCGCGTGATTCAAGAAATGTTCTGGACAGTGGCCGCGACGCCGACGACAAGGACAGCGACAGCCCGTACCTCGGCTTCGACCAGTACACCTGGAAAGCGAGGAAAGTGGACCGTGAAGGCGCTCACCGACGGCGACGCAGCCCCTGCTACCCCCGCCGCCACCTCGCTCTACATGTCCGTCGAGACGTCGCTGATTACGCTACTGGGGGAGATGTGCTTTAGGGAGGAAACAGAGCCACTGATGGCATCGCACGTGCCCGCCATCGAGGCAATGCTGAGCACCGTCCTAAGTCACCTGCGTCCACACCTGCGCGGAGCTCTGCGGAAAGGAGGCAAAACGGCAGCGGAGCAGCTACCGCTCTCGCTCTGGAAGGCATGGCAGCAACCGCATAGCGCATGTCTGGCAGTGGTGGTGGACCATCTTCTGAAAGCTGCTGCCGTGGCTCAGGGAAATAGCAGTAACAACAGCAGCGCCAGCAGTAGTGATGCTGGTGGTGTTATGGCAGTTGCAGCAACTGGATATCCGGAGCTGGACCGCTTAACGGCCGAGGCGCTCGAGATGCTGCGACTACTACTGGATGTCTCGGTTATGCAGGAGCGCGGCACCGCGGCGGTCGTGACGACGCTGCTCACGTTTGGCCGTGAAGCCGTGCACGCGATGGGCGGCGCCGCCTACGAGGCGCAGCTCCGGGCGATCGTGCAGGAGCACGCCATGGATGGCTTTACGCGTGATGGCATGCAGGCGATGGCCAGGACCGCGTTGCAGCAAAGCCACAGCGAGAGTGACGGGGAGAAGCAGCGCACGGCAGAGTTTGTGCGCCAGCTGGAGGCAGACCAGCTGCGGCTGCCCCCGCGTCACTGGGTCTTTTAACTCCACGTCCTTACTTTTACAGTTCCACTGTTTATTTAAAGGAAAGGGAACAGAGAAGGAAAAGAAGATCAGACTGTGGCTTAGAGAAAAAGGAGGGAGTTCTAAATAAAAACGAGAGAATCTTTGATTATGCAATGATGCTCGACTTGTATGTTTCTTTTTTTTTTTTTTCGTATGTGTGTCTGCGCGCGTGTGTTTCGGCAGCTCGTAGGTGTAGCATACCTCCATAATTCTCCCTCTTGTAATTCCTCACGCACCCCTTCCCCTGCCCTCGTCGCATGTTTGCCACCTTTACGTTGTGTCGACGGTACAGCTTCTTCTTGTCTCCTCTTATCGCCTATATGTTCTTCTTCTCTGTAACAGCATAGCAGAAGAGGAAAGGACCAACAACAACAAAAAAGAAACACACAGGAAAGGAAATAGCCGTGCAGCACGGCTCTTAGCTCGGTACACATGGCAGCCCGGCTCATCGACCCAACCCGCACGAACGTGGGCGGAGCTGTGCCGAGCGTGCTCATCATTTCTGGCTTTCCGTGGTACACAAGTGAATTGGCGGTGCACCGCTATCTCACGGAGATTTACCCGGAAGCTGCGCCCACCACAACGCGGCTCTACACCAATCCAACCAACGGAGCAAGCAGAGGCCACTGCTTCGTCGAGTACCACCTGCCTCCACCAGCACAAGGCAGCTCGTCGTCCACCACAGGAGGCTCGATCTCTGCTTCCGCGTTTAACAGCGTAGGCGGTGCTGCAGCCCCTAGTAGTAGTAGCGTCAACAGCAGCGCTACACCAGCGCCGTCGCCGCAGGCCGATGGTGGCGGCGGCAGCAGCGCAGACGCCCATTTGCCACCCCTGCTGCGGGAGGTGAAGCGTCGAGTGGAGGAGCGGCCCTACGAGTGTCTCTACCTCAAAGTGCACGCCTACGTCTTGACGGCGCAGCGGTGGAGTCGAGCGGGACGACTGCCGGAGTTGCCGACGGACCCGCCGCCGTCGCACTGGCGCGTGCGGGGAGGCGTTTTGGCCGGCTACGGCGATGAGGGCTTCTCGGTGCGGTGTGGCAGTGAGCTAGGACTGCCGAACACGCTGACGGAGGAGGGCTACGACAAGCTGGAGCGGCTGCGTAAGCGGATGAGGTCAACGTCGGCAAAGCGCGCCTCCGGTCACCTGCCTTCTGCATGAAAAGAAAATAAGAGCAAATTGTGCTCGAAGTCGCGCACATTGCAGTCATTGGAATAAGAGAGGTAAAGACATGTGAGAGTTTCAATTGCGGGTGTTATTAGTGTTGTTGCCCTTTTTATGTGCATGTAAAGTCGCAACAAGCAGTCGAGGCTGGTGGGAGTTTTCTGTGTTTCAGGAGAAAAAGAAAAGTAATAATGATAGTGATAAGAAGCACAACTACATACAGTCAAGAGTCCCCACCCCCCGTCTTCTTTCTTTGAAGGACGGTGAAGATAGCTTTTTGCTCTGCTCGTTTCCATGTAAGTTCTCCCCCCCCCCCTCCCAATACACCACACACACACACACATGCCCCTCTCTTTCTTTTCTCAAATTGTTGCTGTCATACGCCTTTTTTTTGTCTTCTTTGTTTTTCTGTTGTGCAAGCGGAGAGTTGTGAGACTCGATCAAAAAAAGAAGAAGGAAAGGAAGGAAGAAGAAAATTAAAAGAAAAAGAAAGAGCAGAAGTGTCTCACGCCCCTGCTACATTGTGCTTCGCTCTTCCAGACTTGCGCAAGCTACAAGCAAAGAACTGCGTTTGTGTTCTTCATCGGTAATGCAGCGCACGGCGTCACTTTCGTCCGGCGCACCACGCAAATCCGTCACGGAGCCCATGCGACCGTCTCCCTACTCCGCCAGCACCAGTGCCGTGAAACACAAACCGGGGCGGCCGCACTTCGTCAGTCCACTGCCAGGGCAGCCCGCCGCTGCCCTGACGTCGACTGTGCCCGCCACCGCCACCGCCACGACCACCACGTCGTCGGCCCTCGTGCCGATGAACGCGGCAGCCACCGCGCCGTCGCTGATCAGCCCAGCGCAGAAGGCAAACCTCCAGGTCTCGGCGTTTGGCTTTCGGAGCCCGCATGGCTGTGCCACCCAGAACGCCGCGGCCTCGACGTCGTCAACCATGCGCAACACCGCGAGAAAGAGCGGGGCGCACACGAAAGGCGCCAACAGTACCTCCAGCGCTGTCGTTGTCGCCGCGGGGCCGGAGCAAAACTCCGCCGCCTTCCGCCTCTGCTGCGAGGCCCTTGCAGAAGGTTGCGTGCAGACCTACATGCATCTTTTTCAGCTGGCGCACCGCGATCCCGTCTGCGTGGACACGCTTGCCCACACGTACTTCAGCGTCCCCGAGGAGCGTCTTGCCTGGGTGCAGCAGCAGCTCTCCGCGATAGAAGTACTGCGGCGACAGAGCGAGTTCGCACAGGTGCTGTCGCACTGCGAGCAGCTGGCCGACTACTTCGAGGGGGAGAAGGACGACGGCGAGGCGACGTGGTTCTATGAGACAGCGCTGCAGTACATGACCGAGTCGCTCGACCGCAAGCTGGAGCAGGCGGCGCGGCAGTCCTACGCCGCCTACGAAGAGCGGCGTGGCCGCTTCGAATCTGCCGCGGCGCTTTACGAGGCGATGTACCACCAAGCGCTGGCCTTGCGCGACGCTGACGCCGTGCAGCGCGCCAGCCAGTGCCTCGTGCGGGTATACCAGGCCCTCGGTAACGCCATGAAGCTCAGCGACCCGACGGCTGCAGCGGCGTACTTCAATAAAGTGCGGACGGCCGCCGAGCGTGGCGCGAACGCTGTGGAGGAATGCGCGGCCTACTCCGCGCTGGGCGACGTCAGCGAGGCCTGCGGCGACATCCCATGCGCACTGGCGTACAACCGCAGCTACCGGGCCGTCGCGCAGCGCGAGGAGCTGAAGCCGCAGGAGTGCCACGCCACGTTACGCGTCGCTGACTTAGAGGAGCGGCTGGGGCTGAAACTTGAGGCCTCCACCACGTTACAGGAAGCGCTGCACCTGGCAAAGGAGCTGGGCGAGCCGCGGCAGCTCTGCAACGCCACAATGCAACTGGGGGAGACCTACCGCGCACAGGGTGACGAGGAGAAGGCTCTGCAATGCTTCAACGAGAGCTTTACGGCGGCGATTGAGACGGGGGAGCAGGAGCTGATTGACCGGGCGCGTATCGCAATTGGCTTCGCACGCGGCGTTCACTCGCTAGGGCACGCGTTCCACGGGGAGGGTTACTTGCAGCTGGTGTGCACTGACATTTGTGCACAACTGGCGTGGATGAGCGCGGGTACGCTGTAAACGTACCTGACAGCTACGCGCGTTTTTTTTTTTTTATGTAAGTGACCTCTGTGCGTTCTTCTCTTCTTTATTATTGTCATGCTGTACAGTCGTTTTTTTTTTTTTTGCGGTTGTGCTTGTCTTCGATGTTTACTAGCAATCTTCTTTATTTGCTTATTTTTGCGCTTTTTGCATGACTACGCTTTTCTCTGTTCATTGTTTTTTTTTTTTTTTTTTGCAATTGAGAGAATGTGAATTGCCGTGCCGCTGACTTCTGTATAGATGCAATATGAACTGCAAAAAGAACTTGATTGTGTTCTTGCTGTTGACGGATTTACGACTGCCGGCCTTTGTGAGGCGAATGAAAGCCGCTGTTTACGTACAGCGCAGAGAAGGCAAAGCGTCATGCCCCTGTTTTCTTCCCTCCCGACAGGCCTCACATCTGCTGTTCTTTTTCTTTTTTTTTTTTTTCTGTAGGAAGCGGAGTTGTTTTTTTTTTTTCTCTCGGTGTTTACCTTCCGTTGTGAACCTGTGGAATTGCAGCACGAGCAGCTTCTCTTTTTTTTTTTTTTATATATAAGTCTCCTATGACGCACTTTTGATTTACCTTTTTTTTTTCTCTCTCTCTCTCTCTTTTGGTGTTCTCCTCTCTCCTTCTTTTCTCTCTTCGCTTTTTTTATTTTTGTGAATGCGATCGTTTTTTTTTTTCCGTTCGTCATTACAACTAAAAACAACACAAAAAGAGGTTTAAGATACTATTCTGGCTCTCTGCTCCCAGGTTTGCAACGATGGGAGGAGGGAATGACATCCGTGCAAGCCGCGTGACGGCGCTCCGGTTGCAGCGCGAGCGCAGCTCTGCCTACCAGCAGTGGACTTCGCAGTTCCACCGGGCCCTTATCGGCGAAGTCACGCCCAGTGAACTGCAACGCAACACAGAGAACATCATTGTGCCGGCGTTTCAGCGCATCAGCACCGCTCTCCGCACGCTGCAAAAGTCGCTGGACGAGGACACACATGACGACGCCACGGCGCCGCAGCAGTCCGTTTTTTCCCATCCCGCTGCAGACCATACGCATCCGGCGCAGCGAGTAAGTCTGGTACGGTGGATTGATCAGCTGCAGAACCTCGAGCGCGAGCACTATAGTGTCACGCTGTCCCTGGCAAATCAGCTGGTGGAGCACTGCACACCGAACCTCCTCGCTGCCTCCTCGCCGTCTGCGATTTCGACGGCAGGCGGGACGCATCAGCCCGCAGACGGGCGTGTGAACGCCATGGGCGAAGTTGTCCCGACAGACATTCGGTCACTCTTCAAGCCGGGGGACTCGGACGACGACGACGATAACCGCTACAACGGAACAGTCGAGTGGAGGGAGAAACGATCGGCTGGCCCGCCGCCCGCGCCCACTACGGCGCCAACCGCGGCGTCGGCCGAAAAGGAAAAGGAAGAGGCAGAAGCGACGTGCACGCTGCGCGTGCACGATGGCGGACGGTGTGCGCTGTTGCGTCTCATTCCTCCTCGTTGTGATGCGCATCTCTTCTTCGTCGACTGCAAGGACGGCATCGATGAGCTGGGCGGGGCGGCGGACTTACCTGCGCCGTCCTCGTCTCCCACAAATCACTATGCCAACAACAACGCCAAGAATGGTGAGAGTGAGAAGGAGGAGCTGCTGCCGGTGTACGCGAAGGAAAGCAGAGATGGGGCAGCGGACGCTTTTCAGCGAGGTCCACCGATCGGGTTTTACGACCCCTCCGTCATTGCACAGCGCTGCATGGGCTGGTCGCACACGGTGGTGCCGATTGTCCGTCGCCGAGACGCGCTGCGAGCTGCAATTGAGGAGTTGTGTGAGGAGATGCAGAGTGACATCAGCGACATGTAGTACTGCAAGGCTACATTTTTTTTTTTTGCCTTAACAGCAGCAGTTAACGAAAGCTGCCAGCGTTAACACCAAGCAGCAAACAACAATAAGGAGACAGATACTGCATTGTTATTTGCGTTTTTGCCTTAGTGTCATTGAGGTGTAAGGAACTCATGGCTCGGCAATATATTGAAGCAGCAAAAAAGACACAAAAAAAAGAAAGGAAGGGAGGTGTTTTTTTTGTCGTTGTTGTTCGTTGAAAAAAAAAAAGTCGGAGTCACTTGTGTCTCCAGTCTGGCCTTAAAAAAAAAAAAAAACACACACACAAATATGTCCACGTTCTTTCTTTTACCTTTTTTTTTTTTTTGAGCTCACAACACATCTCACCACCCTCCCTCTGTTACATCCCACAGAGGTGAAACCATATTTGAAAAAATAAAACAAAGACGCACTTCTTATCTTACTAGATTCCCTCCTCAAGTTTCTGTTTATCAGCCAATGCAGGCAGAAGTGGAAACTTTTTATGCTGAGAATCTGACGGCTGACGCGCGTGCCGCCCTCTCCGGCGAGAAGGACCGCCTTCTCGCCTTCTGCGATAATCTGATTCGCGTACACCCGGACTGCCCTGGCGTTGCCTTCATCACCAGCGGCGGTACCACGGTCCCGCTCGAGGTAAACGCCGTCCGCTTCATCACGAACTTCAGCAGCGGCGGCCGCGGTGCTTACTTCGTCGAGACGCTGGCAGAGCGCGGCTGGGCCTGCGTGCTGATGCACCACCGCACCGCCGTCATGCCGTTCCGTCGAGTGCTGGACGCGATGACAACCGCCGATCTTTTCGAGGTGGTAATGCCAACTTGTGAGTCTTCCACGACGGCAGCAGGGGCGGCGGCGGCAGCGCAGATGTGCAAGGTGTACCGCCGCACTAAGGATCTCGTGCACTATATCGCTTTCGACACCGTGGTGGAGTACATCTATCTGCTGGAGGTGGTGTCACGCACCCTTTGTGGGTCCTCACTGCCTCGTGTGCTGCAGCAGCGTCCCTGCCTCTTCTTCGCTGCCGCTGCCGTCTCCGACTACTACGTGCCGCTACCGAAGATGTCACGCGAGAAGATCAGCGGCGGGGACGGGCTGACGCTGCAACTGTCCAACGTGCCGAAGGTTCTGCTACTGGTGCACGACGAGTGGCTGCATCGCAGTGCCCCGGAGGCGGAGCAGCCTTTCATAGTAACGTTCAAGCTGGAGACATCCGAGACGGCGATGAGGACGAAGGCAATTAAGAACCTGCACACCTACCACTGCGACGTCGTAGTGGCGAATATGCTGCAGAGCTACAAGGAGTGGGTGCTGATCTACACACAGGGCGGCGATGACAGCGCGCCGGTGTTGGTAAAGCGAGAGGCAAACAAGACCATCGAGTCTGCGCTGTGTGACGCCATTATACCCTTGTGCCACAGAGGAAAGGCCTAGAAACTCCTGCTACATCATCATACAGTGACGGCATCGGAGACTCGAAACGGTGAAAACAGCAAAAAGCAGGTGCTCGCTGTGATCGATCCCTGTCTTTGTGCAACATCGCACGATGTTTGCATACTTTCTATTTCTTTTCCTTGTTTTTCTCCTTCTTCTTCGTTATTACCGTTGTTAAGACAATGTTGAATGAGCGCCACGTGCCCCCCCTCCATCAGCTTCCTTCATTCCTCCCTTTGGTTCTTCTTTTTCTTTTTTGTTTTTCTCTGCATGAAGGTGCTTGTGATGTTGTTGATTTACCTACTCGCTGAACCTATCTTTGTTTTTTTTTTTTCGCCGCACTTTTATCTCCCCTGCTTGAGGCGTTTAGCAGACGAATCGAGTGTGCACATCATACTCTTCACATAATCACAGCCATCTACTTTTTTTTTCTTTTATTTTTTTTTTCGCTGGCTTTTGAATGCCGATTTACCTTTTTCTGTTTGTTTGTTGTCAGGTTCAGCTCTCCTTTTCGCCATAATGACGCATGTGGTTCCATTTCGCTCTTTCTTACTCACAACGTTACATGTCTGTCAAGGAAGAAGAGAGAGAAAAAAAAAAAAGAGGGAGGCTGAGGTACAGCAGTTTTGGCGTTTGGATGCAGGGTGCAAGCTGCATTGTTGTTCAACGCATAGTTGGACCGAACTGCTTTTTTTTTTTTTTCTCCTCAACAACATGCTGCCCCTGCCTTGCCGCATCGTGTTTTGCGCTTCAAGCGTTCAAGTGCGTACGCCGGTGGTAAAAAAAAAAAAAAAGCACAGGCACGCCGCCCTCCGTAGCTCTTCACCCTCTCTTGCTCGCAACTTCCTTTCTTTCCTCCTTTTTTCTCTTGTAAGCACGCCAAAGCCAGCAAGTCTACTATATGCACTCTTCAGTCGGAGAGCAGCCCCACACAGCCACCTCCAGCTCCAGCACGGCGCCAGCACCGCCACACAATGTGCAAGCTACGCAGGAGGTGACTCCCGGACTGCGGCAGCGCACCCTCACTTTCAGCCCCGTCAGCTCCGAGTCAGCCACCGCCACCACCGCGCACGATGAGCTCACGATCCATCTCTCCATCCGGTGCTTCACCGACTACATTCTCTTGTTCGTGACGGAGGATGAGACATGTGCGCCGGGCGTGGTGCTGCGCTACGATGCCCCTGTCCTAGGTCCAAGTGCCTTCATGTATGAAGGGGAGACGCCGTCGCTTGACTTTGCGGTGCTGCTGGGTCTGCGAGACCACCCGCTCACGAATATGCTCGCGAGCAGCATTGCGCACCGCATTCGCCGCTACGGGGAGCCGCGGCCGCTGCTGATGGGCCTCAGTGTGGTGAAAACAGCGAAGAAGCTGTCAAGTCCGACAGCCAAGAAGGAGTTTCTGCAGTTCGTTGCGTCTCAACTGTTGGAGTTGGCAGGAGAAACAACTAAAAATGAGTGAGAGGAAAAAGAAAAGCTAAAGCCATTTCTGTCTTTTTTTTTTTCTCGGGGTCTTTTCCAAATCGACTCACACGTCGAAACGACCATTGATTTACATCGGCATAAATAAAAGAAAAGAGAATACAGAATCTTATTTCTCCTCCTCCGGTTTTTTTTTTTTTTGCATCAGATCGGATTTCCACTTGCAGTTGCTGCTTCATGCTGCACTTGAGCCTCATTATTGTGCTGAAGGAAAATAGAAGAAAAAACGAAGTGGCTGTGAGAGTTAAGCAACAGAGTTTTGGTTGTTCTAGCTCTCTCTCTCTCTTCTCTCATCCTTTTTTTTTTTTTTTTAATCACCTCTCCCTCTTCTTTTCACCTCTCAGATAGCGCATTTAAATGCTTTTTCAGCGTCTGCTTGCGCTTCCCTCAGTGATCCTCTTTGCGCCTCTCCACTTATTCTAGGTGTGTATCGTGCCTCATTTGAGCCCCTCTTCTCCTTACTGTTTTTTTTTTCTGACTGCCGAAAGGAAAAGAAAAATAAAGCGACTCGTCTGAAAGATGTCCAGTCTTCGTCCGCTCGTCGTGTCCGCCTTCTTCCTGGTGATGGGTTTCCTCTTCATCATCCTGGCCTGTACTGTCGTGCACCGCCGCAACGCCTGGCCACTCATTTCGCTCGTTCTTTACTGCTTTGCCCCTGTGCCGTTTTTCCTCTGCGGCCGCGGCGCCAGCAGCGACGACTTCGGCGGTGACGACGACGACGACGAGCCCCTCGACGCCTTCAACACGTTGGGCCTCTTTATGGGCGGCATGCTGCTCGTGTCAGGCCCGGGGGTGGCGGCGGTGCTGTACCACACCGCCGTCATCAGCGGTTCGGCGCTGTGCCTGACCATTCTGAGTGGGCTTTTTTTTGTCGCGACCGTCGTGTCGCTGAAAGCCAACGCGGACGTCGAGGAGGAGGACGACGGCTACGACTTCTAGCATAACAGGAGAGCGAGAAAATGACTCAGGAGTATTCGTGGATGAAAGCGAAATGAACAGGAACATAAAGTGCACTTAAACTCACCCAAAGATGGACGCCGGTATATGCCAACACATTGGTTCACCCTCGGCCTCTCTTCGCTTTATCGTGTTGTGTGTGTGTGTTTTTTTTTTTCCCCTTCTCTGGGAGTTCATTTAGTGCCTTTTTTTTTTTTTTGTGTGTGTGTGTGTGTATTTGTGTATTTGTGTATTTTAGCTGTTAGCCGGCTCTTTACTCCCGCTTTGCTTCTCCTTCCTTCCTTTCCCCCCCCCCTCTTTTTTTTTTTTTGCTTTCTTGTGCCGATTTTTGAAACTTCTTTGTTTTTTTTTTTTTTTGTTTTGCTTCTCTTACTAAGCAGTTTCTACGCCTTAAAAAAAAAGAAAAATGAGAAACGGAAACACAGCCTTCTCTGATTGTTATGTTCGTTGATGTAGGCCAGAGTATGGAATGTTCGTGAGCGTCTGCTAGAGCGTAGCGTTGAGGAGCCATGCTCTTACGGCTTCCCTTTACAAGGCTTCGAAAAGAGAAGAAAAGAGGAAAAAAGAAAAAAAAAAAAAGAGAGAGAGCAAGAAGAGAATTTCAGCGAGGGTACACCATAAACCGCGATGTATCGTACTTCACGCTCTGAATGACGAGCCTTTTTTTTTCCCTCCTATTGTTGTTGTTGTTTCCCTTTTTCTGCTTGCATGTGACACTTCGTGTTCCCTTGAACCCCTTAACCGCTTCCTCCTCTCCCTCTTCTGCTGCTGAGTGTCCTACCATTCCTAATTGTAGCGAGAGTGCATTTGTCAGATGCACAGTCTGTTTTTTTTTTCCCCCCTCTTCTTTACACACACACGCACACTGTTTTTAACTTTGCTATGGTAGCGACAAGTACTTAATTAGACCTTTAGACGATATAGCGCTCTTTTTCTTTTTTTTTTTACCCTCTGCCGTCTTGATCATGCTTCATTTGGCAGATCATAATGTCAGCTATCGTCAACGTGGTGGCCGTGGCTTCGACAGTGACGATCACCCCGCTCCAGCAGCGCACGCGGAGGCTTATCAGACAGTTGAGGAGCTGACAGAACAGCTGGAGGCACAGACTGCAGCCACTCGCAGTCACCCCACGCGCAGAGGAGAAACAAAAATGAAAAAGAGCATCCGGCAGTTCTCTGCGGTGCCGTCGTTGCTGGCGCCGCCCTCTGCCACCTCTTTTGCTTGGAACGTGGCCGACGTTATCGCTCTCTATATGCGTCGGCAGCGTCGTGCCATCCAGCAGGGGAAAGAAGACATGGACGCTTCCACGGCGGATCGTTCAGTGTCTTCGGTGTCTTCGTCCTTGACGAAGACGTACGGTGGCCGACTTCTCGCGTCCTACAGTCCAAAGCTGCTGCTTCTCGGCGACGACGCGGTGGTGCAGGAGCTGACGGCAGCGCTGCGAGCAGAGGCAGCGGGGAAGGACAAGGAAGCACGAGACAGTGACGACATAATTGCCAACAACAGCAGCGCCCACCCTCCACCGGAGGTGTACACCATGCCAGACTCCGTCGAGGGCCTGGATGCGCTGCGTGCGGAGCTGTGCCGTTGGTGCGACGTCATTCTTCTCTGCTACCGCGTGACAGATCCCGCGAGTTTCGTGCACCTGCAAACTGAAACCTTGCCAGCGGTGCTTGACGCCTGCGCAGACGAAGACGCAGAGGAGAAGAAAGAGCAAGACAACACTGCTTTCTCGAAGGGAAATTCAGCTGATGCAACAACGCTGTCGTCACGGTCCGACGTATGGCCTTCCGCGATGCCGCCGCCGCTCATCATCGTCGGCCTCGGGGCGGAGGCACGGCTCCGTCGCCCAACAGCCATGCGGACTCCGTGGATCACCAACGCGGATGTGTTGAGCTACGCCGCTGAGGCGGGCGTGCAGCGGGTGGTGGAGCTCTACTCGCACAGCCCACGGCACCTTCACATTCTCCTGCAGCACTGCCGTACGCTGCGCGACGTCGGCTACGAAGGATTGCCGAGTCCGCTCGCGCAGGGGCGACGCGCCGCATTGAAGGAGTTCGGCCTGCATGCGCTGCTACGAGCACCGCCGCCGTTGCTGGAGCTGCACCCAGGGACGCGCAGCGTGCATGTTGCCTTACCGCCTCGCATCCCGGCCTCCCCCGCCACATCGACGCTGCTGAAGAGTCAAGACGGCGCTGACACTGCCAACAGTGAAGGAGTGATGTGCCTCTACACGGTGACCGACGCCGCCGATGTGGAGGTCGCGCCTGCGGCTCCGTCGCTCCGTGTGCCGGCCAGCGGGGTACTCTCCTACGCAGAAGTGTACGCGGCCTACACGCATGCGACGGGTCGCCCGGTGCAACACGCTGCGGCTGTTCTGCTGAAGACTTGCACCGTTGTGCCGTACCTTTTCTCCAGCGAGGTGGTGCAACAACGGCTGCCCACGCCAACGGCCCCACCGATCGGTTACGTGGATGTGATGAACCGCTGCTGCCGATTGACGCTTCCGGCACTGTCTTTGCAGAGTTCATCGCGTGATGAACGCGGCAGTGGTGCGGTGCGGCTGCTGTGCGCTTTCGGTGACACAACAACAACAACAGTGAAGGTGCCGCCGCTTCATCTCCGCGATGGCCGTCTACGCGCCCCGACATCGGTCTGCGTGCCACTGGACCGCGCAACGCCGAGGGCTGAGCTCCTCGACGCAGGGGAGGCCTGCGCACAGGAGACGGACGGCCTGTGGCGGCCGTGGCCTTCGACGTCGCCTGCCCCGTCGCAGCCCCGCACACTTCAGGTGGCGGTCGTCGCGGACGACGAAGGCGGTGGAGACGACGTTGACGCGCACCCCCCGCCCTCCGCTACGGCAACCTTTGTTGTCCCGCCCGTGCTGCCGTCACCGGTGGTGGAGTACAACACACTGGATCGCTCACTGCGGATGCACGTCCCGGGCTACCGCGCAGACCAGGTGGAGATCCGCTACACGCTGGACGGCAGCGTGCCAACGAGCTCTACGGGTGAACTGTACAAGGAGGCCGTGTTGCTTGAGGGAAAAGAAGTTGAGCCAGGACAGGAGTTGGTCTACGTGCGCGCCGCGGCGTACCCACGCCTGTGCTTTGCCAGCCGCGTCGCAGAGGTTCACATTGAGGCGCAGCCCAACGGCACGCTGCCGCCACCTCCGCAGCTGCAAGAAGATGAGCAGCTTGAAACCACACCTCATGTGCAGTGGGGCAGTCCCACGCGCCATCGAAAGCGCTCACCAAAGCAGCGACTAGCTACTCAGGGCCAAAAGCAGCAGCATCATCAGCGGCCTTGTTCTATGTCATCTCGCTCTCCGCGGTCTGGCCACCCCGTGGTGTCACCGCGCCGTTCCTTGGGCTCACTTACAGCTGTCCGCGCATCCCCGACGGGCAGCGACTGGCTTTCCATAGTGACTGATGCCCCCACGACACGCAGTGCGCAGCTGCGGCAAGCCTTCAACGCCGGCCTGTACACCCCGCCACGACACCCATTCTCGCAAGGGGAAGGGTACATGCCCTCGCCACGCTCACAGAGACGTAGAGATGGCTGATAAAGCCAGCACAACTGTCAAGCGTGCACACACACAAAGAAAAAAAGGCAATGCAGCACATAATGATCACTTGGTGTGGTTGCTTTTTTTTTTTTTTTCGACGTTTGCGGTGTGCCGGCTTTTTTTTTTTTTTTTGAGCTTTTCTGCTCGTAGAGCAGAATCGGTAAATTGTGATGCACATTACATCTTGAGTGGTTTCGCACTTGTTCTTTTTTTTTTTTTTTTCTTCTTCTGGTCATGGAAGGAGGCATCACCACATTCAGTGGGCTTCGCTGTTTGTTTGTTGCCAGCGCCTTTCTTGAATGGCTCTCACGTTGCGTTTAGCATCTTCCACTTTTTCTTTGACTTCTTTGTTTTCTTTTTTTTTTTTTGGCTCTCTCTCTCTCTCTCTCATCCTCAAGTGAGCACTTCCTCCTCCCTCCCAGCAACAATCGAAACGCAACAGAGCGGCCTATGGAGTGGGGCTACAAGCACACCAGTACGTGCAACTTTATTCCCCATTCAGCTGCAATAAGCCGTCTACCTATCTTGAGACGACTTAAAAAAAAAAACGAAGAAAAATGATAACACAGGTTGGCAAAGCGACCACCACCACCGCCGCTGTCGCTGCAACTGCAGCGGCATCTGACCTCGTCTTGATTGACTTGAATGCCCCCATTGAGGAGTGCCTGCGGCGACTGCAAGCCCAGCTGGCTCGCGTGTGGATTCTCGCCGCCCAAGAAACGTCCGCGTGCCCTGGCAACTCACCTGCACGCTTCTTCGACGACCTCTTGCAGAACTACACAGGTGCTTCAGAGTCCGCGTCGATGGAGACGGCAGAGGAACGTGTGACCGCCCTGCGCCGCCGCGTCACACAAAGGCTACGACGACTGAGTGAGGAACAGCATACAGCGCTATGCGTCGCTCGCACCTCACTCAACGACGAGGACGGCAACGACGATCACTGCTTAAGCGCCATGGCTGTCTCGGACCGTGAGGACGCCGCAGTGTCGCTGTCGCATAAGGCGGGCGGTGATCTGCACGACTATCATGGTGAACAGCAGCAGCAGCAGCAGCAGCAGTCACAACTCCACAAGTCTGAAAAACAAGCAGGAGAGGAGGAAGAAGATCTGTTTAGTTGGGTGACCGAGCCTGCCGCTACTCACAGCACTTCAGCGGGACCAGCGCTCCCGTCGGCCTTGACAGCACACGCGACAGCACCACCAACAGCAACGGCAACGGTGAAGACGGTACCAGATGTGGATGCCACGCTGCGGCGTATTGCGCAGGAGCTGGCAGACGTGGTGGAGGCGCGCTACCGCTACGCGGATCGTCTGGACAGCGCCCATCAGCAACTTCTCCAGCTCCAACAGCACATGAAACACCTCATTACGGCGCGGAAAGACGACTCTGCTTCCACCGGGCCATCAAGCTCGTTGCGTTTGCAGAACAGCCTACATGAACTTCTCTCCTACCGCCCCTCCTACAAGATCGCCTCCGATGATGAGAGGGATGTGTGGCAGCGTGCGTGGCAGGCAGTACTTCCCGCCGAGGCATCCGCCCATGCACCGCCGTTGAAAACGGGAGACGCGATTGAGCTGGTGGATGTGGCGGTGTTGGCGCACGTCAACGCTCAACGCTTCGCGGCACTGCAGCAACGCTGGCGTGCCGTGCAATGCGACTACGAAGGCGTGGTGGAGCAGCTGAACCGTCGACTGGCGCAGGCGGCACTTCAACTGGAAGAATTGGAGCGGTGTCTTTAAAGTGTCTTCTGCAGATGGCGCGTCTCACTCTCTTCACGTCTGCAGTTGGGCAAGACGGTAAACCAGATGGTGACTGAACAAGAAGTAGTCGTTAAGATGTATGGTGTGGCATCTCTTCTGTTTTCCATTGATTTCTGTGCTTTTTCAGCTACCTGAAAGCAGTTGGCATCATCCTCATCATAAAGGGCGAGAGCGGCGTTAATGCCCTCAGAAATATGTTTCATTCATTTAAATGATCTACTTACTTTTTTTTTTTTGTAATGCCGTGAGGATAGCTTTTCTTGTTGTATTATTCGCTTCCACTGTCTTTTATTGCCTCTTCACTCTTCTCTCCATCACTTCGTACTATTGACTTCCTTTCTTGCCCCCCCCCCTCCTCCCCGACCCTCTCACCTCTACTTCTATAAACACACACATACACACATCAACAGGAAGCACGGCATATCTTCTTCACAGATTGATTTTTACACATACGAGCAAGTTGCTGGGCTGTGAACGCTACGCTTGAGCGCACCTTGTCTCTTCAAGACTCTTCACAGCAACAGAAAGAAGGCCGTCAACGCCGTCACACACTCCAACAGCACCACTAAAAAAAAAAAGAAGGTAAAATGTGGCGTCGGACGAGTAACGTGTCGGGCATACGCCTCGTTGTCGTCGGCGCCTCGCATGCCATGGTCTCCCCTCCCTCCCTCTCCTCCACCACCACGGCTTCCTCCTCCCCACTCCTCATCTCGAGGCGATACGCCGGCATCGATCTGCTGTCGCCGCTGGCGAAACTGGGCCAAAGTCGCGACCTCGCGGCTGACTTGAAGGCCGGCCGTCAGCGTAACAACCGCGAGATCGTCGCTTCCTTCGAGAAGATCCAAACGATGGACGAGATTCACTACCGCAAGACGGAGCGGCCATGGGAGTTGGTGCCGCGCTACGCGAAGAAGCGTGTGACCGACCTTGTCGGTATCCTCACCTCCGAGGACCGCATGGAGATTGAGCAGGCGATTGACCAGATGCAGTCCTTGTGCAAAACCGACATGTACGTGGTGATTGTGCCGACGGTCGGCTACACCACTCCGAAGGCGTTTGCTAACTCCATCTTCTTCAATTGGGCAATTGGGGAGCCGAACGGGAACGGCTTGCTGCTCGTCATCGCGCAGCGCGAGGCAACGGTGCAGCTGATTAGCGGACTGTCGATTGAGGAGTTCTTTGACAACCACTTTCTCGAGCCGGCGGTGCGGGAGATCTTCCAGCCTCTGGTGCGGGAAGGCAAACCAAGCCAGGCCACGGTGCAGCTTGTCTACGCTATCGCCCGTCAGGCGCAGGAGATGCACCGTCGCTGGGAGCATGGCCTCCTTCCTTTGCCAACGCGTAACAAGGTACGCTTTGTCGGCAAGACGGTGCGGCATGGAGTAAAGGAGGTGCCGTACCTAGTGTTCGGCGTCCTCTTCTTCACGGCGTGCACGGCGTGGCTGGTGAGTCAGCTGCTTGACACCGTCTGCCCCGACTGCCATCGCCTCATGTACCGCGTCCGCGACGACGCTACGCTGCAGAAACTCATGACGCACGGCCAATACCTGGAGCTCATCAACGGCTGTGCGTACTATCGGGTGTGGAAGTGTCCACACTGCGCCACGGGGCACAGCGTGGTGCTCTGCTCGCGTGACATGCATCAGAACACGAGGTGCCTGCAGTGCATGGACTGCCAATACTACACATGCGCGTTGGAGAAGGAGGTGGTGAAGCTGCCAACGAAGCAGGAGGATGGGCTGAAGAAACTGACGTACACCTGCGCGAACTGCCACATCGGTCGGGAGGTGCTGCTGCCGCTGTACAGGCCGGTGGACACGAACCCGGACAAGCAGTGGTACGACTTCCTGTTGCAAGGCAGTCAGACCCACAAGAAGACAGATGTGAACCTGAAGCTGTGATAATGATGACGGGTCGCGATCGTGTGACGTGTGCTTCCTTCTCCAACCTGTGTTCTCTACGACTGTGTGGAGCGTGTGAAGTGTTTTCAGTCATTTGTCTTTTTCGTTGTTGCTGTGACGCTCACTCGTTATTCTCTCATCTTTCTTTTTTTTTTTTTCTTCGATCAGCCCCGTTTGGAGCTTTCCTGTGGCGCGTCGCTTTGCGTGACTTGTGTGTGGAATGGAAATGCATGTGAAAAGAGAGCGAAGATGCACAAGTACGTGAGATAGACTTGCGGTGCACATGTGCATGCTCTTGATGCACAGCTGCTTCTCTTTGCTGCGGTTCTTTACAAAACACTTAAGCGTATTACGTAGTCTTCTTTCTTTTTTTTTTTTTCCTCTCTAGTTCTTTTTACAGTACATCTTCACTCAAGAAGCACATGTTTCAAGGCCGCACAATCCTCTGTCCTTTGCTTGTTTGTGAGAGAGTGTGATCTACCTTTGAAAACGCCCAAGCGCACTCTCAAAGCAGTTCTGTTGTCGCTGCTGCTCTTTCCGTTTTTTTTTCCCCCAATACGTTTGTGGTTGTTGTTCTTTTCTTTTTTTTTTTTTTTTTGCTCTGGTTGGAAAGAGGGGGTTGCTCGCAGCCACAGCAAGAATCGCAACTATGCGCCGTCTTGGATTTTCAAGAAAGTTGCAGAGGGCAGTTTACTGTCGCCTTTTTGTCACGTTTCCAATCAAATGCCAAACTCCACTCTCTCCGAACAGCAATAAAGAAGAAGAAAAGAAAAAAGAGTCTTCTTGTCATCTTTTTTTTTTTTTACTGGTTTCAGACCTCTTTGTTCTTCCTCCACCCCCCCCCCCCTCCCCCCCTCTCCTCGGCATCGCTGCCGCTTTTTTTTCCCCCTCTCTTTTATGTTGTTGTTGTTTGCTTCCTCTTCGCCGTCAAAACGCACCTTCTCTTCTAATGCACGTGCTAGCAACAAGTACACACCGAGAGAGCTACATCTTTATTTCTACGGCATATGTTCACAGCCGACAAGGCGCCCTCGTCGGCTGATGTGGCGCGGTTAAACGCTTTTCGAGCACGCCACGCAGGCGCTGACGTGCCGACTGTTCGCGATCTTAGTCCACCGCGCACCGGCGGGGCCGACTACGTTGCGGAGCTCCTGGCGCTTTACACCGCGCCTGACGAAGCGCGCAAAGTCTACCCCGAGCCGCCCGCGTCGTTGCTGCAAGACACCGAGCACGCGAACACGGCAGTCACGCAGGAAAATCCTAGCAACAGCAACAAGAGCAGTGACGATGTGGCCGGTGTGGACGGTCGCGGTTCAACGTTGAGTGGTGCGTTGTCGCAGGCCTTGAAGAAGGCGCGGCGCGAGAACGCCGCCGCTGCGCTGAACACGGCGGCGTCCACTTCGACTGCCCCGTCAGCCGATGCGGCGGTGCGTGTCGGTCTTGCAGACGACGGCTCGCCGCGGGCGTGTTTTGTCGAAGGTGTGGAGCGGGTGAATTATCTGGGCAAGTCGTTTCTGGAGCCGCCGTCGAGCCTGCTGGAGCACGAGGAGGGGACGAAGCGGCGGCCGTGTCAGCCGCCCCGTGCTCTGCGTGGTGTTTTCAAAGTGCCCGAGGCCTACCAAGCAGCGCTGCCGTTCTCATCGTCAACCGCCTCCTCACCGCGAGAGGGGAACAGCGGCACCGGCGGCGGCAAAGCACCCGGAGTGCAGCAGCTGCGCTGGGCTCCCGCCGCCTACGGCCACCTCCTCTTCTCCGGCGACTTGGCAGGGCAGTGTCGCCTGTGGAACTCCGCCTCCCGGCAGCTCCTCGCCACCTTCAGCGCACACACCCAACCCATCAAGAGCCTTGAGGTCACCAAGACGGCAGCGCACATGTCCACCGGCTCAGTGGACGGCACGGTGGCGGTGTGGGACGTCGAGGCAGGCAAGTGCGCACATGTGCTGACGAATCCAGAGCGGCTGCCGGTCGTCCAGCATCTCCACCACCCGTCCGACGAGGCCCACCTTCTCCTCGCCGCGGTGGATAAAAAGGTCGTCTTGTACGACGTGCGTGCCAGCTGCAGCAGGTACCAACGCGAGTACACAGGTCACATGGGCACCATCTTCAACCTGACGCTGCTCAGCGACGGCAGTAAGATGCTGACCACGTCAGAAGACAAGACGCTCCGCACCTGGGACTATCGCAGCCCGGTGCAGATCAAACAGTTCGCCGACGCCGCCATGCACGCCATCACGCACGTGCTGCACCACCCGACGCAGCCCGAGTACCTGGCGGCGCAGTCGCTCGACAACAAGGTGATCGTCTTCCGCGACGACGGCGGTGGTCGGCTGCGCCTGCTGCACGATCGCGAGTTCGTGGGACACACCATCTCCGGCACGCGGTGTCAGCTGAGCTTCAGCCACGACGGCCGCTATCTCTCCAGCGGGGATATTGGTGGTAAGCTGTACGTGTGGGACTGGTCCACGAAGAAACTGGAGAAGTCGTTCAAGGCACATGCGCAGATGCTCGTGTCGCACCTGTGGCACCCCATCGAGCCATCCAAAGTGGTGACCGCGGCGTGGGATGGCCAAATCAACAACTGGATGTGAGAATCGACGAAGACTGTCGAGTCTCTTCTTATTTTTTTTTTCTCTTTCCTTTTGTAATGTCCTATGAAAGCTCTGTAAACTCGACAAGGTTGCTTCTTTTCGTGCATTATGACGTGAAACGGAGGAAATTGAAAAAAAAAAAAGAGAGGGGAAAAAAAAAAAGCGCGTTTGCGTCTTGTCCTTCATGCTTTCATGCGTCTTCCTTTTTTTTTTTCTACTGCTCTAGTGCTTAGTGATTCTCCTAAATGAGAAGAAGCGACCGTCCTTTCTAATTAGCTCCTTCTTCTTTGCGCTTCTCAGCCCTTATCATCCATTTTGCTGCTTTCAAACATGCATATATATATATATATATATATATATATATATATATATGTAACAGCATCCGCTTTTCAGCAAGAACATACAACGTAGCGATTTAGGGTGTATTCTGCTTTTGCGTGTTTGATTGCATTTTTCTCTCGCCTCTTTATTTTCTTTTTTTTTTCCCCTCCCCCCCCCCTCTACTCAGCTTCACAAGGTTCGCCCCCTGTGAACCGGTGTGTGTTTTTTTTTTTTCCCTGTGTATGCTTGTATTATTAAAAAAAAAAAGTACTTTTCTATCTTTTTTTTTTTTGTTAGTTGTTCCGTGCTCCATCTTTTTACTATTGTTTTTTTTTTGTTTTTACATAGAAACAGCAGCTTTCGACCACACTCGCTTCTTCGTCTCAGTCGCGCATGTCGAACATCAAGAAAGTGCAGACAGAGGCGGATCGTCTCCTGAAGAAGGTCAACGAGGGCCTCGAGGCCTACGACGAACTTCACGAAAAGCTTGAAAACGCACCAAACGCGAGTGCCAAGGAGCGCCTGGAGGGCGACCTCAAGCGGGAGCTCAAGAAGCTGCAGCGCCACCGTGAGGCGATGAAAGCCTTCATGCAGAACGACGACTACAAGGAGAAGACGAAGATGCAGCAATCGCGTAAACGCATTGAGGAGCGCATGGAGTCCTTCCGTGCGATTGAGCGGGAGATGAAGACGAAGGCCTTCAGCAACGAGGGGTTAGCCTCCGCCGCGTTCGAGAAGGCGGAGTCGCCGACGGAGCAGTGGTTAAAGGAGGTGATCGATGAAGGCCGGAAGAAGATGGAGGTGCTGGAGTACGAGGCGCAGAAGGCGAACAACGGCCGCGTGCGTCGTGGCAAGACGCAGCAGAAGTCAGACTACCAGCTGCGGCTGGAGAAGCTGCAGGTGCACTTCTACAAGTGGGAGGCCTTGCTCCGCATGGTGATCAACGAGGAGGTCGACACGGACGAAGTTGACGAGCTGCAGGAACCGATCCAGAAGGTGCTGGAGGACGATGCGGATATGGAGGTGATTGAGAATATGTCCATCTACGACACCTTCGACATCGCGGAGCCGAGGGTGAAGGCGACGATGCCCTTCGACATGAACGTCAACGACAAGGCCACCTCCTCCAAGACGACGACGAAGGCAAAGACGCCCCTGTCGACGGTGCAGACGAAGGCGAGCCCGTCCTTGACCTCGCCGAAGGACGCCGCAGCGGCCTCGGCAAAGCCAGCTCCGGCGCAGGCACCCGCTCCCGCAGCAGCTGCGACAGCTCTCGCCTCTCCACCGTCTGCGAGTGCAGCATCGTCGACTGCTCCCGCTGCAGGTACCGCCGCGCCGTCGTCTATGCGTCCCTCCAGCAGCAGCCCGCTCGAACGCGAGACCGCCGCCGTCGCCGCTGCCGGGGCAGAGGAAGAGGAGACGGTGCCGGAGTGGATGGACGACGACGTCGACGCGGCCAACGACGACACCTTCGGCGACGATGCGATGACTGGCGCAGGAGCAGGCATGACCGTCGGTTCCCTCGCCGAGATGGCCAGTGCCACGAGCAAGGTGATGAAGGACTTCGAGAAGCCGCCAGCACCGCAGCCGCAGAAGCCTGCGCCGCCGGCGGAGCAGAAGTCGGTGAAGCTGAACGACAACGGCCTCACGGCGGAGGACAAGGCCAAGACGTCAACGCCGACGCCAAACGCGTGGGAGAAGCGCGCTGCCGAGCAGCGAGCCGCGGAGCTGCAGAACCGGCAGAAGGCACAGCAGCAACAACAACAGCAACAGCAGACGTCGGAGTCGGCGTCTCCCGCCTCCCTGGCCTCTCCCAGTGCCGCGTCCGTCGCCGCCGCCTCGCCACTGCCGCCGATGTCCGCGCAGGCGTCGAGTTCGCCTACCTCGACGTCCTTCCCTGTCGTTGCCGGCGGCTCCTCCGTGCCGGCGGTGGTCATCCCGTCCAGCCAGTCTGAGTCTGCCTCGCCCGCGCCGCCGCTGGTTTCCGGAGGGGGTGGGGGCCCGCAGTTCCGTTATACGACGAAGCGGATCAATGAACTACTGGACATGTCGCTGGGCAACCTGCCGCACACGCTGGACGTGCAGCGACAGCGCACCTACGAGCCACCGAACGCGATCGACCCCATCCCGTACTTCCCGCAGGAGGTGCTGCCAGTGTTGTCGAGCAAGACGGTGTACCATCAGATGGATCTCGACACCCTCTTCTTCATCTTCTACTACCATCAGAAGTCGTACCAGCAGTACTTCGCGGCGAAGGAGCTGAAGGCGCGCTCCTACCGCTACCACACGAAGCAGCAGCGGTGGTACCAGCGGCTGGAGCGGCCCCAGTCGACGACCGAGGTCGAGGAGCGCGGAGCCTACACCTTCTTCGACTTTGAAGACAAGTGGGACCACGACAAGACGGACGATTTCGTCTTCGAGTACAAGTACCTGGAGAACGAGCTGAACTAGATTTGCTCATGTGTGTTTGTGGCCCTTTTTTTTTTAAGGGTCGCGATTATGCCTCCCCCTCTCTTTCTCTCCTTCTCTAGATTGAATCAGGTGTTCTCCCTTCACTTCTTTTTTTTTTTTTCGTTTTGTTTTGTTTGCCTTCACTTGCTTTTTTGGCGATGCTTGTAACTCGATCATATGTGGAGTTTTGTAAGCTGCGTGACTTGAGTCTCAATTAAACAGCTTTGTGTGGGTGTTTTTTTTTTTTTGTCAGGCGCGATCTGCAACCCCTCTCATTTTTTTTTTCTTTTGTTTTTTGTGTGTTCGCCCTTTCACCGTTCCTTTATCAGTATTTTTATTGTTCTTATTTCTCTCTTGATGTCTGTGTGTGTGTGTCTGCGCACCTGCGGACGATAAGCTTGTCTTCCTTCATTAATTCGATCAACGAAAAGTAATAGTAATAGTAAAAGTAGGACTTGCTCATGTGCGGCTCAGTGTTGCTTGCCACTGAAGAAAATAGAGAGAAAAAAAAAAGATTGATTTACTCTCCTTTATTGCCCACCGTCGTGGCACTGCAGCGTCTTTGCCGTTGTTGTCGTTGTGCGAGAATGAGGGAGGGCCAACACCGTGCATGAAACGCTCTGCCCCATGTGCGGGATTTCTGCTCTGTGCCACGCGTAATTGTTGCCGGAGATGGCGTGAGAGCCGTTTCAAGATCGAGACGTCAAGTAGTGTGTCATTTTTTTCCCTGCAATCTCTTGGGACGCATGCTCCCGCAGCTGGTTATGTCGCCGCTTTTTTTTTTTTTTGTAGCATCCGTTTATTTCACTTCTCCTCCTCACATTTAACCTCTTTTGCTTTATTTCTCTCTCTTTCTTGTCTTTAGTCGCAGTGTTTGTGCTCTCCACTGCGTAACACCCTTCACTGCTCTCTTTTTTTTTTTTTTTTTGCATTGAATACCGATTGTGGCTGTCACCATTTTCCCATTCCCACCCATCAGCTGTGTGACCGATCCTCTCTCTTTTTTTTTTTTATTATTAAGCTGTTATTATTCTCTGACTGTTGTTTGATTCACTTCTTTTTTTTTTTTTTCTCCCCCCTCTTTTCTCAGTCCTCCAACTCCGTTTCTTCCACAAGGCCACCTTTTAGACAAAATAAACGAGAGAAGAAAAAAAAAGTAAATAAGAAGAGCATTTAAAGTAGAGTAGAGCGGCGACGGAGGTGCGTGAGAAGAGGGGAAAAAAAAAAAAGAAAGGAGAAAAGAAGGAGCGGAAATTGGGAGTGTGTGTGTTGATGTGTCTGCGTGCGCATGTGTATGTGTGTGTGTGTGTGTCATGTCAACTGTCTTTTCTTTTTTGCTTTTCTTTGTTCCGTCCACACCCGAATATAATCTCCATTAACAGCAAGAATACAGTCAATCTCAGTTTCATTCCTCTACTTCACGTTCTTTTTTCCCCCCTTTTTTTCCTTGGTGCCATTCGCAGTGTCCATTGTTAGAAAAGCGATCAAAAAATAGATTCTTGCAGGCGTCTTTCCCACTTCCCCACTGGCCTAACCCTGTGACGCTGCTGCACTGCTTTTTTGTTATTGTTGTTTAGCCTGTCTTGCCCTTTTGAATAGACTATACACACATAACGGTCAGACAAGAGCGTGAAGGAACGAAGGTGGTAGAAAGGAAAGAAAGAAGAGAGAAAAAAAAACGAATCGGTTCACTGGTGCTTTTTGTTTTTCCTCGATTGTGCAAAAGCAAGCTTCGCTGCCACTGCCAGTTGTTTCTTTCGAGCACTTTAACTGTGAGAAGCCCCCTTTGTGTATGTGTGTGTGTGTATGTGTCGTTGGGCGTGACCTCGCGATTGATTGGCATAAAGAGAGAACTTGAGTTTGTCAACAAGGTCTGCTGATTGACTTCCTTTGAGGAGGGTGCGAGACACATAATTGCGTTTATTTCTAATTGTTTTTGTGTTTTGTTTTGTTTTTCTTTGTTTTCTGAAGCACGGATGTCAGCAGCGCCGTCGCCGCGCAGAGGCCTACCGCTTCCCTCCGCCGTGACTCATCCCGTCGACGGTGCCGCCGCAGCCCCGGCGGAGGAAGGCGGCCGCGGCGTCGCCGCCGTCACGTCGCAGAGCCGTCAAGCCTCGCGCATCACCACCTACGTCTTCCGCAAGCCGCCAGTCGGCTCATCACACCGCCGGACCACCACCACCACCTCGACTAGCGCAACGCGTCCCCTGCCCTCTCAGCGAAACGAGGATGCGGACGACGGCGACGCGAACACCCACGCTCGCAGCAGTGATACCGGGTGCTTCGCTCGACCCTCTGCCGCCACTTTTCCGTGGTCATCGCGATCTGCACCATCGCAGCCGAAGGCTGAGGTCGTGACCGCCCTCATTAACAGCGGCGCGAACAGCACAGCGGAAGGTGCGGCCTTTGTTGACCTCTCCGCTACGCCCGAGAAGCAGCGGCGCAGACCGGGCATGGGCTCTTCAAAAGACGAGGAGAGCGAGCACCTTAGTCAGCCACCGCCACCGAAGTTCTCCTCGCAGTATGTGGATCCCGCGGCGGACAACGGCGCCGCAGGCGCGCAGGCCGGGGATTCGTCACTCGTCTTTGCGCTGAGCGAGGACAACGAGTTAAAGGTGCTGGCTAGCCGCGTCGGTCCGCCTGCGCCGTCGGCCCCGTCTGGCGTACGCAGCCTTCCCGTCAGCCACGCGTCAACTGCGACGCAGGCAGCGAATCAACGCCGCGTTGCTGCGGCAGCAGAATTACCTATTTCGATGGCAAACGCAGGTAACGCAAGCGGGGCGAGTCAGCTGCAGACGCACACGCCCAGCGTCCACCGCGTGACGCGAGACGGTGACAAGGAGGTGGAGAATAGCCGTGGCCCCACCTATGCCGCGAAGCCCTTGGTACAGGCCGCACACCCAGCACTGTCCACGCAGCAGCATCTGCAGCCGCAACCGCAGCACGTGTCCTCTGTGGGCACCAGCAGCGGCTCCGCCTCCACTTCACCTCAGCCGCAGCCACCCGTTTCTTCGAAGACAACGCGGACGTCCACCGGTGCTGCCCCGCTGTACCGCTCCAACGCGCACGAGCTGCCGTCCCCACCGGCGCTGCACGTGTGCCCAGGCGGCATCCCAGGTACGAGTGTGATGCTGCAGCCTAGCGTTGTCACGAGCAGCAGCACCAGCAGCCACAACGCGCGGTGGACCTCCAGCGGCATCCCATCGGTTTCCCTGTGTGCCACCTCTGCCCCTCCTCCTCCGCCGCCCACGACTGTGTCGACAGCAGCAGCGGCGGCGGCACCGCTGCAGCAGCAGCGTGCAGCCGGGAGCGGCGCGGTCGCGGGGCAGCTCACCGGCCACAGCAGTCGCAGCAACGTCTCCTCTGCTGCACCGGAGGGCAGTGGGTCGGTGAAGAGCTGCCACCGCAAGACCCTCTCCTCCACGGATGCGCGGTCGCAGCACAGCGGCACACCGCCACCCGCCGTCACCGCCCCCCAGCCGATCGACAAGAATTTTACGGCAGCACAGCTAGAGACGGTGCGGAAGGAGGTGCAGCAGGAACTGTACCTCAACTACTCCGCCGTGCCGATCCCGGCGGACATGATCAACCTCGGCGACACCGACGAGCGGCGGCGCCGACTGGAGCAGCGGCAGAAGCAAATCGTGTATGGCAAAGAAACGGAGGGCTACGCCAAGTACACCTGCGTTGTCCCGCGGCCGTGCGATCGCGAGTACCACAACCCGCTGCACGCCCTCACCCCACGGCCCGAGTACGACTGCAGCAAGCGGCAGTTTGACCGCGTCCTCAACGCGTGGCGCCGGCAGCTGCACCAGTGGGACGACTGCGATCTCGACCACCCCGAGGCGAAGTTCCTGCCCTCTGGCAAGGCGACGCTGCTGGATCTGGCATTGGCCGAGGCCCCGGTCTCCACCACGCACACGCCAACGCACGCCGCCGAGGCCGAACCGCCGCCGCCGCCTCAGCCGAGTGGTGGCGTCATGCACTCCATCGCGAACGTGGCCGCCATGGCACATGTCCGAGACAAGGCTGCGACCGGGCCCGGTGGCGGCGTGGGGGCAAGGCACGAAGATGACGACGACGAGGATGGCGCGGTGTCGCACACCCGCAGCCCCGTCTTCACAGGCAACACGCCAACCTCCGGCCTCTACTCAAGCGGGTTGAGCATGCACCTCAACTCTGGTCGCGCCTCCGCAATCACGGCAGCCGCCTGCACGCCGTCGCGGCCGCAGATGTCAGAAGGGGCAGAGGGGCCGCAGGTGGACGACTCCTTCTTCCTGCACATGAACTCCGGCAGCAGCCGCATCGCCTCGCCCTTCCACCCCACCTATTCTGGCACTGGGCACGTCGCCAACGCCAACAGCAGCGGGGCTGGCAACGCGTACTACTACAGCAACTACAACAGCGGGCCTGCTGGGCCCACGAATGGGCGTGCCAGCACCAGCTCCTGCTACCAGCAGTTCATGCGTAACAATAGCTACGTCCACCACAGCAGTAGCACCCCGGGCGGCAACCACGCCACGCACACTGGGCTGACGCCGGCCCACCGCCCACCGAGCTGCAGCAGTGCGCCGCACCACATCACCGCCATCTTCGGCAGCGAGTACGAGTTGATGACGCCGTCGGGTCCCGGTTCGCCGTCGGGCATGCCGCACAACCCCCGCAGCGGCGGCAGTCCGTACCGGCTAGGCGAGCCGTGGATGTCGAGCCGTCGAAGTCCCACCTACGTGGTAGCGACCGCCGCTGCCGCGGCAGCACAGCAAAATATGGGTCACGCAACGAGTCACAACAGCAACAACGGCAGCGTTGTTCACAATGGCAGCGTGACGATGTCTACGCCGGTCAACTGCGTGATGCCGTCGAACATCACCGCCGTGAATAGCGCGGGCACGATGGTGCTGACGACGGGCGCGCGCGGAGAGTCGCCCCCGCAGACGACGGAGCTGGCGCTGATCCCGAGCACGTCGCAGTCTAGCGGTGGCGGCTTTGCGCAGTCGCCCTACGGGTTTCGCGTGCACTCCCCGGTGCAGCCACAACAACAGCAGCAGTCGTCATCTCAGCCAGCAGCAGCTGCTGCGGGGGCGGCGTGCGCCACGCCCCTCACCCGCTCGCAGAGCCGCCCCGGGATGATCACGACAGCGAGCCCGATGCTAAGCAGCCCCAGCCGCAGTCCCATTGGTCTACCACAGCAGCAACAGCAGCAGCGGGTGACCATCGCGACCACGATGGCAGCCGCAACGCGTTCTCGGCGAGGCAGCGGCATTGGCGTCGCGCCGACCACGTGGACGCCTCCCAACCCGCAGGCGCAGGTGCGGCCGAGCCCTAACACACCGCAACTGCACCTTTCCGCTGGGTCGACGTCCACGAAACGGTCGGAGGCGCAGGAGTAGTGGAGGGCAGAGTAAGCACGTGCACATGAGCGCTTGCTTTCTTTTTTTTTTTTTAAGATCTTGTTGAGCTGTTGTGTTGCCACCGCTCTTAATGGCACGAGAGAATGAAAGTGTCAACGAATAGAGTAAGGCAAACGAAGATGAATGGCAGGGATCAGGAGTAAATTGGAGCGTTGCCGTTCTCAATGGCAAGCGGGATTGCCTCTCTTTGTTTGAAATAACTGTCAATGAGCAAGCGAAGGAGGAGGAGGGAGGGCGACGGAGGTTGGCTTGTTTCATGTTGCTCCTCTTCCCTTGACCAATAGAGCAGTTTTGTATTCTAAGTCGATTAAAGTTAAAATGCACATGGTATGGCGCTCTCTCTCTCTGTCGACCTGGACTGTGTATGTGCTCTTCTTTTTTTTTTTTTTTTGTCGAAGCTATATTTGATCCTCTTTTTTTTTTTTTTCTTAGTTTACTACGTTCTCTATACCAAGCGAGTGCGTACAAGTGCACACGCATCGTTCTTCCAATAGAAAAGGCCGTTTCCCTTTTTTTTTTTTTTTCGCGCGTTGCTTCGCTAACACCGATTGCCTTTATGGATCTTTGTAACAGCCGCAAATCTAAAAAAAAAAAAACAGAGAAATAAAAAAGAGCAAAAGCAACTGCAACAGCAGGAAGTTGGTTGAAATTGGGAAAAGAGCTTTGGAAGTGCCTGGTGGCTTGCGTCTTTTGTTCTCACTTCGGCAGCGCGCTTACAAGCGTAAAGAGAGACCAACTGACCTCTTTTTTTTTTTTAACACAAAATGGAGGAAAAAGAACATATTGTTTTAGCTCGCCAGATGTCATTTTTTTTGTGTGTGTGTGTCTGTTTGTGTTTTTAGTTGTTGTTGTTTTTCCTGCTTCTTTTCCTGTCTACTTTCGTGTCCACTTCCCTACATCGCTCTCCTCTTTTCTTTTCTCTCTCTCTCTCTCCCTCATACAACTAATTCTGTCACGGCAATCAGAAACACACACTGTCACATGTAGATAATAAGAGTCGGCACTCTGTTTGTTTCTTTTTGTTGAAAATTGTTCATCATGTCGAAAGCACTCCCACCTATCCAGGACACCCGTCGCCGCCAGGACAACGGCGAGCATGCCCACTCCTTCACCCGCGACGAGGCAGCGCACTCCTATCCCTCCTCTGAGCGCAACCCGTCGTACCGTCATGTTGCATCGGACGGCCACTACTCCGCCGGCTACGCCACGCTGCCGCGCATGCCGCAGGTCGAGTTCTCGCTTGGCCCGATCAAGGAACGCACCATCCCGCCCTACAACGATCTCGAGGACCCGCACCTGGCGCCGTACTGGGCACGCAAGGAGATGCTCATACACGAGCGGGCACGCCAGCGTCGGCAGGAACGGCGGCAGCTGGAGCAGGAGGAGCAGCGCAAGGAGACGGCACGGCGTCGCTTCCTGCGGCGCCGGCGCGAGGAGCGGAAGGAGATGTCGACCCGCAAGGGCTACCAGACGATGGAGCGAGAGGAGGAGGAGCGACAGCAGCAGCTGGAACAGCAGAAGAAGGAGAGCAGCCGCAAGACACCCGCGAAGCCGGCGGCGGCGCGCGAGAACGGCGCCGCAGCGAGTGGGCGCTCTCGTCAGCACCAGCAGGCCGCCGCTGCGGCTGCCGCGATACAGCACGACTCGGATGCCGACGTCCATGGCACCTACCCGAAGGAGGGCGAGGAGGACCGCTACGCCGTCCCTGCCGATCAGCAGGGGGCCTACGAGACGAGCTCGTCCTCTGCCTCGACCAGCCGCAGCCACTCCGCTGACGCCGCCGCCTCGCACCACGACGACGACGATGATGGCAACAGTGAAAGAGACTACGAGAACGAGAGCGAACACGAGCAGGCGTTGAAGGACCACGGCATGGTCGCCGCTGCCGTCACCGCCAAGGACGCCCCGAACTACCCCGCCGCCCACAGCGAAAGCGAGCACGAGGAGGCGGAGAAGGACGCGTATGCGGAGTTGAGCGACAGCGAACATGAGGACCACAAGGAGGCGTCCAGCGCCGCCGCCTCTTTCGTCTCCACGCCGTTTGCCAAGTCCAGCCACAGCGCACATCAACCGGAACAGGACGAGAGCGACGCGGCAGCACCCGTCCCGCAACACGCCGAGGAGGAGAAGTCCGCCCATCTCTTTGAGGATGAGTTGTCGCCAGAGCACAGCCCCGCACGGTCGCATTCCGCCTCCTCGCAGTCTTCAGCCGCGGCCGCCTACCTCTACCCTGACAAGGAGGAGAAGGAGAAGGTAGAGGCCGCAGAAACGAAGGATGAAGATGACGACGAGGCGCTGAGGAAAAGCTCCACTGCTTCGTCGAATCACTCCGCCACCGCAGGTGAAGCAGCAGCAGCACAGCAAGAGAATGATACGAAGGCGGACCCGTGTGCCGACGACGCCTTTGACGACGAATTGTCGAGCAAGAAGTCCTCGGCACCTGTCTCGCCCACCAACCAGGATCGCGACAACGCGGCCATGTACCCGGATAATAAAGCGCCCGCCGCCACGGCGAAGCTTGAGGCGACGGAGGAGGGGACCCCGGTGGAGACGCCTGAGCCAGCAGCGGCAGCAGCCGAAGAAAAGGAGAAAAAGGAGGAATCCGCCGCCTACGACGACGACGACTTCGATAAGGATGACGACGACGACGACGACGACAATAGCGCGGCAGGGGAAAAGGAGGACAAATACGAAGAACTCGATCAACCGCAACCGCAGCCGCACGTGGAGCCCAGCCGAGGCACCGAGGCAGCGAGCACCGCGAAGGTGGCAAGCACCACCTACGACGACGACGACTTCGATAAGGATGACGACGACGACAGCGCGGCAGGGGAAAAGGAGGACAAATACGAAGAACTCGATCAACCGCAACCGCAGCCGCACGTGGAGCCCAGCCGAGGCACCGAGGCAGCGAGCACCGCGAAGGTGGCAAGCACCACCTACGATGACGACGACTTCGAAGATGAGCTGTCGTCGAAGAAATCGTCGAAGAAGGCCACGCCGGTGTCGTCGTCCTCGTCGTCGGCGAACACCTCTTTCTCGGAAAAGCCAGCGGCACCGCCAGTCACGTCACACAAGGTCGAGGCTCCTGCGGACGACGACTACGACGAAGACGACTTCGAGGAGGAGCTCTCGCCGTCAAAGGTGGAGGCAGAGGCAAAGAAGGCAGCGGCCGTCTCGTCCTCCGTCACGTCTTCTGCTATTTCCTCCACCGCATCCTCGCCGCATGCTTCCGCAACTGCGACTGCCGCAGCGAGCAAACGCAAGTCTAGCGTGAGTGACGACGATGAACAAAGCGATGACGTCGACGACGACACCGACGAGATGTAGGTGAACTAAAACGGGGGAAAAAAAAAATGACAAGGAAGGTGAGTGTTGTCTTCTTTGATAGCGCTGCCTTTACTGTTTCTTTTTGTTGTCGTCGTCGTTTTCCCCCCTTTCCGTTTTTTCTTGTCGTCTTATTAACCTCGTTTTATTTTTCTTCGGATTCGAATCGGTCATGTACTTGAATCTCTCCTTACCATACCTTTGTCTTCCTTCCCTATCCCTCCTCCTCCTCCAAAAAAAAAAAAAATAATAATAAGAAGCGCTGCGGCTTTCTTGTAAACAGCAAGTCCTCACGGCCTCTTCTCTCCCTCCTACAGTTGATCTTTCTTTTCTTGTACGGCCGTCGTTTTATGCAGCTGCACGCTTCACTCCTAATGTCTTTGTTTTTTTTCTCCTACTTAGAACTATATATATATATATATATATATATATATATATATATAGTTTGTTACTGTTGTTTTGCCGCTTGCTTTTGAGTTTTTGTTGTCGTTCTTGTTCTCCTTTCCCTGCTTACTGCTGAGGGCGAAGTGATTTTAAAAAACAGGGACGACAAATGAGGGTTGCGGTAACTTGTGCATGTATATTTACGTGTGATTATTTTGCAGATTCCCTCACTTTTTTTCCTTCGTTTTTTTTTTGTTTGTAGTTTATGGCCAGATTACACGCTGAGAACTAAACTACACGGTTTTTTTTTTGTTTGTCTGTGTGTTGTTTCATCTTTTATTTGTGTGTGTGTATATATATAGCGATGTATGTATCTCCGTCTTTTCACAGCAAGGCTTATGCATGGGTGTTTTTATTTTCAGGTAGTAGCAGAAAAGACATGCCACTTAATTGCGCAGCTTTTTTTTTTTTCCTTTTCTTTTCTTTTTTCCACTGTTTCTGTATTCGTTTCTCTTTAGGAGTTGCACACGGATCTGTCGCAAGTAATCTAGATTCAAATAAGACGTTTTCATCTATTTATGTTGCTCGTGTTGTGCATGTTTTTTTTTTTTTGTGTGTGTGTGTGTGCTTGTTCTTGCTCCCCATGTTCACCCCGATATCATGCATTCTCATGATTGTATGTTCCTCCTTTTTGTTTGTTTGTTTTTTCCTGCGTTTTTGAACTGCCACTCTTAAATGTAATTTTTTTTTTCATCTGTGTGGGAAACGACAGCTGTCTTTTTTACATTTCACTGCCTTTTTCAGGCGCATGTATAACAACCAATTAACTCTGTACGGAAGTGAAAAAGAAAATAGAGAAGAAGGATAATTATGCGGGCTTTTTTCAGGGAAAACAGGGCTCATCCGTGTTACAAGGTGTGCGGTGCGCGTCGTTGAGCGTGAAGGTAGCATTATTTATAGTATTTTCATTTAACTGAATGGGTCTTGGGAAGAAAAAAAAAAGCGCTCTTGAATGTCTAAAGCAAAGGCGACCAGTTTTTTTTTTTTTTTAGCTTTCCTTTTTCCCAATTCATGTCTTAGGATCCAATATCTCTGTATCCTGCCTCGAATGGTCTCCTCACCTTCTTCTTCTTCATTAATGTATATATATATGTCAGTTATATCCAGTGGAAAGTGAGAGGATCTCGACAAGCTGCTGTTCGCCTTTCCTTTCGGATAAGAAAAAGTCCCTGTTTTTTTTTTTCCCCCATTCTTCTTGTGTCGGTCAAGGTAGCACCGGCAACAGCAACAACACAAAGCAAAGTACACTCTTTTTGCCCCCTCTTTTGCGTAGCGGCGGCATTCAGCATGCGCGGCCCCGGCGACGATCTCTTCCGCCCGCCGCAGAGCGGTGAGAAGGACATGGTAGAGAACATCAATAAAAAGCGCGAAAAGCTTGAGCTCTACCAGTCCGAGTCGCATAGGATGAAGTCGCTCATGATGAACAGCGCAGGCATCCGCAGCGAGCTGGCCACGGGCAACGAGAAGCCGCTCAACCCACTTTGGGTGAACTTCCCGACCAAGTGTGTGAAGCCCATCGCCTCGGTAGAGGAGATGAAGGAGAAGCTCGAGTATTTCTCCAAGTCGGATGACGTAATGGTGGTGCGCTATCACCAAAACAACTGCACAGCCTGCAACGCCGTGGGCAAAGTCTTCGAGGTGCTGTGCCACCAAGCCGAGACCCGCACACCTGGGTTGAAGTTCTACGAGGTGAACCGCAACGAGGTGCCGGAACTCACAAAAGGACTGGTTCGCTTTCCGCAGATCAAGGGCTACAGTGGCGGGCAGTGGACGGACATCGACTTCAAGCCGCCCACGGCGTTTCGCGAGGAGCTGTACAGCGCGATCGAGCGGGAGGTGAAGCGGCTGAAAAACCAAGGCCGCCCTGTCACGGCCCTGGAGGCGGAGGAGATGTACTTCTCCGGTGCCGGGCCAGCCATGCTGGAGATCACCGAGGAGCAGCTGATGGCGTTTTATTGCAAGGCGCAAGTGCGGCTGCACAACTATTGGAAGCAGATCTCTATCCGTCGGACGTGGTTTTACAAGAAGTACATTGAGCCGGAGGTCGAGGACCGCGTGTTGGATGAGTGGCGCCTGCGTTCCGTATTTGGCGAGAAGGTGACTTACGGCCCTCAGGAACCAGATGAGTTTGCGTAACGTAAAAGGTGTGCATGTAGGTCTGTCTGTCTGTCTGTATGCGTGTGTGCTCGCCGAAGCGTTGAGGAAGACGCACACGGGCCTCTCAGATGCTGCTCGATGGTGTTGTAGTACGGGGGTTGTGCTTCACGGCGTAGCGCAGGTGCGTGTTTTTCACATTATCTTTTTTTTCTTTTTCTTTTCTCTGCCTTGCTAGTTATTATCATCAAGTGTTGTTGTTGTTGTTTTTTTTTTTTTCCTCCCTTTTATTTTATTTTTTTTCCCCCGATGCCGATGTCATCGTCCTTCAAATGCGTGCGCAGAAAACTGGAAACCCCCAATGTTCTCATCTTCCTTTTTTTTTTTTTCTTTTTCATCCAGCACCGTCTTAGATCGAGGTGATGTACCTGTTTCCCTCACGAAGAACTATCGTGTTCACGCAACGGAGGATAGCCTATTCTAATGGCGTAATTACAGCTGCGGTTGTTTGACAAATTTGAGTGACGGTGCTTTCAGTTACTTGCCACGAGCTTCTTACGTGCCCTACCTCATCCCGTCCTCTCTGCTTGTACGTAGCCAACGCGTGCGTTGTTCAACGACTGCGAGCATACGTTTTTTTTTTTTTTTGTTGTTGTTGTTGATGCTTGGTGCAACGGTGTCACTTTCACTTTATTCACGACGCCCGAGCTGCCGGAAAGCTCTTTCCTCTTTTTGTTTACTTTTTTTTTTTTTCTTCCTTCCATTTCATGGGGCTGCTGCATTCGCACTTGCCTGTAGGCTCCTCTTGCTATTAAGAAACGGAAGGTAGAATCTCGTAGCAACACATCGAGTGTCATTCGTTGTCGTTTTGGTTGTTGTTGTTGTTGTTGTTGCTTTTTACCATATTAGCGTCGCTGCAGAAACCCGGTATGCCAGCTCGTCGTAGCCGTCTGTAAAGCGGCGGAAAAAAAAAAAGAGGGAAACAAGAAAATAAATGCTCTCGCCAAGCCTTCTGTCCGCCGTCGAGTGCGACTTGGCGGTGGCGCGGCAGCTCGCGTACTTCTACGTCGGCTACTCCCCAGATGGGGAGGAAATTGAGGTGGAGGCGGAGCAATTCGTCAGCGGGTCTCTGTCTGGCGCAGCCACCGCTTCGCACAGCCCCGCAGCGAACGCGGTAACGCACATCGGAGTGACGGTGTCAAACCCAGTGCCGCGACCACGACAGGGCACCTGTGCGGTGCTGATGGAGCTGACACGACCGCTAACCTGGCTGTCGCATCGCGGACGTCATTGCGGGCCTGGCAACAGCGGTGGGGGTGGTGGCGGCAGTCGTGCGACGTCTTCAACGGTCGGCGCGAGCGGTGGTCACGGCGGAAGTGACGCCACGTTAAATCCGAGCGGAGCACACAACAGCAATGCGAGCGCGGCCACGGCAACAGCGGCGGCGGGTGCCGCAGCCACAACGACCTCCTCCTCCCCATACTCCGCTGTATTGCCCTCTTCTTTGGGCAACACGTTGGGTGCGGCGACTCTGGTGGGTAAAGGTGGGGGAGTTTCCTCCCACACTGCCCCTCTCCACGCCTCTGCTCCGGTCGCGGTGAACGAAGGCCCTCCGGTGCTGCCACTGCTCGTCGCCACCGTCACTCTCGAAGTCGTCTTTCCGGCCCGCTACCCACACGAGCCCTGCCAATGGCACCTCTCCGAGGAGGTCACCTTTGGCGGCATTGGCGACCACGCCACTTCCTCCTGGGCCGTCACGACAAATCATCGCACCGGCAGCCGCAGCAGCGCCGCCACCCAGGCCGCTAGCTCCCCGCTTTCCAGCGGCAACAGCAGAGCCGGTGAATGGTCTACCGGGTCTCCTGGCGCTGTTTCTCTCGGGGCAGAGGAAGGGGTGCCGCGGCGACCCATCTCGAGCCGTTTTCTCGCCGCCATCGCGGGAGAGAACGCCGGAAAGACAAGCAGCGAGGACTACACGTTTTGTGCCGGCGCTGTGGAGGGCACGGCGAAGCTCACCGCGTTTGTGGTGCCGGCGCTGGGCCGGCGGCTGCTGCGGTGGATTGCCGAGGCTCGTCAACGCAGCAGCAGCAGCAGCGGCGGCGTAGCGTCGCACGCTCGCGCCTACCGCAGCGACGTCTCGCCCTTCCTGCTGGACTTTGCATGTCTACTAGGTTGTTGGAATACGGTGGAATTGGACGTCCAGCAGCTGCTGCTGCCCTCCCGTATTGCGCTGGCCTACGGTGGTGGTGGTGGCGCGCGGCTGCTGCGACCGATGGCGGGATCGGCCTCCGCTGTGTCTGGTGCTGCCAGTAACCTGCTCTCTGCAGCCTCGATTGTAGCGAGCACTAGCGTGAGCGGTGGTGGAAATAGCAGCGGCAACAACAACAACAGCAGCACTGCGACCGGTGCGGCTGCCACTGCGCTCGGCAAGGCAGCCGAGCGGACCGGCGTTAATGGTAAATTGGCTGGGAACGCGAGCTTGATGGGCGTTGCCTCACCAATTCTCGCAGCAGCAGCAGCAGCTAGTAGTATGGCAAGCGCCACCAATAGCACGTTGAATGTGAACAGCGGTGGCAACAATAACAGCTCCGCAGCAGCCGCGTCCACCGCCACCGTCCCCGCGAACCTTGGCGTCGCAGCAGGCGGCACGTCAACCGCCGTCACGGGCACGACGGCTGCCGGCGGTCCCACCGCGTCTGCTGGCACTGGTGCTTCCGCCCTTTACCCGTATCGCCGCCGTGCCGTGAAGCCGTTCTTAGCGGTGCTGCTTCCGCTGGGTGATGTTGCGGTGTGCGGGAGTGCGTTGGCCGGCGGTGGAGGTGCTGCCGCCGCCACTTCTGTGGTTGGGCTGGGTGGTGTGAGCGGTGGCGGAGGTGGAGGAGGGACGAACGTGACGGCAGCAGCGACACGCCGTGCTAATGGGAGTGGCAGCGGTGCCTGTGCTGCAAAGACCACCGTGAGTCTGGCGTCTGCGATTCGACTAGATCGTGTGCCTGTCTGCCTTCTGCCGCTGTACGAGCTGGCGCAGAGGACCGGAGACGGAGAACCCTCGCCAACGCAGCAGCAACAGCAACAGCGGCCGGATCAATCCCAGCGTCGCCTCGCGGCGGCTCCCGGCACGCTGCTCAGCTGCACCTCGCAGTTTGTGCGTGGCCGAGTCCTTCCTAGCTTTCTTCTGCCTGCTCGCCTCCTGGGTAGCGCCTATAAATGCGAGTGGGACGACGTCCGCTTCTTCACCGGCAAGTCCGCCGATGTCGCCCTGCACGCCAACGCAAAGCTCGCCAAGGCGATGCGTCTGCCTGACGTCAGCAACCTCTTCCAGGTCCTACGTCGCCTCGCGAAGGGCGTCTGCACGTCCAACGACGGAACGCTCTACCTCGGTGAGGTGCTGTGGCCGGCGTTGATAGAGACGGTGCGCGTACTGCGGAGTGCCCGGCTGCCCTTCTGGGCCGGCGTGGCCGTCTGCTCGTTGCTGCTGCCGAGCGTGCTTGAACAAGACGACGCGCAGCAGCGGCAGCGCGACGGTGCAGCCGCGGGTGGTTTCGTGAGCACCTCCGTCCACCGTGGTGCGGTGCTACTCACCTCGCTGACGGCGGTGGCGCAGGGCCAAGGCGAGCTTGGCGCAGCTGCGTTGGTGCGTCGGTGGCAGCGCAGCTTCGCCGAGCTGATCCAGGTGGTCACCTACGCGGAGCGAGTGCTGGCTGTGGCGCAGGAGTACACGCTGCTGTGCGAAGCGCGCCTGGTGCGCTGTGTGCTGCAGCGTGAGCAGCAGCAGCTGCCTTTGCGAAGCCCCAGTCGCAGCAATGCTGCTGTAGATGAGGGCAAGAACGCCTCTCCCCACAGCAAGGACGAAGAACGCGACAGACAATTGAACCCGCCGCTACAAGCCGCATCCGCGGATGAGCAGACGTGGGCGAGCGCCTGTGCTCCGCTCGCGCTCCCAGCCGAGATGTGCCGTCGCCTGCATGCTCCCATCAGCGTTTGTGCGGTATGCGGGCTGTCGCTGCTGCGTAACACCATCAAGCACACCGGCGTAGCGACGACTGCCGCCGCGTCTGTGGGCAGAGGCGAGGGCACTGAAGTGATGGCAGGGCGTGTGTCTAGGGCAGCCAGTCCGACAGCAGCAGCAGCGAAGCACGCGATGGTGCAGAGCTCGCTGCAGGCGCGGCGGGCAGAAGGCTGTCTGGTGGTCCAATGTGCACGATGCGGGCATGGCGGCCACGTGGAGCACATGAGCAGCTGGTGGAACGACCCCACCGTGCACTGCTGCCCCAAAGGTTGCGACTGCATTTGTGAGTACTGAAGAACGCGTCACCACACTCCTCTTTGCAGCGTGTGTGTTTGCCAGACAATACTGGTGGAATTGAGGTATTTAAAAAAAAAAAGTGTCGTCGTAAATTGACCAGCGGTGAGCTACACGCGCTAAAGAACGTAAAAAACAACGTGCTTTTCACGGATTTCACCATGATCGTTAGAGAAAACCCTGCGACTCATGGTTAGCTTGTCGCATGAGAGAGGGGCGGGGGAAGATGCTCTTTATCCTTTGTGTGCCCCTTATCCCCCCCCCCACACACACTTCATCTAATCTCCGCTCTCATTTTTTTTTTTTTTTTACTGGATCTCTAAACTGTTTTAGAGTTCGTTTGTTTTTATTGCGCTTTGTTTCTTTACCATAATCCAGTGCGTCGATATCTCACAGCAACTGAGCAGAGTCACTGCTGACTAAAAAAAAAAGAAAAAAGCACGTTCACTGTTGCAATGAAGCTCGCACATGTCGTGCTTCTCTGCGCCTCCACGGCACTGCTGTCCCTCGTCGCGTTGTTCTACCTCTCCGTCAACGACTACACCAAGATGCTCCCGCATCGCCCGCGCACTTACTCCGCTTACGACCCGCTGGAGCACTGCGTGACGAAGTTCGGCACGGTTCTCGGGTACGCCAATGGCGTCCCCGCTTTCAGCAATTGCATCTCCACCCTCAAAACGAGCTATGTCAACTATTTCAACCTCATGGACCCACTCGACGTTGGCCGCCGTGGCGACCCATCGGAGACCACGGTTGTGATGCTCGGCATGCGCTACACCGCGATGGACTTTTACATGCGCTGGCTGGCTTGGAATCGCGGGTTAATGCCACGGCTGGTGGAGGAAACGAGTCAGTTCTGGAAGGGGAGCAGCTTCTACAACCCTGCGAAGCCAGAGCAGAGTTGGGAAGCGGAGTACATCCCGAACTACGTGGAGGCGTCAGACATCGAGGAGTTGAAGTTTAACGCCCCGCGTAAGGCCGACGCGATTCTGTACAATCCCGACCAAACGATTCTGCCAGACGGGCACGTCGCTGTGATTGTGAAGGTCGAAGATGACGTGGCGGCCGCCGGTGGCCCAGAGAAGCTCAGAGAGCTGAAGAAGCAGCGCCTGCACCCCCGACGCGTCTACGTGGCGGAGCAGAATTTCAAAAATGAAGACTGGGGCGGCAAGAACTACACTCGCATCCTCCAGTTTAAGTGGCGTCGCATGGCGAGGGGATCGGCCTATGAGGGCTTCTTAGAAGACCCGGATGGATTGTCGATTATCGGCACGGTGCGCATTGGTAAGTCGATGCCGCTGCAGGAGCCACCAGACCCGTACGAAGAAACGCTGAACCAAAATGACGATGGTGACTTGTAAGCAGTGTTTTTATTTTCGTTTTTTTTGTTTTTCTGTTTCATTGTCACTTTCCCTTTTAAGATGCTGTTGTGTACAGCTGAGTATGCGCGGCAAGCTTTTTTTGCGGTGATGTAGGTTAGTACGTGCAGCGTTGTCACTCCCCGGCGCCTGTCCTCCAAAGCACTTTTTTTTTTTCAGCTATCTTTGTTTAGAAAACGCGAGCTTGAACCCCTTTTTCCCTGTGCTGCGTGATCGCACACACGCGAATAAATAATAATAAGGCTCTTTTTTTTTTTTCTTCTTCTTTTCTTAAAATGCATGGATCTCATGGTTGATAAAGCGAAGCGAATCACGTGGCGCAACAGTGTCGGTCGCTCGCAAGGTGGACGCTTTTTTTTTTTTTGCCTATCAGGACACTTCAGCTTTCTCCTTTTCTCCATCATCTATTCTCATTATTGTCACTTGTCACATAGGTTCTTTTTGGCGCCTGTTTGGAGCTTCATGGTTGGCGGAGGAGGGCTTTGGCAGCTTGAAGTAAAAGAAGAGAGGAAAAAAAAGGACTGTTTGTGACACACTCTGTGTTCTTTTTTTTTTTTTTTTTTGCTGTTGTTGTTCTTCCCCACCCTTTCCGAGCTTTTTTTGGTTTTCACACCCAGTCATCGTTTGTGTGTGTGTGTGTGTGTGTGTTGGGGTGAACACGGGGCTCATTTGCTTTTCCTGTTTTTTTCCCCTGCTCGCTTTAAAGCGAAACTGGCGCACACGTGGAAACAGCTCGAGGTCATTTATAGAAGGCGTCCAACAACAACAACGCATAGACATCATAGAACTCTGTGGTCACACACGCATAGAGACGTTACGCTACACCTAAGTAAAGGCGGGTCAAAGACAGAGCAATTGTTGAACATAACAGCCTTTCATAGCAGCTTTTCTTTTCTTTTTTTTTTTGTTGTTGTTCCTTTCTTTCCTTCTAATCACATAAGGAGTTTGTCGAGCGAGCACCATTCAAAGCAGCATATCTCGATGACTCCCTACAGAGCAGCACTGCTGCGCGTTGCCAGTGCTCTGCAACAATGGCACAGAGCGAGAGCTCACTTCTCCAAGACAGCCACCACCGTGCGTACGCTGCCGCGCGAACGGCCACTCTGGCGCTCCACCGCAGTCTTGTCCGTCTTCGCCGGCGGCCACGTGTCCCGTCATGGCGGACAGCTTAGTTCTGCCATGGCTCTGCAGCGTCGCCTCTACGCCACCACACCTCCCTCCGGGAGCGGCGGAGCAACCAACGGTGCTCATCATCATCACGGCGGTGATGGAAAAGGCAACAGCGCCACATCCGTGCAGAGCTCTTCCAGCGCCTCAGGAGCATCGAACAGCGGCAACAGCGCAAACGGTAGTAGCAGCAACAATAACTGCAGTAGTAATAGTAATGGCAGCAGCAACACTCCTTCCAGTGCAAGCAATGCTACGAGCAGAAGCACTAAACTATCTGCCGCGAAAAAGGTGAAGATCAAGGGTCGGAAGGGCAAGGCAATACGATGGGTGAAGCGGAAGCCCGGAACAAGCAAAACTGCTGCTGCCAACGCGGCGTCAGCCTCCGCATCGCCCGCCAACGCAGGAACAACAGCAGCAACAGCAGGTACTGCCTCTGGCTCTTCCGGTGGTGGTGGAAGCTCATCGGCGGGTAGCAACAGCAACAACAAGAACAGCAGTGGCGGCTCTGCATCTGGCGCAGGGAGAAGCAGCAGTGGCAGCCGCAGATCGTCGTCAGCGCGCACACGAGCAGCGGCACGTCGTCGTAAGAACAAGGTATGGCCGCGAGCTGCAGCCGCCGGCGCTGTCTCCTCGGCAAGTGCAGGGACGGCGTCGAGTGGCGCAAGCGGTGCAGGCAGCAGTGGTGCCCGCAAGAAGTTGCTGTCCAGAGAAGGCAGCCACAGTGGCAGCGGCCGTCGCAGCAACAGTAGCAGCAACAGCGGCCGTCGTGGTGGCAGGAGCAGTGAGTCATCATCCTCTGTCGTCGCCGCCTCCTCGTCTTCTTCACAGGTGATTCCGCGTTCCAAGAAGAAACACAAGAAGATACGCATCTGCGTGCTCAGCAGCAGCTACGACGGCGCCGACTCTGCCACCGCCAGCGTGGACAACTACTGGTGCACACCACAGCACTACATCAAAAAACACCGGCAGAAGTACACCTTCGCCGACGTCTCCATGAAGAAGATCGACTCATACCGCACGGTGCGAGAGCTGGTCACATCGCACAAGTACGACGTCTTTTTCAACTTGTGCGATGGTGGCCGCGATGAGAAGCGCGCGGGAGTGGACGTAGTAGAGGCGCTGGAAGAGCACAACGCCGCCTTCACCGGCACCGACTCCCGCAGCTTCGAGCCGAGCAAGATCGATATGAAGCTGATGGTGGGCTCGAGTGGGGTGAAGGTGCCGAACTTCGTGCTGCTGGACAACGAAGACGGCCTTGCAAAGAAGTGCCGACACCTGAAGTTTCCCGTCATTGTGAAGCACCTCTCCGGTTACGCATCGGTGGGTATTCACAAGGACAATAGGTGCGACAACCTCGACCAGCTCAAGGCAAAGGTGCGCACGTTCATTAAGGAGTACAACCACGCACTCGTCGAGGAATTCATCCGCGGCCGCGAGGGCACCGTGCTGGCCTGCGCCGACTCGGGCAGCCCATTCGGCGTGAAGGTCTTCAAGCCGCTCATGTTCCACTTTCTGCAGAACAACGACGACTTTGCCTATTTCGACAAGAAGTGGACGATGGAGTGCAACGACCAGGCGTACGGGTTCCTGCCCAGCTCCGACCCGGCCTACACGGCCATCGTCGAGATGGCACGGAACGCGTTCAAGTACATCATGAACGGTGTCGGCTACGGCCGCGTTGACTTCCGCATTGACGAGCAGACCGGCGTGCCCTGCTTTCTGGAGATCAACCCGAACTGTGGTATGTGGTACGCGCCAAAGGATGGGGGTGACTTTGCGGATGTGATGGTTGAGGGCGACCCGCACTGGAACCACGAGCGCTTCGTCGCCAACGCCGTCGCGCGGGCGCTCAAAGAGCAGGCGGCGCGCAAGCCCTGGTACTTCATCAGCCACGACCGCAACGGCCAGTTCTCCACCCGGGCGAGCAAGACGGTGCCGGAGGGGAAATGTCTCTTCGGCGACGCCGTCCATCCGATCCCCGTCGTGTCGAAGGCGCTATACAAGTTGGGTGAGGAGGAGCCGACGGTCGGCTGCGTCATCTGCCGCGGTGACGGCATCCACCACGCCGTGGCGCTGCGCCACTCCTGCGAGCCAAACATGCAATTTGTGCATGGCCGCACGCTGCTCTTCGCGGCGAAGCGGCAGATTAACGTGGGAGAGGAGTTGACGGTGGACTACGCCACGCTGCGCGACGAGTCGATGCCACACTTTGTGTGCAGTTGTGGCACACAAAACTGTCGCAGCGTCATTTTCCCGATGCCGGCGACGGCGCGCTCGGTCGAGGGAAAGGCGATGAAGCGACTGCTGCGCGAGAAGAGACGGGTCTGGCTGAAGGAGAAGGCGGACCGCGCGGCGGAGCGTATCTTGAAGAAACGCTCCTCCTCATCCTCATCATCGTCGTTGAGCACTAGCAATGGATCGTCGACAGGTGGAGGCAGCAGCAGCGGCAGTAATGGAAGCGGCGGCGCGTCGTCGTCATTTTCGGGCTCTAGCAGCGGCAGCGGAAACAGCAAATAACGTATGTGCGTGTATGTGTGTGTGTATGTGTTTGTTGCCTTTCTCAGTCTGCTGTCGTATGCTTCCGTTGAACAAAGCGTCCTTTGTTGTTGTTTGTTTGTGTGTTGTTCATGTTGTTTATTTATCTCTTTTTTTTTTGCCATGGTTGCCACTGTGACGCTGCGCATAGAAGACCGAGGGAAACGAGGGAATACACACATACGCACACACATATATATGTACTGATATGTATACATTTGTCTATAGTCACAGAACAGCATAAACGCACACGCCCGCATGTGTTGTTACGGCGCCTCGGGCGTGGAAAAGAGAATCCGTCGCTTTTATTAAGCTCTTCTTTTTCTCTTATAGAGTAAAGACCCTCAGTTGTTTTGTTTTTCTCCTCTTCGACCCCACACACACACACACACACCCTCCTGCACCTCTCTTTCTTCTTTACAGAACATGTGATAGCGGAGCTTTAAATATGTGTGCAAAGGAGCTGCTACGCCGATTCGTTAGATCTTTCAGTGGAGCAGCGGCGTATTCTCTTTTTTTTTTTTTTTCTTCTTGAATTGCTATTATAAGTGTACTTGATAGACGGCGTCGTCATGATCTCCTGTTTTTTTCCCCCCCCCCCCCTTTCTTCTTTTGTGCCTTCAATAAAGTCCCCCTCTCTCGTCTTTCTTTGCTCCCTTTTTTTTTTTTTCTATTGTTCATTCATCTCCCTTCGACATTTTCTCAACGGCGGCCTTCACTGGTCCTCAGTAACAAAGGTCTTGCTCTCTGAACACACACGCACGCACATTAACTTCACCCTCCCTTTGCTCTTTTCCCCACTTTTACCTTACCTGCACACATACCCCCACCATGAAGGTCACCGTTGTTTCTGGTAAGGACGGCGCTCGCAAGCAGGAGATCGAGCTGTCCGCCAACGCAACCCTCGACGACCTGAAGGCGGCCTTTCGCCCGCAGATGGATGTCAACCGCAAGTCCTTCAAGGTCGCTGGCCCGGCCGCCGCGGAGCCTGCTGCCCCGGCTGCGGATGGCAAGAAGCCGCGTCCAAACCTTATCACTCTGGGCGGCAACGCCACGCTGGCGAAACAGGGCGTGAAGGACGGCGGGGAGATCATCTTCAAGGACCTCGGCCCGCAGATCGGCTACCGCACCGTCTTTCTCGTCGAGTACGCCGGCCCGCTCGCCTTCATGCTGCTGTACGCGATGCGTCCTTCCTTCATCTACGGCTCCGCCGCGATGCCGGCCTACGGCTACACGCAGAAGCTCTTCATCGGCCTCTTCGCCGCCCACTTCGTGAAGCGCGAGCTGGAGTCCATGTTCGTGCACAAGTTCTCGCACCCGACGATGCCGATGCGCAACATCGTGAAGAACTGCACCTACTACTGGTCCTTTGCCGCCTTCATCGGCTACGTGCTGTGCCACCCGAGCTTCACCGAGCCGACCGTGGCGCAGGCGACCTTCGGCGCTATGCTGATGATCGTGAACGAGATTCTGAACTTCGCCGTGCACTACCAGCTTAGCACGATGCGCAAGAGCGACGGCGACACCACCCGCAACGTGCCGAAGGGCCCGCTCTTCGCACATGTGTCGTGCCCGAACTACTTCTTCGAGATCATGTCCTGGGTCGCCTTCTCCATTGGCACGAACCTGCTCTCGTCCTGGTTCTTCACTTTTGCCGGCTTCATTCAGATGCTGGACTGGGCCAAGAAGAAGCACCGCGGCTACGTCAAGGCGGACCCTGCCAACAAGAAGAAGGCCTGCATCATCCCGTTCCTTCTGTAAGTGCGTGCGCGTGCAAGATCGCGAAAGCAGCGACGCGCGTGAGGAAATGAGGAGAAACGGCGAAGACGAGAGAAGAAAAGAAAAAGGATAAAGATGGCGTACGCTGATAGCCGAGTCTTATTGATAGGTGGAGAGCGAAAAAAAAAAAAGGGAAAGGGAATGAAGAAAGAAATGGAGAAGAACAATACGAGAAGGGAAAAGGAAGTCACCGTGCACACACAAACACACAGCCACAGACACACGCCAACCGATGTGTGTGTGTATGTGTGTGCTTGTGTCCGCCTACCTTCTCAATTGTTGGGCCTCACTGTCTTTGTTGTTGCTGTTGTTGTTCCCCACCCCCTTTTTAATCTCGTTTTCCCCACCCCCCCCCCTTTTGTTGCTTGGAATGGGTCAGCGTTGGATTTTCTTCTTCTTCTTTTTTCCCCCCGTTTTCAAGCATCTCCTTTGTCATTCTTGTTCCGTTTTTGTTTTTGTTTTCGACCTACCGCCCATTTCAATATTTCTCTATATAGATATTTACGGATACAGAGGGAGAATTAACGCACGTTGGTTTTTCTCTTCTCTTCTTTTCTTTTCTTCTTTATAATCCGTTCTCGGCTTGCTATTCGCCAGTTGCTGCCTCTCATCTCTTTTATGATTGCCTTTTTTTTTTTTTTCGGAAGGGATTTTCAGCGCGACATGAAAGAGTGGACGAGTGCAACGTGCAAAGACCCGTGCATCACGGCGAGGCTTCCGAATGCGAAGGAAAAAGTGTCTTTTTTTGTTGTTTGTTTGCTTTTCTCTAAATAGAAAAAGGAAGTCTTAATTAAAAGCGGAATATGGAATATGGGTTTTTTTTGTGCTGTTGTTGGTGTTGTTGTTGTTTTCTTTTATTGGAGGGTTCCGTACACCTTACCCTCCGCGTCCACGCGCATACACGCACACATGAAGTCTGAAAAGCAATTCTCTTTATCGAAAACTGATTCCCAAGGTGTAGTTTTTTTTTTTTTTTACGTTGTCCGCCGACATTTGTGTGTACATGTGTGCGGGCATTGTTTCCCTTGTAGTTGTCGTAACTGAGGTTTGTTTAAGCTGAGTGAAGTGTGAAGCCTTGTCGCGCGAACGAGAAAAGAGGGAGACGCAGAGAGAAAGAAGCGATGCGAACCGCGGGAGTACGTCTAGCCACGGCATTTTTATCCTCTTTTGGTACGACCTTTTACCTTCTGTCTCCTCGTTTTTTTTTTTTTTAGTATACATGTTGTTGTTATTGTTGGTGGCCTTCGTTCTCTAGTGAACACAATGAGAAGCGTCGTGTGCTGCCACGGTGTTCTCACCCCTCCACTGCGTCTCTGGACAATACTTTCCTCTATCGTAGCCTTCATACGGCATTCACAAGAGTGCTGTCCCAAGCGAGTGCAGGTGATTTGAAAACACTGAGAAAATATGAGCGAGTAAGAGGAGTTGAAGAGCATGCAAGAAGGAAACAAATGTCTCTCATTCTTTTTTTTTTTTCTTTCGGGCTCCCATCAAAGGTGGAGGCTAGTTGTTCTTTTTTTTTTTTTGAGAAGAACGGCTTAGCCAAAAAAAAAAGGTTACTTTTTTTTTGTGTGTGTGTTTGTGCTATGTTGTGGTGTAACCATTGATTTTTGCTCTGGGCGAAGTGAGAATTGGCGATGTCAAGGTCGTTGAAGGTCTAGGCGCCAGATTGCAGCCGTGGCACTTTATTCGAGTCGTTGAAAGCTCTGCGCTTTTCCCCCTTTTCGTCGGAGATGTTTGATAGTGTCCTGCTGCTTCTCTTTTACGTACATTTTCTTCGTGTTTTTTAAGGAGTTTATTAATGGGGAAAGGAAGGGGACATGTAACGCCCCTTTTTCCAACTTCGTCTATTGTTACAAACACTGTTGTCGTTGTTGTTGTTGTTGTTTTGCTATGTCATCTTCTACTGTCCTCTCTTTTATTTCCCCCTCTTTACTTCCTCCTACTGTCTTAATTGTGTGTTTCTTTTCAGCACAGCTGCTGAAACGTCTCTCATCCGCTGTCACGGCAATCAACGCGAAAAAAAAAAAAATAAAAAAAAAAGGTAGTGCACACCAACCTTGCAAGGCCTTTTTTTCTACCTCTTTTTGTAATAAGCTGATGAAAAGCAGATCGTACGCCAGTACATCTAAAAAAGCGCACACAGATATCTTACTAAACCATAGAGCGTCAGCAACAGCACTCAGAGTCTCATAGGTTGGAAGAAAAGGGGGAAAAAAAGAAAAGAAAAGAGAAACACAACAGTCTGCATCCGACTGCTACTGTTGTTGCTGTTGCCGCTGATATTCGTGTTTTTCCAGTGAGACAGAGCGATGTCTCACGGTACCGATGACGCCACCGCAGAGTTCATGCGAAGTCACTTGGACGACGATATGGAGATCATTGCACAGCAGCCGAACCAAACCTGCATCCGCCCCTCCCTCTCACCCTTCCTCTCACCCGACGGGCTCTTTCAACTCCCCACGTTAGGATCAGAGACAGCCACCACTATCACCTTTGTGCTGCAAGTGATGTCGATCAAGGACGTGAGTCTCTCACGTGAGCAGCGCTGTCGGGCCATGGTGCGCGCTGCTGACCTCGCCAGCGGCCACAACGGCAGTAACGACAACAACAGCATGGAAGCATCAGCAGACGACGCGGCCGCCCTAGTGGACGCGACTCTGCAGGCGATGGAAGATCAGAACGACGAGGCGGCGCAGCAGCACGCACCACTGCGGCCTAGCGGAGGCCAATGGCGATGTCTGCGCCTCGAGCTCACAGACGGGTTCCAACGTGTCCTCGCAGTCGAGGATGCCTCCGCCGGCGCACGCCAGCAGCGCGGTGGTGTCTTCGCACCTGACGGACTGGCGCTTGGGTCGAAGGTGGTCGTCCGCCTCTCCAGCTCTGCTGCAGCCTCGACGTCATCGGTGCAGCACGGTATTCTGCGCCTGCACGCAGGCAACGCTGAGATACTTGGTGGTCGTGTGCGGGCGCTCGAGGTCTATTGGGAGGCACTGGCACGACAGCAGCTGGCGGCGAGTACAGGCCGACCTTCGCGACAGCAGCAGCAGCAGCAGCAGCAGCGCCAGCAGGAGCTCACGGCGGAGGCCCACATGCTGACCGGCGCGCCAACGCCTGCGACGCCTCCTGCACCTGTCGCCACACAGCGCTCCCCGCCTTCGTCTTCGCCCTCGCCGGCGGTGCAGCCGTTGCGATGCTGGCCGGCCCATGTCGCCCGGAATCCCCCGCAGACTCCCTTTGTGACTGTCGCCTTCATCACGGAGGTGGTGTCGGACATGGTGATCAACGAACCATTTTCCCCTCCTGCTTCACCTGGATACGGTGGTGCAGCCACCTTCACCTATGCTCTTCTCGCGCAGCTCTCCTCGCCAGACGCGGTGGAGCGTGAGACACAGCAACAGCAGCAAGAGGGAGATGTGACGGAGGACGACCATCTTACCGTTGACCTTGGTCACACGTGGCTGCGTCAGCTGGTCGGTATGCCAGCGGAGGACTTCCGCGCACTCTCTTTTTCCACCGCGCCAGCGGATATCGCCCGGCTGACGGCCACCGTCGAAGCGGTCGGCGCGGCGCTCGAGCAGTTTGGCAAAGGCCGCTTTACGCTGATGCTGCGTCCTAGTGATGGTATTGTGGAGGTAGTGAAAGTAGAGGCAGAGCGTTGAGCTTCTGCTCTCAATGAGGTGTTTTGTTTTGTTTTTTCTGCTTCGCCTTGAGTGTGCGCGTAGTCGAACCGCAACGACGTCCACTGCCTTGTCCAGTGTTCTACAAAATAAAACCGTAGAAAGCAAACGGCTTTTTTTTTTTGGAATTGTCCGAACATTAAAGAAAAAAAAAAGTAATAATGACACTTTATATTCGTTTGGAAAAAAGTGGTGTTTTACCGTTTATAATTGAAAAAAAAACTCTGTCACCTCTTCTTCTCACTTTTCCTTTTTTTTTGTTTTTTCACAACCTTCCAATTCACATGAACACGTTCGTTCACCGATTATTAAAAAAAAAAAAAAGAGCGGCTGGACTGTGTTTTTTTTTTTTTTCCCCTCCTTTATTTGGTTTTTAACCTATTCCATTTTTTTTTTCTTTGTTCTTTTCGCACTTCGGCCCAGAAAAGCGCAAGTCTCTTTCAGCTTTAGCCCATTACCGTCGATCTCGTTCCTCCACACGCTTCTTCACCCCTCTCAATCCCCCGTAGCAGCAGCAAAAAGCTAGCTCCTGGTGTTGCAAAGAAACACAAATAAAGCACACACACACACACAACTAAAAAAAAAAAAAAGAGAGAAGCAAGGGGAAAAAAAAGGCTGTCGAAGACATGGGCTGCGGCTACTCGACCTACTCAGCGCAGGACGACATTGTCTGGAAGTACGGCGGTCCGCCGGAGGAGCCGCTGAAGGCGTTGAAGATGTTCCCGAAGCAGCAAAACGGGCTGCTCTTCCGCCTGCTCTACGACGATGGTGAGCGCTGGGCGTTCTATAACGACACCCTCGAGTACGAGTTCCACATCCGCTACTACTTTAGCCGGGATAGCGACATCGAGGCACTGCACAACGCCACCCTGTCGGAGCTGGAGAACGGTAACAAATTAGTGGAGATCATCGTGTACCCGAAGGAGACGCAGGACTTTATCGTGGGTGTAGCGGGTAGCTACACCAGCACGATCGAGGCGATCCCCGTGACGGAGCGCTTCAAGTGGGAGAAGTCGAAGGACGCCTACGAGAAAAAGGCGGCAAAGCGAAAGAAGTGAGTGTTGTTGCTGTCCCTTTTTTTTTTTTTTTAGAGATGCGTGCTGGTATGTGGCGCTATTCGGGCCGAGAAAAGAAATAAAAACGAAAACCTGCACAAACACGCACGCGCGGAATATGAACGCAGTGATCCAGAACAATGTGAAGGCACAACCTAAGTAGTTTCTTTTATCATTTTTTTTTTCCTGACGTGAAGTCCTTTTTCGGGTACTTTTGGCTGTCTTTTTTCCCCGCTCTTCCATTAATGCGACCTCCGGTGTTGTTTTCTTTTTCTTTTTTGTGGCTTTTTTTAGATGTATAAGATGTGTATGCTGCGTGTGTGTGTGTGTTGAGATGGATGAGATCATAGTTTTTTTTCTATTTTTCTTTTTTTTTCTTTAGAACGATGCCTTTATTTACCGCGTTTTTTCCTCTCTGTTGTTGTTTGGTTGTTTGTTTTTATCTCTTTCTATATGTGCAAATCCCACAGTCGCTGCGTGCTAAAAGTACGGATCGTTTTCTGATGACGACAACTCCTTAGTCTAGCTTTGAAAGCAACAGAGAACCCTCGTTTTTTTCTTGTCTCTCTAGTAAACAGCGAAAAAAAAAAAAAGTAAGCTTGTGAGATGTTACGTGAATACAAGAAAAGATGAATGCTCAAACCTATTTTCACCGGGTACGGAGCACCCAGTTGAATGAAAAAAAAAACGCGAAAGAGTGAATGTCCACTATTCGCTTCATTGTCTACTTTTTCTTTTTTTTTTTCCCCTCTGTGTATTGTTGTTCTTGTTCCTTCCTGGACTTTTACATTTTGGTTGTTGTTGTTGTTGCTGTTTACCTGTTTTCTATATTGTGCCTATTCGCATTTGTTGGATAACTGCGTGAAGAAATAGTGTGCCTCGGTGAAGCCAGTGGAAAAGCATGTCGTGATTTGACACCATTAGCGTTGAACGAAGGGCAACAGACAAAAAAAAAAAAAAAGAACGGCTCTTTTTTATTTGCAGTGCACAATTCTTGTTGTTGTTGTTTTGGTTAAGTGAAGAACGATGGAGGTATTTAAAGTGGAAGAAGGCAGGATTCTCGTGCAGCGTGCCTCTGTCTGTTTCTCTGCGCTAAGTTTGTTATTGTTAATAGAACGCTAGCCACCATTTTGTTGTTGTTGTTGTTGTTTTCATGTCCTCTGTCAAACGGCGACAGCACACAAGCAACGCCGTTGTGGCTCTAGTTGGTATGAAGATGCCTACGTTGTGCTTTCTGTACTTGGCAAAATTGTCTTTTCTCTTTCCTTCTTTTGCTCTCTTCTTCTTCTTCACTGTTTCTTATTGTTATTTCACCTGCTCCGCGTTTCACCCCCGTTGACACACACATACGTATATATATATATATATATATATATATATATATATATATGCCTCTTTTCTTTTCTTCTGCTCTGGGTTAAATGTCTCCCCATTTTCTAAAAGCAGAGCAACTGGCTAACCTTCAAAGCTACGCGGCGTACGTGATTGTTCTTTTTTTCTTCTCTGTGTGTGTGTGTGTTTGTTCGTGTGCCCTTGACTAACGAAACAAAGGCTTTAAAACGGCTTGTCCATGAGGCACATCCTCCTCGTTCCAAAGGCGTCTCTGTGTCCAGCGGCAGCCGTTGCGTGCGCCGCTGGGGTGGTTTCTAGCTCCCTCACGCCAACGACAACATTGGCCGCCTTTACCTGGGCTGCCCGGTGGCAGTCGCAGTCACGGCCCTCCGGTGGTGGTGCTGGTGATCGTCGTGGTGGCAGCCGCAGTAGCGGAGCTAAATTAGCTCCCACCACCGCCAGCCGCGCAGAAGGGTGGGTCAACCCTGTGATGAACTCCACAAAGGATGGCGAGCTCAGCTTCGGCACGCGCGTCGCCATGCGTGACGACACCGTCATTTTAACGGATATCTTCAAACATGTGCCACAGCAAGGTGCCATCTCCATCAAGTCCCTCTTCTCTGCATTGAACGAAGATGTGCAGGAGGCGCTGTGCGAGAAACACGGCGGCCTGCACAACTTTTTAGAGCAACGCAAGCAGATCTTCATCGTTCGCCCACACCCGACAGACGGCGTGTTGTACGTGGTGGGCAACCCGCTGGTGGCGCAACAGTACGCCACGCGTGAGTTGCAGCGCAAGACGATGCAGCACATGATGGGCCTGGATGATGAGGCGTCATCGCAGCAGCAGCAGCGCCGGCCAGGCAATAATTTCGGCTCTCGTGGCGGTGGTGGCAACTACAACCGCAACCACAACCGACGAGACAACAACAACAACAGCGGTGATAGGCGCGTTGATGGTCAGGGACAGGGCCGCTATCAGGGCAAAAATGGCAGCAGTCGCAACAGCAGCGGCGGCGGACGGGGCGGCGACGCGTACGGTGGCAACGACCGTCGCCGTCCGCCGCCGTCTCGCGAGGATCGGAGACCCTTCGGGGGAGGAAACAGGTCGAACAATAGTAGCAACCACTACAGCGGTCCCCCGCCGCCTCGTGAGCGAGGGCCGATGGGTTCACGCCAACAGTCTTTCGGCACGCGGAGCTAAGAGCCCACTGCTGTGCGGACACTTGCGCAGCGCGTTGTACGTGCCATGTTTAGTGACAGACTGACTTGACAAATAACCGTTGTCTAGTGCTGTTTCTGTTTTTGTTGTTGTTGTTTGCTTTCAGCCTGTCTGCGTTGGCTGTAGTGGTGGTGATCATCCTGCATGCACTGAACAGATATAACCAGTTCCCAGTGCTTTGCTTTTTGTGTTGTTTTGTTCATTTTAACATGCTTCTCAGACTTTTTTTTGTGTGTGCTCGTGTTTGCTTGTATGATTGCGAGGTGTGCGTGACTTTTTCAAGCGCTGCTGGTGACTTACCATACTGCATCGCGTTGTTGTTATTTTCTTTGCTGGTGTTCTCGTCCAACGAGACGAGTGTCATTCTCTCACAAACTGCCACAGCATTGTACCCTGTTCTAGAAGATCTAAACTAAAGAGAAAGAAAAAGAAAAGAAAATGTGCAGGTGCTTGCCATATAGATGTGCACCTTCGCGCGCGCGTGTGTGTGTGTGTGTGCCTTCTTCTAGCACCACGTAGTGTACACCGGAGGCTCCACTCATCCTGGAGGCGCAAAAAAAAGGTCGTAGGAAAAGAAGGGAGTTGTTGCTGTTTTTTCCCTGCAACTGTTCCTGCCTACTCCTTTGCGAAACGTCAAAAAAAAAAAAAAAAACGTTGTGCATCCGTTTTGGAACACGTTTCGTTTTCTTTTTCGTTTAGTAGTATTATTGTTATTAGTGTGTCATGTACGCATGGGCTTTGAAAGGCTTAGCAAGAGCTTATTTAAAAAAAAAAAAAAGAGCTTCGTTATTGTTTATTGACGCTCGTGTTCGAATTTGTTTCCGTGTTTCTCCTTTTTTTTTTTTCGTTCTCCCTCCCTCTTCCCCTTTTCTTCTTACTCACAATTAGGTGGCATAACCACTGTCCCTACCACACCGCAGCAAGCACACAACAACAAAAAAAAAAAGGGGGTTTTGCAAAAGAGAATGTTCACTGTGTCGCGAAAGCTACGAAGGACGCCGCTTAACCTGCACAACGGCCTCCTTCCGGCTCTCCGCCTTTCGCCATTTCTTTCACAGAGAGGGGCGACGCCAAATCACACATTGGTTACCTCCATCCCTCGTCACAGTAGCAGCAACGCCGCCTTGTCCTGTCCCTCCCGCAACTTATTTGTATCGTCTATACGATGGCAGCAGCAGCAGCAGCAAGGACAGCGACCGCCGTCGCCATCGTCTTCTTCGTCGGAACTGCCCTCCATCGAGCCCGTCCTGGTGGAGCTGCGCAGCATCGTCACGAGCCGTTACCCGCTCGGGGAGCTCTACCGTGCTCTCAGCCCTGAGTCACGCAAGATCCTTGTGACGCACAAGCTTCCCCTTGAAGAGCTGCTGCTGCACCTGCCGAACAACTTCGTCCTCTTTCGCTCACGTCTGACGGTAGGGAGGGCGGGGAGGAACGCAGCGAATAGCGGCGGCAGGTCGTCGGTGCTGCTCGTCAGTCCACCATACCTATTACCGCCGGGCGTGCAGCCTCTGCGACTGCCTCCAGACGCAAAGCCGCTGCCGGCGTTGGCGCAAATCTTCAAAACGCCAGATGCATCGACGACCGGCAGCACCGCAACCTCAAACGCAGACGTCGCTACTACTGATACAGTCACCAACAGCCGTGGCACACATCCTTCCAACGTTGGAACTGGATTTGTAGATTCCTACTGCACCACGCTGGATCGCATTCAAGAGGTGCTGACCTACATTCCAAACGAGTGGACAGACTTTTCAAAGCTGCCGATCTCGAAAGAGGTGAAGATGCGCTGCATGGAATACCCGTCTGTGCGGCCGTCCGTTTTCTTTCTGAAGCATCCGAAGTACTTCGACATTCGCACGCAGTCCTCCAAAAAGCACTGCTTCGAAGTGCGGCGATCGCTGGCGCTCCAAAAGCAGCTGCAAGGCGTAGTACCACCCCCCAAGTAGCCACTGGCAAGCACTCACCCTATTATTATTATTATTATTATTATAAGGGCCTCTGTTGCTTAAGTCACCATCAAGTGCAGCTGCGTGCCGTTTTGTTTTTTGTTGTTGTTTATTATTCTCCTCCTTATTGCCTATATGTATGAGTGCGTACGTGTCCTTGTGTAGTCGTTGATAACCATAGACAGCACCGAAGTGTTTTACCTTTTTTTTTTTTGGAGAGTGGTTCACAATCGCGCAGAATAAATGAAGATAATACAAACTGGCATTAAAAAAAAAAAAAAACAGCATCTTTCCCTCCTCACACCGGCATTGTATTCATCTTGTTTCAGGTTGTGAAAAACAGCCCTGTGGAAGAGTAATACACGCAATCCCGCCCTTGCAGCGCGCTGCATGATTGAGCAGTAGCCGTGCGGAGTGTCGTGCACAAATGTGTGTGTGTGTGTGTGTATGTGTGTGTGTGTGTGTGTGTTTTGTTGTTGTTGTTGAAAATGGATGGAGGAATCTCACCGATTGTAACTTGAAGGATGATCTGCGCCTTTCACTGCTCTGGGACTGGCGTGTTAGCACGCAGTTACTTTTTTTTCTGGTTCTTCCTCCTCCCCTTTTTCCTCTTCCCAATTGCGCATCGGTTTTTTTTTTTTTGTATATGTGTCCATGTCTGTTGTTATTACTCTTTACTGCTCGTTGCACATGTTGGATACGCTTGTGACTGCGTATTCAGCAGTTTAAATAAAAAAAAGAAGGAGAACGAATTCAGCACAGTAGTCGTGCTGAGCACAAAAGAAACGACTGTCGTTGTTAACAGTTTTTTTTTTTTTTCCTGAGGGAGCAAACACATTGTTGAGTGAACGTGTGTGTTTTTTTTTTTCTTTATTATTCTCTACGCCTGTCTCTTCCCCCCCCCCTCCTCGTCGCTCAACAAAATGTCGGGTGCAGCAGAACCGAATGCGGTCGTCCCTCCGTGGTGGTGGACGCACGACAGCCTGGAAGACGCTGCGACACCGCTCGACCCAACTGCGGACGACGTTGCTGCCGACTGCCTGACGGCGATCGCACTGCAGACGGCGCAGCACACTGTCGCCCATCGCGAACTGCTGCGTCAGTACATCTTCTCATCTCAGCGTGACGAAGCAGCTGTGAGCGCCACTGCGACGACGCCGGCCGCGGTGGCGGCGGCGGAGGTATACGCGGCACTGAAATGGCACGCCGTGTTGCCCGCGCTGCTCGGCCAGCTGCGCAAGGCGATGATGCGGGCGTGGGAAGAGCGGGCCGCGGAGCAGGCAGAGGCGGCGGTGGCCGTGGTGGAAGGAGCCAACCCTCTCCACGAGTCAAGTCAAAGCCACTTGAGCAGCTCAATAGCCGTGTCCTCCCACATTTCGTCGCCCTTCTCCCCCTCGCTGCCTTCGTCCGCGCAGGAGGCTACGACGACGACGGCGGCGACGGCGGCGGCGGCGGCGTGTGCCGATCCGGTGCTGTTGCGCCGTCTGCGAATGCTCCAGCAGCAGGTGTACGTCGCCTTTTTGAAAGCGGTTCTGCAGGGGCTGGCCAACGGTGCGCAAGCGGCCGTGCTGCTCCTCGAGAAAGAGGGAGCTGAGTCGCAAACAAGGGCGGAGGAGGGGCAGGCGCACCAAGTTGACACCTCGGCTGCGACGGCGCGGGTGGTGGCACTGCTGCTAGATGGACTGCTTGCCCGACTGATGGAGGCTGCCACGATGGTTGCCTCTGCGCCGGCGGCTTCCACGCTGCAGGAGGAAGCGCCAAAGACGCATCGCGATCACCACGCCGGGCCCTCCCCCTCCGCGGCCCACCTCGGCAGCGCTGTGAACGACTGGTTCACAGGAATGATGCCCTTATATCTGCGTGCGGCACAGCGAAACGCGCAGGTGGCCGCTAGCGCCGCTGCAAACGGCAAAGAGGAGGAGAAGAAAGAGGAAGTGAACTCGGCGCCGACGCGCTCCTTCATCCCTTCCCCTGCGCTGTGCATCGTCAGCTACGTTGGAGTGTTTGTGCAAGACGCGGGGTTGCAGCTCCTGGCCTCCGAGCAGGCGGCGCAGCTACCTCTTTTTACTAGTGTGGTGCATCGCGTCTTTCTCGCGGACGTGCAGCGGCGCTGCGAAGCGGCGCTGACCTGTGCATCGTCGTCCTCGTCGTATGTGTCGCTTGCAGACGCGGCGGCAGCGCATGTGGAGTCGGCCAGCGCGTTCCTGCAGCACCTCACCAACGCGCAGCTGTACAGCGAGGGACACGGTGCGGAGTTGGAGGACGACGACTGTACCGCGTGGTTCCACGCGCCACCCGCAGTGCCACCGCTGCTGATGGCAAGCACAAAAGCAGCAGGCGGCATTGTTGCCGCTGCTAACAGCGGAGAAGGTGTGCAGGTGGACTACAGCGTGGCCTCGCTGCTGGCGCTTACGACGTACTCGGTGTGCAGTCTGGTGCTGTCGCAGCTAGAACGGTGGTGGACGGCGTGCCGCCGGCTTCTCTGGAAAGCCCACTCAGCTGCGCTGCCATCCACCGACAACGATAGAAGTGCACAGCAAGAACACAAAAAAGGCGAAGAGGGCGAGGAAACTGGGGACGAGGCGACGAAGCAGAAGCAGGCGACACAGGCTCAACGTGACGACGGGTCGCTCAAAAAGGCAGTGGAGGCGTGGTTGGTGTTACGGCGACAAGCCTTGACTGCCTCAACGGTACTTGGCCAGTACGCGGAGACAACGCTGCTGCAGGTGCCGTACGCAGCCCTACTCACCCGGCTCTTCTACGCAACAACGGTCAAGCAGGACCTCGAAAAAGGCGACCTCTCGGCGAAGGCGTGGAAAGCGTGTCTTCGCGAGCTTCACAGCGCCACTCGAGCTGTCTACAGTCATTCGTGCAGCAGCAGCAGCAGAAAGGACAGCACAGCCACGCATGTTGCGTCAACAACAGCAGCAGCAGTCAGCGACGCATCCTCGCGACCATTTCGGCAGCACTTCCGTAATGCTGGCCATCTTTCATTTCCCACCGCGAGTCTTCTGCGCGTGCCGACGGTGCTGTCGGAGGCGGCGGTGCGCGGCTTCCTGCCGTCCGTCGAAGGCACTGATGCGCACCAGCCAACCTCCAGCGCCGACGTCACGCCAAAAGTACTTCCCTTGGCCTTCTCGCTACTGCACCAGCCTCTGGCTGTACTGCAGGACCGCGTGCTGCTGATGCTGATGGCGCCTACTGCCGTGGTAAATCAACAGCGCGTGGACTCGGTGGTGGGGGAGAAAGGCAGTGTAGCCGACAAGCCCGCAGCCACAAGCCCCGACGCAGGTTCTATCCCGCCTTCGTCCCAGGCCGTTGCTGCCTCTGTCACGTCGGCCCGGGCACGAGCAGCGAGCGACCAGCCCATGTCGGCCCCTCAAATTGTCGAGCTGTCCTTTCCGCGGCACTATCGGCTGTTCCACGCGATGGACCTCGCAATGCAGTACGCTGTGCTTCGCTCGCAGGAACTGGCGGACGCGGCTGCAGACGCCACAGCGAATGCCTGGGTGGCGTCCAGCGTCGTGCCTGCCCTTTTCGGCGAGTTCTTTGGTGCGGCGCTGGACGAAGCCTTCGTGATGCGCATGCGCACGTCCGCTGACGAGGTGTCTGGGAGCGAAATGCTCATGTTTTTCGCCGCCGTCTTCCGCACCTTGTCGGAGGACACCCTCCCGTGCCTGCGGGCCGCCCTCGTCACTTTTCTCGGACACGCCGGCGCGGGTCTGCTCCCCTACATTCGTTATGGCATCGTGGATCAGCAGCGGTACGGCCTTGCCACCTTCTTCCTCCCACCGTTGCGCGCCCTTGGCTTGGACTACAGCACCGTGGAGGAGACGGACATCAGCCTCGCGCTGGGGGGCAAGCCGACCTACGCGGCGGCCATGGCCTACGCCTGGGAGCTGCCGCGGCTCTTCTTCTGGAGGCACGACGCGACGCCGGTGGCCGAGGTGGCCTGGCACGCCCACTCAGCGGCGCAGCAGTACCTATGTGAGCTAATGACCCAAGTCTCACCGGAGCACTCCGCTTTTATGGACATCCTGCTGGAGGCAGGTGCAGTTGCTCACCAGCGGAGCAGCAACTCCTCCAATGTGAGTAAAGGGGCGCGTAGTGCGACGGCCAGGGCGTGCGGCGGTCCCCATGTGCAGGCGGTGGCAATAGACGCAATGACCGCCGTTTTTCTCGGCATCTGCCGCTGGTGTGGTGCACAGCTCGCCACCGCCTCGCCCGCCTTCCCACGCGAGACGATTCGCACTGCCCTGACGGCGCTCTGCGCACCGCACGCAGCCCCGCATCCGTACTTGCGGCGGTTGCAGGCCCAACTGCGCGATGCCACGGGCGTCAACGGAGACGGCGAGGGTGCGGAGAGGAAGACGGAAACGACAGCCTGTGCCGCTCGCGTGGCGGATTGGATTTGGGCATGTTCGTACGACGCGGCGGCCCCTGCACACCTGCAGGCATGTGCGAAGCACCTCCTGCGTGACTTCTCCGCCCAGTTTGGCCAGCGCGCTCCAATAAAGACAGTGCTGGGAATTCGAGCAATGGTGGAGCAGAAAATGAAGGTCGAGGAGGCCGTCGAGGCGGCGGCGACGTTGCAGGGGCTGGCCCGCGCCGTACGCGACGACGTCGCGGCGTTGCTGGCCATGCAGCAAAAAAAGGAACAAGAGGCGTTTGCCAAGGCGGAGGCCGATAAAAAAAAGGCAGCGGCGGCTGCAACACAGGCCGAGGAGGAGCCGAAGGGTAGAACGCAGGAGAGCCCCGAAAACAACAACAACAACAACAACAACAATGAAAAAGAAGAAGAAATGCAGAAGCAGGCAGCAGCGGTGCCGTCGTCGTCGACTTCCGCGGTAGAGGAAGCCGCAAAGCAGCAGGACGAGGACGTCGCCCGCAATGCAGCCTCTGCAGCACCGCCTCCACTGGCGCGGTGGCTCGCATCCGCGGAGCTGCGTCGCTATGTGGACCAGCTGCTCCACGCCCTCGTCGCGCGAGCGCGTCTCTCGGTTGTCGATGGCGCCGTCAGCGCTGTCGCCCTCGCCCACGTTATTCGCGCGCTTAGCGATCCGCAGTTGCCACTGCGGATGTCTCCGCAGGACCGGCAGCGGATGTGCGAGCGCTTTGTCTTTACTTTGACCAGTTCGATGCCTGACCTAACCCGCGTGGAGGCGGCCTCGTGCGCCTGCAGCCTTCGCCTCGTACTCGATAACATCGTGCTGCCCTTCAAGAAGAGCTTCTTGGAGAAGACGGCGTCGCTGCGCATGTTCCACGGGTGCTTGTCGGACAGCGAAGCGGACGCCTTCAAGATGGTGCAGCACACCTTAGGCGACATCGTCACTGCCTTCCAGAAGTGCCAGCCCGACACCGGCTCCGTCTCTATCCTCAACGACTGGCGGGCCCTCCTGCTGATCGAGCACACGGGCTCTTCCATCTCCCTGGTGCGCAGTCTGCTGGAGAAGACGCGTGTCACGATCCGCAAGACGGTGCTGAGGCGCAAGGGTGGCGCGTCTGTGGAGGCGCTGCACGAGCAGCTGCTGCGCATGGAGAAGGAGGCGGCGCACAACGACCGCGGCGTCGCAGACGACGTCCTTCACCTCTTTACGCACAATCCGCCTCCGCCACCCTCGCTGCCCGCGTCGCCAGCCTCGGCCGCTATAGCCGAGATGGCAACCAACGGCAGGGACGAGAACAACAACAACAGCACCAGCAGCAGAACTCGTCGTCGCCGGAGTCGCGAGCGATCACGAAGGACACGGTCTTCTGCGGTCGTGTCACTTTCCCCTGAGGTGCCCAGGGCGGAGGAGGAGGAGGAGGCGAGTGATGAGCCGCGGAGGGACGGGCGAAGGAGAAAGCGCGACGGGCGACGCCTCAGGGGAAATCTGGAGAGTCGCAAAGCGCCTATGATGGCCACCGCGCAGAGCACCAGCAGCAGCAACAACCGTAACAATAATGGTGGCAACAGCGGCCGTAGCACCAAGTTCGCGGAGGAACAGAGGCGGCGGGACGACGGCCGGGACCGCGAGGGTGGGGAGGGAAGCCGCAGTGTGCGAAAGCGTGAACGCGAAGGCGACAGCGCCGGCCGCAACGATGAGAGGCGGCGCCGTAGACGATCGGAGCGCGGCCGCTCTGGCCGCTCTGATCGCCGTCGTCACTAGCGTGGTCAAGAATTGAGGAATACGGCGGAGACGTAATCAGGAGGAGGAAGAAGCTCTGTTGCTCATGTTGCTGATGTTTTCAGCGTGTATAGCAAATGAGTACCTGCTCTTGGAGTGCTCTTTTGGTTCGTTGGTTTCGGCTGCTAGGTGGAAGAAGAACTTCCTCCTTATACGTCTATGTGTGTGTGTGTGTGCGTGGAGTATAGTATCTAGTGCGAGTGGGAGTCGAGTGTTCTCATCGTAGTTGATGCGACTAAAGGCTGTTGAATTGCAGATTAAAAGAAGAAAGACCGATTTGGTGACCGATCGCTGCGCGGCTCAAGCGCTGACGTTAAGTGAGGAAAGGAAAATGAGTCAGGTCATTTTTCTCTATACAAAGAAGAAGAAAAAAAAGAACAATAATAATAAAGGCTCCATAGTAGGTTGCTGTGGTGGGCTTTAAAATTCTGCCAATCGGTTTGCTCTTTGTTGGCTTGTTTCTGTTATTGTCGTTGTGATGGTGGTGGCTGATTTCTCACTCAAGCTTTGACATCAATTCACTGCGCTCCCGTACTCCGACTTCTTTTCTATCTCTGCTTCTCTTCTTTCTTTGGGGGTGGCCTCGTTATTCAAACAACTAGCTTTTACTAGAATTGTGCTGTGTATCTTCTAAGAACATACATTTTTTAACAAAAAAGCTCCTTTTTTTCTGTTCTCAAGCTCAGCTCTTGATCCGTTAATACCTTCAGACACCAAGGAATCGACTTTAACCCTTTTTTTTTCTCCTATTATTATCTAAATCATATCCAACATGCGTCGCTTCGCCTCCCGTGCCTCCTTCACAGCCACCTCGGCCGTGGCTGCCCGCTTTGCCGCGACGACGATGACGGTGCGCGATGCCCTGAAGTCCGCCCTCGATGAGGAGCTGGCCCGCGACGAGAAGGTGTTCGTGCTGGGCGAGGAGGTCGGTCAGTACCAAGGTGCCTACAAGGTGACGAAGGGCCTCGTCGACAAGTATGGCAAGGACCGCATCATCGACACCCCGATCACAGAGCACGGCTTCACCGGCATGGCCGTCGGCTCCGCGTTCAGTGGCATGCGTCCTGTCTGCGAGTTCATGACCTTCAACTTCGCCATGCAGGCCATCGACCAGATCGTCAACTCGGCCGGCAAGGGCCTTTACATGTCGGGCGGTCAGCTCAAGTGCCCCATCGTCTTCCGCGGCCCGAACGGTGCGTCGGCCGGTGTAGCTGCGCAGCACAGCCAGTGCTACGGCCCGTGGTACGCCTCCGTGCCTGGGTTGAAGGTGTTTGCGCCGTACAACTGTGAGGACGCGCGTGGCATGATCAAGGCCGCCATCCGCGATGACAACCCGGTCGTCGTTCTTGAGCACGAGCTGCTGTACGGCGAGTCCTTCCCGGTCTCTGACGAAGCAGCGGACAAGGATTTCGTCATCCCGTTCGGCAAGGCCAAGATCGAGCGCGAGGGCAAGGACATCACCCTCATCGGCTTCTCAAAGGGTGTGGAGCTGTGCCTGAAGGCGGCGGAGAAGCTGGCGCAGGAGGGCATCTCGGCCGAGGTCATCAACCTCCGCTCTCTCCGCCCTCTTGACCGCGAGACGATCTTCAAGTCGATCAAGAAGACGCACCACGCCGTCACTGTAGACGAGTCCTTCCCGGTGTGTAACATCGGTGCCGAGATCTGCGCCTGTGTGATGGAGAGCGACACCTTCGACTACCTCGACGCGCCGATGGAGCGCGTGTCGTGCGCTGACTGCCCGACGCCGTACAGCAAGGAGATCGAGGCTGCATCGCAGCCGCAGGTGGCCGACGTCTACGCGGTTGCCAAGCGCGTGCTGAGCTAAAGTGTCTCGCGACGTGTAGCAGTTGTGAAAAAAGAGATGTGAAGAAAATGAAAAATGGCAGTTTTTTCTATATTCCCTCTTTTTTTTTTTTTTTTTTTGTGGTCTCGCGCGCCCAGCGTTTTTTTTTTTTTAGCTTCGTTTTTTTTTTTCTTTTCGGGTTTTTTTTTCCCCTTTTCTGGCCCTATGTCGGCTCCAACCACTCCGTTGCCTTCTTTTTTTTTTTTTTTCCTCTGTACACAGTGTTTTACCTGAGTATGTACCTGTGTGTGTGTGTGTGTGTGTTTGTTTGCTCCACGATACGACGGCGACATCTGCCTCTATTCTCCTATTTTCTGCCCTCTTTTTTCTTTTTTTTTTTTTTTGGATGTTAATCCACCATGGCGGAGACAAGAGAGGGAGCGGATGAAACCAGTTCAATTTCAGCAGCAGACGGAGTGGCTGCACAGGGGAGAAGCAGCGTGTGGGACCGAGTTGACGGCGAGTTCAAAAGTAGCACAATAACAAAAGAGGGAAGGCAGAAGGAAAAAAAAAAAAAGAGAGAGAGAGGTGGAGGCTTTTATACGGATATATATATATATATATATATATATATATATATGTAATGTGCGGCCGACGTAACGAAGTTGCGGAGCACGACTCTCCTCAAATCCTGTTCGCCCCTCCATTGTTCCACCTCCTTTGTTAACTTTTATTTCTTGTTTGTTTGTTTGTTTGTTTCCTGGTTTCTTTATTGAGCCTGTTCTCTTTTTCTTTCTCTCCTATTTCTCCTTTGATGTTTGTTCGTTTTCCTTCTGGATTGCCTCCAACCCATATTAGGAAAAAAAATAATAATAATAAAGAGAGGACAGAAAAGGAGCTGTCAAGACTCTTTTCAAAGCCTGTATTCGACGTCTTGGTTGTCGCTTTTGTGTTTATGTGTCTTTTTTTTTTTTAAGTTGTTTGTGTGAGTGTCCGTTTATTTGGCATCTAGCCGTGTTTAATTCTGTAAGTGGAAAAAGGAAGGCGCATCCCAAATAATCAAAAAAAAGAAGATAAGGGAAAGCGATAGTGAAAAATCAGCGTACTTGAATGATGTTCTCCGCCCTTAAGGAAACGATGCTGAAATAATTGGTGAGGCAACGCGTGGAGGAGAAGAGTAGGGGATACAATCTCGCTGCCTTTCCTTCGTCTCCCCTTCAGCTGCATCTTTGCTGACGCTTAGTGTTTTTTTTTCCCCTCCTGTCTTGTTGTTGTTGATTGCGTGTTTCATTTGTTCTGTTCTTTCTTTGTTTTGACTAAGTAGGGACTGATCTTTTCATTTGTTTTTCTTTCCTTTCTTTTACCCGAGTTGCCGTGATTCCTTTCCAGCTCCGTTTAGCACACACACACACATACACCTTTCCTTCGTTTTCCTCTTCTCTTTTTCTCGTCCGTATATGTGTGTGTTGCCTTGTACAGCATCTGGGGAAAGCCGCAGCGGTTGAAGGGCAGTCCGAGAGAATAGGAAAGAAAAAACGAAAAAAAAAGAGAATCTCAGTGTGCATGTATGTATGTGTGGCTTTTTTTTTTTTTTCCTGGAAAGGTGCGTTTAAATGATGCCTACTAACTCGAGAGAGAAAAAAAAAAAAAACGCATCACAGCAACGATGTCTTCGAAGTCTAGGATTTGCCAATCAAAGACTCCACTCTTCCCCATACCTCGCTACTTGAGCAGAATTACTGCTGCTGGCACACGTTTGGGTGACATCGTGGACGTCAAAGACTCCGCAGAATCGCAACGGAAAGGGGAGGGCGCCCAAAACCGAAGTTGCAGCGTTGTCAGCGCAGCTTCATTAAACGATTCGTTGTCTTTCTTTCTTTTTTTTTTTTTTCTTCCCCCACCCCCTTTCTCTCCGGCGCTGTTGAACGGACGAGCCTTGTTGAATGTCTGTCAGAATCTCGTTTCGCCTCCTGCAGCGTCACCTGCAAGTAAGCCAGCTGCTTGATATTCCCACGAGCGTAGCAAGCGAGCATGATTGGAGCAAATATCTGTGTTTCATAACGCCTTGTCACTCTTTTCCCACACCTCTCTTTACCTTTTCATCCTTTTTTCTCCTTTTTCCTACGTACGAAGAGAAACACAAAGGATCTTTGCCAGTGCAGCCAAGATTTGTCCTTTCTGTGTATGTGTGTGTGTGTGTGTGTGTGTGTGTGTGTGTTTCGCAAAGCCTATTCATCTTTCTTTTTTTTTTTTCTTTTGAGACAGCACTTCTTGTTGCGCCATGCTCACACAATACCTGCGCAAGCGCGTCTCCGTTGTCACCGTTGACGGACGCAACCTTGTCGGGGTGCTGCATGCCGCCGACCAGCTCATGAACGTCGTCCTCAGCTCCTGCGTGGAGCGCATTGGTGCGCCGTACGACGACGTCGACGTGGCCGGAAACGACGACGACGAGGAAGACGGAAACGCCGCACCGTCCCCGGCGTTCAGCCCGATCGAAGAGGCAGCGCTAGGAGTGATCATGCTGCGTGGGGCAGACATTGTTTCGATTGCTGTGATCGACGTCTACGAGGAGGCTGGCACGAATGTGAAGGAGTGGCGAGGACGCGACATGCCACCCGTGGCCTCCACCATTGCCAGACCGTGAAAATCCTTCGTTGTCTCTGCTGTGCCCTCTTAAGATACCACACGAATAAACAGGGGTGGTGGGCTTTTGTGGTGGTAGCCTCTACGGTACTTATTCAAGAGGCGAGAGCCTCTTGGAGGATCCTCGTCACCGTGTAAAAAAAAAAAAAAGAGGGGAAGCGTGTTGCATATCTGGCAAAGAAAGGAGTGTGTTGAGTTATTTTTGCGGCTGGGTCCTGTCGAATGACTCTGCTGTTTGTGTTGTCTCTGTTGTCTCTTTGACCCTGGTGTCGTCTCTCTCTTACGTGTGTTTGTGTTTTCGTTGTTGTTGCTGTTGCGTGTCACGCACACATTCTTTAACCTCTTTTTTTTTTCCTTCCTTTCCTTCGATTGGCTTGTTTTTCTACAAGGTCGCATCAGCCGTTAAAAAAGGCAGCACGAACCGCTGTGTTGCGCCTGTCTGCTGCTGCTGCTCGTGTGAGTACCGCAGCTGTATCTTCGTTGACACACAAACACACACATTACTCACATACACATTCAGATGCACACCGGCGCACAGCAGCGCTACTACGATGTCCTCCGTCGCGAGGATCACAGAAGGCCACCCGCGGCGGCTTCGGTAGGTGGATCCAACAACGGCTCCACCCTCGTCTCCGCCTCCTGTCTCGCCTCCACGACAAGTAAGCGTGACGGGGCGCAGCGCATAGACGCGGACGGCAGCGCATGTACCTCTGCTGACGCCTCCGCTCACCTCTGGGACCCGATCGAGCAGCTTCGTCTTGACGCGACCACCGTTGTCGCCCTGCGCGAGCTCGTGTGCGACCACCGCGGCCTCACCGCCCTGCACCCAAACTTCACGCGATTTGAACAGCTAGACTCGCTTGTGCTGAACCACAACACACTTCGGACGCTGCACAATCTCCTTCCTCCGTCTCGCCTCAGCGTGTCACCGTCGCCAGTCCTGCCTTCTTCTTCTTCTGTGTCTAACACTGCAGCTAATGCTGGTAATTCAAGGAAGACAGCATCAAAGGCCTCCCTCTACTACGGTTGTCGGCGTTTGACTCACCTGCACGCCAACCACAACGAGCTCTGCGATGTGAGCCGCGACACCGACATCCCACGGCTGCTGCTGCTGGAGCACCTGTCGCTGGCACACAACCGGCTGACCGATCTGGACGCCGTTCTACGCCCGCTGCGCCGCTTGCGTCACCTGCGCTACCTTGACCTACGCGGCAACCCACTCGTGGACGAGCCGTCGTACCGACAGCGGTGCGTCGCGGCACTGCCGCAGGTGGAGGTGCTGGACGGGCTGACGATCACGGAAGAGGAGCGTCGGGCCTCCGCCAACGTTGGTAGCTTTTCGCAGAGTCGCCTGCCGAGCAACGCTGCCACCGCGTCAAGTGAAGAAGAGAAGGACGGCGACAGCGCTAGCGACGGTGGTGGTGTTGCTATACTACCTTCAGCTGGCACGCAGGCGCGAAAGAAGGCGACGTCGAAGAGCCGCTTTGGCAAGTCGACCATTGCGCACGACCTCGACGTGAAATACGCGGCGCACGAACGGCAGCAGCAGCGCGAGCAGGCGGCCGCCATCGAGGCCCGCGTGGCTGCGGAGCGACAGAAGAAGGAGACGTGGGAAGCGTTCCACGCAGTGTGGGTCCTCTCCCAGCCTGGGATGCCGCTATCAGAGGACGGCTGGCGCGCCACGATGGCTGCTGCTGGGGCAGCGGCGCAGGCCTCTCCTGCCCCCAGCAGCAGCGGTACCACCACAACGATTGCTGCTGGTGTGGGAGACGCTGCTCCGTCGGCGTCTACGGCGGCGTGTACCAACGCGGCATCGCGACCCCCGCGCAAGTCCCCGTCGTCGTCTGCTGCTGCAGCTGCCGCCTCGTCTGCTGGGCCGGCCACGCGTCTCCGCACGCCGGTCTCTGTCCGGTCCTTCCAGCCACCGCAGGCAGCCGGTAGCAGGCCGGAGGCGACGGGGAGTTTATCTGTGTCCGCCGCTGCCGCTGCCGCTGCCGCGACGGTGCAAAGCGTCGACGTACCACGGGATCGCCTGCTGCCACCCATCCCATCTCAGCCACAGCCACTGTCCGAGGCGCAGAATGATCAGCACGACAGTCCGTACTTCCGCACCATCCGTGGAAAAGGAAAGGCGAACCTGGAGGACTTCTCGACGACGTTGTCTACGGCAACCCGTGACCCGTCGCCTGAGCGCTTCGCCGCCCTTCAGCAGGCGCTGCAAGCCTCTGCGGATGTTCTCCGTGCGATGCACGCACACAGCAGCAACACGGCGGCTGACGCGGCATGCCGAACAACTTCACTGGTGTCGTCGCCCACCGGTGCCAGTGCAGCCTTTGCGGCCGAGTTCCGCAAGTTTGGCAGAAGCAGCCTCGCTCCAGCCTCTGCTGCGTCGTCGCTGTCGCCGCTGGCAGCCGGCAAGGCGAGCGCGGCGACGTGCCCCGTCGAACTCGCGGCGCTCTGTACCATTCAGCAGAACAAGTATGCCCTCATTCCCCCACCATGGGAGCGTGAGGAAGAGAGGGAAGAGTGCGGAGGGAACGCGGTCAGCAACACGCAGAGAGGAACGGCAACGATGACACACCTGCGCAGTCTCGGTGGCGTGGAAAAAAAGACCGTCGTGCAAGAGGCCATTGTGGAAGTGCTAGTGCTGCTTCACCAACTCTTCTCCGCCGAAGAGCTGCAGCTGCTCGAGATGGAGTACGGACGGGCGGAGCTGCTTCGCCTGCTGCCGCTGCCGGAGTGGTCCGCCACCACCACCGCCGCCGCCGCCGCCGAGGACACGACGTCGCCGCTCGACACGTTGAACGAAGCGCGGCAGGCAATGCTGCTGCTGCTTCGCCCAGGGACCGCCGCAGCGACGAGCAGCGGCGCTGGCACCGGCAGTGGGGGCGCGAGTGCAAACAACAGTGGCGGTGGCGGCGGTCGTCGGCTCGTCTCGGAGGAGCGCAAGAAGGCTGCTGGGGCGGGCGGCAGAGGTGGCGGCGGCACGCAAAGCGGCGCGTTCGCGACATCGAGCACGATCAGCGGCTTCTCGGGTAGCAGTGGAGGCAGCAACACCAACGGACTCACCGCGAGCGAGATGGCGGCGGCGGCCATGACGGCCGCCCGCGCCGTGCTGCCGACGGAGCCGGAGCTCGTGTGGGACCTTTTCGAGCAGCCTTTCATCGCCGCCCCTGCTGCCGCTCTTGCTACTGCGGCTTCGTCATCGTCGCGTGGCGCAGTTCTCGCTCAAGGAAAGAGCGGTGAGGCAGCTGTGAATCCTGCAAACAGCTGCAGTAGTAGTAGTAGCAGCAGCAGCAGCAGCAGCGGTGCAGCCGCCACAGGAGCAGCATCATCGGCTGCGGCGATCATCAACACCACTTCCACCACCGCCACGGATGAAGTCACACTGCGGGACGCAGAGGCGGTGCAGCAGCTGGTGCGTCCCATCGGCCCGTACGAAGGGCGGGTGCTCAGCTCCGTCTTGAAGTTGCTCAAGCCAGCCCCCGTTCTCGATGCGGAGGAGCTCTGCGAAAGTCTGCGGCACAGTCACGAAGTCGTCCAGCGTGTCGCAGTTACAGTGGTGTCGCGTGCAAAGGGAGCGACGGCGCAGGCGGGCAGTGAAGCAGAGGCCAGCGAGAACAAGAAAGGGCGAGCAGCGAGAGGCAACGCCGTAGCCACGGCGCACCACGGCTGCGGACACGAGCAGGCGGGATTGAAGTCGCTTTCGCCAGCCATGACGCCACAGCTCTCCCTTGTTACCGTCTTGACGGCCCTCCTTTTCCACCCGGGTTTTGTGCGAGCGCGGCTGGAGCACTGGGAACAGGAGCTGGTGCGCATGACGATGGCCGCCACAGCAGCAGCCCCGACCGCGACCACCCCGCAGGTCGCAAAAGGCGACAGCCGTGTTGGATCGGATGGTGTGTCCGGGACCAAGGGCAATGTGGCGCCGTCACCAGTGGCCGGGATTCCGCAGCAACCCATCACGCCGCTGTTCCGTCTCTTCCATCGGGTGCAGGACTTGAAGTCGCACGTGGCACGGGTGGAACACGCAGCAGCCGCCAAGGAGGTTGGTGCAGTGACGGAAGGGTCGTCGGGTGAGGCGAGGCCTTGCTGTGTGGTGCAGCCTTCGCAGGTTCTTATCGCCTACCAATGACGCATGGAGTCGCAGTGGCAAAGAGGAAAGTGAAGTGCACCATTGCTCAACTCCCTTCACTAGTTTTGTTTTCCGCATGCACTTGTAGCTTCGGTTGAAAAAAAAGTGTATTTTTGTGTGTCTGTAAAGCGTGTCATCAGCCCTGTCTTTCAAACTACTTTTTTGTTTTTGTTTTTTCTCTGCGTTGTTGTTGTTGTTTATGTACTATTGAAACCTGCACGCATTTCCCTGTTTCTTTTTTTTTTTTTTTAATGTGTGTGTATATGTGTCTTATTGACGTTGCAGCTTTTCTTTTTGTTTTCTTTTTCGCACATGATGTACATCAGTCTACTTTATTCGGAGAGAAAAAAAAAGCGTATTTTACTCCGCTCCATGAGCGCTGGCCTTTTTCTGCACGTCTGCGTGCGACGACTGAGGCCGCGTTAGCTTTCTCTCTCCCTTTCCCATTCTTGTCCCGTTCAAAAAGCTGAGGCCGTAGATCGTGAGTGAGCTTTGTAAGCTGGTCGTTCACCGCATTGCACGCGTGTACACACACACACAGACACACACACTCGCTTTCTCCCTGTTCCTTCTCTCTTTCTCCTCTTACTCTTTTTTTTTTTTTCGCCACAGTAGTCAACGCTTTTTTTTTTTTTTCCTTCTTTGCCTCTTAACTCTGCATTAAGACACAGCAAAGAAAAACGACAAGCCTTTAAGCGGCCTCGCAATCATCGCTGAAGTAACGTCACGGGACACCACTGTTGCCACATCTGTATTGCTTTTTAGCTACTGTTTTTCTTCTCTCTTTCCTGCTTCCATAGTTTAGAGAGAGAGTCCAACAGCATGTTCTCGCGTCAGCCTCTTGCGCTTCAGCGACGGCTGCCGCACGGCTTGACTGCAGCTCTCCGCACACTCAATCGCACGTGCGGTTATCCACCTCGCGTCCTCGCGACCTGCCTCACGCTCTGGACGCCGCACCGCCGTTGCGCCACCTCTACCCCTGCCGCCCCAACTGGCAAAGGCAACTACTTTGCTTTTTTCTCGTTAGAGCAGCAGCCGGAGCTGGATGTGGCAGCCCTGCAGAAAGTCTACCACGACCTGCAGCGACGCGTCCACCCTGATCAACAGCAAGTTCAGCAACGCGAGCAGCAAGAACAGCGGGAGGAGTCTTCGTCGCCGTGTGTGCCGGATGCCGCGACGCAGCAGCAGCACAGCAGCGTCGACATCTCCACCTACGCGAATGCAGCCTACGAGACCCTGCGCAGCCCTTACACCCGCTGCCGCTACCTTTCTCGTCTGGCGAAGGCGCGGGCGGTGAAGGGCGCCGCACTGACGCCAGCGGAGGAAGAGGAGTTGATGGTCGAAGATGACCGTCGCACGATGCAGGCGCGCGAGGCCTGCCCCGACGCCCCGATGGACCAGCAATTCCTGATGGAGATGCTCTCCATCAGCGAACTCATCTTCGGCGGCGACGCTGCGGACGAGGCAGTACGGAAGCAGTGGACAGTCCTGCGGGCTGATCTCGAGGACCGCGCGGTTGGCTACTTTCAAGATGCGGTGCGGCAGTGGAACGCAGGCGAGATTGCCCAGTTTCATCATACGGTGCAGGAGTGGACGTACGTGAACAACGCGCTGAACAACGTCAAGGAGCGCATGCTGCAGTGCGCCTGAGGAACTGGTTGGCGGGAACGAGAGAGTGAGTGAGTAACACTGTCGCTGCTAATTGCCTCTGAACTTGTTCAATCAGAACTTGTGGGAGTCTGCAGATCCTTTCACCTCATGCTTTTGTTGTTGTTATGGTTTGTTTTTATTTGTATCCTCTTCATCCACATTTTTACCACTCGCACCTACACACACACACACACACAGTCTCTTTTTTTCTTTTTTAACCTGATCAGCGTTTGAAATCGAGTCACTTATACCGCAAGCCGTGGTCAGATAGGGTTTTAAACGTGAGTCGCAAACAGCAGACAAAAAGAAAAGTGAGCGCAAACAAAAAAAAAAAGTTGCACGTGTTCTTAGAAAAGGCCGAAATCTCCCCTCTTGTTCAACTCAGCACCTTCCAACTTTGAATACTCAGGAAGCTCCAGGGCCGAGAGAAAAAAGAACATTAGCAAGCCACCTGATTGCAAACTGTTATCGCGCATGTGTTGTTTTTTGAAAAGAGAAAGAAAAGAGAAACCAAGGAGAGACTGAGACTTGTCTTCGCATGATCATGTAATGGTGACTCTACCATCTCGGTACGCCTCCTATTTTCTGCTCCCATTAGCTTTTTCTTCTCTTTCCATTTGAAACCAACAAAAATACACGCAAAAAAAAAAGAAAAAGCTGTCCAACAAATCTGGGAATCAGCTTTCTTTCTTATTATATTCTATAATTTTCTCACATAAAACACAAAAGCCCTTTTTTCCTTCTTTTTTTTTTCTCTCTCTACCTTTATTTGGCATTTTATTTCACTTCTGATTCTGACTTTCTTTTTTTTTTTTCACTTCGTGTGTTTTGAAATGAGTTGGAATCAGCACACGTAGGCGAAATCCATTTCTTTCGTTTTTGTTGTCGTTTGCTTGTTTGTTTGTTTGTTTGTTTTTCCTCCCTTTCTACACGTCTTCTCGCAAACATCATTATTCGAAAGATCCACTTTGTTAGACCCTTGATTTGTGCTCCGTGTGGTCATTATTTTTTGATAAGTAACGCTTCTCCACACCCCTTCAGTCAAAAATCGGTCTCTTTTTCCCTCTATCTTCTTTTTACACTTTTCTTTTTCTTTCATACAGGTTTTTTTTTTCTTGTTTCTTAACGGCCTTCTTGTCGTTGTCCTTCCTCCATACAATTTGGAGCTCTCAAGCCTTCCTTTTTGTGTTATCACCTTCTTCAACACCCAATAGGAGCTTATGTAAATAGGCGTCTGCGCGACGACCTGGTTAGCTATTTTTTTTTCTGCTTAAAAAAAAAAAAAGACTCTTCATGTTTTAGTAACTAGTTTCCCGTAGTTGTTTTTTTTTTTTCTCTTTGTTTTTCCTTCGTTTTGAAATTCCGTTACTTCAACTTTTTTTTTTTTGGGGGGGAGGCATATCAGCTCCTACTAGTGCTCGTTCGATTTTCATAGTTTAACCGTAACTACACCTTTGTAGCCACTCTTCCCGGAAAACTACGAAGCAGCACCTGCCGGTAGGGCATCTTCTTGTTGTTGTTGTTGTTGTTGCTGTTTTTTGTTTTGTTTTGTTTTTTTCTTCTTAAGCTACCTGTTTATATGTGACGCAGCGTCAGGCACAGGATAGCACGCTATTTGCTTCATTTCTTCTTCTTCTTCTTTTTTTTTTTTTTTTCTCCTCACCCTTTTTTACTTGCTTGTTGACTTCCTCTTCTCTTTGCTTTTGTTGGAGGTTTGACTACCCCGCATCTTCTTTTCTCATTATTTTTTTTTTTTTTTTGGTTTATTCTTCATGTGAATACCGCTGTGTTTTACTTATTTTGCTTTTTTTTTTTTTTCCTTATTGCTTTTCTTTACGCTTTTTTTTTTTTTCGTTGCGTTGTTTTCTAACTTCCACATAGAAGATACATACAATTTCCTTTTTTTTTTTTTTAGTTTTGCTTTTTCTCGTCGTACGTTATAGTAGAACAGCGCAACATACGACCAAGCTTGCTCACCTTTTTATTTACTTGTCAACTGTGTCTGTCTGTCTTTACCTTTTCTCATTATTCTTGTTTATTTTATTTTTTTTTTTTCACCCTTGCCATAGATACGGAGTTTGTCGGATCTTCAGTCGTTGAAGAAGAGAAAAAAATAACTTTTTGTTGTTGTTGTCTTTGTGTCATTTTTTTTTTTTTGTTTCTCTTAAGCTGTTCCTGCTTCAATAAAGTGCACCTACAGCTTTTTTTTTTTTTCTCAAGTAGCTTCTGCTCTTTTGTTTTGTCTTCTGTTACTTTTTCCTACTTTCACACCTGTCTTCTTTTTTCCTTGTTGTTGTTGCTCGCACTTTAAATTCTTATGCAGCACCCCTCGTCAGCACCATCCAAGTTGCCGGTGAACGGCGCGAAGGCGCACAGCACGCCGCAACCACCACAGCAGCAGCAACAGCCGAGCGTGTTGTTGCCCTCCGCTGTGCCCGGTCCAGTTCACGGCAGAGGAGCCTCCGCGCTGCCGCACCTCTTTCGGCGACCGCAGTTTGAGCGGGTCAACGCACGGGTGTCCTCCAGTCCTCAGCAACAGGAAGTACAGCAATCCCTCACCCCGCAACTGCCCGCCGCGCCAACGGGTTTGGCACACATGGCGCCGCACAGCCCGGCCGTCGTCCGCGCGTCCTCTGGAGCGTCGCTGCGGCAGTGCTCAGCCTCCATGCGCGGCACGCCAGCAGCGCAGCGCATGCGGCACGCCAGCTATTGTGCACGCCACACGCATGGCACCTCCGCCGCGTCGAACACCTCCCTGTGTACCGCCACACCTAACACGAATTCTCTGTCGGTACCCCCGCGCTGCCTCGACGCGTCCTCCTCCAACACCTCCCCACGGTCCACCCCTGTCGACGGCCCCCTTTATTACGTCGTCGGCAGCGCGGTGGTGAACCCACAACTGATGGTATCCCCGTCGGTGCAGAACGAAATCCGCGGCGTATCCACCCTGACGACTCGTCCCGACGCGATGCAACGTCCTGCCATCGGCCCACAGCTCCATAACACCCATCCTCCCGGCACTGCTCCGTCCTGGTCCCGCGGCAACACCGCCTCCGCAGCGGCGGCCACTACGTCGACCAGTGCGACAGTGGCGGGCTTGACGCCCGTCAACAGCCAGGAGAGCGAGGAGGTGGTGTGTGTGGAGAGCATCCGCAGTGGCCGGGCTGCTGACATCAACAGCCCCCCGTACATGCAGCGAGCATACGAGGCACGGACCGGCTCGATGGCGGTGCTGCGGCAGATCTACGGCACCACCGCAGAGGATGTGATCGAGGTCGCGCAGACGAACCCGCGCAGTGGCGTGTTAGAGTCGCCGCGGATGCAGTACCACACCGCGCAGGAACTCCTGCCGGAGCTGACGAGCACCGAGGCCCAACTGAAGGCGATGGCGAGCACACGTCGTCGTATTGACTGGGATGCGAGCATTCCTACTGCGGAGACGCTGCCCCCACCCGTAATCACCTTCACGACAGCTACCGGAAGCCCTGTCGCGTCCCTCGCGACAGTGCTCTTCACGGTTGACACGAGTACGCTGGCAATGCAGCGCGACTACGCGGCCGAGAAGGCCATGGCAGCCTCAGCCAGCAGCTGCCCCGCAGCCGCCCCGTCACCCCTGAAGGAGATCCTACACGCGTCCACCGCTGTTACTGCCGCTACTTCCACTGTCAACAGCAACGCCTCGCGCATCAGCGCAGCAAGAGCGCCCCTTCTCCAGGAAGAGGAGAAGGTGGGCCTCGATGTGACGCGAGAAGACCGCCTCGGCAGCAGCGGGCTCTACCGCATTCGCCACCTCGTCGGTCTCCGTCAGGGTCTGGGCGAGATGGTCGGTCTTGACCGCGTGCTCGAGTACGAGGTGGAGACGACGTCGTCGAAGCTGTTCATCATGCAGCCCTCCATTGATGCCAGCAGCGGTGACCTACTGATGGAGCTGAATACGTCGCTGCAAGGCACCGCGAAGCTCGTCATCACCGGCGTGGACTGCGGCAGCGTGGACGCCGAGACGGGGGCCCTGCAGCGCAGCAGCAACACGCTGACCTGCTACATCGCACTGAAGCACGGCGTGTCGGCCGCGCAGCGAGAGCGCAGTTCGGCTAGCCTCTCGATGGACGCTACGCCGCAGTACGCCTGCGTCCCCTCCGCTGCGCCGCGATCGCCCAGTGCGCGCGTCAACCATGCCAGTGCCGCCTTCGCCGGGTCGTCCAACACGAGCCGCGACCACGGCGGCAACGACATGGCCGGCTCGGATGGCTTCGCCCTCTCCCTCGCCCATTTCAGCCAGGACTACACCGCGGCGGACAGCCCGGGCAGCCGTAACATGTCCCTCTCGCGCGACGCCACCGCCACCGGCAGCCCCGGCAACGACGGCGCTGGCGGCGGCGGCGTGGATGCCGCGCGCCGGAACAGTCTAGACGTGCAGAGCATAGTGGCCCGCAGCAGTGCCCTCGGCGAGGTCGGGACTTGCGGCAGCGGCGGCGGCTCGCCCGTGTCCGGCGCGTACGCGAGCGCCCGTCGCGGCAGCAGCGGCCTCGGTAGCACCGGTCGTCGTCGCTCTCGCAACGGGGCTGGTTCCTCTCGTGATGGCCCCCTTGGCGGCGGTGCACATTACCTCTTTCCCCTCACTAACCCGCACGACCTCCGCTACCGTCAGTACAGCGAGGCGGTGCGGCTGTGCCGGCTGCACTGTTACATGCGCCAGCAGCAAGTGAAAGAACAGGAGAAGCTGGAGAAGTCGCAGCCTGCCACAGCGTCAAAGTCCTTCCCAGGCACCAACGCAGTCAGCCACCGTATCAGCACTCCACAGCGCGGCTCCGGCGCGGCACAGAACGCGAACGACGTCAACAACTGGTCCGACGACGAGGAGGACCGGGAGATGAGCAGAGGACGGTCCGAGGAGAGTCAGGGCCGCAGCCAGGAGTCTCCCACCACCCCCGCGGAGGAGAAGAAGCGCAGTCGACGCAAGTCCGTCGTCGAGATCCTCGAATTAGAGGAGGAGTTCGACCACCACAGCCCGCTCGCCGTGCCCACCATGACGGGTTTGACGTTTGCGCAGGGCTCCCATCGCAGCATGAGTGGCGGCAGCAACGGCGGTGCGCGGCGAGTGCCGTCGGCTCAGCACTTGCGCGCTTCGCCGCGACACAGCAGCGACGGCAGCGGAGGAGAAAACGCCGGCGCCACGGTCAGCTTCGGCGAGGATGAGCGCGAGCTGCGTCGTCCGTGCACGCCCGGCACGCTCTTCTGCATGAACACGGTTCAGTCTCCCGTCAGCTACCTCCGCCTCACTGTCTGGCAGGACCGGCTGCTGCTGCTCTTCACCGAGGCAGACAAGGAGCTTCTGCGCAGCGACCAACGGGCGCGCTTCAAGCGAGAGGCGCGGCAAGAGTTGACGGAGGGTGCGCTGGCCGGCATGCTCAACATTAGCTTCGCCTGGAGTACCAACCCCAGCAACAGTGGCGGCATGGGCGGCCGCAAGCTCTCCATGCAGAGCCGCCGCGGTCCCTCTACCATCAACACACGCAACTTCAGCCCCACCAGCAGCACCGGCGGTGGCGGGGACCAGAGCTCGCACAGCAGCGCGCCCTGCTCAAGCTACACGAACAGCAACAACAACAACAACAACAACAACAGTAACAACAACAAGGCTAGCAGCGGCGGTATGAGCCGCCCGACCAATGGTAGTAGCAGTGGCAGCGAATCTGGCAGCGCCTCCACAGGGCGGCCCTTCACAGTAATTCGTCAGCTTATTTTGTGCCTCGCGCTGGAGGAAGAGCGCAGCTCGGTGCAGCTCTACGCGGATGTCGTGCAGCTGTGCTCGCACCTCAGCCACAGCGCCCTGCTGAAGACTACGTCGCTGACGCGTGGCACACGTGAGGGGCTGCAGCAGGCCGCCGCGGCCGTCCTCGCGGTTGGCGCGTCGGCGCAGCCGCCAAAGGTGAAGGCAGGCGCAGCCGCTGCAAAGGCCACGGCGGCGTTGCCAGTGTGGGAGGGCAACAGCACCCTCTCCGCCTCCGACCGCGAGTCCCTGCGACTGCTGAGCGACACGTTGGAGCTGGCCATGACGGTCACACTGCTTATCGGTGCCTACGGCAACGCCGTCGAGTACGCCGTGCAGCGCGTGCATACGTTGTGTCTGCTGGAGGGCGACACCACGGCGGTGGTCAACGCCGCCCAGCGCGACCTCGTCGAAATGTATCTCTTCTACGGCGACTACGCCACAGCTTTCACCATCGCCCAAGACGTCGTCATGCTGACAGAGCAGCTCTGCGCCACCACGCCTGACGCTTACGAGGTCGCGGAGGCGGAGGCGCTCTGCACCCTTGCCTGCGTCGCCGCCGGTCGCCGTGACCGCATCGCCCATTATATCGAGCGCCTCGAGCTGAGCGTGCTGCCGATGGAACACGACGGGGATGGCGCGACGACGATTCCGCTGCCCCACCTACAGGCACAGCTGCGACTGGTGTTGTGCTTCGCGAAGATGCAGGTGGCCTACGCCGGCGACCTGGCATCGGCGTCGGCGACGGCGGACATGGTGTCGCTGGCGCGTGAGGCAGTGCGTCTCCTCCGCGGTGACGGTGACCTGCAGGAGATGGAACAGAGCTTCTCCACCGTCTTCCCGAGCCAGGCACGGGCGCTGGCGAACATGGAAGGCAGCAGCACAAACATCCCGCTCTCGATGCGGGGGCGGCTAGCCAGCATGGTCAGCTGCAGCGTAACGGCCGGACCGCTCCCTGCCAACCGCTCCATGGCCGACTTGAACGGCAGCGACGCCGCCGTCACGATGATGGTGGCGCAAAAACGGCTGCGATGGAATTTACTCTCCTTCGCCGGCGCCCTGCTGATGGAGAACGGCGAGACGGACGAGGGAATTGAGGTGATGGAGAGCACCGTGAAGGAGCTGGTGCTAGGGCAGCACCGCTACGTCGAGCGCACGCACCGCGCCTCCATCGCATCCATTCTCTGGGTCGGCCTCGTGTTGGCGAAGAGCTGGGCCCAGCCGACGTCGAAGGAGGACTTCGTCTCCATGCTGAAGGCCGTGGCGAGCCGGGTGGTGCGGGTGAAAGGCCCGCTCCACCCCTTTGCCGCGGTGGCCAACCTGCAGTACGCCAACATCGCCCACCATTCCTTGAACAGCCGCCACGGCCTGAGCCTGGTGGCGCGCAGCCTCGCCGTGCTGGAGAGCACGGTGAGCCCGCAGTCGCACTACCTCCTCGTAGCGCACTACGTGTTTGGCTCTATGGCGGAGTCGCAGCAGCGGTGGCTGCCCGCCCTGGAGCACCTCAGCGCCGCCTACGCCATTGCGCAGGCGAGCCACCTCTGCAACAAGGACCTGCTGGAGCTGAATGCCCGCTTCCTTGGCGCCCTGCTGAACTGTCCCGCGAGCTCCGTCGTGGAAGTCGACGTCACCGCGTTACGTCGGCGCACGGAGGCGCGCTTGGAGAGGACGCGGCAGTTTGCAGGCCCACACAGCGAGGCTCTTGTGGAGCCACTGTGGAGCATGGCGGATCTGCACTACCTGCTGCGGCAGCCGGCGAACGCGTTGGAGTGTCTACAGCAGGCGGTGCGGCTGCTGGACCGTCGTGGCATCCTGCTTGCTTCGCGTGATGTGCTGCGGCCGATGGACACACTGCGGCTGGAACACCAACAGCAGCAGGAGCAGCAGCAGACGTCGGCGAGTGCGGAGGAGGGAAGCGTACAGCAGCTGGTTCAGCAGCGCAACGCATTGGTGCTGACCTCGCTGGATTCCGTCCACCAAGCCCTGCGGCTGGCCGACACGCTGTACATGCTCGGGGCCGTGTTAGAGTCGCAGGCTCGCACCGCCGAGGCGGAAGAGAAGTACGGACAGTGCTTGGCCATCTACGAGGCTCTTCAGCTCGGCAACAACTCCCTCTCGGCAGCACGCATCATGACGACGATAGCGAAGCTGATGTACACGACGGCGAGGTGCGGTGAGGCCCTGAGCTGGGCCCACAAGGCGGAGTTGTTGCTGCACATTCATTACCGCAAGCAGTGGCCGCTAGAACTAGAAGGCGCGGAGAAGCTAGTGGCGATTGTCGAGCGTCGCCTTTACGAGGAGGAGGGCACCTACGTGGTGCAGAGCGATGTTCCCTCGCAAGACGGACTGCCACGACTTATTTAACTGCTTTCCAACTCTTTTTTTTTTTTTTCCTTTTGGCTTCAATGCGCGAGCTTCTAGGTGGCTGCACTTTTTCGTTTTCGTGTGCTTTTTACTCTCATATGTTGACGTTATTGTGGAATAATCTGATCAGGGTTTGTGTATGTGTGTGTGTGTGTTTGTTTTCTTTTTTTTTTTCTTTTTACACATTTGCTTGCTGCTGCTCACATAGATACTCTCTTTTTACTTATCAGAACGGGTTGATGTTTGTTTTCGTTGTTTGGGTTTCTTTTTTGTTGTTGTTGTTGTTGTTGTTGTTGTTGTTGTTCATTTTCGTTTTCCTGTCTTAAGTTCCTTACTCTGATTTAGCCTCTTTTATCTAGTCCTGTGTGTGTTTTTCTTTTTTTTTTTAATGGAAACATAAGAGGAACTGCCACGACTTGAGTGAACTTCAATCGGAGCGTTCAAGATATGATCATGTACAATGACACGATCTTGTCATTTGTGCTTTCCAGATGTACGGTGTGAAGCAGCGCCGGCATTACATGTAGGAGGGCCGTGGATATCGTCTGATTTTGCGTGTTGTTTTGTTTGTTTGTTTGGCTTTTTGTTTCGTTTTTTACTTTTGTAATTCCTTTCATTTTCCTTGTTGTTTTTTTGTTTTTTGTTTTATTTTACTATTCTACTTGAAACGGAGAAACGGCATCTCACAATGTACTAAACGGTCTTACTTCCCCCCTCCCCCTTTATCTTTGTCGCCTTCCTTTTTTTTTTTTGGGGGGGGCGGGTGGGGACTTTCTATCTCGCATTTTCGTCCCTCTCCGTTCCCTCTCATTTTTTCTCTTTTCTCGTCGCTGCTGTTTTCTAGTCTGCTTTTTTTTTTTTTTCCTCTCTGGATGTTGTGTGCACGATGCATGTACTCTTGTAGCGTACAGGACTTCGCGTCTTCGTTTCTTGCTGATGGCAAACAAGTCCTTTCTCTTTTGTTTCTTTTGTGTGTGTATGTGTGTGTGTATGTGTGTGTGTGTATGTATTTCATTGGAACTTTTCAAGTTATCCAGCTCTTGTTTATGTCTAAGTTCTTTTTGAGTCTTTTTCAGTCTTTGATTTCTGTCGTGCTGTCTCGTTGTTCTTCTTCTTTTTTTTTTTTTTCTTCCCCTCTTGTCATGGCTCGCCAAGCTGTTCGTGTGCTTCTTATTCTCCTAAAGATGTAGTTTTAACTATCTTGTTTGATCATTCTATGCGTACGTGCTTCTTGCTCATTACTGACTAATACAACAGAAACACAACACAACAAAAAAAAAAAAGATGATGAGTCAATGTTACACGTTTCAAAAAGACGTTGGTAGAGAATGAGAGATGCAGTCTCCCTCCCAAAGCGTTTCCTTCTCTTTGATGATGTGTACGTGCGTGATTGAAACTGTTGTTGTTATTTGTGTTAATGAAGTTACTTTCTCAGAAAACACTCAGATCTCTTTTTGTTTTTTTTTTTTTCTCCAAACAAAAAGGTAGCTTCTTTAAAACGCTGCGCTGCTATTAGCTGGAACTCACGCAAAGATCTTTTCGCCTTCTTCACTTCGGTGTCGCTTCTATCTTCTCCATCCTTTTCTTTTTTTCTTCTACTATGTTACTTCCTTTTTTTTTTTCTCTCTATTTATGTTCGACGTATGAATGGTGAGGAATCTCATCAGAGCGGGAAGGGCAGCGCAGCTTCCGTACGTCACTCTTGTTGTTGTTGTGTTGCTGTCTGTGTGTGTGTGTGTTTTTTTTTGTTGTTGTTTGTTTGTTTGTTACAGTTCAAACGGCTGAACTCGATACATCACAGATAACTTAAGTGGTTTCACAAAAGGCAACTTCGAAACTCTTTACCTCTTTTTTTTTTTTTCTTCAACTGTGTGTGTGTGTTTAGCTTCTCCTTTACACGGGCTGTTATCCCCGTCCTGTAACAACTACAAATATCAAAAAATAGAAATAAAGTAAAAAAAAGGTCGTCGCAGATGACGCAGACGGCACATGCCATCTCGCTCTCCGGCTCTGTGGCTACCGTCACCGAGTACATTGGCTTCGCCATCAACAACATCCTCTACCAACGCGGCGTCTACCCACCAGAGGACTTCCAGCAGGTGAAGAAGTACAGCCTGCCGCTGATGATCTCGACGGATTCGGAGCTTAATACCTACCTGTCCGAGCTCCTGCAGCAGATCGCGCGGTGGATCTCGCACGGTGCGTGTCGCCGCCTCGTGCTACTCATCACCGACGTCGCAAGCGAGCAAGCGCTGGAGCGGTGGGAGATCAACATCGAAGCCGAGCCAGACGCGTCATCGCAGAGGCGCCCCAAGAAGTCGGAGGAGGACGTGCGACGGGAGATCCAGGCGGTCATGCGTCAAATCACGGCGTGCGTTTCGTTTTTGCCGGTGATTCCCGTGCCGTGTGCTTTTGACCTGCTGGTTTACACATCGGTAGACGCGCAGGTGCCATCGACTGCTTGGGAGCCGAGTGATCCGCAGGTGATTAAAGGCGGTACGAAGATGAAGCTGCGCTCCTTCACAACAACTATTCATCACGTGGACACTAACGTGGTGTACCGTGAGTAGAGTGGAGAACATTGAGTTGAAGAGAGAGAGCGTGACAGCGCCTTCTTTTTTTTTTCTTTTCTTTCTTGCTCTTCATTTTTTTTTTTCTAGACTGGCTTGAAGAAGACCCGCGAACTACGAAAAAAACTGTGACTCGTATATGTAGTGTAAGTGTATGTTGTGCATACTCGAGTTGCGTGATGAGCGCTTTTAACGGCTGTGCACTCCTTGTCTTTCGACACGAGTGATCACGCGCTTGCATTTCTATGTCACATCTGGAGCCGCTTTTCTTTGCCATAACACGCCAAGGCAGTTTTTTTTTTTGTTGTTGTTGTTGTTGTTTAGAACTTTAGATTCTGTTTTCCTCCGGCTCGTCTCCCGTGATGACGGTATTGCTCCACGATGAATATAATTTAAAAAAAAAAAAACATAAAGAGAAGTGGAACCCCCCCCCCCCAGATCTGCTCACACAAACACATGCACAACAACAAAAAGTGGATCCCCGTTTTTTCAGGGTGTCAAAGGCGGTGCTGTTTCGTGCTTTTTTTCTTCTTCTTAATTCTCCATGGTCGGAAGGCCGTGTATAATGGTCAACATTGACGGTGAGAAACTCGTGTTTTTTCCCCCTTTCTTTCTTCCCTGCCCTCCCTTTACTTTTATAGTACTCCTCCGCAAGTGTCTTCGGTTTCCTCTGCTTTTTTTTTTTTTCTCTGCGTAGTCACCCCTTCCTGCACATTCTCACAAAAGCCGAAAAAGCAGCGGAGCATACAACAATAAAAAAAAAAAATGCTTTGAAAAGGAGCTGAAGCACCTTCCTCCATAGTCGTTACTCCCTGCGTTTGCTCACCCAACACGAAGAGAAAAAAAAGAGAGAGAGAGAGAAATGCCGGCAAAGCGAGAGTCCGCTGCGGCGGGTACAAAGGCGGCCAAGAAAAAAGTCAAGCCCGTCTTTGATCCGTTCGAGCGCGTGTGCGTCTACACCTCCATACCGCTACGAGACCCGTCAGCTGTTGTTGGAGGGAATGACCCGACGAGGCCCGTAGCCGCCGTCACACCGCCGCCGCCGCCGTCCTCCGCTGCTGGCGGCAACGTGGCCCCCCAGCAGCACGACGGCGACGACGACGGGAACACGGCGAGCGGGGCGGTGGGCGAGTTCACGGCGAGTGAGCTAACCATCACGCCGCCGCTGCCCCGCACGGAGGTAGCCCTCACCCTGCGATTTCGTGTTACGGTCGCGCTGACGGAGAGCGATGTCGTCTACGTGCACCTGCCAAAGTTCAATGGCCCGCCTGCGCAGCAGTTTGGGCTGGAGAGCTTGTCGCCCACAGTGGACGCTCGCAGCGGGGGCGTGGGCATCGACACCGCCTCGCACTTCCGGGCGTTTTGGTCCGGTACGACACCGAAGGTCGTCTCGGCGGTGCACCAGGTTGAGTTCAAGCGTGGCAAGAAGGGCGGCGCTCCGCCGAAGCAGGTGTTGATGCTGCAGTGTCTGAAAGATATCCCGGCGAACACGCTGCTCGTCTTTTGCGTGCCGCGCGCCCTCGGCATTGTGACACCAGATCGGCTGCCAGCCAACAGCACGAAGCTGAAGCTGGAAGGACCGCAAATCTACTTGGCCGACAGCCATCGTATACAGAAACAAGTCATCCTCACCTCGTCAGAGGTGCGGAAGCAGACAGTGGTGGAGGAACTGGTGGTGTACGAGCAGTGCATCGTACAGGCGATTCGCGACGGCGGACTGCAGGCAGACGACCGCCAGCTGTGCGAGCAGCTCTCCCTGGAAGAAATGGACCAGCTCTGGCAGGCCGCGCAATACCGCCGCCGCTACCCGGTGCCGATGGCGTGGACCGTCGCCGAGGAAGTGTTCGTCGCCTATGAGGCAGCCGGCGGCTTCGTGAAGCGCATCGTTCAGAATGCCATCTCCTGCATCAAAGACTTCGACCCGCTCGCCGTGCATAAAGAGGTGGCGCGGAACTGGGGCGTGAAGCCGGCGGCGGTGGTGATGCTGGACGCTTTCTTGAGTGTGCAATGGGCCGGCCTCTACCCCGGCATCCCCCGCGCCTCCCTCTTCGCGATTTGTGTTATGAAGATGGAGCCAGAAGACGTTGGTCGGGCCTTTCTCGGTGTCCCGCAGCTGCCCCCGCGCACCATCGCAGAGGACTTGATGAGTGCCTTTCGCATGCGGGCCACCTTGGACGTCTCGAGCGCAGCAGCAGCAGCAGCAGCAGCGCCGTCGTTCGCCAGTGGCCAAGACGGCGGCGGCGCCAAAACACCGAAGGAGGAGGAAGCGGAGACGGAGACGTTCATGGCGGAGATCCTGGCGAACGGCGGGACGGGAAATCGGTGCGCGGTCATACTGGACAAGTGGGCGGCCCTGCTGACGGCGCTGCTGCCGGCCTCCCTGATGGTGGACAGCACCGCGGTCGCAGCCCCCGCCGCGACCACGACGGAGAGTACACAAAGCACTGCCTGCCCACCCAGCCGCCACGGGGCAGATGGGGAGGAACACGGCTCCCCGACAGGTGATCCACGCGCGGACCTCAACCTCGCGCCGGACCAGGACGGCGACGCGCACTTCACCGCCACGGACCCGCGCACAAGTCGGGTCGGGCGCCGGCGCAGCGCCGCCGGCACCGCGGCCACCAACGGCAGCAGTGGAGCCATGGCGGTGCTGCGGCCACCGCCGACGCTCTACATCGGCTTCCGCGACGTCCCTGCAGAAGCGCAGCGGGCGCTGCGGGCGTTGAAGGCGGGAGAGTGGTTCGTGTTGCCTTTCCAAGCTGTGGCTCGGCAGTGGCTGCCGTACACGGCGGTGACGCCGTCGCGTCTGGCCGCTGCCGCGTCTGCGTCGAGCGGGCCCGGAAGCGGCGAGGATGCGGCGGGTGCAGTCGCCGGTGCGGGGCACGCCGACGGTGAGTTGGGCGCCGGCGACGGCGGAGTCGCGGCCGCGTTCATTCCTGACAACTGTGTGGTGGTGGAGCTGCGCAACGTGGTGGAAGCGCTGGAGCTGGCGGATGTGACGCTCGCCCCGTACGATCGGGCGTGGCTGCTGCCCCTCGCCACCTCGTGCCGCGTTGTCTGCGCGGAGGAGGACCAGCATGACGTGCTGCACGTTGTGGTGGACACGGTGGGGAGTTTGCTGGGACAGATCAACGACAGCTATCTGCCGCAGAGCGACCGCAGCGTAGCGATGGTGGTCCTCGGCAAGTACCTCGCGAAGGCGGAGCAGACGGACTCCTACGTCTCGGCCTTCAGTATGCTGACCGCCCTCTACGCACGGCGCAATGAGCGGCGTCGCCTGCACCCGCCAACGCTGGTGCGGGCGCAGTACCTGTCGCACTGCAATGCCGCCATGCGCGCGTCTGCCGCAAAGTACAACGTCGAGGAGACCGAGCGGGTAGAGTGGCAGGTGCGCACCCACGAAGCGCAGCTCCTGGAGGAAGGCGTGGTGAAGCCAGCGGTGTGGGAGCCGATCCAGAAGAAGTACATGGTCACCGTCGAGCAGTTTTTCCTCGGCCACTCCCGCGCCCTGCAGAAGCTGGAAGAGGGCACGCTGTCGGTGGACTTTGGGACCTACACGATTGACTACGGCGGCAAAGGCCCGCGTGCGCTGCGTCGCGTGGTGGACAAAACTTACGTTACACACGAGGCGTTGCCGGCCGAGACGTTAGCGATCCTGCAGGAGCGCGAGGAGCAGTACACAAAGCAGCTGGCGGCACTGGATAGTAAACTGGGTATTAGCCCCAGCCCGGCAGCGACAGCGGCGGCTGCGGGGGAGTCAGCGAAGCGAGCCAGCGCGGCGGCTGGGAAGAAGAAAAAGGGCTGAGCGCACAACAGTCTTAAAATCGTGTGTGTGTGTGTGTGTGTGTTGTTGTTGTTGTTAAGTCATTGAGCCCGCATTTGTGTTTGTTGTCTTACGTTTGGTCGTCGCGGCTGTTCGCAATACAGCAGCGCTGTTGTGCGTCTTTGTGTGCATGTAAAGAGGTGTGTGTAAGAACCTATTGCTGCTCTCTGTCTCTCTCTCGAATCTCTTGTTTCCTTTTTTTTTTTTTTGATGTAAACTACACTCAAAGGTCTTCCCTCTTTTTTTTTTTTCCTTCCTGTTCTTCACGTGCTTGTAGTTTAGATTCCTCGTGCACGCTGTTGCTTTTTCTGTTGGCTTATTTTTTTTTTTTCCGCAATGTCCCTTTAGAACAACGTTAAACACACACAAAAAAAAAAAAAGGAAAAGGAATTGGCGTTGCCTCCTCAGCACATCTCTTGTCGTCGGTTTAAATGTGCTTCGAAGTCGTCGTTTCCTTTTTAGTATCCATATTTTTTTGTTGTTGTTGTTGTTGTTTTGCAGCTGTTGAAGGCCGCGCACGCACACTCACTCACCGACCCAACAAAAAAAGCGGCGCAGAGAAGAAGGGCAAAAAAAAAAAAGGCAAGGGCCCTTCTCCTCCTTGATCAAGTCAAACGTTTTTTTTTTTTTCGTTGTTGTTGCTTTGCTCGTTGGGCAGCTTTTCAGCTGTCAACTGAGTACTCGTTCTCTTCTGCTTATCACTCTGTTTTGTTTTGTTTTTTTCTTTTTCTCTTGTTAATTGGCGGGTAGTAATTCCGTCGTCTTTCGCACCTTATATATATATACTCTTGTATATATACATATATTCCAAAAAAAAAAAAAGTTATGTTTCGGTGTTTGCAGCGTGTCGTGCCGGTCGTCGCGTCCACGGCAGCCGCGACCTCGCTGACCGCCGCCTCGCCGCTCTGTCCTCGTCACAGTCTCTTAGTGCAGCAGCGTGGCGTCTTTGCTGATAAGGTGCGTGCCGGCATGGTCCTCCGGGTTGACAAGAAGGTGTACCGCGTGGTGGCGAACACCCGCTCGCAGAAGGGCCAAAACGCCGCCTCCTTCAACATCAAGCTGACGGAGGTCGGAACCAGCCGCAAGAAGGAGGTGACGGCGGGTCAAGGCCACGACTTCACCGAAGTCCGAGCGGAGCGGCTCCGCCTCCTTTTCAGCGGCTTCGACGATGACGACATGGCGTGCTTTGTCTTCCCTGAGCACAGCCCGGACGCGGGAAAAGAGGTCAACCTCCCGGGCGACTCCCTCCCCGAGGTGCAGCAGAAGTTCTTAGCGTGTGGAATGCCGGTGGATATTCTGCACATCATCCCAGATGAGGACGTGCCAGATGAGAAGGAGATATGGACGGAGGTCACAATGCCGAGCAGCTACGTGTACACGGTGGAAAAGCTGACGCTGAAAGGGCTGTACAAGATGGCTTCCTTTGTGGAGTGCGATGGCACGGTCAGTGTGAATGATCAGATTCAGCTGGGGGACAAGATCAAGCTTATCATCAAGCCGGACGGAACCGTGTCGTTTGGTGGGCGAGCCAACGCTTAAGGGCGCAACGCAGCAGCGTTTACGCTGGCTGAAACGTACGTTAGCGAAGGGGGAAAAAAAGTGAAGAAGAAGTGTGCGATCGTTTTCTGTTTGTTTGTGTGTGTGGTGTGAGATTGTTTGCGTTTTGAGTTTCGGTGTTTCCCTCTCTTTCTGAGGGCTTCTGTTGCTGTTGACCTGTGTGTGTGAGCGTGTGTTCTCGAACAACTCTCTTCAGACCCAGGGTTGTGGTTTCACGTTTTTCTTCCTCTCCAACAGCCTCTCCGACACATCCTCGTGACCTCACAAAAGAAACCGGGAGGTGAAAAGCGAAGAAGAGAGATTCGTCTTTTTTTTTTTTTGTCCACATCATCATAATCATCACCCCAATTAAAAGAAAAAAAAAGATGGTGCAGATCGCAGCATGGTCTGAAGTAAAATGTGTTTGAAAAGGAAGCGACTTTTGGTGCGCGTGTCGTCTCTTCTTTTTTTTTCCCCCCGATTAAAAAGAAGACATGTGAGGAGCTTTAAAAAAAAAAATGAAAAGTAATAACGAGCAGCTAAGGCTCCACCAGCCCAATTGTCGACTAAATGCTCTTCAAAAGGTTCGTAAAAGGTATCTGTTACGAAAGAACTCTGTGTGGTTGCGAGACGTGTGTGTGCGTGTATGTTCTCTACTGTAACCTCTTTCTCTTTTTTTTTTTTAACTCTGCTCTTCCATACGTGCTTTTCTTGCCCTCTTCTTTCGAAGAGAAGATTATTGTGCTTACGTATTGGAAACAGTGTTGAACTGCCATTACGCTTTTGGGGGTTACTTCATCGCACACAGCAAAAAAAAAAAAGCTGGTATCAAACATGAGTGCCGTTGAGACCAACGAGGCGGCCGTACCGCAGCCCGTGTCCAACGAGAAGCAAATCACGCGCCTGCCGCCGTACTTCCCTCTCTCCTGCAAGCAGTGCTCTGCACAGACAGAGGCGTTTTTCCAGTGCTTTGAGAAGTACGCGGTCATGATGAACGACCACGATACGACGACGGCGCACACCTCACTGCAGCACTGTCAGCCCGAGCTCCGGGCGTACATGACGTGCATGGAGAAGCACCGCGCCAAGAAGGACAAGAAATGGTGGCAGCTTTGGTGAAAAAACTAGTGGGTGTGTAGTTTCTTCTTGTGGTAGAGAGGGTGCAGAGATAAAATGCTTAAGGAGAAGTGTCTCGTTTTTGTTTTTGTTTTTGTCTACTTTGACTCCAGCACATTTTCTATGTTGAGTTGCCCTCTTTTTTGTTATTATTCTTATTCATCTTCTGGGTGCTCCTTTCTTACAGTTATTACAGAGAATTCAAAAAAAAAAAAAATAAAGTAAATCTCCTATAATAGAGTAACAGATACACGTGTGTTAAGGTCGCTATGTTCCTCTTTTTCTCATGACCTGTGCTATTTTGAAGCTCCGCATGTAATAAGGTGCTTGACACATTGACGTTCTTTTTGTTGTTGTTGTTGTTGTTTATTTGTCGCACACTCAACGACTCAACACTTCTTGTGAACGCACTTATTTGTGTTGTGCAAACATTATCGCACATTTTTTTTTGTCTGTCTTTCCCTTTTTTTCTCTTCTCGCTCAACTTTTTTTCCCCCTATTCCCTCTCCTACTTTTCTCCTGAAAAAAACTCTCTTACTTTTGCTTCCACCTCCATCTTCACCGTCTACTTTTTGGGGAGTGAATTAGCATAAAAGTGTGCACACGTTGTTGATTTTCTTTTACGTGTGTTTGTGTGTTTTGTGACTCTCTCTCTCTCTCCGTTTGTTTTTTGGGGGACTCTTTGCCTCTTCTTCAAGGCCCTTTTTTTTTTTTTGGCATAAAAAGAAAGGACGGAGGATAGGAAAAGCAAACAGTTCACCAGCTGTTTCCCTTTCTGACTGACTCTCTCTCTCACTTCGTCTCACAGATCATCACACTTTTTTTTTTTGGTGTTGTTGTTTTTGTTCACACTCAAGCGCCATGTACGCTCGTTATCGCACCCGCTCACGCTTCTACAAGCGACCGGAGAAGGCGCTTCGGGCCTACAACGTCAGTCCCAACATTCTCCGTCGTCCAAAAGTCAAGGAAGGTCTGCTGCGAGGTATCTACACCGATGAGAAGGTGGACTTGCGAGATCGAGAGCGTCTGGAGATGCTGGAGGCGATTCGTCACCCGAAGGAGCGCGACTTTTACCAGGACCACACGTACCACAATCAGTGGATTGCCCGAGATTTGGAGAAGCACCATAAGAGCCAAATTGCCTCCCGCTACCCTTTTTTTGCCCCCAACTATGAAATCAAGCCGTGGATTTGGTACCCAGGCGACATCGTCGAGGTCGTCTCCGGCGAGGGCGTCGGTCAGCGCGGCTCCATCATTGCCGTCGTGAAGTACAAGAACGAGATTCTCGTGCAGAACATCAACGTGCAGGATGTCATCATCCCGGCGAGTGAGACGCGGCCAGAGCAGGTGGTGCAGCGCGAGCATCCGATCAGCGTCCACCGCGTGCGTCACATCGATCCCTCGACAAACGAGTTATGCCACCTCGAGGTGGTGAAGGTGCGCAACAAGGAAACCGGCGAGCTGGAGGAGCGCCGCATCTCGCTGGAGAGCGGCGCGCTGCTGCCGACGCCGGCACCGGAAGACACGGTGGAGGCTGGAGACCCGCTAAAGGACACGGCGATCCAAGACGCAGATGAGGACACCTTCGACCGTGCGAAGGAGCTCCCGCTGCTCGTGGAGCGCCGCCTGCAGGCCATGGAGAACTACTTTGTCAGCTCGCTGAAGAAGTCCTACGAGTTCCACGAGGGACTGCGTCGGCGCAATGGGGAGGACATGCAGGCCTTCCAGAACGGCGTGGTGGCGTGTGCCACCGAGAAGTTGGCGGCGACGATCGCGAGCAACGACGCGGCGGCGCCGCAGCCGCAGCAGCGGGAGGCGTCTGCCGAAGCCAAAAACTCCGTAACGGCGGAGAACGTAGTTGCAGAGGTGCTGAAGGCGGAGGCGCAGCTGCACAGCAGCACCGCAGGCCTGCCCGCATGGTGGCAAGAAATGATTGAATCCTACGTGACAGTGCTCGAGGAGGAGCAAGCGGTGCTCGAGGCTGAGGCCGCGGAGCAGACTCGCAGTGCTGCGACGGAACGCCGCGCGGAAACGCTGGCAGCAGACGCCACGGCAGACACAGAGCGGGCCCAGGGCGACGATGCGGCAGACGAGGAGGGTGGAGAAGATGGCGACCTGGAGGACGAGGCGGAGGAAATGCAAGAGCATGGTGCCGCCCAGCCCGCCGGTGCGTGAGGTGAAGCAACTCCTCCTCGAAGAAAAGAGAAAAAAAGTAATAGGTGCTCGAGTATCTTCTCCGGTTAGTAGAGGCACCGTGGCATTGGAAACTGAGAACTATCAAGCGTGTGTTTGTTGTTTGTAGTTAGTTTTTTTTTTTTTGTCTTCGGAGACACTAAAAAAAAAAAAAAGACGGCGGGTAGCGATTTAAGTGACAGATGTGATCGACCTGCGCACTTAAATGTGTGTGTGTGTGTTTGTTTTCGCTGTTCAATCCGAATAGTAGTACGTGTGTTTTTGCGCTTTGTGTTTGATGCCGATGTTGTTGTTACAAGATTCCTTTTTCATTCCACAGTACACAAGAAAAAAAAAGGAAGGAAAAAGCACTCAATGGCTGCATAAATGAAAGATTTATGTAGTTAGGGAAAACGGTGGAGCTTTTTTTTTTTTATTCAGCCTGAGTGCTATACAGCTGCTACCAACTTGCGCGACGGCGTAGATGACCAACAATACTCTATCGGTGTTTTTTTTTTTTTTGCTTGTTGCTTCTTATGGAGTCTACAGGAGCTGTCAAAAGAAAAAAACGGGCATAAAAAAAAAGGCACGAAGTGAAGCAGCCAGCACAACAAAAAAAAAAAAGGAGAGGGGTTGCGCAGTGCGTGTGCAACTCCTCCGCATTTGAGGACAAGGAGCCACGTCTATCACACCTTACTTCTTTCCCTCTCCCTGTTTGCGTTCCTCTCTTTTTTTTTTTTTTTCTCTTACAACTGTGTTGATGATGCAACCCCTTCACTTTACTTCGCATTGTCTTTCGGAGGCCCCCCCCCTCAAGCGTACAAATCATCAAAACACATTTTTTTTTTTTGGAAGTGAGGACAACACTTTCACAGCACAAATCAGCCCATCATTACAAAAGCCTAATTACTGTTCTTCCTGTTCATTACTCCCGGTGCTCCAGAGACACACACATACGCACATACACGCCCACGTCACCCTCTCGACATCGTTCTCTCCTGCCTTTCTCGCTGATAACACACATACAAGAAAAAAGAGAGAAAAGAAATGGATGACGTTCAGCTGCAAGCGCAGTCGCCGGCCTCCCCGCTATCTCCCTTACCCGACAAGGCGGCACAGCGGAAGAAAACACCCAAGCGTCGCAGCCGCACTGCCCAGATGACGCCGGAGGCCGAAACGCAGCTGCCGCCTGCGTCCTCCTTGGGTGAGAAGACCGCCGTTCAAAATCCCACCAGCATGTCATTCCGCGCGCACGTCGCGTCCACCATCCACTACCTTGCTAGCGAAGTCTCTGGCCACAGCGGCGGCCCGCACAGCACCAGCAACAGCAATGCAAGTAACACGAGCCAGACGAGCTCGCAGACGAGCGAGCCGCCGCTCACGCACGCGCGCCCGCCCGCCTCACCAGAGGAGGTGGACGAACAGCTGGACCGCATCCTCTACGCGATCAACCAGCTACAACAGCTGCAGCGCCGTGGTCGCTACATCGCAGCACGCGAGGTGCGCAATCTCCGTCGTGCCTACTTGTTCGCCGTGGGAGAAGAACAGCTCTATCGCGAGGCGCTGCAAGCGGAGGCTGAAGGAACGAATATGACGAGTGCGGCCTCGCCAGCTCCCACAACGCCAGCAAAGCAGCAGCAGCATCACGGACTGGCCGGTAGCTCGAAGCAGTTGTGGGGAAGGGCTGCACCCGCCGAGGGGGCGCCGGAGCGACCGCGCGAGGATGGAGAGAAGCCTCAGCAGCTGAGCAAGGAGCAAAACGCGCAGTCGAATAACGTGTCAAGCGGCGCGTCTGCCTCCTCGCAGAGCGCAGCCCGCACTTGGCTAGTCAAGGCGGATCGACCAGCTGGTACGTCGTCCCCCGCGTCGCCGCCACCGCCTCCACCGCAGCCCGCTCTCAACGCAGCAGCCGCGGAGTGTCCCAGGGCTGGCGACAGCAGCCGTGTGGAGTACAGCCCGAAGGCGGCAGCAGCGAACCGGCTGCTGACGGCGCTGGAACAGTACGTAGACGAAACACCCACCTCTGCTTCATTTGACGTCAACGGTGCCCGCTTCTCGTGGCGCAGCATCATCGACACTCCTGGTGAGCGTCGTCTGCAGACTCTCGTCGTGTCGCTCTTCATCTTTTTTACCGGCATCCCGATCTCATTCGCCATCTTCTTCCTGCTGATGCTCTCGCGCTATACCGCCCCGCTCATGGTGCTCTACTTCATCTGGATGTTCACCTTTGGTCGTCCGAACCACCCTCACGCCAAGAATTGGCGCTTCGCCCATCTCGCTATCTGGCGCTACTACCGGGACTACTTTCCCGTTCGCCTTGTCGTGCCAAGGTCGGTGCGGCGCAAGGTGGAGAAGGATCGCAACTACTTCTTCGTCTACCACCCTCACGGCGTCCACACCTTTGGTGCCCTCCTCAACTTCGGAGTCGACTCCAACGACTTGCGTGATATGCTGCCCAACATCACGGTACACGTACAGACGCTCAAGGCAAACCTCTTCGTGCCATTTTGGCGGCAACTGACGATCTGGATGGGGTGCGGCGACGCCAGCTCGTCGTGCATCCGCAAGACGCTTCGCTCCGGCCCAGGCCAGAGCATCATGCTGGTGGTGGGTGGGGCAGAGGAATCCCTCATGGCGAAGCCAAACGCCAACGACCTCCTGTTATTCAAGCGAAAGGGCTTCATCAAGATCGCGCTACAGGAAGGCACACCGCTCGTGCCGGTGTATGGCTTCGGTGAGAACAACGTCTACAACGTGGCGGACATTGCGAAGGCGCCGGGGGTGCAGCGCCTGCTGGAGCTCTTCAAGCGCTACGCCGGCTTCGCCATCCCCCTTGTGAGGGGCCGCGGTTTCTTCAACTTCAGCTTCGGCATCCTGCCGCACCGCCGCCCCATTGTGGTGGTGATTGGAGAGCCGATCGAGGTGCCGCGTATTGCAAAACCGACCGCGCAAGACTTGGACAAGTGGCAGGCGAGGTACATCGAGGGCCTACGGAAGCTCTTCGACGAGCACCGTGGCATCTACGACCTCGAGGCGACAGGGCTTCGCATTATACGTTGACGAAAGAGAGAAAAAAAAAAAAAGAGAAAAAGAAGGGAAAAGGCGCGTTGTGGTGAACAGCGTGTTGCAGCCTGCTGAATTGTATCTTATTGTTTTGTGTTTTCAGTCATGCTCTGTGATTATAAGCACCCCAAAACAAAAAAAAAAAAGAGAGAAAAAAGAGGATCATTTTGCCTGTTTGTCTGCTTCTTCTCTGTTTCTGTTTTTAATACTATTTGGTCTTTTTTTTTTTTGCTGTTATTGTTGTTTTTCTACTCACACCTCTTCCGTTTTCACACCTCTCATTGTGTCTGGTTTCAAAACGTGAAGGGATGTCCTGATTTAACGATCGTTATACAAGGTTTCTTTTTTTTTTTTTGAGAAATCATGTCTATCATTTATTATTATTATTATTGTTATTATTATTATGGTAACCGTCAATGCAGTTTGCTGTGTGTCACTTTACTTATTAACTCATTTTACGGGAAAGAGAGTTTCTTTTTTTTTTCTTTTTTTTTTTCTTTTGTTTGTTTGTTTTACCGTCTTGCAGTTAGAAGACGTGGTGATGCTAACGATAGAGTGGAACCGTCTTTCGTACGGCTTACAACACCTGTGTCATTCATCACCACTTCAACATGTAGCCTGCTTAAGTAACACACAGGGAAAGCCACACACACATATATATATATATATACAAATGATAATAAAGAGTAGAGGATGCAGTGCAACTTCCTCATGCATATTTGGTAGTTCGACTGGTCTTAGAACCTAGGAGAGCGCACGCCGACTAAAGGATGGTGACGTTGCACAGATGTTGACTCTGTCTCTTCTGTTTTTTTTTTTTTCGAGCAGAAAAGAAGAGGGGAAAATGAACATCTGAGCAATCGACCCTGTTGAGCCCGGTGGAATGACGCAGGAGCGTCGCTGCTGCTATTCGCCTGTGTCCCTCATTTTACTCTTTTTTGTTTTTGTTTTCCTTCTCTTTCACCAAAATATCTCTTTTCGCACTTCCCACTTCCCCTACACACACACATACACACACACACCTCTCTTCGTCAGCCATTGTATTTACTCTTTTCTAGTATTGTACGTCATCGTACCACAGTCAAGGACAAGGCACAGCAGAAGAAAAAAAAAAAAAGGATGGTCCTCTTTTCCACTTACCGCAGCAAGCGCATCGTCGCGAAGGGCTTCCTCAACGGCCCGGTCATGAAGGCTCGTGCCTTCAGCGACTACTACTTCCAGCGTGCGTGGAGCAGCAGCGCGCAGTGGGTCGTCCCAGGTGAGATGCGGTTCTGGGCGGCGGGCATTCCAATGATATACTTCTTCCACCGCTGGCACGAGGATCACTCCCTTGGTGTGGACGGTATCGAGAAGGCTATGATCCAGCGCTGGGGTGGCTCACTGGAGGAGGTGCGCAAGTTGTCCCCGCAGGACCAGCTCCGCATTAAGGCCTTCACGGATATCGAAAAGCTCTATTCCGCGTACGGCCCCAAGGACACCATCATTCAGCCCGCGGGTGACCTGTTGCCAGGTAAAGACTTCTACCACAAGCCCGGCCAGGCGCACCACTAAAAAAAAAAAAAATACTAATAAGGTCGGTGATGGTGTCGTCTAATGAGCGAGAACGAGAGCGTCGTGGTAGCAGCGCGCATAGGTATTAAGGTTCTATAGTTGGCAAACAACTCTTTTCGTAGGAATCGGAGAGAACCGGGTGGAAAGGTGTAAAAAAAAAAAAGGAAAGGGAAAGTTGGTAAAATGGGCTTCTCTGAGGAGGATGAATGTGAGCTGATACAGTCAGGATGCGGGGAATTGTCGGATCACTCTTTTTCCTCTGGTTGCAGCATGCTCTCTAGTGACCCCATGTATTCCCTTTCAGCAAAGAGAAGAGAGAAAAAGAAAAGAAAAGGAAGCGCACCCGCTTATTTTCTTTCTTTGTTTTTTTTTTTTTTTTCAGCCTTTTCGCTTGACACCTTTTCGATGCATATGGTTCGTCATAAGATGTGTATGGCGCGGTCACCTTGTGTGCCCGTGTTAGTACGCTTCTTTTTTTTTTTTCTTCATCTCAGTTGCTTTTGTGCTGTTACCGACGAATTGACAAGCCTATTTCTTTTTTTTTTTTTTTAGTATACTACACAGAAAGAGACGAAAGAAGAAGAGAACAGAAGAAGCACAGCCTCTCTTTTAACCTCTACAGCACTTGAGAAAGGGGGAAGGAGGCTAACTTGGGGTTTGACGTAGCTCTTCAAGCGGTGAGGATCGCTTTTTTTTTTTTCCTGCGAATTTAGCATACAAGTCCAGTCAAGCAAAGCAGCGCAGCTCAACTGCGTGTTGCAATGTAATATCCCTCATTACATATAAGTTGTATGAGAGTCACTCACGTGCGAATGAATGAGCAGAAAGCAAAGAGCTGTTCGCAGTGACTCAGCTGTTTCTCTCTCTCTTTTATGTACGTGTTTCTGTTTTGCGCATATCGAATCCGTAGCTTAACTCTCTTTTTTTTTCCTCTTCAAATGTTCCTTCTCTTTGCCGCTATTAAAAACGCACTTTTGCTTATGTAGTGTATTATCACGCACAAGCACACAAGTCAGCACATCTTTACCTTGCCCACCTGTGATCATGGCCTCTGAAGTTGTGAAGCTCACGCCGTACCCGGCCTCCTTCATCATTGAGCACGCCAAGCGCAGGGGCTTCGCTGCCGGCTATGTCATCGGTACCCGCACCACAGAGGAGATCGTCGTTACTGACTTCATCCCACTGACCCATAAAGACACGGAGGTGCCGAGCACGAAGAGCTACCGCGAAGAACTGCTCCGCCGCCGTGCCGCGAAGCGCCGGTTCACAAAGCATGAGGTGATAGGCTGGTACTCGGCCGGCCGGGTCGACGACCAACCGACAGCGGAGGACTACCAGCGCTGCTGCAACGCGCCGTCCGTCATCTTCCAAAACCGCAGCTGCCTTCACCTGCATTGCGAGATGCCGTGCGACAACGCGGCCTCGCCCAACATCACGTGGACCGCCACCACCATCTCCGAGAATCCGGAGGACCACACCTTCAAGTGCGTGGACCACAAGGTGGTGCTCGCCCCGCTGAACAGCCTCGCCTCGGACGTCACGATTAACCACATCGTGTCCCTCGCGCTCTACAACGGTGGCCACGCCTACCCCCGTAGCAAGTTGCTGAACGTGGACGAGGTGGCCTACGTAGCCAGCCTGGACAACAAGACCTCAACGGACGCTGTGAATGAAGAGCAGAAGAAGCTGCAGCAAGCGGTGTCGACGGCGGAGCAGATCGTGACGGGCGGCAGCGGTGGCTCGAGGGAGGCGCACGAGATGATGACGGCGGTGGAGAACTTCCGCGCCATTCGCGAAGAGGCGCTGCAGCGTCAGCGGGACCAGACGGGTCGCGTCGACTTCAACTCACAGCAGTTCAAGGACGCCCTCATGATCAAGTGTGCGGCAACAGTGCTGCGGAAGGAGCTGATCACGATCGAGCAGCTGTCGACGGTGTACGGCGAAGATAAGGAGCGCCGCGCCAACACCGAGGGCGGGGAAGACGGTGTGGCGAAGGAGAAGGACCAGCCGTCGCAGCAGGCAGCCGCCAAGCAGAAGCAGTAATAACGAAGCAGGCCTACACGTTGTGGTCGGTCTACGCCATCTGCACATTGACAGAGAGAAAAGAAACCAAAAAAAAAAAAGGAGGTTGTGCGTTGTGAACTAACGAGAAAGATAACAAGCTTGACCCTCTCTTTTTTTTTTTCCTTCTTAGTTCCTCTTTTTTTTTTTTCTCTCACTTGATTGGTGCGCACACCAATGCGATGTGTGTTATTGCTATCGTTGTTGATGCAAGACGATATCGCGGTGTTTGGCTGCGTTGACTGTGTTTATGTGTGTGTGTATGTTATAGCTTTCGCGTTTGTTTTTTCTCCTTTTTTTTTTATTGATTCATAATGCTCTAAGTAATATTGACCTGGTTTTTGTTTGTTGTTGTTAATGAGAGAGAAATGGCATGTTGCTGTCTTGCTTGAAAAAAAGTTGATAGGGGAGAGAGGTCTGCATGACTGAGCGAGGAAGGAAGCGGGTGAGGGTAGCGGACTGGGACACTATTATTACATGCCCTTCTTCTCACCTCGCTCACATCATCGGCAATGTGTACTCATCACTATTACCTTGTCCTCCCACTATTTTTTTTTCTAGTCGCGGTTTTCTGTCGAGTGCGTTTGCTTGCTTGCTGCGAATCGCCTCTGTGTGTGTGTTTGGCAGCTAAGCGGACCCTTTTCCATTTTTTTTCTTTGTTTGGTTGTGTGTTGTGAAGCGCAAGCCGTGCGCCACTTTTTTGGGTGATCTCTGTCTTTCTCTCTCTCTCCGTATCTGATAAGAGTTTAACACAAAGTGTAAAACGAAAGAAAAGAGAGAAAAATGCACGCAATCAAACGTGTGCTTTTTTTTTTTTTACTGACGACGAGAGTTGATGCCAAGCTAGGCCTTTGCTCTTCTTCTCATTCTGAAGGAGTGGTGAGAAAAAAGTGCCTGAGAGCATACGCTACAGACTACGGCGATGAAAGACCCACAAGTGTGGAAGAAGCTGGATCCTGCGTTGAGTATCACGAAAGGCTAGTTTTTTTAGCATTACTTCTGTTCATCCGTTGCTCTCGTGTTCGACCCATGACGACCACGTATCTGTGAAACTTCCTATTTTTTGCATGAAGAAAGTCGGCGCTTTTTTCCATTCGACCGACGGTGTAGAGACGTTCAAGCGATGTCAATACATGCAATGACGATGCAAATAAAAATGGTAGTCCTTCTTTTCATTTTGCCTCTCTTCCTTTTCTCCCCCCCCCCCCCCCCTCTTTCTCTCCGCACATTCCAAACCTGTTGCTGGTGCAAATATGTAAATACGTAACGCGGTCCGTTTCACAGCCTTTTTGTTGTTGTTGTTTTAAGGTTTGGGGTGACTTGTTTTAGACCTGAAGTACTGTCACCTTGTACTTTTCCTTTTCCTTTTTTTTTTTTTGTTGAGTGATGGCCACCCCTTACATCCGCTGCCCCACTCCCGCCCTCGCTGAGGAGGCACTGAAGCTGGAGTGGGTCTTTGGCCTCAACAATGACTTCAAGGGCGGCGTGCACAACCTCAGCACCGGCGTCGAGCAGCGCAGCGTCTTCTACGCCCTGGCGCATACCGGCGTCCTCTACGACGCCATTCACAACACGCAACGCCACCTACTGGGCCACCGCTACTCCATCATCAGTTCCAGCTGCTGCGCCCACAACCACCGCTTCATCGTGACCGCCGACGAGGGCGATGCTGAGGTGCGCGGCCGCATCCAGCGGCGAAATGTTCTCACGCAAACCGCGAAGAGCCACGGCGACGCTGACGACGTCGATGCGGCCGAGGCGGCTGAGGAGGCGGCACTGCATGTCGACCCGGCCGTGGCCCGCCGCGACGATGAAGAGGACGGCTCGACGATGATTGTATGGGACGCCACGACGGCGCTGCCACTAAAGGTCATCGCGACGGGCAAGTATGGTGGCGTGCTGAGTGTGGCGATGTCACCGGATGGGCAGTATCTCGCCACGCTGAACCGCCGCGACCCGCAGGAAATTATGATCTGGTCGTGGACGCAGCAGCAGCCACACGCGGTGGACGCATTTGCGTCGGTGGACGTGGCCCCGGTCTTCGTGCGCCGCATCGCCGCCCGCGACGAGCAAACCTCGGTCGCCTTCGCCGAAGACCACCCGGAGCTGCTCTGCACGAACGGGCTGCGCCGTGTCACGTTCTGGTCGTGGAGGGAGGGGATCCTGAAGTACTACTCCCCGCCCATCCTGCAGCGTCGCCTAAAAGCCTCCGTTGGCAATTTCACTCACACTGTCTTCGTCCCAGGCACGACGATGGCCTGCAGCGGCACCGTAGACGGCGACGTTGTGCTCTGGTCGCTGCAGCCGCAGGACCGCGTCATGAAGGAGCAGGACAAGACGCTCTTCAAGATGGTGCGCGTGCACGCCGGCGGCGTCACCTTTCTCACCACCGTTCACGGCTACCTCGTCACGGGCGGCATGGACGGCACAGTGAAGTTCCTCGACACAAAGCTGCGACTCGTCGCGTGGTTCGAGGACTTAAACGGCGGCCCCATCGTCTCCATCAGCTTCGACCGCGCCCCATCTGGCACCTCTTACGAGGACGCCCGCGCCGCGGCGCCAGACGAGGTCGAGAGTCATCTGCTGGTGGACGGCACCACTGCTGCAGCGATGTTCACCGCGCCGGACTTCATGGTGTCCACGGCGCATAGCATGATCATCGACGTCCCGGCCAAGTCCTTCCACACCACTGGTGGGCAAACGCACAGCGGGCGGTGCGGCGCGGCCGAGGTGGCGCGTGGCCGCCTCATCGTGCAGGGCCAAGACCGCGCTGTGCAGTGCCTCTCCGCGCACCCCCGCCTGCCCCGGCTCGCCATCGGCGGGTACAGCGGCAACCTGCACCTCTGGGATTATGCACAGAAGTGTGTCGTGCTGCTCAGCCTCTTCCGTAATCTGCTGATCCGCAGTATGGCCTTCGACCCGGCGGGGAAGTGGCTCGTGGTGGGTTTCACGAACGGTGTCATCAAGGTGCTGGATGCGGAGACGCTGGAGGAGGTGCAGACACTGCGGCCTACCAGCAGTTCAAGCACCAGCACTAGCAGCAGCAGCGGCGCCACTGCTACTACTACTGACGTTGGCGCGAATAGCAACACAGCTGGAGAGGACGGGGCTGTCGCGTCCAATGCGGCCCCCACGAATGTGAAGGAAGCGGCACCATCAGACAGCAAGAGCAAAGCGGGGTCGATGAACAGCATCGGAGGCAAGGCTGCGACAACGACGACGACGACGGCAGCGGTGAATAACGCAGCGCCGCCGCCTACCAAGACGGCGGCCAGCGTAGAGGAGATTTGTTTCTCGGCGGACAGTCGCTTCATGGCAACCGCCACGGCGGACGGACACGTTGGCCTCTACGAGTACATTGTCACCAGCTCCACTAACGCCCCTGTCACCTCAGCTGGCGGGGCAGCGGGCCTGCCAAAGAAGCAGAAGACGGAATGGCAACTCGTGGGCCACCACAAGACCCACAAGGCGGCCATCTGCGGTCTGCACTTCAGCGCCGACACCGGCATTGGTGAGGGCGCCGACGTGCGACTCCTCTCCGTCGGCGCCGACAAGCGTCTCATCGAGTACGACCTCGAGAACTCCACGCCGGAGGCAGGCCTGGTGCTGCAGGCCGCCCACAAAATCTCGCAAGAGTCGGTTCCGACTGGTTTTGTGTGGCTGCCTGACGGGGCTGCGCTGCTCGACGCGGCGAGCCAGCCGCGCGACTTTTACGAAAGCATGGAGAACTCGCAGGTGGAGGAGCGGGAGCAGCAGCGGGGCAGCAGCACCGCGTTGCGCGGGTTGGACCAGCGCCCCTCCTCCGCCGCCTCTCCAACGGCGCAGACGGCCCACGAAAACAACGGCAACATCCACGACGCCCTCCTCATCGCGAACAACGAGTACAAATTCCAGGTCTACCTCAGCAACTGGAGCCGGCAGTGCGTCAAGACTGTGTTGGCCCCAACCTTTGGTGGACCGGTCGCACGCATGGCTGTTGTACCGGTGCAGCCGCCTGAAACCCAGGCGGGCACGACCAGCGAGAAGCCGGCATCGACGTCCAGAGCGAGCGGTGCTGCGTCGCACTGCCTCGTCTACGCAACTTCTGAGAAGGTGATAGGGCTGGTGCAGCTGCCGCTCCGCGGCGATCCCCTCTGCTCGATCGGCCTCCTCGCCCACCCGGGCAGCATCACGAGCATGGTTGCCTCACACGACGGCGCGTACGTCTTCACTGCTGGAGGGCCCGATCAGTCAGTGATGCAGTGGCGGGTGCGTGGGGAGGCGATTCTGCCGCCTGCCGAGGCCGCCGCCGTGCGTCAGTGCACCGAGAAAGGCGGGGTACCATTGCGTCACCTAGTCAGCGCGGTGGAGGGCGGGGCGGAGGGGGAGCTGATGAAGGAGGTGGTGGACTACTTCTACTACGCGCAGATCCGCGCGCAGGGCGAGGAGACGACGGCGAAGCGCGTGTTGCTTGGCGCCATTCCCTTTGCCCAGATGCCAAACCTGCTCCGCTCACTCGGCTACTACCCGTCGGAGATGGAGATCGGGCACATGACCTACGAGGTGGCGAACATGTACGGCCCACCCGATGAGCCACTGGCCGAGGTGGACGTCGACGCCATCGTGCTCGATTTCTCGCAGTTCATGCGGCTTTACATCAATTACCGCCCTGTCTTCGGCATTACGCGGCAGGACATCGAGGCGGCCTTTCGCGCGCTGGGCGCCGATGCGGTGACTGGGGAAATCAACCGCGACCATCTTTTTCAGTTGCTGTCGACCAAAGGCGAGGCTCTCAAGGCGAGCGAGATCGCCTATGCCCTCACATCTTTGCTGGGCGACGGTATACGGCTGGAGATGCTCGAGGACGTCATCACCGCACGTACGTTCGCTGAAAACCTGCTCGGTTTTGAGGACTACGATGACGCAGCGGCAGATGGCGCGGCGGGGCAGCGCGGCGACGGGGCGGGCGGTGACGGCAATGGCGTGCTCACTGAAGAAGCGGACGACGAGAGCCACGGTGGGAGCAGCCTGATCGTGCAAGACGAAGCCGTCTCTCTCACGTAGCATCCATATATATGTTGACGCAATTGGGTGAGCTATGTGCTATCTATGCCAAACGCGCGCGGGGCATCTTTTTGTTCAGTCATTATCTCTCTTTTTTTTTTTTTTTCGTTGTGCATGTGTACGTCTGTGGAAAGGTGCTTTCGAGAGACACCATTTGTGTTGAAGCAACGGAGCTTTCTCCACTTCTCACTTCTGACGCATATGTACTTTGTCTTTTTCTGTTCTTTTCTTTTTTGGTGGAGATTCTGATGTACATTAGTGCGTTTGCACTTTTGCAGAGCGCAGCAGCTTTTTTTTCGTTTGTTTGTTTGTTTGTTTCCTCTCTGTCTCCTTGATATGACAGTGCAGCAGGATCACGTAGCACACATGTAAAAAAAAAAAAAGAAGAACGGCAATGCCTCGCGTAGAGGTGAGAATCGACGCGCCTTTAAGAAGACGGTAAGCGTGTCCAGATGGACTGAGTTGCACATGAGAAGTGGAGCTCTTTCTTTCTTTTTTTTTTTTTTGAGAAGGGGGCTAAAGGGGCACCGGCTGCAAAAAAAAGCCGAGCTCTGCGGTTGTGCACAGCGCCGAAGAGTAGCAGTGTGTGCCTTCTGCGCAGCGTGGCTTTCTTCCTTTCTTTTTAAGGCAGCCGTTTTTGTCAGCCTTGTGGTTAAGAACTTCGTAAAAATAAAAAAAAAAATAGACAAAGAGCTGCTTTAGCCCTATGTGTGACACCCACAATCTTCCACGCGCTGTTGTTGTGTTAGTGATCATCTGTTTCTTGTTTTCCCTTTTCCTTTTTTTTTTTCTTCTCCTTTTCTGCCCACTTGCAGAATAACAAGAAAACCCGCTAATAGAGCCGTCAAAGAGTAGAACGAGGGAGGCGAAAGACAAAGCGGCCCCTTCCGTCGAGTGATCTCAAGAGTCATCCTCTGAGAAGCAGCAGCCATCGCGGGCTTCAACCTTGTGGCAGACTGTTGCTTGGGGAGAGGGGGGATGTGCCACGTCTGCCAAGCTCTGAAATGCCGGGCAGTCCTTCTAAAACGCCTCGCTGCGGAGAGGAAAGCCTCACTGCGTTACAGCGACAGCAGCCGAGTCGCGACACCGTAAGTGGCACGCCTTCCTCTGCAACGCCGAAGCTCACGCCGTCAAACCGACAGTGCACCCCTTCACTTCCGCCCTCTCTCGCTGTCACGCAGGAGATCCCTGCGAATAGCACCTCTGCCTCTGCCGACCGTAAGGGAAGCCAAGCTGATGCAGGAAGAGAAGAAGCAGAGGAAGAGGAGTTTATTCGGCACGCCGTCCTTCGCTTCACGGCAACGGCAGCTGTCACCAGACGAAGAGGCAGGCCGCGTTGCCCGTCATCCACTGAAGCAGCTGCGCCGCGTGAAGCCGGACATGTCAACGCGCGAGAGCCTGTCTCGAACGGTTGCCGCAGTTCTCTGCTGATAGAGAAGTTCTGTCCTGCGAGGTCGCGTAAGAAGAGGAAGACGCACGCGCTCGACCCTTTTCTCAGCTCCACAAGCGGCATTCCACTGCCGTCGCCGCCGCCGCACGCCGCCGCCTCCGCTCTTGCCGCCTCGCTCAGCAGCCTTGGCCGTGTCGCTCCCACGACGCAGCCCCTCGCCACACCAGAGCCGCCGTCGGACACAAATGCCGTTACACACACACCCTCTGTTAAGCCCGAGCAGGCCCCCTGTCGTTTTGTGAGGCGAAGAAAGGAAGAAAGCCCGCGGCAAAGGTTGACGAAGGACCGACTTGCAGCCGACATCACCCGAGTCAAGAAAACAAAAACTACGGCGTCAACGCAGCTTTCGCCCTCCCCTGAAGCGCGAAAGAGGCGGCTGCCGGCAAGACGACGCCGCGTCTTGCACAGCGCCAAATCCACCGAAGGGAATAAAGCCCGTGCTTTCGAGCGGGAGTACAGTCATGCACCAGAGCCGCCTCTCTCGATGACGTTTAGCGATGTCTCGCTCCTTCGCCAGATGCCCGACAGCGACGCTGCAGACGTGTGCGTGCGCTTTTTTCTGGACGACGATGATGACGCGCGGGGCTGTAACGGAGCAGCGGAGTCGGTTAACGCGGGTGTCGCTGCTCCGTTCGCTTTTTTGAGGGACGTGGTGGTGCAACTCGGCGGTGCAATTTCTGGGGATGGCAACAGCAGCAGTGGCAGCAAGGGCGGCGAGGCGCAGTGGTTCGGTCGCACGTTGACCACTACCACAGCAGCAGCAGCAGCAGCAGCAACAGCAGCAACAGCAACAGCAGCGTCAGCAAGGCACCAAAACGGCGACGGTGCTGCATCAGACGTGCCCCCGCGCAAAACGACGCACCTTGTTGTCAGCCTACGAGCCGTACTGACGCCGGAGATTCTGTTTTTCAAAGCGCTCGGTATTCCCATCGTGACGCCGCAGTGGGTGTACGACTCGATCGCGTTGGGAGGCTTCCCGGTGGTGGTGCCGCACCTGCACGCACACCCCGTCTTTGGCGATGTCGACCCCGTAGATGCAGACCACGCTGACGCAAAGCCCTCTGTCGGCGCGGCAGCAGATGAGGTGCAGGACGTGGACAGCGCAGTGGCGGACCTGCTGGGTGGCGATGACGGTGCTGTAAGAAGCCCAAAACAAGCCGTGCAAGTATCCCCTGGCGGTCGCGCCTCCACCCTGCGTGAGCTGCACAAGGAGGTGGCCGACGAGTACGTCCCTGCTGGGGAGCAGGCGAAGCGGCCGTATTACCGCCCCATCTTCCAAGACTGCATGTTTTACCTCTACGTCCCGCCCATCGACTTGGCCTCCCTGCACACACCCGCCAAACGCGCGCGGCAGGCGAGCACCGCGGCGACCGGCTCTTACCTTGGTGACGTCGCCGCCGCGCTGGCGCAGGCGACTCAGCTGCTCCGTCTTTTGGGTGGGACCGTCACGCGCAACCTGGCCAGCACCTTTCTGGACGTGGTGGTCGACCTCACGGGTTTCTACGAACGCACGATCGAGGCGGGGCAACAGCAGCAACAGCAGCGGCAGCTCCAGCGTATGCTTCGTGAGTCCCTCAGCTGCGCCTATCACGACGCACTGCAGCGGCTCTCACAGATGCCAGCCGCGCACGTGGACGTGGAGCCGACGAAACGAAGCGGTAACGCGCCCCCTGTTGTGGGCATTTCATGGCTGCTGTACTCCATCTTGCAGCGCCAGCGAGCCGCGGTGGCGCCTTTTATCCAGCCGGCGCACCCTCTCTCTGCGCAGCTGGCTGCTTTACACAACGGCAAGCGACTCGAAAAGACCACTGCAGGGAGGAGGAAGCGGAAGACAGCGGATGGTGAGGAGGACAAAACGGCAGTGGTTGATCATTTATCTGATGAAGCGAGAGATGTCGTGGCCACGTCCATGCCGACTCCCATCTTCTCCGACATCTCCTCCTCCCCCTCTTCGGTGGACTTCCAGTTGTCGTTGTCGTCACCGGCGCCGTCGGCCTCCGCATCCGCGACCACGAGACACACGCACGCCAGCCTCCTCACGCAGGCGCCTACGTTACCGTCTCCCTGGTCCGCACTGGAGGTCCACGCGTCAATGAAGGACTCTTGTGAGCCGCAAGGCACACAGAAGCACTCAACGCAGCAGCTGGACGCGCAAGAAATTGACCTACTCTTAGAGGGAAGTCAGTTGAAAGCTGACTGGTCATTAGAAACAGCGTGACAGCGGTCCGCGACGACATCGGTGGAGGAAGAGGGCGGTGGTGATTTCTGTTTTTGGAGATTACGTCGCGTGCAATGACAGTGAGATGCGTCCCACATAACGACTGCTGACCGAAAAAGAAGGGATGTACTTTTTTTTCCCCGCAACTTCGAAAAAAAAAATGAAAGAGTTTCATATTTCAGCCTTTCAGCACTTTTAGCACTCGTCGTTACACAGTGTGAATTGTGCTGTCGGACACCGAAGAGCAAGGTGCTTTAGGAACACATATCGCTTCTTCTGCTTTGCTTATGTGATTCACAAGCGGTTTTTTTTTTTTTTTTAGGAGGAGCAAGTGCTTGCTTTACTTCAGAAAAGTGCCGATATGTGCTCTTTTTTCTTCTTCTTTTTCATTCCCTTCCCTTTCTGCCTTTTTTACTTTTACCTTTCCTCCTTCACATTTCTCTCTCGTCCCCTCTCTTGTTCCAACCTCCATGTGTGTGTGTGTGTGTATGTTATTCAGTGCGCAGTGATTGGTTTTTTATTCTGCTTTCTTTCTTCCCTCCCCCCACTTTATTGGTTTGACTTGCATGACGTTGACGAGCATCTTTTGAGGCACGTCGTTTTTATTTTTCTTCCCCTTCCTTTTTCACCGTTTCTCCGATACGTTGTTTTTTTTTTTTTTGGTTATTTGACCATTTAACTTTTTTCATTACTATTAACAGAAGTCGTCTCTCGGTTGCCGACACTCGTGTAGGTTGAAACAGGAGAACCAGAGAAACGCATTCTTTGCTGAAACTCAGCAGAAGCCTGTCTTTTTTTCCCCTCTTGGCTTTCGGTTTTTTGAACTCCATTACATGTAAATAAAACCAGTCGGTACTTTAAAGCATCGTGGTCTTTGTTGTTGTTGTTGTTGTCTTAGCTCAGTCACCATTTTTTCTCGTGGACCGCAACATCAGACAGAGACACGTGAGCAGGTTATTATTGTTGTTGTTGTTGACGTACAGCACACAATATCCTCTTCCAGAAAGCTACTTTTTTTTGTTGTTGTTGTTGTTCTCACGGAAAAAAAAAAAAAGCACACACATTTAAACGAAAGGCACTTCACATACATACCTTCGTTTCTCGTTGCCCTCATCTCTCCAGTCTTTTTCTCTTATTTTTAGCCGTGTTTCTTTTTCCTGGTTTTGCTCCGTTCCTTTACTTTACCTCACGTTAGTATTGGGTCTTGTTGTTTTTCACTTTTCCTGAGCTTAATTCTATTTTTTTTTTTCCCCTCCCCCCTTACCCACCACGGCTTCAAGCCCAAGACTAGCCAATGGCGACGTCTGCCGAAGTGTACCAGCCCACGGGTAAAGAGGTGCCCTTCGGTGGGGGTCGATTCCTGCTCAGCCACCGCCTGGGCAACGGCTCCTTCGGTGACATCTTCGAAGGCTACGACAAGCAGAGTCAGCGCATCGTGGCCGTGAAGCTAGAGCGTAAAAAAGCCCGCTACCCGCAGCTGTCGTACGAAAGTAAGGTGTACCGCGTCCTGCACCAACCACCGGTAGTGCAGAACGAAGCGATGCCGAAGCCGGCCTTCCTGGACGGCTCCAACACCACGACCGACAGCAATCACGCCACCCCTGGCTCCACGAGCCAGCACACCGCCACTGCCGCCGCCACACACGACAACGGTGCCCCGCATCACTCTGCCTTGACTATGCCGCACGTTGTGGTGGGCATCCCGCAGATTTACTACTTCGACAGCGAGGGCGACTACAACATCATGGTGATGGAGATGTGTGGTCCATCGCTCGAGGACGTCTTCAACTACTGTCACCGCCGGTTTTCGTTAAAGACAGTCCTCATGATCGCCGATCAGCTGCTCCACCGTATTCAGTACTTCCACGAGAAAGGCTTCGTGCACCGCGACATCAAGCCGGAGAACTTCGTGCTCGGGTGCGGCGCCAGGGGCCACATCCTGTACGTCATCGACTACGGCCTTTCGAAGCTGTACTGGGAGGTGAAGAAGAACAGCCACATCCCCTTTGCCGAGGGCCGCCCGCTGACCGGCACGGCACGGTACTGCAGCACCAACGTGCACCGCGGCTACGAGCAGAGCCGCCGCGACGACCTCGAGTCGATCGGTTTCCTCTTCGTCTACTTCCTCCGGAGCACCCTCCCTTGGCAAGGCATTCAGGCCAAGGATCAGCAGCTCAAGACGGTCAAGATTGGCGAGAAGAAGATCGCAACGCCGCTGGAGGAGCTGTGCAAGGGGCTCCCGAAGGAGTTCCTCAAGTACTGCCAGTACTGCCGCGCACTCAGCTTCACGCAGAAGCCCGATTACGAGCACCTGCGACGCCTCTTCCGCGGGCTAGGGAAGCGGCTGGGCCTCACGCTGCCCTCCTTCTCCGACTCCTCGCGGGTGGCGGCTGATCCGTCCAACCCGCTTTCCGCCGGGCTGCACCAATCCGTCTTCGAGGGCTCCGTCGCTGCCTCGCACCTGCCCAGTGCGGTCAGCACGGAGACGGGCAGCAAGGCGAGCCACGACCGCTCCCCCCGCACGGTCGTGGCGCAGCTGATGACGCAATGCGACGACGCGGACCCGCAGCTCGGCCCCTACGACTGGGAGTTCGACTGGATCCGCAAGCGGTTGATGGAGGTGCGGGCGGGACAAGAAACGCAGCAGCGGAGTCATCCCACAGCGGACCAGTCCGGCCCCACATCCACGAGGCTTAACGTGAGTGGGACGACCGGGGACAAAACGGACGAGCTTCACGTGGAGGACGTTTCAGACCCGGGGGTGTTCAGCCCTGTTGAGAAGGTCAGCGATGGTGACAGCAAGCGACCGCTTTTTAAAGGGACAGGGACGGCGACAGGGACAGGGACGAATTTAATTACGAGCGCCTCTCATTGACGACAAAGTTGGAAAAGGAAAAGGGAGAAAAAGAAAAAGAAAAAGCATGTCTGGGACGAAAGGAAGAGCGTTACGGTATGGTGCGTTGGTTGCCGTGCCTCCGCCTTCGCTTTTTTTTTTTTAAACCCCTCCCCTAGAGCTGCTGTTTTGTGACACTAGTTTATAGGCGTAGCTCTATGTGTCAGGGTCGTCGTTTGTTGGAGTTGCCTGGTCGCGTTTTCTCTTTATTTTTCCTTCTTTGTTTTTTTTTCTTCTTCCACTTAGATGTTACGAATAGTATCGATACGTAGAATACTGCAATGAGTAGCATCCATTCGCCTGTGCCTCACTAAGCCGCACTTCGTCGGCTATAAAATGTACATAGTACAAGAGGGTTTTTTTTTCCTTTTCGGTGTTGGTGGATGTGTTCTCTGTTTTTTTTTTTTTTTCCTTATCTTCTGCTGATGCGATCCTGCATAATACGGAGGAAGGGGGAGAGGAAGAAGCTATTGTGGGGCTGCGGTGTGTGCATTTGCTTTCGTGCGCCAGACAGCAGGTACATATGGGAGGGGAGTGTACGTCTTGTTGCTGTTTTTTTTTGTTTGTTTTTATTGCTCTATACTGATTTACTACTTGTACATTTCATTATTCCCGCGTGTTGTCGGATCTTTGGCATGTCTCTGCACGTCACTTACAGCTCTTTGTTTTTGTTTTTGCTCCTCTCTCGGTATCAGTCCCTTTTGCTTTCAATGGGGATGTTGCTGTTGTTTTCTGCCTTCCTTCCTCAAGTATTTTTTGAAGATCATCTTCTTTTAGCGCCAATCAAAAGAAGAGAACATCGGACCCAGAAGTGCTCTCTTCCGCGTGTTTGCCGTCAGTTTTCTTTCTTCGTTTTCTGCGTCTTACTTAACTCTTGGTTGTAGACTATGTGTGTTGCTACTAGTTTTTTTTTTGTTGTTGTTGTTGTTGTTGATCGTGACCATATTCCATATCCATCTGGCGAATAGTCACCTTCCTTCTCCATCTTCTCTTTTCTTTTATTTTCCACGTTTTTTTTTTTGCCTTCTCTCTCTATTTTGTGTGCTGAAGTAAGGGTCAGACCCCCTCATTGTTTTTGTTTTTTTTTTTTGGTTTGGTTTGGTTTTTTTTTTGTTTGATAGAAAAGGTGAGAAAGCTCTACCAGGTAGCATAGAGCTTTCCCGTTGATGCTCCGTTGTCGTCGTGCTTTTTTGGCAAGAAGTTCTTTTTTTTTTTTCTTTCCCCCCCCCCCCCCCTCGCAAATTGCTACGAATTACATTCGTTCACATGTTTTCCTTTTGTTGTTGTTGCTTTTCTTTTTTTCTCTTGAGTTCTCTGCTGAGGCTCTTCTTATATTACATCGAAGAAGTCACGACCAAGCTCGAGTAATGACAAAGTGTGTGTTTTTTGTGTGAGAACGCCACCTTTCCTGGTTTGAAGATGAAGAAAGAAGAAAAGGGATTCTGTACTGGCACTTCCAGGCGCTCTTTTCAGGTTCGAGTTCTGTGTACCTTTTTTAAGAGTATCTTGTCCTTTACAACCGGCTCGGTTTTTTTCCCTTGCAAGTTGGTGAGAATGTACAACAAGGATGAGAAGGAGCTGAAAGAGAGTGTGTGTGTGTGTTTTTTTTTTTTTCTAGGCAAGCAGACACTTCATTGAGTCTTCGCTCTCCTCATCGATGCCGTTTTTTCAGCACTTTTTTCCCCTGTCGTTCTCACTTCACTCTCTTTCTCAAAAAAAAAGAAAAAACTATCTTTCTCCCTTCTTCCTCCTTTTCTGCTTTGCCTCTTCAAGCTTTACCACCCTTGTACGTTTCAAAAAGGGAGAGGGAGGCGAGTAGCACCTTATCGCCGCCACTTCTTATTGCCCACTTTTTCTTTGTTTCTCACCTGTCCTTTTCGCTTCTTCTTTGCCGTCTCCCCTGCTGCTTTGCCATCGCCCCTATCGTTGGACTCCGCTTTTTTTTTTTTTGTTACTGCGCCTCGATCACATACACAACAACAAAAAAAAAAAAGCAGAGCCTTGATATTCTAATACACGCCTCGCGCGAAACGTGTGGAAGAAAAAAAAAAAAGATATCTCTCTGTGTGCGTGTGTCATACGGCAAGCTGTATCGCAATCCGCGCCAGCGCTGACTCTCCCATTACCTCTGCTCGAAGCACCATATCTTTGTTTTTTTTTTTTTTAACCTTTCCTTTTAGTCTAGTGAGACGCCACTGGAAGCCTTCCATAGCAAAACGAAAAAAAAAAAAAGCAGGCGTTTCCTTAAACACTCGAAAGGAAGTTCCGCTTCCTTTTCCTACATTTGTTTTTTTCTCTTTATCTCTTTCTTAATCGGTTGCACGCATGTCGTCTCAAGTAAGTTTGGACGAGTGGGTGGAGCAACGTTACGCGCGTCCCGTTGTCCTGCTGGAAAGCAGCGCCGCTGCCGACGCCGTCTGTGCCCGCCACGGCCTCGACACGATCCAGCTGCTACGCCCACACAGCGTCTACACCGGCGGCCCGCTCTCCGCCCGCACCAGCGACCGCAGCGACCCGGTCACATGCAACCAATTCGGTGTACGTCTCATGCGCACCGACTGCGTACGCGACGTGTCCTTCTCGCAGGTGACGCGACACGTGCGGCGACTCATGCGCAGCTCTGCTGCGATAGACATGGCCTACGGCGAGCAGCTCGACAGCGCAGTGGAGAGCATCGTCCAGGGCGGCCGCAGTCGCCACGACGGGTCGCTGCCGCACCCTGTCTATGCCTCCGCGGCCGCTGGCAGCGCAGGTGGGCCCTCGCCGCCGTCGACGCTGCTGGAGCGGGCCTGTCCGACGTGGCACCGCACGTTTGTCCGCGACTTCCACAGCCTGGTGCGGTGCAGCTCCTTCGACACGGTCGACCACCCCGTCGGCGTCCTCTTCGCCGTCGCCACGAGCGAGGCGGGTGGGGTGGAAGGCATCCTGCAGATTTTCCGGGCACAGGCGAAGCGGGTGGCGGAGCTGAAGGCCAGCCTGCCTGGGATGGACAGCGAACTGCACCAGTACTACCTCATTCTGCACGACAACACGGCCCCGACAAGCCCGTCGCTCAGTACGGCGCGGCAGGTGCTCACGGCGGTGCAGCAGCTCTACGGCGCCAACTACTGTGCGCTGATTAAGGTGAACTCCGTCGTCGACCCACGCACAATAAAGAGCTTGGACCCCTCCCTGTGGGTGGACGCCTCACCGGCGGTGATGGACGTGCCCTCCGCAGAAGCAATTCAACGCGCGACGGTGGCGGCGGCCTCGGCAACCTCCCCGTCGTCTTCCATCGCCCCCGCTGATGCCGCGTCGTCCTCGGCGGCATCGACACCACACCGGAACGCGGTGCTGTCCTTCCGTACCGTCAGCCCCACCTGCGGGACGTGGCCCAACTCGTCCACAGCTATGATGACGGGCTGCTACATGAGCCCAGAAGACGTGGCGGAGGTGCAAAACGTGATGTCCTACTATCTCTCGCAGTCCCTCTTCAAGTACGTGGAGCGGCGGCTGCGCATGCTGGACGTCTCGGTGCAGGACCGGCGCACCACCACGCTGGGAAAGATGGCGGCGTGGTTCAAGGGCAAGGACGAAGTGCGGCCCCGTACGGCTGACGTCATCTACCCACCCAACGGCTCGGACCCGTCGGTGCTTCCCAAGTACGTTGCCTCGTCGCTCGAGATGCAGATGCGGCACTGCGGCGACCTCTCCCTCGTGTTGCACGATTACGAGGGCGCCATCACGTATTACCGTCTCTGCATCGACGAGTTGCTGGAGACGCTGAGCCAGCGGCCTTACAACCGCGCCATGATCGCCGCCTGCCAGGAGGGCCTAGGCGTGGCACAGTTCCTGCAGCGTCGCGCGCCACCGCCGAGCCTGACGCCATGGTACACGGGCGTCACCTCGCCCACCCACCGCATCAGCTCGCAAACAAACCGGTGGGAAGTGGCGTGGAACGACTACCGTGCGGCCGGCACGCAGACCTACGCGGTCCGCATCGCCTTTCTCATCTATGAGTGTTGCCGCACACGTCTGCCGCCGCTGCTGGACCGCTGCCGCGTCATCCTCCTCCATCTACAGCGTAGCGGCGTGCTACAGCGACAGAACTTGCTAAACGGCATCGTGAATGACATGCTGGCGGGCATCGCCGTCTTCTCCAACGCGCCGTACGCGGCGGGGTTGACGGTGCCGCCGCCGATCCCGCGCGACTACCCGATGCTCATGAACTTGCGACGCTTCGCACGCTACCTGCAGCAGGCCGGCGCCTTCTACCGCGCCGACAACTCCCTTGATCAGGCCCTGCGGTGCTATTTGCGTGTGCTGGAGCTGTTCCGCCTCATCGACCCGGAGGAGACGTGGAAGGACCTCGCCGAGCACCTCTACCTCACCGTCGGACAGCTCTACACGCAGCTGGGACAGGACGTGCGTGGCATCGCCATGGCGAGCGCGGCCGTCGCACAGGGCACCCCGCTCTACCGCCGCACCGACACCGCCCAGCACGCCTTCGAGGCCTTCTGGGCTCAGCAGAAGCGCGTCCTCGGCAACATGGGCTATGCGTTGTGCCCGCACATGCCAATGCCCCGCATCATCCGCGCCTCTTTCCACGTGGACCGCAACTACTACAATACTGACTCGACGACAGACGAGGTCGCGCGGCGGATGAGCGAGACTGTCGCCGAGGCGGAGTGGCGCGGCATGGAGAAGCAGTTGAAGACAACGTACGCGGAGGCGGTGCTAAAGTTCAACCCGCAGTACCGCTTTCCCGCGCTGCACGGCGGCTTCAACCACGGCGGCGGCGGCGGCAATGGTGGTGGCAACATGAATGGTGGGGCGGGCACCAGCATGGGGAGCGGTGGCGGCAAAGACGGTGGCAACGACAACGGCAGCCGCAGTCGTCGCCGCTTTGGCGGTGGCGCTGGTGGTGGGGCAGCAGGCGGGTCCACCTCCTCCGCACACTACAAGGCCCACGACTACATTTTTGCCGACGCAGCCGCGCCAGGGGAGCCGCCGCGGGCACCGCGGCACTACAAGATCGCCCGAGCTGAGCCGCTCGTGCTGAGCTTTGTGATGGAGAACACCATCGGCTGCCTGATCGAGGCGACCGACCTCACGTTGCTCTACCTGTCCTACAACGCACCGGAGCAGCTATGGAAAAGCTCGTCAACGCAGACGGTGAGGTTGGCGGCGGGCGCGCGGCAGCGTGTCTCGCTCTCGTTCGATCCTATTGCGGAGGGTGAGTACGCCATCATCGGCCTGTGCTGGTCGCTGATGGGTCAGGAGGGCTACTACTACTTCGCCACCCGCGAGAGTCGTCCCGGCTGCCCGGAGAGCCTGTACGAGTACGCGATCGAGCACCCGATGCCGACCCTGGAGGCGGTGGAGAACATCCACGTCACGGTGCAGCCGTCCAAGGCGTGTGTCACGGCCACCTTCCACCCACACCTGCCGGATCAGCTCTTTGACGGCGAGTATTTCCACACGAAGCTTGTAGTGCACAACACGAGCACGCAGCAGGACGCCACCCACGTCTTCCTGCAGCGCAGCCCTAACGCGGCGCATCTCCTTTACGTAGAGGAGTTCGGCCTCGCGAAGAACCTGGACTTCGGCGCACCGCTCGTGCTGGCAGATCACCTCAAAGCTCAGGAGACACGCACCTTCGCCGTCACCGTGCGCGGCCAGCACCGTCGCGGCGACGTCTCTCTGCAAAGCAGCGGGAACTACATCTTCATACTGCTCGCGTACCTCCCAGGCGCCCCGCAGGACCACGAAAAGCGTCCGGAGGCTGCTGCTGCTGCGTCGCAGCCGCGAAGCACCTCGGACGCAGACGCGACAAGTCTGGGTACGCCGGCGACGGAGTCGATGCCGGTCTCCGACGTAGTCTCCCCCACCTTCAGCGCGGACAACCACCACCTCCTGCGCAGTCCCACGACAAACAGGAAGTTTCCCTCGCTCAGCACCCCGCCGGTGATGGTGCGCCTGCATCGCCTGCTCCGCCGCTGCGACGTGCAGCCGGCGCTGGCGTTGTTTTCGACGGTGCTGCCGCCCGCAAACGCCTCGCTGAAGGCGGCGGTGGTGCTGACAGTGAAGAACATCTGCGCCTCTCACTCCCGCGCCCGCACCGCCTCGGTGGGGTCTGGCCTGCCGCTCTCGCCCACCACGTCGATCGAGAACGTGCAGGCGATCCCGGTTGCGACGGCCAGCCAGAGCGCACAGGAGACCGCGGCCGCATTACCCTCCTCCTCTTCGGCCTCCACTTACACCCCTCTCCGCATTGCCCGTGTGCTGGCGGTGCACAGCTCGCGCTGGGACATCGAATGCAACGGCACGACGGAGTTGACGGCGGATGGCGGGTCGCAGTGTCTGCTCGCGCAGGGGGACTGCCTCACGTTCGCGCTGTTGGTGAAGCGGCGCCCCCGCGGGGTCGGGACGGCGGACACGACGGCGCGCCACCTCTTTCTGCATCGCGCCGCACGCAAGGGCGACGACGCGGCAGCTGCGGACTGCTCAGGCACGTTGTCGCCATACACGGACACGACATGCCTGCCGCTCCACGCGGCCCTGCCCTCGCCGTCACGGATCCGTAATGTGGAGACGCACCTCGGCACCACCGTCTCGCAGTTCGCCCGCAACCTCTTCTTCCTGCAGACCTCCTGTCTGGGACCGGGCCGGATCGGTGCGCAGACCTCCAGCGAGGAAGGCAACGGCGGGCTGGCCTTCTACGCGGACAAGGCTGGGCAGCAGAAGGAGCCGCCGAAGAGCGCGGAGCAGCAGCGCCGCGACGAGGTGGCCGAGGAACGCCGACTCTGCGGGGCAGCCATGGAGCAGTACACCCCGCTGGCCCTCGCCGTCACGTGGGTGCGCGAGGGCAGCGATGGGCTGCGCAAGGGACAGCTCTTCCTCTTCGTCGACCCGATCGAGCACATCTACCAGACCGTGGCACAGCAGCAGAAACGGCAGGCGGAGCAGGAGACCGCAGCGCGGCTCCGCCCTGCAGCGGCCGCGGCCCTGGGCGGCGGCAGTGCCACGGCGTCGGTGGAGCAGACCCAGCAGGAGCTGTGCGAAGCAATGTTGGTGCGTTACTCCAGCCTTAAACCGTGGCAGGGCGCCGTCGTCTCGCACGTGCACGTCCCGCCCACGGTGAAGGCGTGCCACGCTGCAGGGAACAGCAGCAGCAGCAGCAGCTCGCCCACGGCCGCGATCCCGGTGACGCTGCGCTGCATGTCCCTCGCCCCCGTCCCCCTCCTCGTCACGGCAGAGGCGCTGACGTCTTCCTCAGCTGCTGGCCTGCTGTCGTCGTCGTCGCTGTCGCCAACGGGTGCCGTGGCGAGCGGGTCGCCGAACACCAGCGTCATGTGGGAGGCGCAGCGGTCCAACTCCTTCGTGGCGTCGCCGCCGCACAGCAGCCACAGCAATAGTAGCGGCGAGGTCCCGGTGCTCTTTGTGGGCAAGACGGTCCATACCTTCTTGCTCATGCCAAGCGATGAATTCGAGGTGAAGTTCACGGCACACGCGCTGCGGCCCGGCATCGTGGACTGCCAGCGCATCGCCCTGCGCGCCGCCTCCATCTGCTTCCTGTGCAGCAACGTGGAAGCGGAGGAGACAGCGGAGGGCGGGGAGGGGGACGAGGGAGAAGACCTTAGTAGCGCATCCATGGCGTCGCTCACACGGCCGCTCATGCGCACCGGCATGACACTGCCCACTCTTATCCGAGCGCTGCTGGAGCGGCGCGCGCCGGCCTCCTCGGCGAGCATGACGACCCGTGTCATCGTCTCGGCCCAGTGCCTTTTCGAGAATGGAGGCCGGCAGAACGACAGCGAGGACTCTGGCACGTGGAATATGAGCGCAGGCAGCGCCAATCTAGACCATTGGAAGACGCTGGCCCGTTCCCCGCACGGCTCCGCCGATCCGGCCGCCGCGTCGAGCAGCGTGACGACGCTGGTGGAGCGCTACGGACCACGAGCGGTGGAGCTGCTGCACCAGCTCTCCCCGCGGGGCCCGGCCGCCAGCGCCACGGTGAGTCAAGTCATCCCGCAAACAACGCCGGCGCTGTCGCGAGTCGTGCTGGACGATGCCCCGTTCGGCGCCTCCAGCATCACCTCCGTAAGCCCCATGCACGCGTACGAGATGGTCCGCCGGTTTCTACGCCAGCTGGACGCCTTCGAGGCAGAGGTGCAGCGGGCCGTGCAGGCCAGCAGCTCCGCCCACACCCCAGTCGACCCTTTCCTCCAACAGTACGTGTACCGTCCTACCGTGAAGGCGCTGGACGGTCGCAACAGCAGCAGCGCCACCGGCGCCTTCTCGGCCAACAACTCGCTGACCATGACGAGGTCGGCGGTGATGGGGCTGGCGGCGGCTTCCTCGCCTGCAGTCTCGACCGTTTCGCCAGATTTTGCGCCGAGCCCCGCAAGCCTCGGAACGACGACGTTGGAGAGGGTCGACCTGGTAGCGGCCACGACGCCACCGTCCGGCTCGTTGGGGGCGACGAGCCCCATCTCCTTGCCTTCGCCGGCCGTGCCATATTCGACGCCAGTCAAGACGGAGGAACGCCCACCGCTCACCATCGTCCCCGCCTCCCCGGGCGCCAGCGTCAGCTGCGTGATCGGGCACAACAGCAACAGCAGCAACAGCAACGATGCCGCTCGCGCCCCAGTGACGGGTGCGGCGTCCTCGCAGGAGGCAGGCACGGCGAAGGCCAGCGGCGTCGAGGGAGACGCAGCCGCCTTCACGACAAACACGCACCCCACGAGCTGGGAGAGCGCACACAACGGCGGCGGCGGCTACAGTCGCGGTGCCTTTCACACAAGCAGCTCCGCCGATGCAGGTGCAGAGAAAGACGCAGACTACATGAAGGAAGCCGAGGACGAGGATGAGTACAACAGCGACGCTGGCGGCGCGGGTGACGGTGACCCGGCAAGTCCCCTGCACCTCCCTGCCGTCGCTTTCGAACGTCGCGCGGCCGAGGCGGCGGAGACGCAGGACATCAGCGAGAACACCCTCAGCGAGTCCGCCCCGCTGCCACGCCGACGCGTTGGTGAGCAGGTGCCTGGCGAGGGGATGCACATGCACGACAACTCCTTCTACGGCGCGGAAGGGGAGGAAGAGAGCGAGGACTTCCTTGACTCCGCGCTGGCCACCAACACGCTGAGCGAGAACGCGAGTGGGGCACCGCTGCCAACGCGCTTGTACGAGCCCGACGTCACGGAAATAGACCGCAATGATGAGGCGGCGACGGCGCTGGCCCACCGCCACAGCACTAGCTCAGCCGCCACGACGAAGGCGAAGATGCTGCTGGTGCCTTCCACCGAGCCGCTCTCGTCGTCAGAGCAGACGCAGTTCAGCGCTGCCTCTGCCGGTGCATGTCCGCCGTCATCGCCCGTCATGAAAGCGCCATCACCTGCGCCGCAGCGCAATGCCCCATCGAGCAGCAGCTCCAGTTCCTCGTCCGACTCCGACTCGTCTTCAACGACAGCCACAAGGAACGAGGCACAGCACCTGCTCCCCTAACAAGAAGATAGCTTCGTCATCTGTGTGTGTCTGTCTGTCTGTTGAGTCTCTTCTTTCCCCCTCCCCCCCCCACTGCTCCTCGTCGTGTCTCTCTCCTTCGTTGTAATGCGAAGCTCTTTTTTTTTTTCGGTTGGGGGGATGTTCATTACTTAATCGTTGAGCACAAGCGATTGCGTCAGGATGTGCGTGTGTGTGTGCGCGTGTATAATGAACCTCCTTTTTTTGAGGGGGGGGTTGGGGGGGTGGGGGGGTAGTCTCGTCTCTCTCTCTCTCTTTTTTTTTTTTTTCATGTTGCTTCGTATTCGTGTTGGTTTTATGTGCGTCATGCGGATTGTTTTTCCTTACACGTGTGTGTTGCGTGTTGTGTGTGGTGCGAGCGCGCTACTCGTGTTTTCTCTTTGTTGTTGTTGTTTCTAACGAAGCATACGAAGAAATATCAGAAGAAAAAAAAAACTCACGGGAAACGTAACGACGGTCACTGCCGCTGTTGTTGTTCGTCCAGCTAGCTCTGTGCTAGTATTATGGTGGTGCTCGTGCCCGTTTCACTGTTTTTACAAAAATGTCATGCATCTGTCATCGCGATCCTGCTACGTTCCCCACTACGAGTTTCTCGTGCGCGTTTGCTTGTTTTCTGTTGTTGTTATTGTTCTTTTTGTGTTATGAAACGCACCACCATTCTTCTCCTGCCTTTCGCTTTCTCCTGTTCCTCTGCCTGCATCACTCTCGGTGCTCGTATAGATCGAAGCACCTACCAACAGTCACTGTACGTTTTTTTTTTTTTTGTGTGTGTGTGTGTATTGGTTTCTTTCTTTTTGGGGGGTATTTATCTGTTTAAATACGGTTCGCCTCTGTTTACAGCATTTAAAAAAGGGGGAAAAAAGGAGGGAAACAACGACAAAGCCATCGGCTTCTTCTGCCGCCCTTCACGATCTTTGAACAGTACTTGTGTTAGTGTATATGCGTGTGCGTTAGCTTGCTGCATTCTCCTAAACCTGCGCAGTGGCAACGGTGGTTTTTTTTTTTTGTCTTCTCTGTCGTACACGTTTGCACTTTCAACAAAACCGTCCAAAGAGCAAAAAAAAAAAAGTAGCATTGTCTGTTAACTTTATTTTTTATTTATTTCACCTAGAGTCATTCGTGTATTCGCGTAGAATTACACCAAAAAAAAAGTACGGCAAAACCAGCTCTTAGGTCGTGCGTTTGTACAGACCTTTTTTTTTTCTTGTTCGCAGATTATTCATTTTCTACCTTTACTATAATTAGTCTCGTTTTTCTCCTATATATATATATATATATATATATATACTAGTTAGGGATCTACTTGTTTTTTGCTTTTGATAGATTTTGCACACACACACATTTTTTTTTTTTTCAAAACCCTCTTACCCCTGTCTCACGTGTGTGTTACCATCACCTTGTTTTTTTTTTATTATTATTTTAGTTGCCGTTGTTGTGGCGTTGCGCGTTCCTTTGCGTCGACTGTTCTTCAGTAACAATAAAAAACAGGGAAAACAAAACTAGGTAACATAAAAACAAAACAAAACGCAAATTAAAAAAAAAAAAGAGAATGTTCCCCAATAATGCCAATAGCCCTCTGAAGCGCAATCGCGGCTCCGTGGAGGGAAACGAGGATGACGACTGCATTGTGCAGCGTCGCAGTCCACGTGAAGAGCGCATCAGCTTCCCAACTGCGGCCCCCACCGTCTCCCTCCACTCCGATCCAAACCTGAGTCCCGATACCCTCACCCCCGCCGGTAATCGCGATCGCAGCTCGCGCTACGGCACGCCGCTGTCAGCGAAGAACGAGGAGGAGGCGGAGGTTGGACAGTCGGTGGGCACGCAGCCCGGCGCGATACACGAGCACGTCTCTTCCACGCACTCCGCCGTCTTCACGAACAGCTCCACTCGCACCAGTCGGTCGCGTGCCAGCAGCCACAGCGTGCGGCCTACGCCGCCGCCGCCGCTGCCCATCTCCGCGCCCACGCGGTCCTCGTCGTCTTCCTCCTACAGTGACGAGGAGTTGGAGGACGAGACGAACGAGAAGGACCCGCGCAACCACGCTGAGGATGTCGCGAAGAAGTACCCGATGTTCACCGAAGCCTACGCCGAGAAGTTCCGCCGCGACGCTACGCCCTTCCTGCGGGTGGTGGAGACGATGGGGCTGTCCTCCACCAAGTTCATGGACGCCAGCATCCTCTCCTCCACTGCCCAGGGCAGCTCCTCGCTGTCGCCAGGCTCGTTCTCCGGCACCGTCCATCGCGAGAAGCACTTTGTGCTTTATGACACCTACGTGTACGAGAGGACGCTCGGCAAGGGCACCTTCTCCAAGGTCGTCCTCGGCACCGCCTCGCCATCCTCGCCCATTCTGGCGAACCAAATCTCCGGCGACGTTCCGCCGCGCGTGGCGCTCAAGGTGTTCCGCGACAAGGAGGAGTACATTGAGTCCTGCTGGGACGAGTTCACGATTCTCAACTCCATCTGTGTCGACCCACCAACGCTGCCGCCGGAGGCGGTGACGGCGGCGATGACGGCCAGCGGGCACCGGCACAGCTCCAGCACCGCCCCCTCGCCCTACATCTCCATCCGCTCTGTCGTGATGTTCACCGCCTCCACGTGCGGCATTAAGCAGCAGTACTTTGCTGACCAGGGCCGCTTCGTCGTCCCGCTCGGCTACGTCGCTCATCCGGTGCACCCCGCCATCGTCTTTCCCGTGATGGGGCCGACGCTGCTGAACGTGTTGGATGCAATCCGTCAGAAGAGTAAGGAGGTCACCCGGGCCTCGCGGCACAAGCGGCCACGCGTCGAGGCAGCTCCGCCTGCGGTGGCCGTGAACGACTTCGCCGGACGCACAAGCAAAAGTGGCGGCGGCGGCATCGTGCCGCCCGGCCCTTCCCCTGTGACTGCGCCAAAGCCAAACATCGCGGGTGAGAATAACGGTGTCGCCTCCAAACCGGGGCAGCGACGCGTGTACTACCGCGGCCTCCCCCTCCCATTACTCAAGGCCGTGTTGTACCAGATGCTCACGTTCTTGCACTTCATTCACTGCCGCGGTGTCGTGCACACAGACCTAAAACCAGAGAACGTCCTCTTCGAGTCCTCTAAGGTGCTCTCAGTGGATGTTGGCATCTACTACACGCACTACACCCCACACGACAGCGTGACGGAGGGGAAGAACGGCGCCGGCGCCAACCCCGCCAACGTGGCCGCACCAGCAGCAGCAACGGCCGCGCTGACGGAAACGAAGAAGCGCTCGAATGACGGGTACAAGTTCCAAAGCTCCTCACTGGAGCAGCGCGCACACCGCGATGAGCAAGTGGCCTTCTCCCCGTCTACACCGCCCTCGCAACCACTCCGCAGTGCCCCACAAGACGAAGACGGGGAGTTAACGGTGTTGTCGCTGCAGGGCAACCGCGACGTGAGCGGCGTTGCTGAGGCGACCGTCAGCGACACCGCCACCAACACCGTCCCTATCGACGTCCTTCCCTCCCACAAGGACGACATCACGCTGGCACACTACGTCCGCATCGCCATGCCTGTCATGAACAGCATCCGCGTGATGGACCTGGGCGCGGCGCAGTTTCTCTCCACCTTCCGCGACCACAGCCTTGTCCCCGGCTACGCGCATGTGCCCGTCAGCTACAACCCGATTCAGACCTCGCACTACCGAAGCCCAGAGGTGTTGCTCGGATTCGGCTGGAGTACCTCCGCTGACATCTTTTCGCTGGGCTGCATGATCCCGGAGCTGCTGACGGGCGACTGCCTCTTCATGCCGAATCACACAATGGAGCACCTCGCGATGATGCAACACGTCATCGGCCCTTTCCACGACAAGGAAGGCATCCGCAATGGCATGGCGGAGAACCTGCGCAGCGTCTTTGCGTGCAACATGCGCACGTTTCGCCACTACTTCAACCTCCAGCCTAACAACCGCGACTTCGATCTGAAATGGCCAGTGTCGAAGGAGGTTGTGCAGGAGCAGGCGAAGCAGCAGCGCTTTGCCTCGCACATCAGTGGCAAGAACGCAGAGGAAGGCCTCGACCCGTTGGAGGAGACGCTCCAAGAGGACGTGGAGTACGTGACGCACAAGCCAAAGTTGGACGAGATCTTGGCACCGCTGCCTGACCTGCTCGACCTGACCCGGCGCATGCTGCACTACCACCCGTTCAAACGCATCACGGCGGAGGAGGCGCTGCAGCATCCGTTCTTCAGCAACATGTAATATGCGAGGGTGCGTGACAGTGCTTCCCCTCCTGCGTTCTTTCAGAAAACACATTCTTGTCGTCGACTCGCGTTGTCTCTCGTTTTTTGTGTTTTTCCACATTAAAGGTATGTCTCCTCAGAGGTGATGAGAAGAGCCAGCAAACGAAAGAGCAATCATCCCATTCTGCCTGCCTTTGTGGCCAAAACAATGTAACAACAAAAAAAAAAAGGAAGTAAGTACTCTTAGATCTCGACTCTTTTATTATTATCATTATTATTTCCTCCGGGGACTCAACAAATTCTGTTGTAGGTGTTCTTTGTTGCTTCTCTTTATTTACTTTTCTTTTTTTTTTGTGTTGTTGTTGTTGTTCCCCCCACCCCCAACGAAGTCCACTTGTGGATGTCGAGGGGGGCCTTGACCTTTTGCAGTTGATTAGGCTGTGTCGGTGCATCAGACTGTGTATGTGCGTGCATTTTTTTTTTTTCTTTCCTTTTCCTCCCTCTGCCCCTTTCCCCTCCAATTCTATGGTTTCAGCTCACACAATGTCAAATTAGGTTTTCTGTTAGAACTTGAAAAGCGAAGCCCGATGATCCGTCAAATATTGGTATAAACAGGGAAAAAGAAAAAGCACAGTCGGGCTCTTTTTTGTTGTTGCTATAATACATGCATTCAGCTCTTTAATGATCAGTCCTTTGTTTATTTTGTATCCACTGCAGTAGGTGTGTTTTTCACGTTTTTATTTTTTGTTTTTCTTTCGCAAATTTTGTCGTTGTTAGCTCCTGTCGATTGCTTAAACACTACTGCTTTTTTTTTTCTTACCATTGATATCACGATTATGTTGCTAATAATACAGCTTGTTTGTTTGTTCGTTTTGTGTGTGTGTGTAAATATAACTCGCGATCGATTTGCCTCTGGACTAAATCTGGCAATTTGAATCATCAAATTCACTTATGTGTAAAGCAACACTAATAACTATTTAAAAAAAAAAAAGCAGATTCCTTTGTAGGCGTTGCGACCGGCAATTGAAAAAAAAAAGTCAATCTCCAATTTGCAGCGAGTTTCGAAAGTAGAAACTCTCAAAAAAGGGCCTTACGAAGTGCTTATTGCAAGTGTCCTAACTCTCCAGAGGATCTCTCATCCTCTCTCAACAATCTCGTTAATTACTTCTTTTCTGCCATCGCCACTGTCATCATCATTGACGCCTATCCATCACTCGTCTTTGTTAACCACTCCAACGTCATTTCTCCCTACTGTCTCCATTCACAAACGCGTTCTACCACCGCTCCCCATCTCTCCTTATCGAAAAACTGGGTCATTGGGAGGGAATCGTCACCAGTAACTCCCCTACACCTTGAGAAGAAGCCTCGCTCAGCCGGTTTTACGGCGCGACACAAGCTTCAAGCAAGCCCTTCTACTTCTTCCCCACTCCCCCCCCCCTATCAGTCCCTTCCTTCAACACACAAAAAAAATGCAGCCGGTACAGCCAAACCCTAACCTTCCCGGGCTCTCCCAGGCAGAGGCCGTTATTCTGTCGGAGAAGCTATATCACATCGAATACGAGGGCTTTGACTTCTGCAGTCGCAGGTGCATCACGCACTTTGGCGAGGAGTCCATTCCGCACCACCCCGGTGAGAAAACGTGCCTGGATCGCTGCATCAGCAAAATTCGTAATGGGCTCTACATGGCCATCGACCAGAAGAAGGAGTTTGAGCACAAACTGCGGGATGGCGCACTGCCGTACCAGTGGATGAAAGACGCAGCGAGTGGCAATTTGTAGCCGCCTTTTTTTTCTTCTTGCGTTTGTCTGTTTGTTTGTTTGTTTTTCCCCCGTCACTGCAGTAGGTGTAACAACTCCCTGTTCACAGAATGCCATTGTTTTAGTTGTTGTCGTCGTTGTTCTGTGCAGCGCTTCGCTTTCCCTCTTTGGATTTTGTCGATTGTACAGACTGTGTGATACTCCTTTCTTTTTTTTTTTTTCAATGTCGTTGCGCGGGTTTCTCAGACCACCACGGGTTTACCACAAAGCAGTCGCGCATGCGACGTTAAAAATGGTGTATTGATCATCTCTCAGTTGCCCCGTATCAGCCGCCGCACTAACAGTTTAATTACTTAGAACCTAAAGAACCCACTTTAGCAAATTAAAAGAAAAAAACTCCGAAGTTGAGCAGTGCCACCGTTACTTTTCAGAATGAACAGCCTCACATAGAAACTCCGTTGTAATACCGTACTGTAGTTCGTTTTGGCAGCTTTTACGCGTTCGCATCATTAGCCCTCATTCCACGCTCAGCACGCGACACACGGGCCCTCTACGATCACCTTCATCCACATAAGCGGTCAAATAAGACCATCGCAGCTTCTAACAAGAATCGGCATTAACTTCCCCTTCTTATCTTTCCGCTTCAAACCCTTCTTAGCCCGAAAGAAAAAAAAAGCTCTCTTTCCCCTACTGCCTCATTCAACAGCCATCACATACACACACAGATACACACCCAAACATTTTGACTAGGAAAACAGCTTCTCAACAGCACCTAACTGCAGGCCCACGTGTTGAGGTGCGCATGTCTGCAGGTCTGCAAGCCTGCGTGGCGTGGTGCAAGTGATGACAAGCTTATGTAATGACACCTCTTGTCTGACAGTCTCGGTGACGAGCACACATTTGTATAGTTATCCCTGTCTGATCGCACCCCCTCCCCCTCCCCTCCCTCTCCGCCATGCTAACTGCCTGCTTGCTTGTTTGTATGGTTGTTTGTTTGTCTCCCTCTCTCTCTCTAACTCTTCCCGCTGTTCCGCGCCCCTTGCGCTGCGCGCGTGCGTGCATGATGAGCCGATCACGTTTCACTCTTGTCTGAACCTCACCGTCTTGATTTCAAGCACACCCTCCGCGGTGCGGCTGACTGCACGCGCGCAGCGCATAGCAAAGCACACGCACGCACGCACACACACACACACACACGGGCGCAAGACTCCCCGCCGAGATGATGTCGATCACGCAACACTCCGATACCGCTGAGCGTCCATGTGACTGACACCACATTGCGAACTGACTCCCGGGAGAGTAGCTGCCCATCGTGCTGTGACCGGGTGTGTGGGCTGTGTGGCTGTGTCGATGCACGCCCGTCCCCCTCCCCTCCCACACCTTCTGTCTCTGTCCTGCGTTTCCCCCTCGCTGTCCCCCGCGCGCACACATGACGAGTTCACATTCACAACTAGGTAAGAGCCGTCTGAACGACATACACCCCGTCCTGTGGAACAACAACACCTGGGGCCTGCCACCGCAATGGCTGTGCCCTGCGTCTGATGTGCGCGCATGGCTACGTACCTCCCTCCCTCCCCCTCTCTCTGTCCCTCCCTCGCCCTTCTCTATTCCGCTGCCTGTGTGTGTGTGTGCGCGCGGCTGTGCAGGGAATGCGGGAACGGACTGAGGGGCGTAGGGAAGGAGTGCGAGGGGAGGTTGGTGTGTGCTGCTGAAGGCGAGTGAAAGAAGCCGTGCTCTGCAACATTGTCGTCAGAGACTGCGGCGCCGACACCCGCCGAGAGTGCCCGTGTTGTGCCCCCGCCCCCGCAGCCCGCGTGTTGAGGTGCGCATGTCTGCAGGTCTGCAAGCCTGCGTGGCGTGGTGCAAGTGATGACAAGCTTATGTAATGACACCTCTTGTCTGACAGTCTCGGTGACGAGCACACATTTGTATAGTTATCCCTGTCTGACCGCACCCCCTCCCCCTCCCCTCCCTCTCCGCCATGCTAACTGCCTGCTTGCTTGTTTGTATGGTTGTTTGTTTGTCTCCCTCTCTCTCTCTAACTCTTCCCGCTGTTCCGCGCCCCTTGCGCTGCGCGCGTGCGTGCATGATGAGCCGATCACGTTTCACTCTTGTCTGAACCTCACCGTCTTGATTTCAAGCACACCCTCCGCGGTGCGGCTGACTGCACGCGCGCAGCGCATAGCAAAGCACACGCACGCACACACACACACACACACACGGGCGCAAGACTCCCCGCCGAGATGATGTCGATCACGCAACACTCCGATACCGCTGAGCGTCCATGTGACTGACACCACATTGCGAACTGACTCCCGGGAGAGTAGCTGCCCATCGTGCTGTGACCGGGTGTGTGGGCTGTGTGGCTGTGTCGATGCACGCCCGTCCCCCTCCCCTCCCACACCTTCTGTCTCTGTCCTGCGTTTCCCCCTCGCTGTCCCCCGCGCGCACACATGACGAGTTCACATTCACAACTAGGTAAGAGCCGTCTGAACGACATACACCCCGTCCTGTGGAACAACAACACCTGGGGCCTGCCACCGCAATGGCTGTGCCCTGCGTCTGATGTGCGCGCATGGCTACGTACCTCCCTCCCTCCCCCTCTCTCTGTCCCTCCCTCGCCCTTCTCTATTCCGCTGCCTGTGTGTGTGTGTGCGCGCGGCTGTGCAGGGAATGCGGGAACGGACTGAGGGGCGTAGGGAAGGAGTGCGAGGGGAGGTTGGTGTGTGCTGCTGAAGGCGAGTGAAAGAAGCCGTGCTCTGCAACATTGTCGTCAGAGACTGCGGCGCCGACACCCGCCGAGAGTGCCCGTGTTGTGCCCCCGCCCCCGCAGCCCGCGTGTTGAGGTGCGCATGTCTGCAGGTCTGCAAGCCTGCGTGGCGTGGTGCAAGTGATGACAAGCTTATGTAATGACACCTCTTGTCTGACAGTCTCGGTGACGAGCACACATTTGTATAGTTATCCCTGTCTGATCGCACCCCCTCCCCCTCCCCTCCCTCTCCGCCATGCTAACTGCCTGCTTGCTTGTTTGTATGGTTGTTTGTTTGTCTCCCTCTCTCTCTCTAACTCTTCCCGCTGTTCCGCGCCCCTTGCGCTGCGCGCGTGCGTGCATGATGAGCCGATCACGTTTCACTCTTGTCTGAACCTCACCGTCTTGATTTCAAGCACACCCTCCGCGGTGCGGCTGACTGCACGCGCGCAGCGCATAGCAAAGCACACGCACGCACGCACACACACACACACACACGGGCGCAAGACTCCCCGCCGAGATGATGTCGATCACGCAACACTCCGATACCGCTGAGCGTCCATGTGACTGACACCACATTGCGAACTGACTCCCGGGAGAGTAGCTGCCCATCGTGCTGTGACCGGGTGTGTGGGCTGTGTGGCTGTGTCGATGCACGCCCGTCCCCCTCCCCTCCCACACCTTCTGTCTCTGTCCTGCGTTTCCCCCTCGCTGTCCCCCGCGCGCACACATGACGAGTTCACATTCACAACTAGGTAAGAGCCGTCTGAACGACATACACCCCGTCCTGTGGAACAACAACACCTGGGGCCTGCCACCGCAATGGCTGTGCCCTGCGTCTGATGTGCGCGCATGGCTACGTACCTCCCTCCCTCCCCCTCTCTCTGTCCCTCCCTCGCCCTTCTCTATTCCGCTGCCTGTGTGTGTGTGTGCGCGCGGCTGTGCAGGGAATGCGGGAACGGACTGAGGGGCGTAGGGAAGGAGTGCGAGGGGAGGTTGGTGTGTGCTGCTGAAGGCGAGTGAAAGAAGCCGTGCTCTGCAACATTGTCGTCAGAGACTGCGGCGCCGACACCCGCCGAGAGTGCCCGTGTTGTGCCCCCGCCCCCGCAGCCCGCGTGTTGAGGTGCGCATGTCTGCAGGTCTGCAAGCCTGCGTGGCGTGGTGCAAGTGATGACAAGCTTATGTAATGACACCTCTTGTCTGACAGTCTCGGTGACGAGCACACATTTGTATAGTTATCCCTGTCTGACCGCACCCCCTCCCCCTCCCCTCCCTCTCCGCCATGCTAACTGCCTGCTTGCTTGTTTGTATGGTTGTTTGTTTGTCTCCCTCTCTCTCTCTAACTCTTCCCGCTGTTCCGCGCCCCTTGCGCTGCGCGCGTGCGTGCATGATGAGCCGATCACGTTTCACTCTTGTCTGAACCTCACCGTCTTGATTTCAAGCACACCCTCCGCGGTGCGGCTGACTGCACGCGCGCAGCGCATAGCAAAGCACACGCACGCACACACACACACACACACACGGGCGCAAGACTCCCCGCCGAGATGATGTCGATCACGCAACACTCCGATACCGCTGAGCGTCCATGTGACTGACACCACATTGCGAACTGACTCCCGGGAGAGTAGCTGCCCATCGTGCTGTGACCGGGTGTGTGGGCTGTGTGGCTGTGTCGATGCACGCCCGTCCCCCTCCCCTCCCACACCTTCTGTCTCTGTCCTGCGTTTCCCCCTCGCTGTCCCCCGCGCGCACACATGACGAGTTCACATTCACAACTAGGTAAGAGCCGTCTGAACGACATACACCCCGTCCTGTGGAACAACAACACCTGGGGCCTGCCACCGCAATGGCTGTGCCCTGCGTCTGATGTGCGCGCATGGCTACGTACCTCCCTCCCTCCCCCTCTCTCTGTCCCTCCCTCGCCCTTCTCTATTCCGCTGCCTGTGTGTGTGTGTGCGCGCGGCTGTGCAGGGAATGCGGGAACGGACTGAGGGGCGTAGGGAAGGAGTGCGAGGGGAGGTTGGTGTGTGCTGCTGAAGGCGAGTGAAAGAAGCCGTGCTCTGCAACATTGTCGTCAGAGACTGCGGCGCCGACACCCGCCGAGAGTGCCCGTGTTGTGCCCCCGCCCCCGCAGCCCGCGTGTTGAGGTGCGCATGTCTGCAGGTCTGCAAGCCTGCGTGGCGTGGTGCAAGTGATGACAAGCTTATGTAATGACACCTCTTGTCTGACAGTCTCGGTGACGAGCACACATTTGTATAGTTATCCCTGTCTGACCGCACCCCCTCCCCCTCCCCTCCCTCTCCGCCATGCTAACTGCCTGCTTGCTTGTTTGTATGGTTGTTTGTTTGTCTCCCTCTCTCTCTCTAACTCTTCCCGCTGTTCCGCGCCCCTTGCGCTGCGCGCGTGCGTGCATGATGAGCCGATCACGTTTCACTCTTGTCTGAACCTCACCGTCTTGATTTCAAGCACACCCTCCGCGGTGCGGCTGACTGCACGCGCGCAGCGCATAGCAAAGCACACGCACGCACACACACACACACACACACGGGCGCAAGACTCCCCGCCGAGATGATGTCGATCACGCAACACTCCGATACCGCTGAGCGTCCATGTGACTGACACCACATTGCGAACTGACTCCCGGGAGAGTAGCTGCCCATCGTGCTGTGACCGGGTGTGTGGGCTGTGTGGCTGTGTCGATGCACGCCCGTCCCCCTCCCCTCCCACACCTTCTGTCTCTGTCCTGCGTTTCCCCCTCGCTGTCCCCCGCGCGCACACATGACGAGTTCACATTCACAACTAGGTAAGAGCCGTCTGAACGACATACACCCCGTCCTGTGGAACAACAACACCTGGGGCCTGCCACCGCAATGGCTGTGCCCTGCGTCTGATGTGCGCGCATGGCTACGTACCTCCCTCCCTCCCCCTCTCTCTGTCCCTCCCTCGCCCTTCTCTATTCCGCTGCCTGTGTGTGTGTGTGCGCGCGGCTGTGCAGGGAATGCGGGAACGGACTGAGGGGCGTAGGGAAGGAGTGCGAGGGGAGGTTGGTGTGTGCTGCTGAAGGCGAGTGAAAGAAGCCGTGCTCTGCAACATTGTCGTCAGAGACTGCGGCGCCGACACCCGCCGAGAGTGCCCGTGTTGTGCCCCCGCCCCCGCAGCCCGCGTGTTGAGGTGCGCATGTCTGCAGGTCTGCAAGCCTGCGTGGCGTGGTGCAAGTGATGACAAGCTTATGTAATGACACCTCTTGTCTGACAGTCTCGGTGACGAGCACACATTTGTATAGTTATCCCTGTCTGACCGCACCCCCTCCCCCTCCCCTCCCTCTCCGCCATGCTAACTGCCTGCTTGCTTGTCTGTATGTGTTGATGTTCTTTTATGGGCTTAGTGTTCACTTGCTCTCAGCTTTGCGGACCCATAGCCGAAAATCACGTTGTTGTGTTTGTTCTTCTTCTATCAACTCGACTAGTTATGATTGACGTCTCGCGAGTTTTCAGGCGAGGTTTTTGAATGGTGCTCTGACGCAGACCTTCGCAGCGTTAGGCTTCGAGGAGCCAGCAGGGGCACCGTGCATTGGCGGAGACTTCATCCTTACCTCTCTTGCGGCCCTCTTTTTTTTTTTAATGGAGGAAACCGTGCGTGTTTTTTTATGTGTTGTTGGCACTCCTCCTTGCTGTGTCTCCTACTTGTTGCTGTCATGGCCTCCCTCCTCTGTATGTCTCCTTGTTTTCACAGCTTTTCTTTTTTTTTTTTTCGTATTTATTTTAAAATGTCCTCCTATTTTCGTGGTGGAGGTGGTGGTTCTCGAAGAGGTCGTTCAGCAGGCGGCTATCGAGGTGGCAGCGGCGGTCGCGGTGGTGCCTTCAGCCATGGCGGAGGGCGCTACGCCAATCCAGATGGAGCCGTCAACGACATGGCTGACAGCGCCTCTGTGCACTCGGACATGGGCAGCGATTGTGACCGCGGCGCCCATGATGTGTTAGGCGAGCATCTGAGCAGGCCTCCGCCTGGGCTGTCCTGCAGTGCGTTGATCGCGTTTTTGCAGGACGTGGAAGGGTGCAACTACTCTCAGCTGAAGAATCTGACAGGAAAGACCTTCCATCTCACGTCTAACACGATGCCTGACCCAAGCGCCGTTACCGTTCGCTTTCTCCGTATCCAGCCCGACCCATTCGCTCCTGGTAGTCAGTTGCAGGTCACCGTCCCGGCTCCGTTCTCCACCCGCGCCCTACTCCGTTCTGGCTGCTCGACCCCACCTCCACACCCCTCTTTGTCCGCCACGCCTGAGAAGCCATCAGATTCCAGCACGGCTGCAGTGTCTGCTGAAGATGCTTCCTGGCGGCGTGTGGCGGCCGAAGACTACTTACTTCGCTGTCTGCATCGCGAGCTGGCTCACCAGCAGCACTCCAGCTTCGCCATACAGCTGCTCCCGATGTCGCAGCACGTCCTACCACGCAGCACCGTTCAGGTAGTGGAGAGCGAAAGCGGTGACGCGTCAGAGTTGCAGGACATGCCCGACGGCTACATTCACGTCTTTTTGCGGGTAAAGCTGCCGGGGCATGCCAGGCGCATCGACGGCAGAGGTATCCACCGGATTCTGTTTTCAGAGCTGCTACCACTCTTTCAGCACGCCATTCTGCGCTGCCGTCACGCGGCGCTCTGGGAACATGTGACGTCCGTGTCGGATCAGGTATGGCTGCGACAACAGCTGCGCTCGGCTGGGTTGGTCGCTTTCATCGCAAACGGTGCGGTGCTGCCGCGCGTGGCCGGCGACACCGATCAGCCGCTGGCTGACACCACCGTCGTCGCCTTCACCGCCCCGCCTTCGCTGTTGCAGACGTTTCATCTGCCCTTCAGTCAACGTGTCATCACCGGTGCCGGCCTCCCGCACGGCCTCACCCTCATCGCCGGTGGCGGCTTTCACGGGAAGTCGACGCTGCTGCGGGCGTTGGAGGTGGGGGTGTACAACCACGTACCAGATGACGGACGCGCCTTTGTCGTGACGGATCCGACGGCGGTGAAGATACGCGCCGAAGATCGGCGATCGGTGCAGGGGGTGGACATCTCGCCCTTCATCCGAAACCTGCCGCATCGCAAGGACACGACGTTTTTTTCAACAAGCGACGCGAGCGGCAGCACGAGTCAGGCGGCGAACATCATGGAAGCGTTGGAGCTCGGCTCGACAGCCCTGCTGCTAGACGAGGACACCTCGGCGACGAACTTTATGTTTCGTGATGCGCTGATGGAGCAGCTGGTGCCGCCGGCGGAGGAGCCGATCATCTCCTTTGTGCGTCGCGTGCGTGATCTTGTGCAGCGCCATCAGGTGTCCGTCGTGATGGTGGTTGGCGGCTCAGGTCAGTACTTCCCGATGGCAGATACGGTGCTAGTGATGCATGCCTATCACGTACGTGACGCCACAGCGCAGGCGCGGGAGATTGTCCGGCAAAACTGCACCGCAGACGACGGCAACAGCCACCAGAACAGCGGCATCAACGCAGGTGGGTTGGTGGAAGGTGCGGCAGGGGGGCCGTTAACGCAGGCCACGTCCGCTTTTCCCCTTCCCCCGCAGCGACATTTCAACTGGGACCTTACCTTTGCTTCGCTGGTCAACTCCGGTCGGCGTGGGCAGGGCGGACGCGTCAAAATCGGGGCCGTCGGCACCGAGCGCGTTCGCGTGGGTCACGAGGAGATCGAGCTGTCGCTGGTGGAGCAGCTGGTCGAGGAGGGCCAGCTGAATGCTATCGCGCAGTGCCTGGCGATGCTCTACGACGAGGGGAGCGCGAGCGCAGAAAAGCTGCAGCGCGGGCCGCTTCTCTCGCCGCCGCACCCTCCTCCGCTGTGGACACCATCTGCCGCGAGCATAGCCAACGCATCACATTCCGCACCAGCTCGTCTATCTCCGGTGTCGGATTACTGTCAGCTGGTGCGCAACTGCGAAAGCCGGCTACGTTTAGCACGGCTGGAGCTGCAAACCCCGTCGTGCTACCTGGCAACCGGATTCACCTCGCTGCCGCGCGTGTTTGAGCTGGGCGCTGCGTTGAACCGTCTGCGCACACTTGCCACCTTGCACAAGTGAGCGAAGACAGCGGCTCGCGGGGAAGGAGAGAAAGGAAAAGAGAGGGAGCTCGGTGCTCCTTTCACGAGGCATGTTGACTTCTCTCGAGATAAGGAAACTGAGAAACCTGCGTCCTTCACAACACTAAATTCTCTCTGTTTTTTTTTTTTTTTCTTCTAGACATAATGTGTATCACAGAAAGAAAAAAGAAAGAGAGCTTTAGCACTAGATTCTTATTGATGTTGTTGCTTTCAATTTTCGGAGTTTTTGGTCTTTTTTCATACCTTCCGGAGTGTTTCCTTGTGACCGATTTCCTGTGATTTGCAAACGGGGTTGCTCAAGATGCATGCACACGCAGTGCAGCTGCGCTGTTTGTATAGTTGGAGTCCGTCACAGCCGTCCCCGCTGTGTGAAAAGCGTATTCGTTGGTTCAGACAAAAGTCTAACACGTTTGTTTTTGCTCTCATCTGCTTCTTCAGTTCTGCGTGCGCAGCTACCAGGCGAAGAAAAAAAAAAGTAGCACCGCTTCTCTTTTTTGTTGTTGTTTTTTCCACATGTCAAAAGAAGCAGCAAATCCGTTTGAGCGTGCGGATGTGTTTCACCTTTTCGACGGCGACAGCTCCGTAGCGTCGTCGTCGCCGTCCGCAGCGGCGCAAGGAAACACAATGCTCACCGAGGTACAATACAAAGCGCTGGTGCAGATGATGGCCTCGAGCTTAGGTCTCACTGCCGATGATGCAGAACGCCTCTTCCCTTCCTACCGGGTGGAGGCGACGCAAAGCACGGGCGCCTTCTCCGCCCGTGAGCCGCCGCTCTGCGCCCACCTTGTCCGCGAGGGCGCGGAGGTGTACTGGTCCCAGCCGTCCCCTGCGCGTCTGATCCCCGACGTGCGTTGCTGCGACGCGCGGGACTTCGACAAGCGGGAGCCGTTCCCCGATGCCGGTCATGGTCCGCACGTCCATTGCCTCTACTGCTTCCACACCGCGATCGAAAACGCGCCGCCGGCCGGGCGAGGGGTGCCGCCGCCAGTGGTCGAGGACTTTCGTGACGCTGCCAGTCTCCAAGCCCATCAGCAGACGCATCATGACCGCTATGTGGCCTATCTGAAGATGCTGGAGGACTGCAGTGATGGCAGCATCGACGCGGAGGCGGACGCGCTGTCCGATGAAAGGAAGGCTGCGTGCGAGGTGGCGGCGGAGCAAGAGAGTCGACATGTGTGCTACATGGCTGCCATAGGGACGTCAGCCTGTCCAGTTGTGGTGTTTTATTGTGCGGAGTGCGACTGTTTCGCCCCGCTGGTCCGCTTTCGGCCATCCGATGGCAGCACGGAAGACGGCAGTGCGACCGCAGTAGTGAGCACGGAAGCGGCGTGTGAGCAGGTTGACGCGTGCGCGTGGACGTCGACGGAGGAGTGGAATGTCATTTTGAGTCGTCTTCTGCTGAGCTGCCATGTGCTGCACATGATAGACTCCTCTCGGTTTGCTGGCGGCGCTAAGGGTGCTCGAGGTGCCGCGGGTAGCTCGGCAGAGCGCACGCGGCCTCGTCACATCGTCTACCTCTTCAAGCCTATCCTGTTCCACGAAGGCGTGGAGGAAAAGCTGGTCGAGGAATTCGAAGACGGCGCAGAGTGTACGTACACCGCAGTCGTGTTGCCACACGCGAGCGTCGCAGGGGAACCGCCGGAGCTGCTGTTGCTTCACGACAAGGAGATTGGGCAGGATGCAGAGGATCGTAGTGGCACCGACGGCGCCGACAACGGGTCGCCGCAGACCTACGCACCCGTCGTGGTCGGCTTTGCGATGGAGTGGGCATCAGAGGCGCTCTTGCAGTCAAAGCTGAATCTTATCCTGCGTCAGCACGAGCTGGGCTGCCTTTCATCCGGCGTAGCCGTTCCACCGTTTCACGTAGCGCTGCGCTGGGTGTACATCGAGGACACCGAAGAATGGGTGGAGGCACACGTGCCGTATCATCGCACAGCTACCACGCAAGCGGCGCTTCCGTGCGCGTACGCGGACGCGGCGGACGAAGGCATCCGCGTGGCTGCGACGTATAAAATTGACGCACCTCTTCCGACGACGGAGGAGAATAAAGCACCGGCGGCGTCGTCGTTGTTGCCGCCTTCCCCTAAAATTGTACCGAGCTCGTCCAACATGGAGGTGGACGGCTCAGAGGAGGATCCGCTGGCGCCGGACGGGTGTCCGTACTCGATGGAGTCGCGCACCATCGATTTCTTTGTCCGCATGACCGCCCTCGCTAAAGCAATGCACGAGCTGGCCACATGGCGGTTGTCCATTGACGAGAATAAAGAAGGCCTCCCGTGAGCAGCACTGTAAATGAGTGTGTAAGGTGTACCTCACGCGTGAGGCACCACCGCTTTTTTTTTTTTGTGTGTGTGTGGTTGCTCTATTTTTGCAGGCGAGTAGACATGCGCCGTAAGTTAACTGGTGTGGATCTCTAGCTGCTTTGTTTTGTTTTTTTTTTTTTACAAGGTCTTCGTCTAACTGGCATGTTGCCTTTACACAATACTGACGCTATCCTGAGCGTCAGCCCTTTACGTACTTCAGCCACGAACTTATTCACACCGCGTATCTTTCGTTTAAACTCGGAAAATGATGTGTAAAAAGATAACGTTGCATGTTGCGGTAGAGTACCTCCTGTCTCAAGCGAAGTAAACCACGGCTTGTTTGCACAGTATTTTAGGTTCCGCAAAAAAAAAAAAAGGTCAGCAAGGAGCTACTCTGTCTCTTTGTATAGGTGTGTGTGTGTGTGTGTGCAGGATTAGCAGCGTGGGTGGTGAACGAGCAGCTAAAAAAAAAAAAAAAAGAAAGAAAGCACTTTTTTTTTTCTTCTCTACATCCTATTTTTCTTTTCTGCTCTTTGTCTTGAACTCTCGTTTTGACTGTCACACCTCCTTTTCCGCGACGAATATTCTGCCACCTCCCTTATGTTATAAATAAACAAATGAACATGCATTTATATATATATATACATATATAAGTGGGTGAAACGCAACTAAATTTGCACTTCGGACACGAAGCGAAACCTATTACTATCATCGTAGCAAAGCCATCTTTTTGGGGACCTTTTTTTTTGGAGGGGATCAGTCTGTGTGTGGACGTGTGTTGTGTGGGGGACTGCGCAAGCGGCAACTCACTGTGTGTGTTTGTTTGTGTTTGCCTTTCCATCCGGCTGTTATGATGTGGGTGAACTAAACTCTGGAAAGACGCTTCCTTCTCCGCGCCTCGCTTTTTTCTGTTGTTGTTGGTTTTTTGTTGTTATTGTTTTCTTCCAGCTTCCGCCGTCTTGGTCTTTTTTTTTCCTTCCACAGCTGTCATGAACATGCCTCTAAAGACTGGCTCAAAGCAACGCTCGCCGACCTTAGCCGCCATCCCACTGCCTTGTCCACCATCAAACAACTCGTCCACGCCACAGTCCACGGCGAGCCTGCCTCGCCTCTCATCCAGTGCCGTGGGTCCTGCCCCTGGTGCGCTGCTCGGCCCCGCTGCGCCGTCAGCCGCCTCCCGTATTCCCCTCGTGCCGTTGAACCCACGCGGCAGCGCTTCGGGGTCGAGTCAACTTCCGCCGAGCGTCTTCTACACCTATCCACGAGCCCCCTCCTCTACGTCCAACAACCACGCCAACCCTTCCCCTACGCAGCCGATGCCCTCGTCATCCACTGCAGCCACGACAGGATCGATGGAGCTGGCGGTGGTGCCTTTTGTGGGCAGCAGCCGCGATCAGGGCAGCGTGCATGGCAGCCCGCACAGCAACAATGACCACAACGACGACGAAGTCACGCTTGGCGAAGGTGGCGTCGGTGATGGTGGCAGCGGTGGTGCTCACGGCGGCTTCTACACTCCCGACACGGTGCCGTACGGCGAGCTGGCTCCCACGACCGTCTCGACCGAACGCGTCTGCCCGCATTGTTTGCGTCCCTACGACCTCTACGATGAGGATCCCTACGCAGACCTCTACGACCCGGCAGACCCCTTCTACCGCGCCGGCAGGGCAGCGCCAAGTCAAGCGCGGCAGCTTCCCCCGCCACCTTCTCTGACGGCTCCCAGCACACCGCAGAGCGAGCAGCAGCAGCAGCAGCAGCAGCAGCAACCGACCTATCTGGTAAGCGCCAGCGCACCTACTGTGGGCTTCGCGAAGACGCTAACCGCCGCCGCTACTGGTGTAGGGAAGCAAGGCGGCACGTCACTGAGTACGACACACACCCGCAACTCCACCGTCGTGCACACGGGCGGCGGCGGTGGTGATGGCGGCAGCAGCTACGGCGGGTCAGCCTTTCCTCCACCCGCTATCGCCTTCACGGCGCATTACTTCCGCGCACTGCCGCCGCCCGCCGCCATCGCCGCTGCCGCTGCAGCCGGCACCGTGCCGCTCGCCATTGAGGACTACCACAGCCCTGACGCGAGGGATGATATCGCGGATGAGCAGCCGATGTACGCAGCAGTGGTGGCAGGTGGGCTCAGCGGCAGTGGTGGCGGGTACGGCTACGGCTACAGCGGCGCCCTCGTCCCGACGCGACCGGCTGTGGCGGCGGCCACACGTATCATTCGAGGGAGCCCTTTGGCCTGCAAGGCGCCGTCTTCTCCGCTGAAGCTGATGCAGTCAGAGGAGGAAGGGGACGAAAACATGAACGAGCAAATGCTGCTGCCTGGCGATCGCGAGCGCGAACTGCTGGACGAGGAGGAGGAGGAGCAGAAGGATCGCGAGAGCTCGCCGATCTACTCGCCGGACGCTCCAGGCCCTGCTCCGAGCAACGGCTACTATAAGCACTACTTCAAGGAGCTCCGCCAGCTCGGCCGCGGCACCTACGGCGGCGTGTACTTATGTCGCCACCTGATGTGCGGCGTCAACCTCGGTGACTTTGCCCTCAAGAAGATCCCGGTGGGGGACAAGGCTGGCTACCTGCAGAAGGTGCTGCGGGAGGTGCGCATCCTCGAAGAAGTTCGCCGCCACCCCAACGTGGTGGAGTACAAGCACAGCTGGGTCGAGGACGCCCAGCTTGCCGACTTTGGCCCGCCGGTGCGGTGCCTCTTCATTCTGATGGAGTACGCTTCCGCCGGTTCGTTGGATGCGTACTTGGAGAAGTATGGAACCCACCTCTCTACCCTCGCGGTGTGGTACTTCTTCCTCAGCGCGGTGGCTGGCACGGCCCACCTGCACCAAAAACACATCCTCCACCGCGATCTCAAGCCGCAAAACCTGCTGCTCGCCGAGACGAAGGGCAGACCGCCCCGCGTGCTCGTCAGCGACTTCGGCACCGCCGCCATCCTCGGCGACATCTCCTACGAGCGGTCTGGCGGCACTGGAACGCTAGAGTACATGGCGCCGGAGCTGTTCGAGATGGCCGCCTCCCCGCGTGGGACGGAGGAGCGGTACGTGAACCGGCACACCATCGCCTCGGATGTGTGGTCACTCGGGATGATTCTCTACTACCTCGCCTTCGACGCCACGCTGCCAGACCGGCGCGAAGACGGCAGTGTGGTGCTGAACACGCCTCGCCTGGCCAGCTACGGGCGGCCGCCCGAGATGATGCGGCTGATGGAGGCGATGCTGCAGCTGGACACGACAAAGCGACCGCGCTGCTCAGACATCCTGGGCTCCTCATTCGTGCAGTCCATTCTGCGCACTTTCAACCACGACGACCCTACGCAGTGGGACCTGCTCGCACAGCAGCAGGAGCGGGTGCGTAAAGGCGCAGCGGGCACACTGGCCACGTCGCCTCCGCAGGCGTCGCTGTCGCCGCGGCTGGCCCAAGCTACAGAAGCGGCGGGTGCTGTAACGAACACCGCGACTGCCGCAGCTGTCCAGAGTGGGAAGAGAGACTTGGAGAGAAAGCGGAGCGGCGCCTACGCCTCATCCAACCGGCACCACATCACGCTGATGTCCACCATCGCGCCGGTCCTGCAGCTGCGCCACGAGAGGCAGTCGGCGAGCAGCGACAGCGCCGCCTCTGACGAGAACCTCTACAGCAGTCGCGTGGTGGAGCTCCAGTCGACGACAGCGTCGATGGAACTCACCACTCCGCAGCCTGCCAACGGGGCGATAGTGGGCGATGAGCAGCAACAGCTGCGGCAGCCGTTGCACGGGAGAGGGAGGCTGGCGCGTCGTTTCTCTCCTGTGAAATCGCGGCACGAAGTGGATTCGCAGCATCGTGACAGCCTCAGCCTCAGCCGTCATCAGCAGGGTTCGCAGATTGGCACGGTCGCATCGCCCGCCAGCACGCCTCCGCCGCTCACGGCGGACAAAGGTGTGCAAACGGATCCTGTGAAGATTGTAGACGACGAGTAGCTGGCGCAGAATAGGAACCACCTCTTCAGTGTGATGTATGTGTGTGTATGTGCTTTTGGTGCGCTTTATCTTAGTCTGGAACTGACTATATATATATATATACATTTTTTTTTTTAAGCATGCCTCACGTTCGTTCGGTATTACAGATAGTGGTGTTTTTTTTTTTCTTTCCAGGCAGTGGGCTTTTTCCTCTCTTCGTTCCACTATTAAGCTCCTTTTTCTTTTCCTTTTCTGCGCAGTGGTACGGAAGCTCTGACGGGCGTTTATACATTTATATATACATATATATCGTGGTGTACGGGCGACCTTGAATAATTGCTTCTGTTTTCATTTCTCCCCCTTCTGCCTCGTACACTATGCAGAGCTGTTGCGTTGCTTTCTTAGAGCTCTCATAAAGTGGACTGCACCCCCTAAACCTCTTTTCCTTCTTTTTTTTTTTTTCTTCTTACTCTTCTTTTTTTGTTGTTGTTGTTTTGAGCTATCCTTGTGTTTGCATTAGTAACTCTTTCTCCGTTCGTGAAGAAGAAAAAAGTGCACGGAAGTGCACCCAGAAGCGCTACTTTCTGAAGTAACACGTTCAACGAAGAAAAACAGAGAGAAAAAGCAAGAGAGACCAGGTACGGGTTTGTGTGCATGAATTCGTTTTTTTTTTTTTTTGCATTCGCTAGCCTGCCGCGTTTCCTTTTTGCGTTTTTGTCGTTATGGTTGTTTTTTTTTTTTGTTGTTGTTGTTGTTGTAGTTTTTTAGAATTTGTTCGCCAATGTTCCAGCGAATCCTTCAGTCCATTCCTCTATGTTCTTTTCTTTCTTTCTTTCCCACAGTCAGGCGTGTACATTCTTCTTTACCGTTTCTCACGAGAAGCCAATAACCGTCACAAAAAAAAAAAGAAAAACTCAACTTTCTTTCCTTTTTTTTTTGTCTCAAACTCTGTGTGAGTCTCTTAAACTCTGTGTGAGTCTCTTCAGCTCATCGATAGTTATCATTTGCTCTCTCTTTTTTTTTTTTTTTTGATTGACTAACTTTTTCAACTTTTCTTGATTTCTGATATATATATTTATTTATTTATTTATTTATTTATTTATTTATTTAGAACTTTTTTGCTGTTTCTTGTTGCTTTGCTACTATTTGCTAAACCCACCATGGGATTCAAGACGTTCCTGCAGGGATTGTTCCTCGCCAGCTGCGCAGGTGTCGGCGGCGGCGTGCTGTCCATCCGTTCAAAAATCAGTGATATCGAGCCGCTGACAAACGATGAGGCCTGCGATTTAAGGAACGCATCAAGCCTGACCATGCTGGCGCCGCACGACCAGCCAACGCACCGCCGCGTGTACGCGTACCGCCTCGACGGGCTCATGCCCTCCAAGCACGCCGCGGAGCAGGTGCACAGCAAACATCTCTTCCGCCAACGCACGAGCGATGCAAGTGCGACAAGCAATCAGAGCGACACCAAGGACCACCCGCACCCGCTCTCCCCATCCTTCGGCTCCCTCTACGCGTTGCACGCGATCGAGGCTGCGTTCCCGTTTCGGTGGGGCTGGATGTTGCAGACCTTCCGCGACACCTACCGCGTATCGGACACCTACAACGTGTGGTGGCGTACGCGGCCGGCTTGGATGTCTGGCATGTACGCGATGCTCGCCGAGACGCCCGACACGCAGCAGCGGGAGGCGCTGATTCACGACGCGGCCGAGGAGGTGGAAAGGATGTCGTTTGTGCGCTACGAGGCCTTGCTCGAGTCCGGGGACACTCACGGGGCCGTCATACGCGGTGGTCAGCGGCCGGTTACTGTCACGCAACCGTCAGCAAAGGAGGGCGGCGGGCCGGCGGAGACGATCACGACGGAGATGACGAACGTGGCGCCCATCTACGGTGTCCGCTTCGACCTCCCAAGCGTGCCAGACAAGGCGGAGCAGGAACACCCGCACCCGCGCTCTGCGCCGCTCTACGTGCTGTACGTCTCCGCGCCGTACAACAGCGACAATCCGACTAGCACATGGGAACAGGTGCGGATGTGGAAGGATGGGTGGTACAGCCGCTGGTTCGCCGCTCACGTGGTGAAGGCCCTCTCCGAAATGTGAGAGGAAGTACCCCTATGTGAGGAGAGAAAGCGAGAAAGAAGCAAGAGAGAGGTTCGACCACGGCAGAGTGTGTGTGTGACAGGCATTAGAGTGTAAACCGCCAATTGAAGAGTGCACGACATTGAGGCTGTCAACAGTTTAAGACAGCAAAGCCTCTCTCGTTCTCTGTCGTCTTCATCAAAACCCAAATATGTAAAAAAAAAAAAAAGACGTGAAGCAAAGAACGCATTCGTCTCGGCTTCTGTGTTCGCTTATTCTCCTTCGTTTTCCCGTTTGTTTATTTGTTTTTCTTTTTTTTTGTCACTTTTATCTTTTAAGTTAGTTGGTGGTGCCATACGCTAACTTGCCGTCTGTGCAGACGACGTGCTTTTGTGTTAAACACTTCTGCAACTGTTCCTTTGTTACTGCTAGACAGCAGTGGAGAGAAGGGCAGCTACTGTTGTGTGTTTTTATACACCGTGTCATTGACGAAAAAGCTTGTTTCTTCACTCCAGGCTCTTTCTCTTGTTGTCCTAGTGCTGAGTCCTAATCTCTTCTATTAGTAAAGTGGGCTTAGATCTCTTCTCTGCTTTATCCGACGCCTGTCCGCCTCTTCAGCTTTTGGCGAAGCAAGCTCTTTCTCTACGCCGCCTTGTGACTGAGAAACACCGCACGAGAACCGGGCACCTTCAGTATATAGATAAGCAACAGCTGTCTGCGCTTCCGCTTTAAAACTGTTTTTTTTTTTTTTTTGCCGTCCTCCGTCATCGAGCCCACGTCTCTGCGGAACTCAGCCCAAACATACATGCGGAAACGCGATAAAAGGGGAGATATGGAAGCGGCATCCACAGTGGTCGACTGTCTGCTGGAGCCTTTCATAGACATCATCCATGGCGATGTCGTGCTTGAAGATGCGTGCTGCCGAAAGGTGGGCGGTGCACTCGTCGTTGCGCACGAAGCAGAGTTAAGAAGTCTTGCTGAGACGCACATTCTACCCAGCGGCTTGGTAAAGGCGATAGAAGTCTACTGTGCGCGGAGCTATCTGATCGCGGCACCCGAACAGTTATTGCAGTCGGAGGTGGTCATCCAGACACTAGAGAAGCTTGCCGCAGCGTTGCAGGAAACCCCGCTCGCAGAAAACGGGAGCGGCCTGTTGGCCGCGCCGGCGGGCGTCGAGAAGGACGCCCGCAGAGCCGGGTCACAGGCGGCCGACGCAGTGATGCCCGACGCTCTCCTTGTATCCTCCGGTATTGCCATTATGGAGAACCTCAAGGCCTTTCGAGGAAACCACAATCCCGAGCACCTGGCTCGCCTTGTCGACGCACTGGGCAACGCTGTGATTGGCTACGTTATGCACGCGTCACGCCAATGTGCGCAGCAGACGTTGGAATACCTGGAAGGGACGACCTGCCATTTGAGCCTCATGCTTGGGGCCCCCCACCAAGCCTCGCTGCAGCGCTTTGTGGACTCGGCGGTGGCGCACCGTGAGGCTCACCAGCGCGCTCGTGAAGCGGCCCAAGAGGCAGAGGTGCAGCAACTTCTCTTTGGCTCGCCGGCGAGCGAGCCTACTGCTGCTGCTACTGCGGTACGTTCAGTGAGCGAAGAACGCCGACCTCCGCAGGACCCGCCAGTCCCGCCCGTGACGGAAACGGAGTCACAGTTCTCTCAAGAGGTGCACGCGGCGATGGAGGAAGCGACCATTATGGCGGGTGGCGTCAACCAGCGGATGCTGAAATACCCCATCCCTGTCTGCGCACACAAAGGCCGCGTCCTGCACACGGTCAATAGCTCGCTGGAGGAGCAATCCACAGCGCTGGAGCAGACGACACCGCTACCCACGCCGCACCAACGCAGCCGCAGCAAGAGCAACCCAAGCGCGAACGGGCAGGACGCCGCCTCAGACACTGTGCACAACACACCAAGCCCTGTCATCGTCGTCGATCCCTCCACGCTGACGGTGGAGATGAGTGCGGTGGACCGTAACGATTCCCTTCTTCATGGCAACCAGGACGAGGCCCTTGCGCACCATGTCCCTCCCCGAAAGCAGCACCGGGGCGATCCCGTGCTGATCGGTGCCTCGGAGACGAGCGTGCTGCGCATGATGGAGAATGATGGGGAGGGTCACGCAGCGAGCCCGCCGACGGCCACGACCAGCTCCTCTTCCTCCTCCGCGCCGCTTGGTGGGCAGCCGCAGGCCGCCATTGGAGGGACGCCGATCGCGCCGTCCACCGCAGCCAACATCGCTGCGACAACCACGCCGGATATGTGGGAGAGTGTGCGGCAGTGCGTGCAACGGCCAGAGGCGGAGTCGAGGTCGTACTTTCTGTGTCTGTCATCAAACCGCTTTGAGCCCTACGTAGGCCGCGGTTTCTTCTCGTAAAAGTACTACGCTACGGCGCAACGCTGCGTTGCGTAGCCAACAATGCCGTCATAGTCTTCTTCTCTTTTTTTTTTTTTTGTATGTAATACTCTTTTCCTTTTTTTCTTTTTTTTTTTGTCGTTGTCAGCTTACATGGTAGCCGTTGAGAAAGATCACACTTCTGCTCTTCTGTTTTTCCCCTTATTTTGATTGTGGAAGTATCAGACACGTCTGTCAATAGACTCTTCTTTTCTTCTTCTTTTTTTTTTTTTTTTTGTGGTGTCTTTCGTCGTGTTGCGTCGACCTCTCAGCCAGATTCTGCTATTTTCACCACTGTATGAAAAAAAAACTATGCTCTTTTTTTTTTGTTGTTGTTGTTGTTGCTTTGTTTTGGCCGACCGTAAAAGAAAAAAAAAGAAACGTGCTTTTGGTGATTTAATGCCCGACACCTCTTTCGAAGCACCTTAAACAGAAGCTCATCACCTTCAAACTCTCTTTTTAGCTTTTTTTTGTTTTTTTTTCTCTCTCATTTTCTTTTTCTCCCTTTTTCTTCATGTCGCAGCGTTGCTCTTTATGTCAAAGGTTGTAGGCATCAATTGCATACGTATATATACATATATATGTATATGCTCTTATTTACTTATTTAACATAATCCCATTGGTGCAAACACGACCGAGGAAGTCATCGTGTGTAAAGCCAAGCAGTCTTCTCAACAACACTAAAGGCGGAGAAAAAAAAAAGCAAAGCTAATAATAATAACTCCTGGTAGTGCCACGACTATTTGATGCGAAAGCGCGTTTCGAAGGTTTTCTCAAAGTACCCGCTGCAAATGATCACGCTTGACACCTATGCGCAGCACGTCTATCAATACGCGGCGCCTGCGACCTCGGAACATCTCCGGCGCACCGTGTGGGAGCCGCTGGGACTCTCACCAAAGCCTACTCAAACCACCGCCACCACATCAACACTGCCTTGTAACTCGCACGCGTCTCTCTACGCCGTGCCGCCCGTCACCACCAATCTGCGCTGCACAGGCACGAACATCGAAAACCAGCTTCGTCATTTTATTGCATCTGCAGCGGCAACAACAACAACAGCTTCAACAGCAACGGGCGTAACGCATCCAAGCACCACTTGTCAGGATGGCACGGGCGAAGCGTCGCCAGCGTCTCCGGCCACCGCAGCAGCCGCGCGGTACGTTCCAATCTTCACCTTCGATCGACTTGGTCTGCCTTTCTGCGCCTGCGTACAGCCGGACATCCGCCTACTCGCACAGTGGCCACCGGCCTTTTCCCTCCCCGCGCCGGCGTCAGCCACCGCCGCGACAGAACCGTCTGTGGCTCCGCTGGTGATCGTCGTTGATGCCGGTGCGGCGGAGGCGGTGCTGCGGGGCAGCGACCTCTACGCCCCGGGTGTCGTAACCGCCTCGCGTGTCTTCTCCGCCGGTGAGGAAGCGTTGGTGGCTTTCTACGCCGAGCGCGTGACCGAAGCGGAGGAGAGCAGCAACACAAACAACCGTTACGGCAACAACCCGCCACCCGGTGCAAGGAAGAAGGCGCGAGAAGAGGGCCATGCAGCAACGGTGACCGTCACCGCAAGAACGGCACCGGCGGACGGTCCGGCTCACCCGCCGAAGCCCAGCGCGGCCGCGTGGCACATCGTCAGCGCGCTTACGGCGGGTGTCACCCTCCCACCGGCGCAGTACACTCCACTTCTGACCGCGGCAGATACAAGCGCCGCGGCACTAGAAGAGCGCAGCAGTTTCCTTGTTTGCGTGGGCTGTGGGCGGCTCGAGATGGGGTGGAAGGACGTGCTGGGCCGCCGCGCACGAGGTGTGGCCCTGCGCACCGACTGGACACCTCAGCTGCAGCCTTCGCGTGCGACGCTGCGCCGCCTGCTCGGCACTGCCGGTCTTGCAAGGTCTCCAGTGTGTCCAGCGACGGATGAGACAGCGGAGCAGGATCGCTCGCACGACGAACCGCGCGACGTCTTCTTTTTACAGAACTACTCCAGCATGGTTCCCGTGTCGCTGCTGGTGGAGCACCTTCCCGCGGAAGCGTTCACGCGGTCCTGCACCGTGTTAGATGCATGTGCAGCCCCGGGAGGCAAGACGAGCCTGCTCCTCTCGCTCCTGCAAGCACGAGCGGCAAAAAAAGAGGTTGGGGCGGCAGAGCAGCGGAGTGGCACAACCAACGCCTCTCTTCCGCCTTTCCGAGTGGTGTGTTGTGAGCGCAGCCGGCCGCGGCAGGAGCAGCTAATGAAGCTGCTGCAGGAGCACTTTGCCGGCCTCGATGAACGTGTGGCGGGTCGAGCGGACCTCAGCAGCAGGGAGAACGACGGAAGCTACCTGAGTCATGTGCTGGAGCCGCATTGCATTGACACAAACAAGTTTCTCAAAAAGCTGGCTGCTGGCACGGCGGACGCCGACGTCTTCGATGCGGTGCTGTTGGACCCGCCGTGCACTGGGCTGGGCTTGCGGCCGAAGCTGCTCCCACACGTCCACTCCATCGCCTCGATCCAGCAGTCCGCCGACTACCAGCGGAAGCTCTTCGACTCCTGCGTGCGCCACGTGCGCTGCTCGGCCACCTCGCCGGGGGTAATCGTCTACAGCACCTGCACGACGACGCTGGAGGAAAATGAGGGAAATGTGGTTCACTTCCTCCGCACTTACCCCTTCATACGCCTCGCACGCGCCACCACCTCCGCCCACGCTGCCCTGTGCCGCATGTCGGTCACCACCTACCCGCACCGGCTGAACGAGACCGACCACGGCAACGAGGGCCACGACGGTGCGGCGATGTCCAAGCTTCTGCTAGCGCAGGAGATCCTCGGGCTGCAGAGGGAGAAAGAAGCAGCTGCGGCGTCGACTGCGACGCCGGCGAGGACGAGCGATGCGCCGTTGCTCGCCCTCCGCTTCATGCCTCGCGCGCTTTGCGAGTACGGTGATCCGTCAGAGGATAGCGTGGGTTTTTTTGTGGCTGTTTTTCTCTGCCACGGGCACGGCAATCGATAAAGGGTTCCTGAGCACCTGTGCTTGTTTTGTTTTATTTTGTTGTTGTTGTTGTTGTTGTTTTCCACAGCAACAGAGGGTCGTCTTCCACAGGGTTTCACATGAACTGCGCTTCCATTATAGGCAAATAAAAACGAGAGTGTTGCCGCGAGTGTTCCGAGAAGACGCACCAATGATGAAGGAAGCTTCTCACTGCACCTTGTTTGCAAAAGTGTCGTCACTGGCAGAAACAGAGAAATAATAGCTCGAGAAGTTGTGTTTATTAAGTAGCTGCGGATTCTCTCTCTCCTTCCTCCTTTCTTCCTTGTTTCTCTTTCCGGGGCTCCATCCTTGCTCGGACACATCTGGCAAAGGAAACACACGCACACACATACATACACACTCCACGCTCGCCTCACCGTATCTTTGCGTCCGTCTACAGTGGAAGAAGTACACCGCTTGCAGTGTGCACCTCTCCACCTACGTTTTCCTGCTCTGTGTGTTCCAAGTGAGAATCTAGCCATCTCTTCTTTTTCTCCCCTTTTTTCGCTAGTCGTGCGCGATGGCAGCCACATCCGCTGCGGCGGAGGAACTCCCGCTGCTTATCCAGGACTACAGCTGCGCAAACAGCTTCGAGGAGCACGTGCGCATGATCGAAGCGCATCTGACGTCGTTGTTTGACTCGGAGCCGCTCCTGCAGTCCTTTCTTGTTTCGCACGTGCCATCTTCGAAGCCGTCGAGGGCGTCGCCCGGCTACGGCAGCGAGCACGGCGGAGGCGACGACAAAGACAGCAGCGACAACGACACCTCCTCCCTCGTGTCTTTTCTCGACGAAGATGCGAACGGGAACAAGGACGGTCGCAACCCGATACTCTCCAACGTCTTCAGTCAGACCATGACGCTCTACGCCCCGCCCCCGTCCCCCACTGGCGAGTCACCACAGCTCGACCTCGACCTGTCGGTCGCGGTGGAGGTGCATGTGCGAGACGCGGCCCACTCCATCACGCAGCAGTACTGCACGCCCCTCTTCTTCCTCATTCGCAAAGTTGCTGCCAGTGCGTCATACCGGGAGAGTGAAACGAACTACCTGCTGTCGCTGCTCTCCACTGCCGTCCGACAGGTGCTGCGTCAGCAGCAAAACGGCGCCGTGCTGCGCATCGGGACTGCCATAACCAATGCAGCCGCGTTATCTGGACCAGTCAGCGGCGCGGCCACGCCTCCGATAGTCCGTTCATCGCAGTTCGCAGCAGAGGCCCTGCCCTCACCTTTTTCCTTTCCTGACGGCTGTGCCCCGTGTTTCGCTCCTGCTGGTGACTCGTACAAGCAGAGCTTTGTGGGGGTGGCTCCGCCGCTGCCCTCGATCGGCACCCTGCCGCCTCCGCCATCAACGATGACCGCGGCGGAGTGGGCTTTGCTGCACCAGCGCACCTTCACGACGCGGTTCCTCTCCGACGCCTTCGCGCACCCGTCGGAGCACTGCCGAACACTGTCGGAGTTCATTGACCTCTTCCAGCTGCACGTGGGCCAGCACAGCCGCATCCGCAGCGACGACTTCGAGGGCATCTGCGTGTCTCTGCGGGAGGCGTACGCGCTGCCCATCCCGTGGAAGTTTCATCCGTACGGCCCGCCACCGACGCTGTCTGACGCGTCTGGCGCAGCCAAGAAGTCGAAGTCGAGCAACGCGAAGGAAGCCGCCGCCTCTGCCCTCACCTGGGAGGCAGTGCTGGAGCGGGAGAACACCTACACTCAGCTGCTGTCCGGCGGCTTCACCCACACCTTCGGCACCGCTGTCCCGCCGCTCAAGCACGTCCTCTTCCATTTTCAGTGGAACCAGCTGCAGGACGTGGAGGCGCACGAGCCCAGCGGGCGTGGAGGTCACCTCGACCCCTTCCAATTCGCCGCGGCCGGTGCCGTCCCCCTCAGCACCGCAGCCCAGGCAGCACAGCGTAAATGTTGGATTACGGCACAGGCTGTCGTACGCAGCGACGAGCACCTCGAAGGCGGCGGCGTTGGCGAGCGTCTACGCGCCATCGTGATGGAACGCTTCCTCGATCCCTTAGCCAGCCGTGTCACCCTGGCCCCCACGGCAGCGGCGACGGCGCAGCCGCCGAAGAGTCAGACAACGCGTACGGCTCGACCAGGCGACGGCTCAGAGAACGCGTTGGAAGCAGCAACGCGCGACGATGCTGGGGACGACGCTGATAATCAGCAGCTGCACGAGCTGGCTGCTTGTATTGTGGAGTGGCGCGGCTCGAATGTGAGTCTGCAGGAGTCGCTGCTCTGCCGCTTCGCCAGTCCGTGTTACCACGAAACGGTCGAAGACGGTGGGGAGTGTGAGCATGCGGCGGTGGATGACGCCGACGACGAGGGGTGCGAAGGGAGGACTCGAGGCGGTGCGATGGCCGCCGCAGCCGAACGCGGCGCCATCGCAGTCGCTCGTCGTCTACGCAATCTGTGGGATGAGTGGGAAGCACACCAACTGCTCTTCCCTGCAAAAGCAGCCACGCTATTGAGTAGCAATCGTGGCAGCAGCAGCAGCAACAACAACAACAGTACGAGTACTGAAGCCAGCAGAGCGCAGTCGGAGTTGCAACTGGAGCAGCATGCGACGTCCACTGAAGACGCGGAGCGGGAAGCTGCCGCCGTCGCGACCGCAATCAGGCCAAGTAGAGACAAACGAAGGCAGGCGCGTCTGGAGGGTGGCGGCGGGTCGACTGCTGCCCCTGCGAATCAGAAGGATCTGCGTGTAGACTACTTTCCGGAATCCTTCATTGCGCGTTTCGCCTACGCCTGCGCCACCCAGGTGCAAAGCGCCGGGGATGCACTGACGCTGTGGCAGCTGTGCCTGGATCGTCTTAAGAGCCTGCTGCTTGTGGCTGACAACCCCAGCACAACCACGGCAGAGGACCAAGAGCAAAGTCGGAAAAAGAGCTGGCAGCAGCTGCTGGACTGCCTCGCCTTGCCGCGCGTCGATCCGCCAGTAGATTTGGGTCGACCACTTCTTAGCCAGAAGCTGCAGCTGCTGCGGTTTGCCCTCTCCTCCCTTCTCCGCCCCACAGACGACCCTTGGAGCAACTACGATGCAGCCGGTGTGACGCCTCTGCCGCCGACCGCAGACGGCGATGACGAGGACGAGGACGAGGGAGACGCGTCGCCCTCGCCCGCCGCTGAGCTGCGTCTCATCACGAACGGCGAAGTCCTGGTGGCGCCGGCGCCGTTGCCGACCCCACCTACCACCTCTGACGAGGTGCTGCGGCGGGCGATGGAACTGAACACACTCGGGGCCGCCGCGGTGGAGAAGGCGACGACGTCGTGGTTGCATGGCGACGCCCTCTACAACGACATGTGTCTCTTTCTCTACGTGAACCACGCACAGGACGGACACGTGGTGCGCTTCCCCGACTTTGTGCACTGGCACAGTCCACGCGACTTCGTCAGCCTGCCGCCGCCAACTTCGCGTGAGGCGGCATCGCAGCACAGCGACAGTGATTACTTGTCCGATCGCATGAAAAGTCAGCTTGAGGGTGGGCGGGGCTCCTCACACGTGTGGTGGGCACTGTGGAGCCGCGCCGTCCCGCGCTCCCGCGAGGAGATTGTGCGCACCCTCTTCCAGCCTTACGAGGAGGCGACGCGGGTCCTGGAGTGGCTGGCCGCCCTGCCTGAGACGACCCTCCTGTTGGAGCTGTGCAACGCCTGTGTCTCGAACGCGTTGCACCAGCTGCTGTGTCACCGCTTTCTCCTCGGCGACGCTGGCGCTCATGCGGTGGGCAGCGGCTCCATCCCTGCCTCGCCGCGCCTGCGCCCGCTGCACCATTACATCCAAGAAAAGTGCGCGAGCCTCACAAAGGACCTCGAGGCAGCCTCGTCTATCTTTTCTAGTCGAGCGGAGACGACATGGAGCGGTGGAAGTGCAGGTGGGAGCAGCGGCCCACCGTTCCAGGGTGCGTCTGCGATGGAGGCGGTGGAGCTGGAGATGCTGCGCACCTTCATGGCCAACGCCTTTCGCGAGCTTGGCGAGATCGAGGTAAGCCTCTGCACCGCCATCGCGGTGCACTATTTACTGGGCTTCACCACAGACGAAGACGCGGCTGCCACGGTCCGCGCCCTCTGTGCCCCTTTCCCTCCATCTCAGCAACAACCGCAAAGCTCTGACAGCAGCTGCAGCAGCAACCTGCCGATGCGCACCGTGACAGTGAGCAAGTCGGCGTGGACGGAGTGCTTCATGCGGCAGTTTGTGCGCCCAGAGAGCCGCGTCGTGCAGGAAAGGATGGTGCGGTTGACCTGCATGGCGGAGCGTCCGCTGAACACGTGTAGCTGCTTCCAGCAGCTAATGGTGCACCAAGACACAACACACATACTGCGGATGGCGTTGGCGTTGACGAGAGAAGTTCTGTAATATCTTCTCTTGTTTTTTTTTTTCTTGTTTTTTTTTTTCTGTTGTCGTGGTCTGTGCTCGTGTATTTGTGTATTTATGTGTGTGTATGGGTGTGCTGTACCTGCTACTATTGGCACAAGATCCACCACATCTAATCCTCTGTGCACTTTTCTTTTCCTTCTTTTGTTTTTGCTGTTGTATATGTCGCCCTCCGCTGAACAGAAGCCGCCTCGGATGTTCTTTTTTTTTTTTTTAATGCTCGAAGCTCTCGTTAAGAATGGAGGATGGAAGTCGAGGGTTGGCGATGGCAAATTGGGATTCGCAGGATCGCTTTGTCCGGCTGACCCTTTGTGGCATGACAGTTGTTTCTCTCTTGCTCTTATTCACGCGTTGTCCCTCTCACATCTCTTCCTGTCTTCTGTGTTTTTCTTTGCCCGTCTATCTTTGGAACAAGAGCTTTCTCTCCTTGACTCGCGAGTTCTCGTTTTGTTTTTCGTTTCCCTCACCCATTGTATTGGAGGTCCACCATATCAGGGATCCTTGGACGGGTTAGGATCCTCTTCCTTTTTCCCCTTTTTACTGTTTGTAGATTTTACCACCTTTTGAGTTGTCGTGTAATTGATGTTGTATTCGGAGAAGCGATACGCCCTTCAAAAACAACGTTACATGTGATCATCAAGTCGTGTTACTTCAGAAGCCCGCACAACATCCGTGTCGCACACGAATTGCGTTTTACCGCAAGAACGTGAAGAATAGGGTGTGGGAGATGTAATGCCACTAGGGTTGCGCTCAGCATGAATCCATCCACAACTCCCACTCCATCCTTTGTTCTTTTTTCAGCAAGCAAGCACACACATTTCGACAGATACACACCTCGCGGCCTTCCCTTTTTTTCCCATTCAGATTGCTTTTTTTTTTTTCCTCTGTTCTTCTTTTTTGCCGATGTTTTTCTCCCACGCTAATTAGGTTGCACACACGCACAGCCGTCACTCCTTTGGTTTACCCCCTCCCAACATCATCTTCGAAGCGTTAGGTCGTTTGTCTACCCCTCATTTCTCCCTGTTTTGTTTTGTTTTGTTTTTGCGCTTGTTTTCCCTTCTCTATCGCATCTTTCGTTTTCCTGTTCATATTGTTAGCCAAATTCGTCCATTGAAGAAAAGAGAGAGAGGGGGAAAGAGCCGTTGCATCGCAAACGCAGAGATTTTCGTGCGCGTACTTAAGGCCCCCTTCTTTACCCGCTGCTTACCCTAGACGCTAACGGTAGATGCACATCTAACACACGTACTTCTGACTCCTTTAACTCGTAGAAAGAAAACTGAAGGAGAAATGGGCAGTGGTCTCTGCAGTTGCTGCGCCGACACGCCGGATTACAGCAATGGCAAGCCGCTCGTCTCCGGCAAGGTCACCCCCTGCTTCGAAGATGGTCGCCTGTTCAAGGTGGTGAATGGGAACAAATGGTTCTTCTACAACGACACCCAGGACTACAAGATGACGGTGACGGCCGTCTTCGGCGCCGGCTCTGAAGTTGTCCCGCTGGCGGAGGACACGAAGATGACGCGGCACGACGACTCCGGGGCGTGCACAGCGGTTCTGTCCATCTTACCTCTGGAGACGAAGGGTATGGTGAAGGTGAAGACGGCGAACGGCTTCAATGTCAACTTCTCTGGTGTGCCCTTCACGGAGCAGGAGCGGCAGGAGTTCCGCCAGAAGGTCTTGGGGCAGGTGAACGCCGACCTCGCTGAGATGCGCAAGCTCAAGGAGCACAACTCGAAGATCACGAACGAGAATCGGCTCGTCAAGGCCTCGCGCATTAAGAGCAAGATGTACACCGACACAACCTTCCCACCGACGACGCGGTCGCTGATCCGGCCTGGCATTGACTCGGAGCCGGACGCGTGCTTGAAGAGGCCGGACACCGTGGCGTGGCGCCGTCCGCAGGACTACCTGCCGAAAGAGTGGCACAGCAAGATCCGTCTTTGGAGTAAAATCTCACCGACGGATATCGATCAGGGTCAGCTCGGTGATTGCTACTACCTCTGCGCCATCGCGGCTCTGGCGGAGTACACCGCGCCGATCAAGGGCATCTTCAAGAATCACCACTGGTGCTACGTGCGCAGCCAGGAGCATAAGTACGGTGCGTTGCGCGTGAACCTGAACATCAGCGGCTGGTGGCGCACGATCATCATCGACTCCTACCTACCTAGCGTCCAGCTGCTGCCCTGCTTCGCACGCAACCGCCACCACCCGAACGAGCTTTGGGTGTCGTACTTGGAAAAGGCGTACGCGAAGGCATTTGGCTCCTACCAGGCCATCGTCGCGGGCTTCCCGTGGCAAGCGCTGGAGGACCTCACCGGCTTCCCGGCCTACAGCTTTGACGACCGCTGGAAAGAGGCGCAGACCGACTCCAAGGTACGCGACAAGCTCTTCGAGTCGTTGAATCGGTGGAACGAGAAGAAATACCTGCTGTCCATCTCTACGCCAGGCGAGGGGAAGCTGACCATGGCCGGCAGACAGCTCTCCACGAACGAGGCAAAGGTCCTCTTCGACAAGGCGGGCCTCGGCGCCGGCCACGCCTACTCGGTGCTGGACGTGAAGCACTTCCCGCTGCACCAGCTGTGCCTGCTGAAGATCCGCAACCCATGGGGCTCCAACGTGGAGTGGACGGGTGACTGGGGCGACAAGAGCCCGCTTTGGGGCCACTACCCCATCATCAAGCTCGCCTGCCGCCCGGAGAAGAAGGCGGACGGTACCTTCTGGATGGAGTGGAAGGACGTCGTCAAGTTCTTCGACAGCGGCTCCGTCTGCTTCCGCTGCGGCAACTTCTTCAACTCGTGGAACGACTACCGCGTCTTCGGATGCTTCGAAGACCTGTGGTGCGACACGGCGCTGGAGATATTAGTCAAGAAAAAGAGCAAGTTCTCCGCCTATCTTAGCCTTCACCAGAAGGACCACCGCGGTCTCAGCAACTCAGATCCGGACTACAAGTACGCCGCGGTGATGCTGAGCGTGTCTGGGGGCGACCTCAACGGAGGCCAGCAGAAGGTCGTGGCGAACTCGTGCGAGGCGATCGAGGAGCCCACCACCGATTACGTCTTTCAGCAGTCACGCTCCGTATCGCTCAAGTACGAGTTCACGAAGGATCACAAGTACTTCGTCATTCCGCGCCGCATGAGGAGCAACACCGGCAATAACAACACAAAGAAGAAGTACGTCATCGCCATCCGCACCGACACATCGCTCACCTCGAGCGACGTGGAAGTGAACATCGTCCGCGTTGCGAAGGACAACGCCGTATTCCGCAACGTTGCCACGTTCGATGTGGGCACGCTGACAAGTCTCAACACGCTGTACCAGACAAGGGAGGGCAATGAGGTGTTTCGCACCTTCAAAGGCGAGAACCTGCACAAAGGCGAAAAGCAGCACAACGCGGAGTTTGAGTTAATCATGTAAGCAGAAGCACAGAAAGAAGAATCTTACCGCACCTTCCTACATCTGTTTTGTTTTCCTTCTTTTTTTTTTTTGTCTCATCTTTTTTGTTTCTTGGTTTCGGTGCTTGCCATAGTAATTCGAATCGTTTAATTCACTGCGGAGCGACACAGGGAAATCTGCAGTGATATGCAGCACAAACAAATAACGTCACAGCCACGTTTTCACTTGAACGACGGTTTTTTGTTGCTGTGTGTATGTGTGTGATCTTTTGAGAGAGTTCATAGGAATCAGCCTCGCACCTCTGTGCTGCCGTTTCGTCGTGATGCGCATGTGACGCTACGTCGGCGGGAGAGAGGCACGCATGGTGGACACTGAATCCGCTTGAAAAGGAAAGAGTGAAAACGCAGTCTCCTCCGTTTTTTCTTTTTTGTGTGTGCCGTCTTCTCTCTCTCGCTGAGCGTCACTGTTTGTCCAAGGATACCTGTCGGTTTTTGTCTTGACGTCGGCAAGCTGCGAAAGTCAACACTCCGCACTGCTGTATGTGAGAAAGTGGACATTAAAACCAAGTAGAAAGGCCTGTTGCCGTTAACTTCTCCCTTTCTGCTATCAGAGGTGCGAGCCTGCCGCCTTTCCGAATACGTGTTTTTTTTCGTTTTCCTTCTCCCTTACTATTCCACTCAGTGCGTCACAGCACGAGTTTACTCCACCTTTTCATCGTTGAAGAGCACGAATACACAGATACATCTAGACAAAGCTGCGCGCTAATTGGGGTTTTAAAAAATGAACGTCTCCTCGGCTTTTCTTTTTTTCCCCTACTCTCTTATAGATGTGTATTTGCCATTGAAAACCAGTACCATCAGTCTCTTTCGGTGTCGCAAAAGTTCCGCGCTCCGGGAGCCCTGCAATTATTTTTGTTTTTGCTTAGTGCTTTCCCTCTATGTAGCCTTGCGAATACCAGTTTGTGTTGTTGTTGTTGTTGTTTTTTTTTTTGTGTGTGTGTAACCTTATGTCATGTGCAATCAGCAAACATCAAAAAGAGAAGAGGTGCTGCAGCATATTGCATCTATGGACTTTTTTTTTCTTTTCAGAGTTTTGAGGTGCTTTATATATATATATATATATATATATATATATATATGCAGCGCTGCACGCCTAACGAAGACTGCTTCCCTTTTTTTCTTTATTACGAAAAAAGCGTCGCTAAAAGCGGGTCTATACTTGCCGCCTTTCCCCCGCGTCATCCGCTTCGGTGGCTTGTACGCCAAGTGTTGTTGACGCTGCTAAGCACGACGACGTGTGTGTTGAAAGGAACAAAAAAATCGCAGCCACTCCTCTTCTTTCTCCAAACCATCCCACCCGTTTTCTTGAAACAAATTGTCGGTGTGTCCTTTTCCGTAAAGTGTAACTTGCCTTCGCTGCCTTGTTCCTTAGCGCATTCAATACGTGCCGTTATTCCTATATCACTGCGTCCCTGCACCATAAGTCACCGCCGCAACACACCATGTTACATCACGGACCACACCATCGGAAGGGCGACAAGCCATGCACTGCGGCGATAAAGCCGGAATACTACCAGTACCTGCTCCAGTACATCGGCGAGACGCCGCTACAGGCGGAGCTGCACCGCAAGGGCGAGGAACTGGAGCGACCGATGATGATGGCCTCCGCCGACGAATACCAGTTCCTCGGCTGGCTGTGCGAAACCCTTGGAGTGAAGCGCGCTGTGGAGGTGGGCGTGTTCCGCGGCGTGACGACGCTGGCCATGGCGCTGCACTTGCCCGAGGACGGTCTCATCCGCGCGCTCGACATATCGCGCGAGTTCGCCAGCATCGGCTTCGAGGCGTGGAAGGCGGCAGGGGTGGACAAGAAGATCGACTTCATCGAGGGTCCCGCGGCTGCGTCCATGCAACGCCTTCTGGACCAAGGCGAAGCCGGTACCTACGACTTCATCTTCATCGACGCAAACAAGGACCAGTACCCAGAATACTACGAGCTGTCCTTGCAGCTGGTGCGCAAGGGCGGCGTCATTGCGCTCGACAACACGCTTCTGCACGGAGATGTTGTGGACGCCGACGAGTCAAAGGAGCTCGCCCGAACGACGCGCAAGACAAACGAGATCATCAAGGCAGACCCGCGTGTGTCGGCCGTGATGAGCACTATCGCGGACGGTGTCTATTTTGTGCGGAAGCTGTGAGTGCAGGTTTGCATTCCTCACGGGCGCGCTTGCCGAACAGAAAGCCGCCCCGTCTCCCCAGCTAAAGCACGTTTCCTATTTCTTTTCCCAAATCACAATCTCGGCTCTCAACATGCACCGAGCGCTTTGAGAAATATCAACCCCTAACCAGCCGACTGTGACGACAGCTGCCTATTCGCATTGCTTCGCGAACTGACTACATACATATTTATATGAACTTTTTTTTTATTCAGTATCGTGTGCCCTAATTTCTATTTGAGAACGCGCAACGTTAGCTCTTTGCGTGTTCGCCTGGCAAATGCACGCCCCACCATATGTGGAAAGCGCCTCGGAGAAGCCAAAGCACGCTCGCGCGGCTAAACGACGCTCTCTCCACAGGGTTTGGTGGGCTCGTTGCCAGCACGCCGAAGGTGCAGTTGCCGTTTTCACCAGCGCAAAATAAAGAAAATGCAGATGTATAAAACGCCGGGTTCACGTTTCCGGTGCCCGGCGCGGCGTGGGTGTGACGGCGCCCTTCTCCGCCCTTTCGAGCCGGGAGGCGAACACCATTGTCTCTGCATCACCTTTCCGCGGCCCCAACAGAAGAAAAAAAGCGACCCCAGCCTCTCCGGCCTGGTCGCGGACACGCCAACCACCCGCCTCCCCCTCCCCCTCCTCCTCCGACACGAAGCAAAGCGGTTGAACCACGACCAGCGCCCCGCTCCTGGCGCCGCCAAGCAGACCCAGACAGCCCCGACGCCCCCTCTCGAGAACAGAGAGGCGAAACCGCTACCCACCCACCAAAACCCGAAAAAGCCACACCACGAACAAAGAACCCCCCCAAACACCCAAAAAAAAAACACCAAGCGCCCCCGTCCCTAAAACACGCCCGAAGGAACGCGAACGAGTCTCCGAGTCGATTCCCCCCCCCCCTCCTCCAAAACGCCGTGCATATTCCAAAGGAGCGCCCCACGCGACACACACCAAAGGCGGCGAGAAAGAAACGCGAAGCGGCCGGCCCGAGCGCCCCCCAAGAGACCAGAAACCCGCCACACACACACACACCGGAAGGGGCGCGGACACCAAAAGCCGTCGGCGCAACGGAGGCCCTGCGGAAGCAAAAAAAAGCAAACAACTTAAAAGACAGGACACCCAAGCGCAGCGACGCTTTAAGACGCATCAAATCGTTTTGTCATAGCGAGTGGATTCCCACGCAGCAACCCCGGTCACGCTCGCCAAATGTGGGGGAATTCCGGGAATTCTCTTACGTGCCTTGATCCGCAAAATACCCTGAACAGCGGAAAACAAGGGGTCCACGAGCCGAAAAGAAAATCAACACCCCGAAGGAAGCAGACAGGCCCCTCTGATCCCAGGCAAAACGCATCATCTGTATTTCGGGGCTCCTTCGCAACTTGAGACGCCTGGTGCCCGTCTTCCGGTCACGATTTGCCGGCCTCACATGCCGCTGTGGTTCCCCTTCCCCCGAAGACGAACGACAGAGATTAAGCACTCGCCGCTCCCTGCCGCAGCCGCTCCGAAACAAATGACGGCAAAGCGCGCCACCACAACGCCGGATCAAAGGACGGGTTGTGACGCGTATCATCGGCACCGTAAACTCATCGTTTCTATGAAAAACCCTCCGGCAGTCTCGGCATTGATGGCCTTTTTTGTCACAAACCTGACTCAAATAATGAAAGCACAGCGTACCAAGACATATCCTCATTGAGGATGCGTCTCTTTCTTTCTTTTTTTCAAGTGCGCGAGTTCTCCTGCCTATCGCGGGCGTGCTTACAGCCTTTTACGGTATCAAACGCTACGCACGGATGCGCGTAGGCTCCATGTAGGGTAGGGCGGACATTGAACAAGTTCTAGGCCTTCCGAACACGACTGCACCATTGACCCGTTTGCCGATGCCATGACCAGTCCCTCATCGCACGGGGGCGAAGCAGGCTGGCTCTTGGCTTCCCTCTCCGAACCGGTGTACTTGACCGTAGCGCCACGTTAAGGTAGACGGTGTCATTACGGTGGGTGCCTCTATTTTCACAGCCGTTTAACCGGCCACAGTTCGCTGACCCTCAAACTAAAAGACGCACGTTTCTTGGGAGTGTTTCCTTCAGCAAAACCGTGCGTATAACGTATTCTACGAAGTTCCTTTCGGCGTTTTGTGTGCACGCACGCTTCGCGGCGACCTCGCCAATGTCGGAAGTCCCTTTCTCCAAAGCTGCCGCCCACGAAAGCCACCACCGGAGCCGAGGTCGGCAAACTAAGTGGTAATTGCGGCCCAAAAGGTGTCCCAAAGACCTCCCCGCAGCCTGTCGAAAAGGAAACGGGCGTGCGGTTTCGGGGACGGCAAGGATGGGGTTTTCCTGCGGCAGAAACCGGCTTTTGCGGAGCAACAACGACAAAGCTAATCCAATACCCTTTGTAACTGTTGGTGCATGCGTTCCCTTTTGCGTAGAAAAAAAACTCGCAGTTCGAAGCGAAAGGAAAGGGAATGGCAAGAGCGTCTTCTCCCATTTGTTTCTGGGGAGTCCGAAAAGGGGACTATTGCACTTTTTTTCTCCTTTCGATCTCCATTTCGCCAGGGCCGTCGAAAGGCTCATGGAATAGTCTGTTCTCCTGGTGGTGCGTGGTGTATTGATTGCGGATCTGGTTTGGCAAAGTGTAGGAAGACGTTGTTATAACACGTGGGTCTGAAACTCCCTTCCGCCCGAGTTAGCTATTTGTTTCCTCCCGAAACCAGAGGGCGGGTGCGGTAATGAAAGCCGACGCCGCATCGAACAGTAGAATTTGTTTACTTTGTTTCTGTTTTTCATTCAGTAAAAAAGTGGTTTCAAGAACGTCTTTGAGGAGTTTTCGCCTCTCTACAGCTCCCCTCGAAGGCGGGCAACTTTTTCCTACTTCTTAGTGTTGCTTTTTTTTATCCCACAGCGTGGAGCGACGCACCTTTTGCGGACTGTTTTCGCAGCTTCGCCTACTTCTTTGCTGCTAGCATTGTTGATGCGTGGCGGCGTTGCTGGAAGAGCGTTTATTTGTGGTTGTGCCGTCGTGTTGTGGTGGGCGTCTGGTGGTGCTTGCGGGCTTTGTCGTCGCTTGTCGCCTTCGGAAACTGGTAGGTAGTCATGTTCTTTGGCTTGTTTGGACCCTTCGTGAGCTTCGTATGGCTAGTTTCGCGGCACGGCGGCTTGTGAGTTAGGAGGGGTGCGGCGCGAGGTAACCGTGGTTTTTTGCTTACTAAGTTTCAGTTTCCCTTGGTGGCGGTGTGTCTCCATCGTTTTCTGGGCTGTTGGGCCAAGTTGCTTGCTTGGAAAGCCGTGTCGCTGACTGGCTTACTGCGTTTGTCGGGTCGACGGTTTTTGGTCGTGTGGCGCTCCGGTGGCTGTCTTTGGGTGTTGGCTCCGGGGTGCAGCCCCGACCCGCGTCATCCCGCGGGACCTTGAGGGTTTTCCTTTTCGGAAGGAAATGCCAAGGAAACAGGTTTCCGCGAGCGTCTCTACAGGAAACGACCTTCGTGTTTTCGCCTGTTTCGGTGTTGCGGGTCTCCGGCCACTAGTTTACTCCATGTCTTTGTGCCTCAGGCTTCATAGTTCCTTAATGGCATTTTTTGGGTGACGTGGTTGAAGTAATCGAGAAAGTGGTGGAAATCGGCGCACAGTCTTCTATCGAAAAGGAAATAAACGGCAAGCAAGCTTAGAAGAAAGAGGGGAGGGGGGGGGGGTGGTTATGAGAGGAAACGACCTCCGCAGGGGCTTGTGTAAGGCGAGGGGAAACCGAAGTTAAGAGGGGTTTGTTTTGCAGCAGGAGGGATAGTAATTGTCTGTTTCGGGAATAAAAACGGGTGCTCCGAAACACACAGTGCGTCTGATGATGTACTTAGTGTGAGCGGTGCGCAAAAAGCCGGAAGAGACCGAGGATTAGGTGGCGTTGCCGTGCTTTCCGCTCTCAGGCAGGGAGGGATAGTGAATGAAAAAACGTGCCCTCCTTGTTAATCGCAAATCTGCCGAGAAAGGGCTTTTAGAAGATATACCGACACAGTAAGAAGACGAAGAAGGACCTCGTTTGTTCTTTTCATCTTCGCGGCGCCTGTCGGCGAGAGGAGTATAACCAAACGTTCTTTTTTTTTCTAAATTAGCTTTATCCATTCATTCCTATTCATAAGGAGTTTTTTTTTTGTAGACATAGAATATGCTAGCATATCGCATAGCCATTCGAGAAAGGAGGTGAACGAACTTCAGAATAGAACACTTGCGTGGCCTACATGATATTAAAAGTACGCATTTGTTTTTTCTATTATGTTGCTTGATAGGCCTCTCTTTCCTCCTATATCGTTTTGGGCCATCACCTTTTTTTTTTTTTTGCCAAACGCCTTTGCAAAAGTGAGCGTTTTTTCTGTTAAGCTGAAATCAGGCAAGTTGAACTAGACACTTTTTCTTTGTTGTCGCTTTTGTGAGTAGTACGCTACGTGTTCTAAACTTTGGATTGTGCTGCTTGTGTTTTTAATGCAAGTCGGTCTTATGTAAATAAAGCGCGAGAGTTGGTTCACCGTAGTGCACTTGATGTCAAGCTAATATTTTCTGCTCTGAAATAACCAAAAAAAAAAAAAAGAAAAGCACACAATAGACATTGTACCTTTTGCTTTTCACTGAAAATCGCATGCATTTAAAGGTTGTTGACCACAAATGGATCAGGTCAAGGAACTGAAAAGACTGTTTGTTGCTGGTAAGTAGGGCCTTGAGTGTTTTCTTTTAAGTGATCGCTGTGTTTACTTCAACAGCCTTCTCGAGCAAAAGCAACAAAAACTGCTTTGTGGTGTACACATCACTTATTTATCGCCTTTTTTCTACCAACTCTTTATTTACACATCTCGTCTTTTTATTATGTGTTTATCTTGCTCTCTCCTTTAATATCTCCTTTTCCCTTTAAGTGCTTGGACTTTATCTTCAGCACACAAATAGAATAGCGAGCGTTCAATCACCATGGCGACCAATGCACGCACAAGGGTTGCTCTTTCGAACCAAACCAACCTTGTTCGTGACGCTTACCACAAATCTGCCAGCCAGGTCGCATTATCTCAGCCTACGGAACCTCGCTACGTAGCCGAATACGGAACAGAAATACTGGGGTATTTTCTGGAGGTGGAACGCGTCCTCTATGGCGAGCGGCTGTACATGGATCGGCAGTCGGAAGTCACCGACCGCATGCGGAAAATCCTGGTTGATTGGCTCATGGATGTTACTGCAGAGTTTAAGCTCCATCCAGAAACTTTTTTTCTCGCCGTTGACATCATCGATAGATTTCTTTTCTTCTACAGCATTCCACGCACCAAGCTGCAACTTGTGGGTGTTACAGCCATCTTAATTGCTGCAAAGCACGAAGAGGTGTGGCCGCCAACGGTGAACGACTGTGTTGCTGTGACGGCAAACACATACAGCGCGCGTGAAGTGATCGACATGGAGTTCGATATAGTCACAGCGCTTCGCTTCAAGTTCACCGTTCCTACAACGTATCCCATCGCATGCCGTCTACTCGACGTTCCACGAGTTTCGCAGCAAGTCCGTCACGCCGCGTTCATGTTTCTCGAGAGCGCAGCACACTGCTATCCTTTGCTGCAGTTTTTACCATCGCGTATTGCTGCTGCTTCTGTGATGCTTGCTACGCTACTCGTTCGAAGCAGCATTGCAACGGAGTCCTCTCCGGTCAGCCAGATGTGGGAATCGGAGTTTCAGTCGGCTTCGCATGGAATCAAATTCGAGGAGCTGGTTGTAATTGCCGAGCAGCTTCTTCCTTTTACACAGCGCTTGTGCTCGTCCTCGTCCCGTTTGCAGGCTTTGCGCCGCAAATACTCTTCTCGCGAGTATTCCTCCGTTGGAGCACTTCAATTTCCACCAGTTTCCTTGATCGCATAATGTCTGTTTTCCCTATCTTTCGCCTCACTTCTGACGCGTGAAATACTGCTCATCTTACTTTTTCCCCTTCGTTAACGATTCACATTGTATTGCTTTATTTGCGAGAAGCTATAGAGTTAGATAGTGATTTATTAGATACAATTGAAGGAGTGCGAATGTTAAATTGGTGTTTTTCCCTCTTTTTGCTAATGTTGTTGTTTTGAGCTTTCCGCTCGTTTTTAGATCAGTCAGTGCATTTTAGAGTTCATACACGTTTTTACTTTGAATGCCTTCTTTTTTTACTCGGTGGGAAACACAGTCGAAAATCGAGAAATAGATCGGACATTATTGCTCAACAAGCTTCAGGGTGATGAGGAAATCTGAAAAGCCAGAAAGAAAAAACTCCGCATTGCTCTGCGCAATATTGTGATGCTCGATGTTGAACTTTGTTTTTACGAGTGGTAAAAATAAGTTCAATACAGACCTTTTGTAAAAGCAAAGCCTCTTTTTCTTGTTGCAGCTGACTGTTTTTTTGTCGTTCAGGAACTTGCTGTTTTAGCCGTAAGAGTGCTAATAAAAAGAAAAAAGACGTGATTCAAGAGAAGAAAAAAAAAACTGAAAGATGAGTACAAGGCGCGCATGCCTTTTGATTTCAAAAGTGTTTTTTTTTTTGCTTCGGGTCTTTTTTTTTTTTTTCGCTTTGCTTTCTATTTCAACGGTGCTACTCGTGACTTGCTCACATACATGCCCCAATTTACAGTTCTCACTTACATTCACAAAAAAGAAGAAAAAGAGGAACAGATACATTTTGCAGCGGTTTTTACTCTTACTGTTGTCAAAGGATGAAGAACAGCGTTGCGCGGACTCAGCCGGAGAAAAAGTTCGACTGCGCGCCGCAGAGTGCTAATCTGCCGCTTGCCATTGGAGCTGATTTCCATGACGACCCTATAAATCGAAATACTCTACGCAAAAGCCATACCCTACTGCTCGATCGAAGAACAGAGCATGCGCCACACACCGAGTACACGTACAACGGCTTCTCTAATGGTGCTTCTCACCACACCACAACAGCTGCTGGAGGCAGCGCCGAGGACGAACAAGTGTGGACCGGGTGGTTTTCCGAAGAGCTGACCAAAGATGAGCTGGAGGATTTTGTTGTGCGCATGCTGGGGTATTTTGTCGAGGCGGTCTCTGAGAGCAGCCTGGAGAGCGAGCGCATCCGAAAAGTCTGTGTGAGCTTTTACACAAAGGACGACAGCATTTCAATCAAAGAAATCGGGCAGCGAAACAGCGGCCTCGGCGAAAGTACCATTCTCTCTCGGCGACGCGTGCCAAAGAATGCTGCGAATCCGAGCGACATTTTTCATCTGCGCGACTTTCACATTGGCGACGCCGTGACAATATACAGCCAAGTGTACCACATTGTCGACATGGACAAACGGAGCCGTCGCTACCTCCGCGAGATTGTTGGCGAAGAGGTTCCCGCAGGACTGCCCGTGCCTTCGGACAGCTTCAGCCGCGCGGCTGCGGCTGCCGCAGCCCATTCGACCAAGCGGTTGATCACGTCCGATGACATGGATCGCAAGCGCGCCATCGAGCAGCAACTCACCGGCATTTACACCAAGCACAGCACAGAGGACATCGCAATTACGAAAGAGTTTTTGAAAAACACGATCAACGCCCGCTTGACCTACCTCGCCTTGTGGGACGATCGTGGCCACATCAGTGGTGACTTGCATTTCTGCGTTCTCCGCATGTATTTGGAGAACGACACGATTGAGATTGCCGAATGCAAGCCGGAGAACTGTGGACGCTGGGGAGGACCGATTTTAATAAGCCGGCAGCGCATTCCTCGGCCGTCTGCGGATTTGAGCCAGAGCAGGTATCAGCAGCACACCTATGGGAAGCTCATGAAAAACAACTTTTTGTGTGCCGAGGAGCTACAAGTTGGAGAAACGTACATGATCTACGGAAAGCCTTTCTTTGTATACGATTGTGACGCTTTCACTCGCAGTTACATGAAAGAAAAGTTCGGCACAGACATCAAGCCTGCCATCGATATTTCGCCATTTGTTCAGACGGAGGAGGAGCCATCTGTCTTTTACCCTCCACCTCCCAACGGGTTCGGGAGCGAGAGGGACACGCGCACGAATTGGCTCTCCTTGACGGGCAAGCCAGCGAAACCCGATCACGAGAAACAGCAACGAGAGGCTGGGCGAGTAATGCACTTTTCTGCAAAGCTGGTCAAGCCAATAGTTCCGGGCGACGAGGAGAGGGAATTCGTCGTTTCTTTTTACCGCGAAACCAACGAGCTGGAAATCCTCGAAAAGCCGAAGCGCAACTCCGGCATGCTGGGCGGCCGCTTTCTGGCAAAAGGGGCGCATCGGAAAAACATGCCGAATGGAACTACTATCCCTTACACACCCGACGACTTCCAGGTTGGAAAAGTCGTGACAATTTACGAGCGTCCCTTTCTCCTCCTCGCACACGACGAAGGAACGCGGCGCATTCTTGCTGGCACGGATAAGGCAATCACGGAGGATCGCATCAAGTATCTCGTCCTTCTCTTGAGGCAGCAGCTGAGTTTGAAGTTCACGCATGTGAACGAGGCATTTTTAGCCTTGGCGCCTCAGGGAACGCTCGGCTATGCGCAGCTGAAAGAGTTTTTACGGGCTTGCAGTTGCAACATCTCCGATGAAGAAGCTCTGCTGCTTGTGCAGAACCTCTTCCCCGGGACAAGCGGGGTGATCAGCTACGACGACTTTCTTCGTGTCATCGACGTCTCGTCGGAGTCGATGGACGAGGCGTCGCTGACAACGCGTTCCGTTCGCAATGTCAACATGACAAAGAACGAGCACTTGAAGGTGAACGCAACGCTCTCACAAGCGAGACAGCGGCGCAAGCAGCTACGCGATATGCTGCAGTTCAAACTGATGCAACAGAAAGGCAATGTCCAAGAGCAGTTCCGCTTGCTGAGCGAGAACAGCGCCAACTCGCGACTCAACCGCAACACGTTCCGCAGGTCGCTTAACTCCGTCCTGCAGTTTAACATGAGCGAACAAGACGAGGATACTTTGGTCGCATTGCTCTTTGACGGCATCGAGGATGAAAACGGCGACATTACATACAAGCAATTTCAGGAGTTCCTCGAATCGGTTGACGGGAACTAGCGCACCAGCCGCACTTCTTTTTATTTTTCCCTCCTCCCTGCTTTTTGAATGATCGACAGCGCAGAATCGGTCTGCGCCTGCAGCTGCTTGCTTTTCTTTCTTCATTTGCCCACAGTCCGATGTATGAAGAATGCACACATTCGATGTAAGTTCTTTTTTCTTCCCTTATACTCCTTTTTAGCAAAATGCTCTATTATGTACAATATCAAAGGCTGTACACAGATCGTTTCTTTTCTTTCGCTCAACTCACCGCGACAAAAACTGTCAAAACGACACCGCGACTTGCTAGGTTTTCCAGCCGCGACTTCAATAGTAAGCAGTGAGACTACTGTTTCATTCAAGCTTGCTTTGCTCTCTGGAAGTAGATGATGAGCAATTGAAGCACTAGAAAAAGAAAAGTGCTCTACTTTCCCACATTAGTTGGGAACACACTCGCTTGTAGCCAAGGCGGGGCTTCTTTTTTTTTGCTTCTCTGCCGTGATTCATGGCCGCCGAAAGAGAAAACGAAAAAGGAGGGGAAAGAACATGCACAAGTAACGTTCTGTTGCTCTCTTCTCAATTGCCTTGTACTTTCCGCTCTTCTCTTTTTCGCTAGAACCTACATTTTTTTTTTTTTACACATCTTTCCACAGCGCGTCTTTAGTGGACCACACTCCCACTCTCCAAGAATGATATGTCGGACGGCCCGCTTGCTGTTTGGTGGTGGTGGAACCCAAGGCGGCGTGAAAAAGGTAGGCGCTGCGAAGGTGAACTACAATAACTGGCTACTCAGCGACAGCACAAGAAGTCTCGTCAGTCCAATTCACCACCCACTCGTCACGGAGTATTTGATGCGACTGGATGACAAGCGGCAGGCGATCGAGAAATGGCAAGAAAAGTCGGTGAGCGACGCAAACACGCCTCCGCTGCTGAACAAACTCGACTCCTCGCCACTTGACTACGTGAAGTGGAATACGACCTATCGCGACGAGGTCGAAACCGCTGAAAAAGTGGCGTCGGTACTGCGGCGACTAAACGAAAACGTCGCGCTGCGAGACCAGCTTCAAACAAAGACGTCGCGCAGCGAAGGCGACGAAGAGATGTTGGAGTTGGTCAATGAGGATGTGAGCGCCCTTATCAGGCAGCTCAGCGCACTGGACGAGGACGTGAACGTGCTGATGGAGCGCCGCATTGGAGCCGACGATGTTGTTGGCTCGTCAACCAACATCTGGAACATTAGCGTGGAGGGCAAGGCGGGAGGAGAAGAGGCAAGCCTATTTGCAGCGGAGCTGGCGGAGATGTTTCGCGCTTATGCGGTGGAGTGCCGTCACATGAAAGTCCGCCCGGTGGAGAGGGATGACGGAAGTGAGGCTGCTCTCACGAACCAGTTCCAGGTATGTGGCGACCGAGTTTACCGCTACTTTCACCACGAAATCGGCGTGCACAAAGTCCAGCGGGTCCCTGTGACTGACGCAGCGGGTAAAATGCAGACCTCTACTGCGGTGTTTACGATGGTGCCGGTGCTGGATCCCGTATCCGTCAACGTTCTAGAGAGTGACTGCAAAATCGACTTTGTTCGCGGGTCAGGTCCTGGAGGGCAAGGGATGCAGAGCAGCTCCAACTGTGTCGTTTTGACGCACAAACCATCAGGCATATCGGTCAAGTGCCACCAATCCCGCTCGGCGCTGGGAAACAAGGAGCTTGCGTTGCAAATGGTTGCTCAGCAGATCCTAGCGCAGAAAGTCAAGGAGCAGAACAATTCCATGCACGAAGCATGGCAGCACCAGTTGAGCAGCGGAGAACGGTCAGACAAGATGAGAACGTACAACTACCCGCAAAATCGCGTAACGGATCACCGTATTGGCAAGGACTACCCGCTGTCCTCCTTCATGGATCACGGGAAGGGACTGGAGGGCCTTCATGACGAGCTCAATGCCATCAGCGACAGGGAGCAAATAAACAGCGTGCTGCTCAAGCACATCAATGGCGACTTCGGGAGTGTTGTTTGATTATTTCACAGAGCCACAAATCGAGCAAAGCGACCAACAAGGCATACATAGGTTGCGAAGAAGATAGTCAGTGACTTGCAGCACAAAGAGCCTTTGCAACCGAAGTGAAGCAGCAACAGCAATGCTCTTTCGGCTAACGGGAATAACCATAGAGGGCGGCCATTTTTTTTTTTAACGTCAACGCACGGAGCTTCCTAACAAAGAATGAAACAGAAGGCCGGCATCACTCTGCTATTCCATGATATTGCCTCGTCCGAAATACGTTGTTTACGAGCAAGGTGGCTGCATTTACGCACTTTGTTTCGAGGGAAAAACAAAAATCACGCGTTTATCTCTCTCTTTTCCTCTCTTTCCCATTTTCTCTTTCTCATCCGTACACTTCATGCACTTTGTGCCTCACGCCATTTTCTTTCTTGTACCACTGCGCTTTTCGCCAGCTTTTTCCTCGACGAAAAACAGAACTTGATTCTACACAAAAGCTGTTTTTTTTTTAAGCTCAACTTTCCAAGTAGCACTTTAACCCTTTTTGCTTCTCACAACGCAACAGGTTGCCGCTTCAGCACAAAAATCAACTTTCACCGCACTCAGACTACCATGAGCGCTGAAGCGAAGTCCGACGCGTCGAAAGGGCCCTTGGTAAAGGAAGGCGGCGGTGATTCGGTTCCTCAGACAAAGAAGGCGGAGTCGTTTTTCGCGAGGTGTCTGCGCAGATGGATCAGCACAATCGATCACGTCACCAGCTCTTTCTTAGGAGGCCCGCGATGCGTTAAATTCGCGCACGTCATCAACTTTCAGAAATGCACGACCATTTTTCTGTGCATCGCCATGATGCGGAGGTCAAAGAACTTCTCATCCACCGCTGCCGCCTACACGGCGCTGCACGGCAGCTACGGGCTTTGCTGGTTTATGAAGCACCTCGTCTTCCCTGACCCACGCTGGGAGTCGAAAATGACCATTGGGGGTGCTATCAGTGTCTTCGCGTTAGTGCTGGGGCCGTATTGGATTATTGCGTACAATGCAATCATGAGGAACGCTGAGCGCACAAACGTCGAGCTTTGTGCCGCAACAGTCGTTTACGCTGTGGGGTTGGCGCTGATGGTGGGTGCCGACGTGCAGAAGTACTTCGTCCTCCGGGAACGAAAGGGACTCATCAAAGACGGCTTTTTTGCCCGCACAAGGAATCCAAACTATCTTGGCGAGGTAATGATCTATGGCTCCTTTGCGTACGTTTCGGCGCACAGCAGCTCATGGGTTATCGTGGGTAGCGTGTGGACCTTTTTGTTTATACCATGGATGCTGAACAAGGACCTGCGGATGAGCCGCCACCCAGGTTGGCAGGCTTATGTGGCTAAAACTGGTCTTTTCTTCCCACGCCTTCTTTAATGTGAGGCGTAGTAAAAGTTGAAGAACCATAAAAAGGAGGGCTGATGAACTTTAGAAGTTCTAATGCCGCTCTTTTCACCTATAAGCTACTCTGAACGGCAGCTTTTGCTTAGTACTTTTTTCTCTATTTCTCATCCCGCGCAGAGAAGGGTGTGACTCTGCACGATAAACAATGTCGTGCTAGCGGGGCAGCACTAGATCCTGTGTTCTTTTATCGTCCGCGCTCTCAATGGAGCGCGAGGACGACGCGCAGTGAGGGGTTTCGCACTTGCTCTGCTGCGTCTCTGTGTGCAAGCGTCTGGTCTTTTATTTAACGTTGCAGTCTTTCATCTGTTTCTGTGTTCCTCTACCTTTGTCCTTTGATCCCCCACATGTTCTTTCTTTTCCGTTTTTTTTTTGTATGGCGTTCTCTCGTTGTATACCAACGTTTTGTTGAATGGACTTCAAAGTTAGTCGTCTACGCCGCAAAACAAGCACGAGGTGTTGCTTTCGTCAGTTGTTTGTGGCGCCGCTGTGAGCATCTATTTGCCAGAAGTGAAGGTTGCATACACATTATTCCCTAGTCGCGCACTTCAAAAGACCCGAATGTCTTCCGCTGCCGGTAGTACTCACCGGAACCGGAGGCCGTATCCGGCACCGGACACCTCGAAGCACTACACCGAAGTCCCGCCACGCAACATCAAGCAGCACAGCTCCTTTTACAAGATGATGAAGCGCCTTGACATTGAAATTGCCTTTAGCGAGATGGAACCAGCGGAGATGGTTGGCGTGGTGACTGTTGTACTTCTTCTCCTTGTCCTGATGATTGGTGGGCCAATATACCTTCTGCTCTACGCATAGTGGTAGTTTCCTCCCCCAAAAAGTCGCTTTTCTCTTTTTTTTTTTTTTTTTGCTTCTTTGTTCTTCTCCTTTATCAGAATCGGCCGGATTATCAAAAACTACGAACTTGACGAGCTGGGCACTGCGTTTCTCTAATTGTTCGAAACTTGAGTGATGGTGCTGCAGCGTTTTTTTTTCTCTTCTACTTGCTAGCTTTCTCGTTGATGTACGTCATTTGTGTGCCTCGCGCTTTCGATAGCCCTGTCCTCTGCGTTTTTTTTTTTTTTCGTGTGTGTGCGCATCTTTGTACCCTCTGTTCTTTTGGTGAAAACAACAACTAACGCAACTGAGGCGCTTTAAACAGCCACCTCCTCGCTCTTATTCGATGCTCCGGCTTCACAACAGCTGTCTTTCGCAGGCTGTGCAAAAGACGAAACGCTCTTTTTGGTCCTCCCCAACCCAGCATTTCCAGTCAATATCATGTTTTCTCAGACAACGACGAGAGAAGCCGTTTCTTTTCGTCCTGCACGTTTTGGCGGAAGGAGGAGCAGGCTAAGCACAGTGCGTGTGTGCGGTACAGCACGACAGGTGACATCGCTTACTGTCAGCCTGTTTTTAGTATAAAAAGAAGGCTGGCCTGCGGCCTTTTCGCTTCGCTTCATCTGCCCTCTTGCAACAAAGGACAAGGGTCTTCATTACTTTTCTCTCGATTCGCGTTTCCCCTTCCTTCCGCTGTCACCTTTTCGCTTCTGTTCTCGCATACCCGCACGTTCACACACGCGCTCTAATCTTGAAGGGAAAAAAGAAAAAAGCGATCAGAACTACTCGTTCCATCAAGCTATCATTCTCTTCGCACAAGTTCTCAACCCATTTTCTTTTCTATTTTATCTCACTCTCTTCGTCGAAAGGAGTACGAATCGTTCCCCATCAACTGCACTTGGCTCTTTTTTTTATGTTAGAAAGAGCGGCTTGGCCAGGAAGTTCGATAATTGCAGGTATACGAGTTGAAGAAAAGAGACAGCGCTTTCTATACGCTGGACATTTCCATTATATCACCAGAAACACTTATTTGCTTTTACGACTGCTGTTTCATTTAACTGGCACGGTACCATCGCTTGCTCCGGCAGGCCATATAACTCACTGCTGGAAAAGGAGCTCAAACTTAAAGGCTACACAACTTCAGGCGTTTTTCTTTAAGCACGGACGTAGTGCTACGACGAGCTTCCATAGCATCCATTTGTTTCACCACTAGTGTTTCACCCAAAGAAGTGCTGAATTAGTTGTTCTCTATCTTTTTTTTGGCTTTTTAAAGGCATTCGTCCCTGCTTTGTTCCGCTTTTCCCCTTCTTTCAAAGCTCTTTTTCTTGCTTCTTGCTTCTTTCCATTTCGCCTTTTTCACCGTGAAGGTGAACGTGCGTGTGCTTGCCCTTTCATAAAGAAGAGCAAACTAGAAATTCGTTTTGGAGGCATATGTACGGCTATTTGTCTAAAAAGAAGACGCTTCACACCATCCCTTGAATATATAGTTTGTCAAAGAGACCTTCACAAGACTTAACTACACTTCTACTTTTTGTGGATTTAACTCTTTTTTTTTTGTTCTCCCGCTGTTAACTTCTTTTTTTTCGCGATCCCCTGTTTTTACCAAACGACTTGCTGTACTTTGTATTTCATATTTTCTTTTTTTCCCTTTCTCGTTTTTTTCGTTCACGCTTCTCCATTGAAATCGCCTCAATGAGTAACTTCTACCCTTTCCTCTCCCTGGGCGATGTGTACGACTACTTGCCCAACTTTAACTCCGACTACGACCTGCAGGTGGGTGATTGGGTGGTTATTCAGCCGTGGCGCATCTCAGCTTTGCTGAGTCCCCTCATCGTCGCCTGGGAACAGAAGTCCGTTACTCACAGCGTTGCTGCCTCGAACAATTCCTGTGGTCCCACGCCGCAGTACAAGCTAAGCCAGCTTCTGCCGGAGCCGCTGAATCTGCGTCGTCGGGCGCTGACGTGGAATGGCGAAGAGCCACGCCAGACTCACACGCGATTTCCACGCCTGGCGCCGCTTTCCATGGCGCGAGCACGTTTCTGCCAGCGGAAGCGCCAACGCCTGCTGGAAACGACCGGGCATAAAGACGGCGAGACTAGTTGCGAGTATATGGAGTCTGAGAACGCCAATCTGTACTTCCACATGCGCCTCGGTCTCTTGACGCCATCCCGCCCTTTCATTTTTGGTGGACTCGACATCGTTGAGGTACTTGCATGGCCTTCCGAGGAAGATAGCGCAGAGGAGGACATTGTGAATGGCACCTCCTCCGAGTCACGCCGTGCAACTGCGCCATCTACCTTGTATCTGAACCTGCTCACTGGAGAGACACTGACGCGCGAGGAGGCGGTAACTCGTGTTGCCAACGCGCTTGCCTACTCCACTGCTGCCCCTTCGTGGTCCTCGCCGATTGAGGAGGCAGCTGAGAAGGAATGGCAGCAGTGGGTGGCTCGGAGGGCAAGCAAAGAGCCTCAGCCGCAGCCCTGTAGCTGAAACGAACGGTGATGATGCCCCAGCTGTTATTTCATGCACATAGAGGAGAACGTATTTCCGCGCATTTTTTATTTCTCCTATTGCCTTTTTCTTGCAAATGAAAAGCGGTGCGATAAACCAAGAAAGCTCATCGAACGCGATCTCTCGTAACCCAAGTCACCTATATATATCTGTGTGTGAATTTCAAGTTATAGTTTTTTTTTGTTGTCATGAAAACAGTCTTTTTCTTTTTTAAATTTCACGTTTCGCCTTTTCAAGAAACATCCACGTTGCTGCAGTCAATCAAGCAACTTATTTCGAACGCTTTTCTTTCTCTGACCTTCTTTTTTTCTGCCATTTTCTCACCGTTTCTTTCTTTTTTTCCCATTTCTACCCGCTTTTTAAAAATCCGATATGGCTCTCTCTTTTGTCCATTTTTCTTCCACGTCCGGTATTTGAGTCGTGCACTGATCAGTTTTTTTAGCATTTTTCCTCCCCTCCTTTTTGTGTGTGTGCGTAGAATGTGAGACAATTACTTTCTGATTTCTTTGTTGGTAGTGTATCGTCTTGCTTCTTCTCCCTGCTGACGCCTCGTCACATCGGCAAACGTCCGGAACCTGCAGTTTCTCCAGTAGAGAACTCCACGTTCAGACCAAGTGTTTCTGTCAAACAACTGCTTGATTGTGCTGCGGCGTACACTTTTTCTTTCTTTGTGTTGTTTTCTATATTCATTTCGTTCCGATTTTCTTCTTTCGTTATTGGCTTGCTTTGACACTAGTTTTGGTAGGTAGAAACGAAAATGAAGAGCAAGTGTATAGACTTCTCGTTAAAGCGTCTCTGTTGCGATTCAGAAAAGCGCTTTCGAAAGGACGGGAGGTTTCGTTGTCCGTCCCTTGCACATTTCATTCTACGTCACGACATCCTTTTCTGATTTGGGTTTGATTATTGAGAGAAGTTATTATTTTTTAGATTTCACCATACTGGAAGAAACGTATAACAAACACAGCGCTTTGTTGTCCGTGCACGCAGTGCTTCTGACGATGCGTGTCCTTTGTCAAACACAGTTGTTGTCAGGCGTATCTCTCAACAATAACATCCAAAACTAATTTGCACAGGCCAAAACAAATAACTCGAAATAACCTGGAATCTTACTGAAAAGTGCGGGGCCTGAGTTTGCGACGCAGACTTTAAAGGGAAAGTAGCTTTTTCTCCTTCGATGCTTCATCGAAAGGAAATCGGCTTCTAAGAACCGGAGAACCGCTGTAAAAAAAAAAAAAGATGACAAGGTGCTTTCCCGTGTTTTATTAACTAGCCGAGCCGCATGACACACACAAAAAAAAAGAGTCGTCTTTGCGCATCTCTCTCTTTTTCTTTCTCGCTGTGATACTGTGAATGTGTGGACGCACAAGCGCAAAGATGGTGGGTACATATATTTGAGAGCGACTCATCCCACATTTACACATACACGTGCAAGCATACTGTTAGTCCCAAGTACATCGCACAAATCTGGCCAGTTGGAGCTCTTTTAACAGAGCACTTACACGTTACACATTGGCTACTGCTTACTTTCACCTCTCGGCATCCACGACTAACAGAACGAAGAGTGGATGTAAAGTGCTTTTTTGTGTTTATTCTCTCGAAGCACTACAAACTGAGCCTCAGCGTGGTGAGAGAATTGCCACCGCTTGTTATTCACAACTCAAGCCATGCTTAGAATAACTTACAAGCTCCTCTCCCGACGACTGCAGTCCGGAGCAGTGAGGAGTACGCTCAACCCCTTCGAGGCACTCACGCAGATTCAGCTTGGCATAACACCGCCCCTTGCTGTGCAGCGAGCCTTTCTCCTTGATCATTGTGAAGCGCAATTGGAACGCCGCGGCGTGACGGAGTCCAAACTGTTTGCCATGGACGGGCGGCTGTGCACGCAGCTCATGAAGCAGCTTGTCTACGAACAGTACCTGTCCGTCCCGTTCCGCGTTTTCAGCTTTGATATGGAGTTCACGGGCCCTCCAGTGTTCACGGCGGAGGGCCCGACTGAGGACATCACGGAGGTGGGGTTGTACTCTCCACTGCTCGATCAAACGTTTTCATGCCTCGTGCAGCCCGCTTGCGGTCGTAAGCAGGGGCCCGGTGTAGAGGAACTGACACACATCTCGGATGAGATGCTGGCTAAGGACGGCATCCCGTTTGTTGAGGCGTGGGAGCGTTTTCTCGCCTTTGTGCGGACACCGCAGCCGGATGAGCTTCCCGGCTCTGAGGAGCGCATTTTGCTCCTCTCTCACGGCGGCAAGCTGGCCGATGTTTCCCTCATCAAATGGACGCTTGAAAAGTTCGGCCTTGAGCTCCCTCCGTCGTTTGTGTTTGGCGACACTATCCACCTGATCCGCGACGCACATCGGCGGCGTCCCGTGACGGTCGACAAACACCCTCCCTCGTGGAAGCTGGGGGACTTGGTGCAGTGGCTTCACATACCGCCAACCCTCCCGGCGCACCGCGCGGGCAACGACGCACGCATGACGTGGGACGTCCTGTACCATACGCTGCTCCGCTACGGTGATGATGAGATGACGCCGCGCGAGCAGCTGGTGCCGCGCTTTTTTGACGGGGAGGCAAAGCGGCGAATGCGTGAGTCGATCAACCACCGCGAGCGCGAGTTGGATCATTTGATGGCTGACGATACCTTTCTCCTAGCTGATGCCGCGATGTCAAGCTCATCGACTGCCGCGGGTGTTGCTTCTGCGAGAGAAGATGTCGCTGGCACGCCACACAAGAACGACGAGCGGGTGGCGTCGCGACAGGGAGACGGCAGCAAGGGCACTGGCGCCGCATCGCCCGATTTGATGGATCTCGACTTTGACGACATTTTCAAGGAGCAGGGTGCCATGCAGGGAAACGCCGCGGCAGCCCCGATAACCGAGTTTAAGCTGTCTAGTGATATTCTCGACAGCGAGGAGAAAGAGGTGGGGCCGCGAGAGCAACACGACATGCCTAAAGGGGAGCCTGGCGTGAAGGCTGGTGAGCGTCTCGCCCAACCTCGGCAAAGAGCGAAGAGGGCGCAAACGAAAAGAGGCGAGAAGGACAAGGGTGCTAACGCTTCAGCTGTCGCAGATGCCAGCCTTGATGAGGAAGTTTTTCTTGTGTAACGGCAGCGATACAACCTTTCTTCTCTCAGAATATACTGTCTGCTCCTGGCGGTTGAATGCTGCTCGATGAAACTCGGTCGAACTCGGTGCTCCTATGCTTGTAAAAAGAGAGGAAAGGCATACACACACAAAAAGCAGACAAAGCTTTATTTAGAGCCGCTACTCCTTCCTTGCGCTAGCTCATTTACCAAGTATCTTTTTTTTTTTTCACAGAATGATATCTTCTTTTTTTAAATAGCATTAAAGCCGTGCCTGTTTTTTCCCGAGACTGCTCAAAAAAAAAAAAATATGCTTTGGCGTGCTGATCGAAGTTGCCAGTCCAAAAGGCCGATTTCACTTTTTGACCAACGTTTTGCCGTTCAGTTTGAAGGAGATAAATGGAGATGTAGAACTTCGCCTTTACCATTACTGCCAGCATTAATCGTGGGGCACTGCTTCGGCACTCTCATATGCGGACACGTCAGCAAAGCTCCAACACCGTGCTCGACTCTTGTCTTTTACTTTTCTTCGTGTCCTCCCTCTCCCTTTCTTTGTTTTTTTTTTTTTGTCTCGCAAAGCACTGAAAGTCTTGTCTTCGCTTTCTTTTCTTCCTTTTCTAACACGACAACACAGCACATTTCTCCGCTTTAAGGGGGAAAAAAGAAAGGCGCGCACACGAAAGGGATTACACATAAACCAACAGTGAGGTGGTGACCACAATGTCTTTTAGGGAACTGCGCTCCTTCACGGAGACGATGCGGCTGCTCGGCTATCCTCGTCTCATTAGCATGGAGTCTTTCCGTGAGCCGAACGTGGAGCTAGTCGCCGACTGTCTCTACTGGCTAATTAACCGCTACGAGCCCTCCGCAGAGGTGACCTTTAACATCGAGCGTGAGCAAAATCGCGTCACTTTCTTCAAGCAGGTCTGTGAGGTAGCGTTGATTAAGGGTCGTATCAAGCTGAACGTCAAAAAGCTCTACCAAGCTGACGGACACGCCGTGCAGGAGATGCTGAAGCTGGCGAACGTGCTGAAGAAGGCAATGAAGGCTACCGATGCGGACGAGCCGGACTTCACCTCCCTCCAGCAGATGGCGGCGCAGCAGAACGTAAGCGATGCCAAGGCGGTGCAGCAGCTGTGCAGCGAGCTGACGGCCGACGGCAGCAGCCTCTTCTTCCTTGTCGAAGGCGAGCTGAACTCTCGCGCCGACCGGCAGCGTATCCTTTCGCGTGCCACGGAAGTTGGCGAGTTTGAGCGTCGCCTGCGCGAGCTGCTGTCCAACGTTACCCAGCAAGTGGAACAGTACCAGCAGAGCATCGTGAACCTCAACTCTGATGAGGGCAATCTCGAGCAGAAGATCGAGAACAAGAAGGCTCACCTCGAGCGCGCCCAGAAGCAATACAGGAGCGCCATGGCAACCAACCCGGCATTTCTCAAGGAGTACGAGAATCACGAGAAGAAACTGCAGACCCACTTTGTCAGCTACCTGGAGCAGTACCGCAACTTAGAGTTTTTGGAGAATCAGGTGGCCAAATTCAACGCGAAGGAGGACGCGTTGCTCGAGGAGCAGGAGACTAAGCTGAAGGTCATGCGGGAGCGGCTGCGCAAGGAGGAATTGAAGAACATCCGAGGCGATGGTGCTGGTGCCGCACAGCAGCTGCCTCGCCCGAATGGACGTCGCGGCGGCGGAGGCAAAGTGCCGATTATGAGCGATGACGACGACAGCGTCGACGGGTATTCTGGCCCAGGTGCCAAGGACGGTGTGCGTATACGTGACGCGGCCGTGGAGGGCAGCAGCGTCGACGACTCATCCTCGTCTGGCGAGGAGACGACGGACAGCGACGATGGCAAGCCGCCGACACGGCAGCAACAGCAACAGCAACGGCCTCAAAACGCTCTGGGACGCAGCCGTGGCGCAGGCTCTGGGAGTACAGGGAGCAACGATAATGACAGCATCGACGAGAAGTCGCTTGTCAACCAAATGCGGCGGCCTCGCGTTGCGGGCGGGAATCGCCCTCCAGCTGCAGGGGGTGAACGACCGCGGCAACAGTCGCAGGGAGCCGCGGCGAAGGACGACTCCGCCGACACCGACGACAGTGAACTGTCCACATCGACCAGCAGCGGCGAATTCAGCTCCGACGATGACTCGAGCGACTACAGCGGGACCGACGACAGCGACATCTAGAAGGCGCTGTCTCGGCGAAAGATATGCGTAGCGCGTGCGTATTGCGGCAGGTCGTCAGTTCTCCGGCGCTCCTTTTGCTCTTGTTACGCAATGTTGAGCCATACTTTTTAAAAATTACCTGTTGTTGTTAGAGCTCTCGTGTTTTCCTTGTCACGAAGGCGACCACTTCGTCACAAACACACATGAGCGCACCTACCGTTCTGGCTACGAACGTAAATTGGCGATGTTGAAAACCGAGGTCTGCGCACCTGGTAAATCGTTGCACTGGAGTTTTCTGGCAAGTTCTTTTTCCCCCTCCGTCTTCCTCTCACGGAATCTCTGCCAAGGGCTCTGCACTGCGTAGGCGCTGCCAAAAGCCTCGCCTAGGTGGTTTTTCTCCTGTCTCTCGTTTGCTTCCAATATTCTAGATCAGTAGCCTTTTCTCTTTCTTTGCTATGTATGAGTACAGACACACAAAAAAAGCGGTGGAGTAAAGAGAGGAGAGGCTTTTTGTTTTTCTTTCTTTTTCCTCTTCTAAGATGTTGTCGCTGCCCTCAAAGCCTGTTGCTCTATGAGGGTTTTTTCTCTTTTTTTTTTCTTCTTCGAGCTTGCGCACTCTTTTTTTTATTTCTCTGTAGAGAGTGGCTTTTATACGCATTCGACTTGTCACAACCGTAGCCGCGTTGCTGTGGTGTAGAAGTGCTATTTGGTGTAATGATGTTCTATAGATCGCTCCATCTGTATTTTACTGTCTTTGTTGATCACGTTGTTTTTCTTCTACGCAGTCTCGTACGCTACCCTGCGTTTATGTTCCACAGCAGTACAAGTACCCCTTACCGAACGCCAAAGTCAGCCTTTTTCGTCTCCTTCAATGACACTCACTTCAGGCGGATTTATGAGACCCCACCTATCCGGAAGATTGTCAAGTCAGCTTCCTGCCTGATCTGCTTCTGCGCTCCTGTCGACTGCCAATTGGGGATTGCGAAGTTTTGGCACCTGACTGTGCAGCCGACTTGAAGTAAGCAAACAGTGCCACCCTTTTTTTCCCCGTAACGCCTACGCTAGGGCTTCGATTTTGCACCCCTGCTCGCATCGTTTCTCTTGTTCATTCTCTCATTTCTTTTGGTCTGCTTCTGTTCCCTCCCTCCCCGCTTTGTTGGCAAATAACGACAACGACGAAATAACTCCCCCATCATGCGTTGTCGACGTGCCTGCTGTTGACTGCTTTGAAATTGTAAATGCACGTATTTTTTTTTTTTCTGGCTGCCTTTGCTAACTTTGCATAGATTTTGAACTTGCAATTGGAGCAAAGGTAACAGAAGCCTTTTCTCCTTACTTAGCTACAAAGAAAAAAGCATCAGCGAAAGCAAACAGTGGAGTCCTTTTTAGAACTGTGTGACTTCTCGCCGTCCGCCAAGCAGCCGTGCGCGTCGCAAGAAACACATACACATAACGTACGCGCGTGATATACGTAACCCTGCAGAATGCAGCAGGCACCCTCAGACTGTGTTGCCACCTTCAAGCTGATTCTCGTCGGCGATGGTGGCACGGGCAAGACGACCTTTGTGAAGCGCCATTTGACTGGCGAGTTTGAGAAGCGCTACGTGGCCACCGTCGGCGTGGATGTGCACCCGCTGACCTTTTTCACCAACCGCGGCAAGATTTGCTTCAACTGCTGGGATACCGCGGGCCAGGAGAAGTTCGGTGGTTTGCGCGACGGCTACTACGTGGAGGGTCAGTGCGCCATCATCATGTTCGATGTGACCAGCCGCAACACTTACAAGAACGTCCCCAACTGGTACCGCGACATCACCCGCGTCTGCGACAACATCCCGATTGTGCTGGTAGGAAACAAGGTAGACTGCGCCGACCGCCAAGTCAAGGCGAAGATGATCACCTTCCACCGCAAGAAGGGCCTTCAGTACTACGATATCTCCGCCAAGTCGAACTACAACTTTGAGAAGCCCTTCGTGTGGCTGGCAAAGAAGCTTGCCAACGATCCCGATCTCACGCTGGTCGAAATGCCCGTGACCGAGGCTCCTGAGATTGCCATGACAGCGGAACAGGTGGCCCAGCTGGAGGCTGGTCAGGCCCTCATCGAGAGCGCGCCGCTGCCGATGGGCGATGATGACTAAAGCTCTTCTTGTCATAGAGTATCAAGGAGAGAAGAGCTGGTCTCTGTCTCAAAGAAACGCTTCTCGGGTAAGAAGGTTCGAGAGTTAAAGAGTAAGCCTTGGGAGGGCGCTGTTCCCATTTTAACCTGAAACACTATTTTAAAGCAGAGTTTTTTTTTTTGATTAAAGGAAGAGGATTTATGCGTGTGAGTATGCCCGTGCGGGCGCAAAGGTGTGCGTGCTGTGAGCCACCACTTCTAAAGGCGAAAAAGCAAAGCCGCACTTTTTTGTAGCCTTTTTTTTTCTAAACCAAGAGCTTTATGGCTTTTTTGTTCTCTCTGTCACTTTGCAAAGGAGGAAAGGTGATCCGTTCGGTGTGAGGAACAGTGCTATTTTTTTTTTCTGTCTTTCGGAGATAACGGTGCAAGCAAGAAACTCGCGATTGGACTTTCGTTCGCGCATCACGCTCTCCCCACAAGGTTACCCACGTACATGAGTAAGTACCAGAAAAAAAAAACAAGTAATTAGCAGAGCAGGATGTGCAAGCCGACTTGACACGACAGCACCGTCGAAAAAGCCGGCAATCCTGCGGTCCGCCAGACTTTTTTGGCCACGCTGCAGTTCTTTGCCCGTCGCTTAGTCCTTAAGTGGATTGCGAGTATGCCAATAGCACCATTCTGGCATTGTGCAATCATTCAGAGTGTAGGGATCCGCGTTTTCTCTTTCCTTCTCTTCTTTGTAGAGAGTGAGAGATCTGATTTCTGTTCATCCTCGTGACATGCAGTTTTTCTCTCCTGCTCGTTTGCTGCAGCTTCCACAGTGTGTCGAGAAGGCGGCGACGGGCAGCAGGAAAACAACTAGAACGGCTCACTTGCCTTGCCATGTCCCTGCATGCAACGAAGGAAAAGTACCGAAAACAGTCTTTCGGCGTTTCGTTTTCCAGCGCGAAAAGTCTGACATTAAGGCATGAAATGTGTGCTACTTCATAAATCTACTCGTTGCACTCTTTATGTCCTCACTTCTCTTCCCTCCTTTGCGCAAACATACACACAAACATTTCTATTATCTACTACACTACTTTTTTGATCAGCGGCCTCCTTCATCCCGTCGCTGCGGGTTGAATACCTGGAAAAAAGGAAAGAAAGAAAGAAAGAAAACAAAAATAAAACCGGAGCGCCGAGCACATTTACATCAAGGTATAAAAGCACTCATTTCACAAGTTAAAAGCTACGTGCAGTACAGAGCAACGGCACATACAAAAGCAACAACAATCACAAAAAGCCGAAAGACGGCTATAACATACAAACATAGACGATCAACCACATAGAAAACAAAAAGACGCAGTGCCAGCTCAGAGTCGGTTTTACTTTTTTTTTTTTCAAGGAGGAAAAAGAGGAAAAGATAATAATGTCAAGCGTAGCTGAGGCGCGCGACGCATGTCCGATTGTGCGTACTCACCAACGCTTTCTACTCCGCTCGCTTGAGTTTACACAGCAGTATGCGCCAATGTATCGTTGCCGGCTGGAGGCGCAGTACACGCCTGCCTTGCGCGCTATCCAGCGGAGCATCACTGACTCTGCTGCTGGCACGGTGAAAGACTCGGGTTCGCTGGAGCCGCGGCGCGTTTTGGAGCTGCAGGCTGGCAAGCCAGCTGTCTGCGTCGGTGTGGTGTACAAGAACATGAAGCTGCTTCCCCGATTTTTGGATGAGTACCAGCGCGAGCTTGTACGGATCGACGCCGGTGACGAGGACAACGACGACGATGGCGGCGGCGCGGTGGAGCCGGCTCCCCTCAACGCCGCGGAAACGGCAGCGGACGTGATGAACGAGGAAGCCGAGCTGAGCAACGGTGGCCAGACCCTCGCCGCGGCCAATGAGTACTACAGCGTGTGCAACAGCGCGGATGAGCTGATGCTGGAGGATAGCAGTGGCCGTGTATTGCTGCAAGGGCTCAACCCGGAACGCTTTTGCACCGGCGTGGTGCTTGGCGTTTACGGCAATCTTCTCCCCAATGGCAGTGTCGAGGTGATTTGCTATGCTTTCGCCGGAGACCCACGCATGTCCTACGTACCGCGGCCGCTGCCGCGCACCACGGACGGCGCTGTCGAGCCGTGCTACATTGCTTTTGTGAGCGGGCTGAACGTCAATCTCCCGCGCGACAGCAGCAAGGAGGAGCACGCCGCCGTGGCCAAAGCGCGCGCTTCGCTTGAATTATTGGTTGACTTTCTCTGCGGAAACACCGGCAACACCGCGTTGCGCGCGAAGGCGAAGCACGTCTCCCGCGTTGTAATTGGCGGCGACAGCATTGCGCCAACCGACGAGTTGAAGCTCAAGAAGAAAGTGAAGCTGGACCCTTCGGACCACGTTCGACTGAACGACGACAAGGCGCAGGCCGGCATTGTCACCTCCGCCGTGCTGATGCGTGAGCTGGACGCGGTACTGGAGCGCGTGGTGAGCTCGGTGGAGGTGGAGATGATGCCGGGCGACAACGACATGTCCGACGCCTTCCAGCCGCAGCAGCCCCTGCACCCGGTGCTGCTCCCCAAGTCAGCACGGCACTCCACCCTGCGGCTCGTGTCAAACCCGTTTTGCTTCACTGCCGTGCCGCCGGCGTGCGCGCTTAAGGGCGAGACAGGGGAAGAGGAGGGATCCGACAAGAAAAAGCACAAGGCGGAGGTGAGTGAGGGGGTCAACGTCTTCGTCACCTCTGGGCAGAATATCAACGACGTGGCTCGCGAGTCCCGCTTTCCGAGCCGCCTCGACACGATGAGCCTGGTGATTGAATCGGGGTGCGCGTGCCCCACCGCGCCAAACACCCTCTTCAGCTACCCGTTCTGCAACTACGACCCTTTCCTGTTCCAGCGGACGCCGCACTGTTTGGTGGCGTGCGACCAGCCGCGCTTTGAGACGCGCTTTTCAACGCTGGAGGAGATGCACGAAGAGACGCACCACAGCTACGCTGCCGCAGAGGCGCAAAAGGCCCCGGGAGGGACACAGACAGCGTTCGCCGCCGCAGGGAATGAGGACGAAAACGACGAAAGGAGGGGCGTGGGCGCTGGCGTTCGCCTCATCTGCGTACCTTCGTTCGCTCGCTCCGGTGCGCTGGTCTTGGTGGACGTCAATTCACCGACGCTTGAGACGACTGTTCTCAACTTCACTGTTCAGTAAGCCACGCAGTATGAGAAGAAAAGCGTGCTTCTTTTTTTTTTCCCTTTCTTTGCTATCCGTCGTGTGCGCATGTGTGTCTTGCAAAGAATGGCGCAGTTGAGCGCATCTGGTGATTTCCTCTACAAAAATAAAACTATTTCTTATGCACTTACAGCGCAAAAACAAGAGAGAGAGAAAAAAAAAACAGCATGCAACAAAAAAGGCCCACAAGTGGTGTTTCCTTCCTTTTGTGTGTCCATGGACACATTTCTTTTTTTTTTTTGCGGAAAAAAAAAAACGCTCAGAAGTAGAGGAAGGTCGTTTAGCAGCATAAAAGGGGATTACCGCCGCCTTTCCGCTGTTTTTTTTTTTTTGAGGTTGCCACTTGACAATGCTGGCGCTGGATGTTTTTCTTTCGCTTGGCGAACCAGTCACGTCCTTCTTTGTCCCTCCCCCTTTTTTCTTACTTAGTGCCCTTGTCGCGCAGAATTTCAAAGTAACGAGGAAATAGAATCTTCACGTTTAACTTTTGTTGAAGAGCGGCTACTTGAAGAAAGAACGTTGTAGAGTGCGAGGAAGAGTGCAGTGAAAACAGAGAAAGACAAAAACCCTTGCTAATACCTAAACAAAGAGGAAAAGGGCTTTAGTGGCATCACCTGTGGACTTGTGGTCTGGAATACACTTCACTGAAGAAGTAAGACACAAACACACGCAAAGCTGTAGTGTGGCGGCGCAACATGGAGAACGACGACGCACCTCCCACCATTATCGTGCCGGGCCCGGAGCTGCGTGACAAGGTCGACAGGCTGGCTGCACATTTTAGCAAACTCGAGCGCCGCAAGGCTGACGAGAAGATGGCCAAGCTGCTTGCTTCAAACGAGCGCAACAAGTGCCTTTTTCTGGACCCCTCGCACATTTTCTACCCCTACTTCTTGAGTAAACTGACGGAGTACCGCCAACACCCCGAGCTGCGTCCGCAGAAGGCAAGTGAGCAAAATGCGGGTGACGGCGCGGCTGCGGCAGCGACGACCACAAAAGCTGGTGCCATCACTCGGACAATGGGCGGGACCGCCGGCATGGAAAGCGACCCTGAGCGGGAAGAGCTGCTGCGTCAGACCGAGGCGGAGGCGCGCCGCTACCTGGAGGATCCGTTTCCAAATCACTTCTCCCTCGACTTGAAAGGTGGCACGGTGGATGTCACGGCGTTTCTCATGGACGTGCTGTCCACCACGGCGCAGTACACGGCAAAGTACGGCGACAAGTTCCTCGCCGCCATGCAGGCGAAGCAGCGGCACAACCCTCTCATGCATTTCTTGCAGGAGGGCGACGTGCGTCACAGCGTGTTTCTGAAACTGGTTGACTCCTACCGCCGAGTGCTGAACTACGACGAGGAAGAGGTGGAGAGCCGACTGGAAAGACTAGAGTCGCAGGAGTACCTGCTCGACACCGTCTGCGAGGAGAAGAGGAAGTACGCAAAAGCAGCTCTTGCCCGACGCCAAGCCGCGCTTCTCACGGATGAGGAGCTGCGGGGACGACTGCAGTGGACCCTTTTCACAGTCGTAAAGACGTTTCGGCTAAGCGATTTGCAACTGGACGGGCCGGTACCAGACACGGCCGTTTCCAAGAAGCAGCACTTCGTCCCAGCTGCGTCGGCTGCACCGGCACCGACGTCCTCGCTGACCGTAGGCCCCGACCCAACTGCGCCACCATCGACGACGCCATCTGCTGCGGTGCGCGGCAACACGCTGCGTCCTCCCGGCGGTGCCCCTGCGCTAACCACCGTGTACATGAGCTCATCTCTGGTCAAAGGAACAATCAATAACGGCAAGCGTTCGAGGGAGAAAGGTGGCGTGCGGTGAGTGAGTCACAGCAGTAGGCTTAAAAAAAAAAAAAGGATGCTGCCCCTGGCTTCTTGGAAACCTTTTTTTTTTTTTTGCTGTATGTTTGTTTTTACTTTTACACACCTGCAGCTGCTAACTTGCGATCACTTTTTTGCGCGAAAACACAGTTGAACTTAACCGTGATCAAATAGTCAGAAGAGGTGGAGCGCTGTATGCAAAGAGAAAGTCTGATAACTTACTTTTTAAGTGTCGAAAATCGTAAAGATGAACGGCAGAGGAGCAGTCATTGTTGATCATCATCTGCGTTTTGGTAATGAAACCGTTTAGGAGAGAAAAACAAAGTAACATTAACAAAAAAAGCGTCACTCTCTAAACTAGCACTAATGAAAGCTCATGCGCTAGTTGTCTTTTTTTCCCTTCAATCTCTTTTTCTTTACTTTACTTTTCACTTTAGTGTGTATTAAATATATCTTCGCAGTTCGTCTCGGCATACAAGAGCAACAACAACAAAAAAGCACTAACAGTGCGCTTGACTTCAGTTCTGTCCCACACACACACAAAAAAAAAAATAGAAAGGATCATAAAAGAAGGAAAGAGAGGCACGACCCCAAACAACCAAGGCTCTGAACAACAATTAACAGTTGACGGCCTATCGCCTCTTTTTTTTTTGTCATTGTTGCGTGCATCAGCCTGACAACGTGCTTTTTTTTTTTGTTGTTGAGGCACAGGAAGGCACTCAGCGGCGATGGGGAAGTACGCTGTGATTGTTATTGGGCCGGCGGGCTCTGGCAAGAGCACGCTGTGCGGTGTACTCGCTGAACACTACGCCAGCATGCACCGCTCCACGCACATTGCCAACATGGACCCTGCGGCGGACGAGCTGCCTTACGAGCCGTCGATTGATATTCGCGACCTTATTTCGCTGGACGACGCCATGGAGGGTAAAGGCTTAGGTCCAAATGGCGGACTCGTCTTCTGCATGGAATACCTTGTCACAGCTGGTGCGACGTGGGTGTCGCAGCAACTGGGCGACTATGCAGAGGACTTCATCATTGTTGACATGCCGGGCCAGGTGGAAGTGCTGTCGAATCAGCCAGCCGTCCCAGCCTTTGTGCGTCTCCTCCAACAGGAGGGCTACTACACGACGGTGCTGTACCTTCTGGACGCGTTGGCCACCACGGCAGACAGCGGCAAGTTCATTGCAGGCTGCATGTTCTCGCTTTCAAGTATGGTCTGCTTCGACTGCCCTTTTATTAATGTACTTACCAAGTGCGACTTATTGAGCAAGGAATTCAAGGAGAACGGCATCTTGGAGCATTTCTGCATGTGCGACTTCGACTACATGGACTTGTCGCGCCTGCCTCCGCGGTTCCGCGCCATGTCTCGCCAAATCGGTGCGTTGCTGAGCGATTTCAACCTCGTGACGTTTAGGCCGATGGATATTGAAGAGGTGGGCTACATCAGCAACCTCTGCAGCGTGCTGGATGAGACCCTGCAGGTGGCAGACGAGGCAGAGGTGCAGGATCGCGACTTTGAGGACATGTGAGGCGATTGCAGAAGAGCTTCCACAAGTTGCATATATTCTCTGTTTTTTTTTTTTCGTTTCAAACACCAGTTTTGACAGACCAACTCCATCTGCTATCCTCTCGCAAAAAAAAAAAAAACGGAGTTCAAAAAGCGACTGGTTGTGGTGTTGGTAACGCAAGCGTTGGCAGCTGCTCTCTTACTTGCCTTGAGACGACAAGTATATGATCGGATGACGAAAAGTCGCAGTCAGCACTCAGCACTCAGAAGCTCAACTTTCTTTTTTGCGCGTTTTTTTTTTTTAGGTTTGCTAAGCTGTTAAATACGAGTAAACCAAGTAAGCAAACTTTTAAACCTCACGATTTAGTTTTCAAAGCATGCGGAGAACAACGACAAGGGAAAGTTACGATTTAATGAGGAAGACCTTCACAGAGCGAGACGCGTAAGGGACTTCTTCCTCCTCGATGACGGAGCAATGCTAATATAAATGTGCTTCTTCACACAGTTGCTCTTCGTCTTTTGCTCATTTCGAGGCGTTTCAAAAACGCTGTCGGTTTCTGTCTTTTCACTTTCTCTTATTCTCTTTTTCTTATTTTTGTGTTTTGTGACTTTATAATTGCTATTCTCGCTGCTTGCACTAAAACACACACGTTAACTAGTACTTTTTCAGTTACTTTACCTTTTTTTTTTAGTTTTGCTTCGAGGCGCGCAGAGCTTAACTGTGACATGCGAGCTACGCGACTTTTTTCTTTTGCCGGGCTTGGTGGTGCTGCGTGGGCAATGACGCCCGTGCGACGCCAGCTCTACGGCATTGGCAATCCCAACGAGAGCGTGACAGAGTTGCGCCACAAGTTAAATGCCCAGAAGCGAGAGAGGATGTCGCGGCTCCAAACCATCGAGACGGAGAGTCGCCTCATCGTCCAACTCTCGCGCAGCCAGCTGCCCGACGAGCGTGAGGAGGCGCTTGAGCTGGGCGAGGCAATGTGGGAAGAACTGAACGACGACGGCTCCGCCATCCCTTTCGCCTCGCGCACGGCGATGAAGATCTCTCTCTGCTCCTCGCTGCGGCGCTGCGCCTTGATAAGTCGGAACAGACAAGTGGCGGAGACGTGGACGGTCCGCTTTGCCGAGCGCGCGGCGGCGCTGTCGCCGGAGGACTTTATTGAGCGTCCACCCGCCGACGGCAAAGTGCGTGGTTGGCGGGAGGCACGTGCGCAGGCGCGGCCAGGCACTGGGATAGACGCGGACGATTTAGAAGCGGATGCACGGGAGGACGCTGAAACCGATAAGCGGAGCCGCGAGGCAGAAAGAAGGAAGGCGAGGGAGCCGTCTGCCTTTGAAAAGTTCCGCCAAGCGAAGATGATGGAGCACCCAACAGTCGAATTGGCTTTCCGTCGTCGTCCCAGCCCTGGCCCGCGTTACACAGGCTAAGCCGCTGCTTTGTTCTCAATACGCTTTTCTTTTTCATTTGGCGGGTGACAGCACTCGAACCTGTCGTTCGAGTGCACACGCAGCTACGTACTCAACAGAGTATTACTCATCACAGCATCTTTGCGCTTTTACAGAGAAAAGAGTCATATATACACAAACGCATTCACAGTGTCTTCAACGCTTTTGGGGTAGAATAGAAGCAGCTGAATAGTAAAAAAGGGAAAAAAAAAAAGAGGTCACTTTTAGCGAACGGCGCCTTTCACTGAGGAGGCGAAGGAGCAAAACTGTACTTTCTGATCTCCGGAACACAGCTACTTGAGGTCACCTGCATCTTCTTTTCAAATCGCCGTGATTTCTTCTTCTTTATTCGTTCCTCATTCGTTTGCAATGCGTAGTTTTGTCAGCGCTGCAACGAACTCTTCCATGTGTTCTGCTGTTGCTTCTTCTTCTTCTGAGCTTTCCTTTTACTTTTGGTATCATATCACAATTCACACGCACAAGAAGAAAAAAAAAAAAAGAGAATAAAAAGCGGGGGAAAAAAAGCTCGACAGCAATCTCACGATGGCATCTTCTCCGACAGCGACGGATGGGTCGCGCGACAACACCACCGTGAAAGGTCACTTTACACGTCTCTGCGATGATTACACTACCAGTATACTGAACACTTCTTTGGCTAGCACAGATCCGGCTCTCGCCGCAGCAGTTCGACGGCTCATCATCGAGTTTGAGCAATTTTGGTCGCGCCTGTCGGCGGTCGGCGCCTTCTCGCCCAACGACGAGCTTGACGATTACTCCACCACGGCGCTGGAGATGCTGTGGACGCCGTACGTCATCGCAGACTTGTATCAGCGCATCCAAGGCCCAGTGCGACAGGCGCCTACTGGGTCGACCACATCAACTGACAAGAACGTGTCCGGCTTGCAAGCGGCGCGGGGACAGGGCGTGCCGGCAGAGCGAATGCAAGGCGAGGAGGCGATGCGCCACGGCGAGCAGAGACGCGAACAAAGTGACGACGACGGTCAGGGGAGGCAGTCTGCCAGTGAAGCGGCACGATTGACTTCTCACGGCTTGCAGGAGGAGGGACTGCGATCACTCACGCGGCAGGAGGCGCTGGCCCGCTCCCACGCATGGCTCAAGATCTACTTTGAATGGATGCAGAATGTGGAGCTCGTGGATGAGAAGACACTGGAGACCTACTCGGTCTACAAGGCGGACCAGCGCACGCAACGCATTGAGCTCTCCCGCACCATCACGAGCTTGAAGGCAGCCTGGAAGGCGGCGGAGGACAAGGTCGGCTACCTCCGAGCGAAGCGACGCCGCATGCGAGAGCTGATGGACGAGGACGGCGAGGCAGCGGAGGAAACCGATGGCGAGGAGGAGGAGGCGCTGCGGGAGCGTGCCTTGGCACGGCTCAAGTGGGCCATCTACGAAGGCTGTCATCAGCTGCAAATTTCATCTCGCGAGCTGAGCATGCTGGAGGCGTTGAGTCCCGACCAACGCGCCGCCATTTCCAAAGAGTACCAGGCCACGATGGATGCCGTGCGCCGAGGCGAGATCTCACTGGGGCGGCACACCTACACCATTCTGCCGGGCGGGATGATGATGGCGGGGACGGTTGACCAGCCGCAGCCGGTGCGGTCCAGCGACATTTTGCAGTCGGGTGGCATCACGCAGACGCTTTCCGCTACGCCAGCGCCGCCGTCGATGGCGCTCGGCAACGCTGCGAATCAACAGCTTTACCGCCAGCACGTGCGCGACGAGCTCATGGTGGACCGCAACGCACCGACGATGACGCTGCAGGAGTTTGCCGCGATGGAGATGGCGGACGTCCAGCGGCAGATGGACCAGGCAAAGGAGCGACAGCAGCAGCAGGCGGAGGAAGATGCCCGCCTCGGCCCCGATGGCGTCGAAGAGCGCCAGCGTCAGAAGGACAGCGCCTGGGATGACTGGAAGGACGACCACCCCGCTTACGGGATCACCAACAAAGGTAACTACTCATGATCATGCGAAAAACTCGGAGCAAGCGCGACAAGGTGCGGCGTCCCGTTCTTTTTTTTTTAGTCATCTTTGCACGCTTGCTCCTTACTATTTTTGAGACCTTTTTTTTTCCTCTGGAAGAGAAAAGTACGCACATCGGAATAGCCCAACTTATTCAGATCAATTCTGTTTTTTTTTTCCCTTTCTCTCTTTTTGCTTCACTTCCAACTTTTAGCTTTATACATGCACGCAGAAAATCATCACGGGGCGTCATTTACAACAACGACGGTCACAACCGTGACTGTTCGTTGGGATTCTACGACTTGTAGTTATGCTCTCTCTGAGGATCACTGCCGCAAGTGTTTGAAGCGCAGACTCGTGTTGGATGGAATGTGGAGGATTTGTTTTTTTTTTCTTCAGATTGAATGCCAAGGCAATACGGGTATCTTTCACAGCACACTTCCGGAAAAAAAGAAAAAACAAGGAAAACAGAAACTATTACTCCTCTATTACAAACTTCAGTCTGTGACTTCATGAGCAGCATGTTATAATTCACTAAAAGCAAAAAAACAACAACATGCTGCTCTTGTTACTTCTTCCTGAGCTTTCTTTGTTTGTCTCTTGTCCTTTTTTTTTTCTCATATCGTGAACTTGTCGCGCCGGACGTTGAAAATGCTATTGCACTTTTCTGCAAAAGCAGGGATATTTGCGTTCGTCAAGTGGGAGCTTCACACAGAGGGGGAGAGAGGGTCGCTTGCTCTCGCTGAACTCTGCGTCATATTCCAACTGTACTTGTATCCGTTTATAGAGTCTTGGACGAAGAACTATACCTAGCGCTTTATAGAAACGTGCATTGATCATGGAAAGAGGACTGCGATCCATCTGACTAGAGCTGAACACACACGTATTTACACACACAAACGCGTAAATTGTCTTCTTTCTCTCAGTGTGTGAGACAGCACCCCCAAGAAGAAAACAACAACAACGACGCACATTTTGCCATAGACTAGTGACTTGAGGCATAAGAACTGCAACACGTTTCACAAGGCGAAAACAACGGAGACGGCAAGCACTTGCACCATTGCCTTTCATGAAAACGACGGCTGTGCGATGTGCCGCATCTACGCGTGGCCGGCCACGCTTTCAGCCGTCGTGGATGTCGCCAGGGCTCACCTCACACCAGCAGCTGGACGCGGGAATCGCTGCCCGTCAGCAAGCCGGCCGGAAAGCTCTGAAAAAGTCCAAACGCCCCTTCGACAACTACTTCCGGACGCAGTTCCGCTTTTCGCCGCGCATGCGGCTGCCTGTCACGCAGACGTCTGGCGTCGTGAGCAGCTTCAACGCGGTCAAGATGATGACCGACCCGACGCGGACGTGGACTACACCGTGGGACCGCAGCGGGGGCAGCACGCGTGTGCGTCGCAAGCGTCAGGATGTTCTTGAGCCGACGCCCACCGCATTCGGCGAGGACGCCATCGACCAGCTGCTGGAGCGCCTGATCGAGATTCGCTTTGCGTGGGATCTCGAGGATGGCGTGCTGAGCACCAGCCTCGTTCCGATCAGTCTGTACGGCACCGTGACCCACTGCCGCCCTTACCTGACGGAAGTGGCGGCCTCGCCGCTGACGTCGTCTTCTGCACTCACGCCAAAGGCATCCAACAGCGACGCCGCCGCGCTGCACGAAGCTGACCCGCACACGTCTACCGAGGATGGCGAGGTTGTCATGTTTGCCGGTGCCCCTGTCCGCATTCGGCGACGCACGCCACTGACGCGGCGGAAGTCGGGGCAGCCGAAACGGCCGCACGCCCACTCGAAGCTCGGCTTCAGCGGCGTGGACACGGTGCCGTCGATCGTGCTGGACGTCTCGCACGGTCCTTTCGTCACCTCCCCGAGCGCGCCGCTCATGACGCTCCGCTGGAAGGGTGAGCATCGCGAGGCGGCGAGTGCACAAAGCTCCCTGCAGCTGCTCCGCAAGATGCGCGGCGTGGCTGTGGTTGGGCTGGCTCCGCGCTCGGCCGTCGTGTTGCTGAAGGCGCTGTCTACCATCGAGGTGGAGGAGCCTGCGCTGGCGGTGTCGCTGGCCATTGCCATGGGCGAGAATTACAACGGGCTCTCTGACGCGGAGTGTCTGGAGGTGCTCCGGTGCCTGCGCCGTCTGGCTTTCGTGCGCGGGCTACCCGACCTCGCCACGCCGGACATCAACGCTATCGCAGTGTCCTCGTATTCCGCCGCCGCCGCCTCCGCGTCGGGCGGCGGTGGCGATATGACGGCCCTGCCACGACTCTACACGGAGGCGGCGCTGACCGACTCGCTGCTCTCCCAGTATCTCAGCGATGCCGCACCCTTCCTGGTAGGCAAAATCTGGGCACGGCTGCCGGAACAGAGCCGTCATTTGCTGCAGCGTGGCTACTTCCTCGACTGGTTCGATCTGACGCGCCTGGCAATCGCGGCAAGTGGGCCGCAGCGTCTTCCTCAGCGGCTGCCAAATCCCGTCACGGAGGCTCCGTACGCAGCCAAGTATCTCTTCTTCCATCACACGCTGGGACTAAAGGAGGAAATGCTCGCTGAAATGGTGGTAGGCATGCGTGGTGCGTCAAGCTGTCCCGATGACGCTTCGCCCTCTGCATCCGAGTGTTTGTCAGATGAGCATCTTCATCGTCAACACACCGCATCTGCGGCGCAAAACAGCGGTGTTGGCAGGTCCACCACGACTTCTGTTGCGCCGCCTCACTTCATCGACGAGGTCAAAGAGGAAGTGCACAAGCCTCTCATTCTGTGGCTTTGTGCCTCGCTGCTCGCGCGCATTGTCGGAGAGTCTCTCGGCGACGTGGTACGACACGTGGGCGACGTCCTTCATCAACACGCCGCCCTGGCCGCAGAGCGTGCGGAAGAGCAGCAGGGCGAAAGTCAAAAGGGGGGCAGCCAGGCAGGGGAGGAAGAGAAGAGAAACTCTCCTGATTCGGACAACTCGCGGGCATTGTCGCCCGAGCTGTGCTGCCACCCGTACCCACGTTTCAGCAGCGGCGCGTATCAGCAGATCGGCTGCCGCAGGCCGAAACGGGTGCGTGTACGGCTGTTGCCGTTCGAGGCATTCCCTCGTGTGGCGCAGTGCTTTTCATGCCCCTACGCTTCGGTGACGGAGAAGGTGGTGGCGCAAGAGAGACAGCGGCAGGAGCAGCGCCGTAGCGGTAGCCACCGGAGCAAGACGGACAAGCGTCCGCGCAGCGAGCCGTCCGAGTCAATCACGCCAGCAGCAGCAGCAGCAGCAGGACGCGGTGGTGGCAGCGCGTTAGACGCGCGCTCCACCGCTGTTCCACAGTCCTGTCCAGGAGTAATGCAGTCCACTTTTGCAGCCGTCTTGGCAGAGTCTCCGCGTATGGTGAAGCAGACCGAGCGTGCGTGTGCGGCGCTGCGGTGGAGCACGACAATGCTGCAGGCGTGTCACGCGCTCGTGCACGACCTTCCTTCTACAACACCGCCGCCGGTGTCCGTGTCCTCGACTCGAGCAGGAGTAGCAGCAGCGCCTGCTGCGTCGGACGCAGTGGCGCGGCGAGCCGCCAGGGACGATGAGGAGTGGGCCCGTGAGACAGTGGCGATGGAGGTGCGCCATGCTTTATGTTACCGCTACGTGCGCTCTGCCGTGCAGCAGAATTTGGACGCCCTCTTCACGTACATCCCGTGGGGCGAGATGGAGGCGCAATGGGAGCCGATACTGATTGCGGGGAGCGACGACGCGGCAGTGAAAAACGCGAACGCAGTGGGCAGTGCAGGCGGCGACGACACCTTTTCGGCGGACGCGCCGGAGGCTTCGCTGGCTAGCACCAAACTAGGGAGGGAGAAGGCGGCTGCATCGACTGACGGCCGTACAGTACCACATCGACTTTCCGAGGCAGAGCAGCGCGCTCGTGCGATGATGAAGGAGCTGCGGGAGTGCCTGGAAGAGTTTCAGGTGGCGGTGGCAGATGTCCTTGAGGCGCACGAGGGCTTTTTTGATGCTCAGAACCAGGACCCAACACCACAGCGTCCGTGTAACATTGAGGACTAGGTGTATTGAGAGGAAGGGAGGGAGGGGAGGATAAAAAAGCACACCGGGTAAACAAAGAGCTTTTCTTGACAGAATCCATGTTTTTTTTTTTTCGACCCGCGGCGTTCTGACATCCATGCGTGTCCTCGACGCACACAACGCTCATAGAGACAGCTACGCCCCTTCCAAGGAAAGCGAGAATAATGAACCTGTGCATGGGGTTGCAGCCGTAGATAAACCGCGAGACTCTCCATGCTCCATTACAGCCATAAAAAAAAAAGAAAGAAATAAGCACTTTGAAGAACATCGACAGTAACGAAAGCCTCAACAGCTTTCAAAAGTTGTCTTTATATTTCTACTTTTCAATGTGCGCCTTCCGTATCCACAGCAATCGGAGCAATATCAGATTCACCTCACCAGTTTGCTCTCGGGTCAGGAAAAAAGAAAGCAGTTAATTTTGTTGTTTTGGACTTCAAAAACAACAACAACAAAAAAAAAAAAGGAGAAGATGAAGTTGAGAGGATAACGTACAAAAAAGAGCTTTCATGAAAATGATGTGCATGCTTTTTTTTTTTTTTAATTGGCTAGCTCGTCTTCTTCTTTTTCCTTTTCTCGCCTTGTTTCCTTTTTTTTTTTTGTCGTGGACTTGCCGAAAACCATACACACACTTTTGGAGCCTCTTACTCTTCTTTTCTTGTTGCCATTCAAGCTGATGCGACTTTTTCTTGGTGCAAGAGAAAGAAACTTCTGAACACACATTTCTGTTTTTTTTTTTTTTCCTGTTGGGATCACTAGCGGCAGCTGCGTCGGCAATAACGTGAATATCAGCAAGCCAGCCACGATGGCGGAGAGCGCGGAGGACAACCTCACGATTTTGTCCTCGTGGGCGCCAAAGGCTTATCATTGTTTTGCCGTTGAATTCGAGGAGCTCGAGCAGCTAAAGCAGCAGCATGAGGAGACGGAGGGCCAGGCACAGCATGAGCTAGAGGCGAAGTGCAGAGCCGAGGTAGACCAGCAGATACAGCGGGATTACCCGGACGTGTACCCTCTTCTGTCAAACGTGTCGCCGGTCCAATGGCCTGCCGCGACAACTCCGACTTCACCCGCGTTCGCATCCCCTAGCGGCGGTGGAAGCGTGGTGAAGAGGCAAAAGAACAAGCAAGCTCTGCAGCAGGCCCAGGCTGAGGCGGTCATGGTGACCGCTAGGCGCGAGGCTTTGCTGCAGCAGCACATGCAAGCCGCACTCGCCGCACAAGACCGTCAGCCAGCTCGTCAGCTTGCCACTCGTTACGCACATCAGCTGGAAACGACGCAGAAGCAAGTGAAGGCGTACCTGGAGAGGGAGGCGCACGAGTTGCAGCGCTTCACGAGTCGCCCGCTCGCCTCCTACGCATTGGGTGAGGTGCTGGAGGCACCACCGGTGGCGCCCGCGAAAACGGCTCCTGCGACAGTGAAACTCCCCTCTTCGCCCTCCTCGCCATGCAAACGGTCGGGGGCGGCCTCTCCGTCGAAGCGCGACGGCGCGACGGGTGCGTCGTCGTGCATGAGCCGCGCCGCCTCGGAGCGTGGCAGCGCCCGGTCGTCGCGAACGAAGAAGTCTGCGGGACGGACAGTCGTGCGGAGTGGGAGGGGCGGCGCCGCAGGAACTGTAGGGTCGCGGGCGCGCACGCACAGCCTCGGTGGCCGCAAGCCCGTAGCGGCGGACTCCGGCGACAAAGCTGTTCAACGCGTTTCGAGTGCAACGCAGCCGCCGCCCTTCCTCATCGACGCGCATCAGTTTGCGGTGGAGTACAACGAGATGCTGAAGAGGGAGTATGGCTACCGCCCTGCCATGACAAACACATTCCCTTCGGCGGCGACGGACAGCGGCAACGCCAACGCGAAGACGGTGCGCGCGGATGGCAGCAAGGATGACGCGCAGGAGGCTGCTGCCGCAGCACCTTCCGCCGCCGCGGACGCGGATGCCGTGCTGCGAGAGAAGCTGCGCACGCACATTCCGGGACAAACAAGCAAACGTGCAATGACAAGCTCATTGGACTCTGGCGGCGGGGACTACGGCGGCACCGGGTGGCTGCCGCCCATCCACGCAGCGTCGCAGCAGGGCCTCGTCGCGGCCGGCTCACCGTTAGCCCCCTCACCCAATGCACTGCCTTTACAACCAGCAGACGAAAGAGAGAAGACTGAGGCGAAGAGTCAGCGCTTCGCGCACTCGTCACCTACACCGCGACGTCCGGGGAAGACTGCGAACGCGATGCGCAGCGAGCATGCTGTCAAGACAAACGCAAAAGCCGCCGGCCCCGTTTCGACGACATCAAATGCGCTCAGCGGGATCGAATGCGCTGTCAAAGGCAAATGCTTGTCGTTTGCCACGTGCGTCGGCACACCAGCTCGCCAGGTTGTGCGCTTTGTGAATCGGAATGCGTACCGGACGCGACTGCGTCTGAAGGCGTCGGCGCATCCCTGGCTCTCCTTCCGCTGCATTTGCATCGCCCCTGCCGCTGGTAGCTCCGCTGCCACCTCCACTTCGGCAGACGCCGTTCCCCCTGAGACGCCGCTGAATTGCGGCGGCTTCATTGAGGTGGAGGTGGTCTTCTGCCCGCAGTCGATCGACGCGGCGACCGCGGTGGTGGACGCGGTGCTGGAGATGGGCGTGGCGCGCGAGCTGAACAACCGCCAGGGTGAGGGCGCGCAATGGCAGTTCATGAGCATCCCCGTGCGAGGCCAGGTGATCCTCCCGTGCTTCGAGTGGTGGCGTCAGACCGTGGCGGAGAGCGAGAGGGGAGGAGTGGCGGGGAGTGACTCTGCAACGGACATCTTGGTCTTCAGCGAGGACGGGGTGCAGAGCACGAAGTCGGTCGAGTTGCTGGAGTGCGGTCGGCTCATCTCGCATGACGCCCTGCCGTCCTATGCTACGCCTCTCCGTGTAGGCAGCGGTGCCGGCGCGGTCGAGTTTGGCCACGTTCTCGTACTCGGTCGCGCTCAGGAAACGCTCCTCCTCGAGAACACCGGCTCCGAGGCCGTCGTGCACCTCCTCAGCTCATCGCCGGAGTTCGTGCTTTCGCTGACGCCGGACGTGGCTACGACGCTGCCCTCTTCACAGGCGGTGGTGCTTCAGGTCACCTTTTGCCCGTTGAAGGAGGGCGTGTGTGAGGCGACGCTGACGGTGGCGGTGCGTGCCAGCATTGATTCAACCAGCGCCGTGCTGTCTGAACACATCGTGGAGCTGCGCGGCAGCGGCGTGGTGCCGCGTGTCCGCATCGCTTCTCTCGCGTCGCAGGTCGTCATGCAGCAAAGTGCGGTGCCGCAGTGGCGGGTGCGCAGCTCAGAGGCGCCGCTGCTTACGATACTGAAGGACACGATGCCGGGCGTGCCGGCGGACGCTACGGTGACGGTGTGCAACGAGTGCGCCGTTCCGCTGGCGTTCCACTGGGAGGGCGACAGCGACGTGCCGCAGATCGCAGACTACGGCGGCAGCGGCAGCGGCAACGACGGCGAGGAGGCGAGAGGGGCTGTGGCGGCATCACAACCGCTGGCGGACAACGGCGTGGGCACGACGAAGATGGCCACGCTCGCGGCGAGGTGCTCCATCACGCCGCCATCTGGCGTCCTTGCACCCTTCAACACGAGTGCCTTTGTCCTCACCGTCACCCCCGCTACCCTGCAGCCTTTCCACACGTTGTACAACTTGTTCTTGGATGGCATGCCCGACCCTGCCGCGGCGGACAACGCTGAAAAGCTGTCGTACGTTGATGCTGAGGTGGTGGAGTTCTACCAACGTAGCCGCCCCATTCCATGCACCGTGCAGCACCAGGGCGGAGATCTGGCGTCCGGTGACGGTGGCGGCGAGCACTCCTCCACTGAGCCGCTTGATGCCCTGCAGGTGTCCTACCTCGACCCCGTCACCGCCTTCTCGCGCTTCCGTCGGTCTGCGGCTGACCGAACGGAAGAGGACATGGCGGACAAGGCGCCCTTGCGTGGCGTCTTTGCAGCCAGCTTCCTCACCTACCAGCAGCCGTCTCTGCCCTCATTGACCATCACCCCTGCCGTGGTCGAAGAGCGCGTGGAGTGTCTCCTCAAATGCCCGTACACCCGCACCGTCACGCTGCACAACAACGCGCCTGTGGCGCTGTACTTCGTGCTAGACCCCACGGGAGCGGAGTTCACGGCCTCGCTCCAGCAGCCATCGTTTCTATCCAACCTGTGCGAGCTTCGCTCCCTCGGCTCCGCTGCCGCACCGCTGCTGACACCAGCGGCGTCGACGTTCGAGCGCTGGCGCGGCAACTTCCCTGCGAGCCACGGCATCGCGGCGCAGTGCCAGCCCCGCAAGGGCGTCATCCCCGCCCATGGGTCCGTCAGCATCACTGTCCATTTCACCGTGGAGGCGTGCGGGCCGCACTACGCGGTGGTGCCGTGCTGGGTCCCAGCGGTGGAGCAGTTGCGCGCTCTTCTTCTCACCGCCAGCGCCGCCGCGCGAACGACGCCCGTGTCTCGTAGTTCCTCGCTGTCTACGCACCCGACCAGCTCACAAGGCCGCCACTACCAGTCACAGTGGGGCGGCAGTGGCGGCGTACCGCTGCTGGCGAGTTTCCAACGGCTGACGCCGCCCTCTGCTCCCTCTCTGCATGCATCAGGGGACGCTGAGCTTGGCAGCAAGCGGCCTAGCGAGCGCCGGCAACTGGCCGTGACTGCGCCTGGCGCTGCTGGTGGTGCCGTCGTCTCGGCTGCTAACAACACCGTCACGGCGCTGTCACACAGCCCCGCCGAGGATGCGCTGCGCGTCCTCGAGGAGGGCGGTTGCTACGCGATCAGCGTCACGGCGACTGGTGTGGGCGCCACGGTGAAGGTGAGCACCGACCTGCTGGACTTCGGCCTCATCGAGCTCGGCCAGGAGGCCCCCGCGTCCTTCACAGTCTCCAACCCCAACTCCATCCCTGTGGTGTTCGACCTGTGCGATCCGCTCATGCGGCAGCCGCCCCGCTTCGTCTTTATTCCAGAGTCGTTCCGCCTTGGTGCGGGCAACACGGTGGAGGTGACCGTCTACCGCAAGGCCGTCTCCACCGAGGACGCGCAGACCTTCTTCGAGCTAACGGTGCGCGACGGCGGCGCCGCCATCGCAGTCGAGACGCGCGCCACCATCCAGCAGCCGCTGCTTGTCGTGGACGTACCGGTGGTGGACTTCGGCGTGGTGGCGGAGGGCGTTTGGCAGACCGGCACCTTCCGTGTGTCCAACCGCTCTGCCATCGACACCGAGTTCACCGTGGCACCGGCGGTGCCGTTGCCGCCGCACATTGAGATGGAGTACGAGAAGAGCTTTCTGCTGTGCGCCGGCGAACAGCTCGACGTGCCCGTGCGCTGCCAGTTTCACGCGGTGCAGGCACCTTCGCTGTTGTCGCCGTTGTCGATGAGCCGCACGAAAGGCGTCTTTCTAGCCACGCACGAGGCATCCTCCTCTTCCAAGCACACGCAAGCTGCGGATAACTGCTACTCCACCTTGCTGGGCCTCATATCGAAGCGCAGTCGGCAGACACTGCTGGTGGAAGTGCGGTGTGACGCGGTGGAGAAGCTCTCCATATCGGTGGATGTGGTGGCAGAAGACGTACAAGACGCCGATGCCGATGCCGCTGCCGCTGCGCCGCCGCCGCCGCCGTCCCTCCTGTCCACTGCGGCCTACATTCGTGCTGTGCTGCTGAATGCACTCGACGCGGCCCTTGACGCGCACGAGCGCAATCAGGCAGAACTGACACATGCGGACACGCCAGGCGCAACTGTAGTCAGCGGCGCGCCTTGTGGGACTGTCGCTGGTGCTACTACTACCTCGATGATTCCGTACTGCAGTTCGGCGCATTTAGTGGGTTACATGCCGGATGATCTTCCGCTGGCACGTCGAGCCGTTGACGTTGTCGTCCAAAGTTACACAGGCGGCGAGGCCACGTTTACCGTGGCTGCCGAGCGGTACGCGCCGCAGCCGATGGAGAGCGTCGGCACGCAGGGCATCCTCGATAAGAGGAAGAAGGCGGCAGCCAAGGCAGCTGCGCGATCCAGCAAAGGAGCAGCAGGGGACGACGGCGGCGACAACGGCCCCGCCAAGGATGATGCGACGACGGTCGTCCCGCCTGCCTTTTGGACGGCGTCGGTGAACGGCGGCGCTAAGGCGCAGCAGGCGCAGCGTCAAGTCTTGCAGGCGGCGCAGAAGGTGCTCGGTGACGGCTCTGGCTGCGCCACCTTGCTGAGCTGCGTCGCCGGCGTGCTGCGGTCGCACGGCACGGTGCGCATTCCGGTCCAGTTGTGGTGCGCGCTTCCGGGACGTTACGTGGAGCACCTCTGCGTCCGGGCGGACCCGACGCTGCCGCTCCTGCGTGTCCCCGTCGAGTATGAAGTGTACGGCAGACCGATTGTGCTGGACTCCACGACCTCCGGCCTCACCAAGGACGGTGGGCGCGAGGGCGAGGATGTGCTATTGATGCCGCCGGTGATCGCTCCTCTTGGCACGTCGCGGCGCACCATTCGCCTCATCAACCGCGTCTCGCGTGACATGGACGTGTCGGTGGAGGTCTTTCCCTGCCCGCTGGGCATGGCCGTGCACGCCCTGAACCCCGACGCACCTGCTGACGAAGTGGAATTGAAGCTGCTCACTATGAACGCGGAGGATAAGGAGAGGGAGGGCAGCCGCGTAGGCCACGTGACGGCCACACCGCTGCAGCTGTGCATGCCCGCGCACGCCCACCGCGAGGTCGTGTTGGAGTTCACGCCGAACGCACAACTATCAGACGGAGACACCACAAACGACGCCAGCGGTGCCGCCGCAAAAGCGAAGCGGCGGGGCACGGCGAACCCAACCGTCACGGGTCCACCAGCGGACCAGCACTGCTGCGACAGCCACACCAGCGATGCCGACAAGGACGACAGCAGTAGCGAGGGTGACGAGGAGGCGATGCTGCTGCCGTCAGAGAAGTGGTGGCAGGGCAGCGTGTGCATCAACGCCGTGCTGGCACAAAACGAGTCAAACGACATGTTCCTGGTGGACGAGTTCTACACCATCAACGCTGAGCGCTATCCGTCGCAGCGCGTGGCGCGTCCGTTGACAGGCGCCGTACAGGCCGACTGTGCCTGCGGTGGAAGCAGCAGCACTAGCAGCAGCTTCTCGGCCACCCAGGTAAAGGTGCTGCGTCCGCTCCGGTCGCGTCCCAACAACCGCGTGGTGCGGCGTGGACGCATTGTGTGGCCCACCGAGGCGGAGCAACGCATCCTCGACCGGCATGCAGCCAATCGGGCCGCTGCCGTCGTCCAGCTTAGCAGCAGCAATGGCGGTGCTACGGTCAATGGTGAGGTAGCTGCTGCATCCTCTAGTGACAGCGACGACGACGAAAACGACACGCTGGCCGACTCATCCGCTTTCTCAGCTCCATCACAGACGCGCAAAGGCAGCGAAGACAACGGCGGCGCTGCCGTCCCTTCACTCGAGGTGCTGCTGCGGGAGGCTGAGGAGCGGCGGGCGCTACTCGACTTCATCCAGGCACGCCGGCAGGCTCTGCAGGCGGAGGGCAACAAGTACTTCTCGTCGATCGAACTGCGTCTGCGTGCGCGCTGCGGCCGGCCTCATCTCACGATCGAGCCCTCGGGAAAGTGCCTGGAGTTCCCCGCAGTGGCGCACGCGGTGAACGCGGACGCAGCGGAGACGTGCTCGTCATCATCGTCGTCTGCGCCACGTTGCACTCGCACCGTGCGGCTGACGAATCGCAACAGTGCACCGCTGCGCTTTGCGCTGTCGTTTTCGGCTGCGGCTGCTGCTGCCGCCTCGCACAAGGACGACTCCCTTGCGTGCTCCCCCATGCTCTTTTCGATTGTCCGGTGCGCGCTGTGGCAGTCGGGGCATGATGAGGCGAAGGTTGTCTTCTCATCCGCCGTAAATGCAGCGTACGACGTGGTATGCGATGCGTGCGACCACGTGGAGGGTAATGTTGTAGACGATGCGCACGTGTACACGTTAGACAGCATGGACGCCTTGGATGTCGTCATCGATGCGCAGACACGCAGTGCGGCATGGCATCAGCACCTGGAGCAAGTTCAGTCGCCACTCAGCGGCGGCGTTCACGCTGTCAGAGAAGCTGTGGAGGGACTGCTCAAAGTGCAGTTCCTGCCGACCTCCGCCGCCTCCACTGCCACGCTGGGTCAAAGCGCGCCTGCACAGCTGCTTCCCCTGCGTGTCCCTCTCACCAAGCCTTCCATCGAATGCCGCCCGGGCGTGATATGGTTTCGCCCAGGGCAGCAGCGCCACGACGGCCGTCCGCAGGTGGCATACGCGCAGACTTTTACGCTGTACAATGCAAGCGCCGCCGCTGCACGCTTTCGCATCCACCCCGTCACAGCAGAGGCCACAGAGGCCTTCAAGGAGAGTGCGTTGAACAGCTTCCGCGTGCAGCAGCAGCAGCTGCTGCAGCATAGTTTCATGGCCGCCACCGTTTCCCCTGCTGTGACGAGGGGACTAGTGACGGCCAACACGGCGACGACGACACACGGTGTCGCGGGGGCTGATAGGCACCACTCGCTCACGCACAAGGTGAAGGAGGTGGTGAACATGCCCGCCGCGGCGCCGCCAGCGGAAGGGCGTGCGGACTTGGTGTATGTTGACGATCCCTCGCAGTTCTCACTCTCTCCGTGCGAGGGTGTGCTGCCGCCGGCATCGCTGGGCGGCGAGCCTGGAGAGGTGAAGGTGCGGGTTGATTTTCGCGAGTTCTCCAACCTCCGGTACGAATCCCTCTTTGCTGTTGTGGTGGACGGCGACGCTTCCGTGCCACCAGCGTATGTTGTCTTGCGAGGCGACAGTCGTGACACGGAGCTATAAACACGGCGTTTGCCCCCCTTTTTTTATTTTATTTTACTGCTCGCCCGCTTGCTGTTGGCGGTTTTTCGCTTTGACTTTTCTTGACTTTTTTTTTTCGGTTTCAGCCCTGTTGTGTCTATCAAGTAGCCCACACAGCTGTACTGCGATCAGGCGGCCAGCCACAGTGTTTCATGTACATTAGTTTCAGCACACTTTTACAAGTGTCGCCTTTTTTTTTTGTTTGCTTGTATTCTATCACTTTCCCATCCTGACCATCTCCACGATTGGACTGCTTTTCGTCATACGTGAGACGATTTTGGTTGTTTGAAAGCGCATTCAACAGACAAAGAAAGAAAGGAAATTCAGCAAGAAACAGCAACACATTGCCGGAATGTGGCTTCGATCCCACCCCCTACCTCCTCTTACGGCTCCTCGCCTCTTCAGAATGAGCTTGGTGACGAGTGCCGTAAGCGCTTTCTATTGTAGCTGCAGTGGTGCTTGTGTGGCCTCACTCTCACTCTGCTCTGTGGGCGTATATCACAGAAGTTGACAGGTAGGAGGCAGGGTTTTCACCCACTTCAAAAGTACGTCTTTTTCTCCGCTTTCACGGAGCGCAATAAAACGACGACAAAAACAACAAAGAAAAAACGAATAATCTCTTGTACACATTGTACTTCAACCTGCCTCGAATGGTGGTCATCTTTTCCGTTTGCCTGACAACGGGGAGGGCTACGAAGAGAGAGAAAAAAAAAGAAGAAACAGTAAACGCTCTGCTTCCTTTCCTAATCATCTTTTTTTTTTTTTTAATATTCCTATCACATAACTGCTCTTCAGAGCTGAATCATAACAGTTGCGAACATGTACAACAACCCGGCTGACCAGTCCAACCCGTATGCGAACACGTACGGCGGGTACGGGGCCTACGGCTCTTCCATAGCGGGAGCCAATCCCGCCGCCGCCTCGGCGCCAGCTAGAGCCGCCTTGGTGAACAGCACTACCCCCAACAGCGGCGGCAGCGGTGCTGGTGACCGCTACGATGCCAGCCAGGGCTACGGGGCACAGACAAATTACTACGGACAGGCATCAACTGCACTTCCACAGGAGCGGCAACAGCAACAGCCGCGGCCCTCCGCCGCGACACCTGCGTCGGCAGCCAGCGCGACGGCTTCTCCGTCTGCGTACGGCTACGGCGGATACGGGTACCAGAGCCAGGCTGGCGCGCCGAATGCGGGCTACCTTTACGGTAGTGCTGGCCCCACTGCATCTGCGCCAGCGACTCCAGCTGCCACTGGTGCAGCGGGCACGCCGTCGGGGCCGAGCTCCGTGGCACCCGGTGGCAGTTCCGCCTCGAACCCTGCCTCGCCACCGCGCATGTCTGCCGGGTACGACCCGTACGGCGCGGCAAGGCAACAGCCCCAACCGCAGCCAGCCGCACCGCCGCCCACAGCGTCATCCCCTTACTCGACAAACGCTGTACCGTCAGGAGGCGTCTACTCGCCGTCGAGCCGTTCCCCAGCATCTGGGCAGTCGCCGCAGCAACCTCGACCACCGCAGCAGCAGTCAGCTCCAGCCAGTCCAGGCAACAACAACTGCCGCGAGCCGCAGCGGCCCTTAGCGCGCAACCCGCCGAACCGCGTGGTGAATGTGCGTCTGGTGCCAAACCCAGAACGCAGCATCGTGCGCAACTCCGGTCCCCCGCAGGAGTATCTGACGTGCAACAACGAGCCGCCCCTGGCGACGGATGACTTCATCGGCGTCGACAACGGCAACGCGAACCCGAAGTTCTTCCGTCCCTCGATGCTCTGCACTCCTGGCCAGGAGCGCCTGGTGAAGGACAGTCACGTCCCGTTCGGCGCCGTCCTCGCACCCATGGGCCAGGAGCTGCACAACAGGGAGGTGGTGAGTGTGGTGAAGCGCAGCACCGCACCGGCGCGGTGTCACCGCTGTCGCGGCTACCTGAGCTGCCACGCGCGCTGGCTGGAGATGGGCCGTAAGTGGGAGTGCCCGCTCTGCGAGGTCGTCAACGACGTGCCAGAGGAGGAGTTCAGCAACGTGGACAGCCTCGGCCGCCCGCTGAACCAGCCCGACCACCCAGAGCTCAGCTGTGGCAGTGTGGAGTTCGACGTGGACGAGTTCCCTGAGTACGCGCTGCGCAGCGAGGACGGCAACGCCCTCCCCACGCGTCCGCTGCACCACCTCTTCCTGGTGGACATCTCCCGCGACGCGGCGCAGCGCTTCTTGCCCGACTACATCGCGGCGATGCGGAATGGACTGCAGCGCATGGCGGAAATCACGCCAGAGTGCAAGGTGTCCTTCATCACCTTCGCCTCGCAGCTGCATTTCTACGACCTGCGCCAACCCGACATGCCGCAGCTGTGCGTCCCCGACGTGGAGAACCCGTTTGTGCCGCTCCCCTTCACGAGCCTATGCTGGCTCGAAGTCGGCGCCGACCTCGACCGCATCGAGAAATTCCTCGACCGTCTGTCGACGGTGGCGGCGTACGCCGAGGAGGTGGATTGCGCCCTCGGCGCAGCGGTGAGGGCAGCCACGCTGGTGCTGGCCGGCCAGCACGGTGGGCGGGTCATCATATGTGCCCACCGCTACCCGCAGCGCGGCGTTGGCAGCATCACGGCGCGCGAGCAGCACAAGCTGTACGGCTCCGAACAAGAGAAGGAGCTACTGCGGCCCATTGATGGCTTCTGGACCACCACCGCAAGCGCCGCGGCGAAGCAGCAGATCTCGTTCGACCTCTTCATGTTTTCGTCCGAGTACACGGAGCTGGTGACAGTGTCGAATATCTGCCATGTGACGAACGGGCGCGTCTTTCTCTTCAAGAACTACGACCCGTTGGTGGACAACACGAAGGTGACGGCGTCGATGCAGCAGCTGCTGACCGAGGAGGCGGGCTACGCAGGCATTTTGCGCGTGCGGTGCAGCACCGGGCTGCGCGTGCAGCGTTACCGCGGCCACTTCTTCTCGCAGACGGTGCAGGACATGGACCTGGCCACCATCACGAGCAACTCCACCTTCTTTGTCGAGTTCGCGCACGAGAGTAAGCTGGAGAAGGGCAACTACACCCACTTCCAGGCGGCTCTGCTGTATACCACCCGCGCCGGTCATCGCCGCGTGCGGGTGCACTCGTGCCGGCTGCGCGTCGCCAGCTCACTCACCGTGCTCTTCCGCAACCTGGACGTGGAGGCGACGCTCTTCGGCTTCATTCAGGACACCATCGCCGAGGCGGTAAACAAGGGACCGCGGCAGGCGCGACAGGGCATGACGGATCGGCTCATCAAGTCCTTCTCCAGCTACCGGCTGTACTGCGCGGCTGACAGCGGCAGCGGCGACTACGGCGACGTCAAGCCCGCCGCGCGCGACAAGAAAAACACCCTTCTTATGCCACCTCGACTGAAGCTGCTGCCGGTGTTCCTGCTGTGTCTCATGAAGTCCGACGCGCTCACGGAGGGCACGTTGGTGCCGATCGACAGCCGCGTCGCCAGCATCTTCGACCTCGTCACCATGCCGATGCACAAGCTGTTGAGCTACCTCTACCCCTCTCTGTTCAGCCTCGAGGACCTCGCGACGGATCCGCGCATTGGCACGTTGATCGAGGAGACGGGCCGCTTCGTCTTGCCACACCACCGCCAGCTCGTCTTCGACAGCGTTGCGTGCGACGGCGTGTACGTGCTGTGCGACGAGCAGGCCCACCTAGTGTATATGTGGATTGGTTCTAAGGTCCCGCCGAAGCTGTCGCAGCTGCTCTTCAATACCGATGACGCCGCAACGGTCTGCACGGCAAATGGGCCGGATGAGAATTGCTTCGGTGAGCGGCTGCGCAACGTTCTGTGCGCGCTGATGCTGCGCGAGGATGGAATGCGGCGCCTCATCGTCTTGCACGAAGGCGAGCGCGCTGAGGATGCGTTCTTCAAGGAGCTGAAGGAGGAGATGAGCACAAGTCCGATGGGCTACGACGAGTACTTGACCCACATCCACCGCACTATCCTCTCCTCGTCCATGGGCGGCTTTTGAGGTTGCGACAATGTGCTGTGTAATCTGTGTAGCGCCAACTTTGCGGCGAGGGAGAGAGAGAGGGAAGGGAAATAGAGAAAGCAAAGGTAAAAAAAAAAAAAAAGAACATGACACATTACAATCAATTCGGTTTGGTCTTTGAGATGCGTAATCGCAGTTGTCTTGCTTCCCTCTTCATGTCGTTTTTCTTTTTTTTTTTTATAACAGCCTTATTCGCCCTGCTTTCGCGTTGCGGCGCTATCTGTTTTGGAAAAAAAAAAGTGTGACACGAGTGTTGTCTTTGGTGAGCGGATTTGGTGTGCAGGGAAAAAGAAAATACCTTCAGCTTCGCTCTTGTTTTATTTACCATTGATTTATTTATTTATTGTTTTTATTTTTTTTTTTTTTGCGGGCTGCAACGATTATTTTTCTTTTTTCCCTCTTGCCTTCGCCGGTTTTTCCTCTTTTTTTTTTTTGGATCGTGCTTTTCTTTTGCACTATTAATAACGGCGTTTTTTTTCCTGGTTAATAGGAGGTGATTTCTCTTTTCTTTCTTTGGCGTTTTGTTGGCTTGTTCCCGCGTTCTCGTTTCGCCTCTTCAAAACCAACTGATTGATGGTGCTGCTGTTGCTAGGCCAACTTTGTCGTGAGTGTGTGTGTGTATTGCGCTTGCGTGTGTATGCAGTATTGGGCTACTCATGCGCTTCCAAGCCTACGGCGTGCTTTTTTATTTTTATCCTTTGCGAAAAGCGAACAAACAAAAACAGAAACACACACACACACACATAAAAAGAACACACAGCGCTTTTTGAGGAGGTTTATTCACTGTTCTCGTCGCTGGCAACTGAAGACGGAGTAGATGGCAGATGTTCCAACGTTGTGCCTTGATTTGTAAATGGGCTAGCATTGACGGCGTGATATGTTGTCATCGGGAGTTGATTCTGTACTTCACAAACTAAACTCTCTTTCAGAAAAGAAGAGAGAGAGAAGAAGAAGAAAAAAAAGGAGCATGAATTGTATGGGTCAGTCTTTGCATGTTCCTGCTGAACTCATATGCATGGTACTTGATGAACTGTTTGATTTGAAATGATATCGTTTCTTCTTTTTCGTCTTTCCTTCCTTCTTTTTTTTTTTTTTTCACATCTTGTTATGAAGCGTCTATGTTTTTTTTTTTTTTTTGTGCATGGTGGGTCTTCCAGATATCAAGCTCTTTTTTTTTTTTTTATTTTTTCATCGCTTTCATTGCGCATATCCACGTTGCTTTTAAACAGCTGTTTACCCTCCTCCATAGTTCACCGTACGTCCTCGCGGTGTGTGTGTGTGTGTCTTTCTTTTTTTCTTCGAGTTTTCTGCACACATTACCTTTACTTCATTAATCTCTCCCTCTTTTTCTCTTGCTGCGACGATATCGACAACAACAAAAGAAGGGGAAAAGACCTACCCGCGCAGCAACCGCTTCCGTGCTCTTTTTTTTTTTTTTCTTTTAATCATCTTCGCACATGGACACGCGTTTCCACTGCGTGTACCTCCTCACTAGTCTTGACCCCCAGTGCGAGGGCGATTACTACATCGGCTACACCGTGAACCCGTTGCGTCGGCTGCGGCAGCACAATGGCGAGCTTGTGAACGGCGCACGACGGACAAGTCGGCGAGGACGGCCGTGGACGATTGTTTGCTGCGTCTCCGGTTTCACGGAGGATAGAGCGGCGCTAAAGTTCGAGTGGTGCTGGCAGAATCCGACGGTGTCGGCGCGGTTGAAGCACGCCGCCGGAGCGTTGAAAGGGCTGCGTCGGCTGCCGTACGCAGTGGGCATCCTGCACCTTCTCGTGCATGCCCCGCTATTCAATCAGCTGGACCTGACGTTGCACATCTTCGAAGCCGAGCTGCTGCAGGAGGCCAAGGCCAAGGTGGAGGTGTTTCTGGCAATGCGTGAAGGGCCAAAACCACATCAGCGGATTTTGTCGCCTCAGCAGAGGAGTGACGAGGCGTGCGCGTCGCCGCTGGCCAGCACGCAGGTGCTGAACGTGTCTTCCGCCTACGGATCCGCGGCTGCCCCGACGTCGCTGCTGCCGCCGCTGGAACCGTCCGCACTTTTCCACGTGGAGGTGCTCACCCGACAGGCCTTTGAAGATACCTATCTCAGCCACGACCGATGCCTGCTGCTGCCGTCCAACGTTGGCGTTGCTGGCAGTGGTGGTGGTGGCGCGGCGGGGCAGGTCGGCGAGGACAGCTGTCTGAGTGCGTCTTGCCCCTACGACGTCTCCGCGCTGTCGCAAGCGGCGCGGGCGGAGTGGTCTAACGCGTCTCTTGACCAGGACTGCGCCATAGGAGGGGAGGAGAGTGACGGCAACGATGAGGAGCTCACGCGTCGGATCGGGTGGCTGGCCTCGCACACGCCATCGCGGACACCGTCACCAGAGTTGGGACGGGCACACGACGACGACGACAGCGGCAACGGGAACACTGCAGTCGATATGGTCCTCGGATACCGCAGCGCCTCCGTCTCCGTATCCCGCCTTTTCGATGTGCCACGCTCACCGTCTCGCGCATCGCTGACGGAGGACGGCCGCGTAGAACGGGACGTGGCTGCCTCACCAGCGTCGAAGGAGGCATTGTCAACAAACGCCGAGGCTGATGACGGTGGTGGTAGGAGTCGCCCACGCATTCCACTGCGCTTTGCGCATTACAGCGAGGCTGACTTCGCCAGCGCGCATGCGGAAGCCCAGTATCGCCTCCATCACGGTCTTCTTCCGTGCAGCCTGTGTGCGCTGCCGCTGCGACCGCCGTGCGTGGTGCACTGCAGTCGCGCCCCCTTCTGCGAGCTGCGCTGCCACCTGAGCTGCCTCGCCATGTGGATGCTCTACGCGGAGGAGGAGGCGCTCGTGGGCGATGTACGCGGCGAGAAAGCGGGCCAGGAGAGGGCGCAGGCAGCACCGACACTGTCCTTTCGTCGCCTCATCCCCTCGCAGCCCTGTCCCTGTCCTTTGTGCGGCGTACCACTGCAGTGGGGTGCGCTGATCAAGGAGTTGAAGAAGCGGGTCGTGGTGGAGGAGCGGCTGCACGCAGCACAGCGTCGCACTCGCATCGAGCAGCGCTGGCAGGCCCGATTGGCCCGAATCAACGGCAATCGAGTCCGTAGGGAGAGGCGAGGATGCCAAAAGAAGGTGAAGCGGTCGCGGCTGAACACTCAGGGCACGTCCTGCACCGCTACTGTCAACACGCCCGTTACCCCGTTCTCTCAACCAACAAACGCTGATGATCCACCAATTCTGCTGCCGGGTGCGTGCAGAGGCCGTGAGCAGCCTCCGCTGACAGCGTCCTCTTCCCCAGCAACAGCACCTGCCAACTCCCCGTTGCTCTCGTGGACGTCCTTCTGCGAAGACGACTGGCTTCTGTAAGAGAGGAAGTGACACGCGCAACGCTACACATGAAACATGCACTCTACTTTCTCTCCCCCTTTTTTTCTCACCGTTTGTGAAAGAGACTCGACCCAGCCAGAAAGGAAAAGAAACCAAAAAAGAGAGAGAAAAAAAAAACGTACGCACAAGCGTAGTCTATAAATTGCTCACTTCAATTGCGGAGAGCAGTGCCTCGAAGCAGCTTACGAATGCTATAACTACAAATGCATGTAGACAAGTAGCGCTTGCCTGTTATGTGGAGACCGCTAAAGTATGAGTTCTCTTCTCCATTTTTTTTTTTTTTTACTTTGAAGCGCTTCTTGTCTTTTTTTTTTTTATATATTATTACAGAGGCATGCATACACGCAAATAGACAGACGGTTTTGTGCCTCTCTTCTTGTCACACTTTTTTTTCTTCCTCTTCCTTGGATCATTATCTGTTCTCCTTTCATAGTTGACTCTCTTTTTTTCATTCACTTACTTGCAGCCATGACGACCATTGGTGGCGGGTCCGCGGTCGGGTCCAGCAGCGCCTTCGACCTGGACGAAATGATCAACTACGTGATTCAGTGCAAGCCGCTCAGCGAGCAGCAGGTGGCACGGCTGTGCGAGAAGGTGAAAGAGGTGCTCGAAAAGGAGAACAACGTGCACGCCGTCCGTGCCCCTGTGACGGTCTGTGGTGACGTGCACGGGCAGTTTCACGATTTGCTAGAGCTCTTCAAAATCGGCGGGCTGCCGCCTGACACGAACTACCTCTTCATGGGCGACTACGTTGACCGCGGGTACTATAGCGTGGAGACGGTGACGCTGCTGCTGTTGTACAAGCTGCGCTATCCACAGCGCCTGCACCTGCTGCGCGGCAACCACGAGTCGCGGCAGATCACGCAGGTATACGGCTTCTACGACGAGTGCATCCGCAAGTACGGTAGCGCCAACGTGTGGACCATCTTCACGGACCTCTTCGACTACCTGCCGCTGACGGCGCTCGTAGAAAATGACATCTTCTGTCTGCACGGTGGTCTCTCTCCAACGGTGGATACCTTCAGCCACATTCGCAACCTCGATCGCGTGCAGGAGGTGCCGCACGAGGGCCCGATGTGCGACTTGCTGTGGTCCGACCCGGACGACCGCGATGGCTGGGGCGTGAGTCCGCGCGGCGCGGGCTTCACCTTCGGCCAAGGCGTCACCGAAGGATTCTGCCACAACAACAAGATCAAGACCATCGCGCGCGCACATCAGCTAGTGATGGACGGCTACAGTTGGACGCACCAAGACCAGCTCGTCACCATCTTCAGTGCGCCGAACTACTGCTATCGCTGTGGTAATCTAGCTGGTCTGCTCGAGCTGGATGAGCACATGAACAAGTGCTTCTTCCAGTTCGACCCAGCCCCGCGGCGCGGGGAGGCGCAAGTTTCCAAGAAGACACCGGACTACTTCCTCTAGCGGACGAGCGCGCCATGCAGAGAAGAGGAGACCGTCGTAATGAAAGCCAATGTAATGTGGGGGGGGGCCATCAAATTTGCCCACTCACAACTTGTGTGCTGCTCTTCATTCTTTTTTTATTATTTCTTTCTTCTCGTGCGTTTCTCGGTTTTAGAAGCGGAAAGGAGAAGGAAGAAAGGAGAAAAAAAAAGCTCCAGCTTTTTCCACAGGGCAACGTACGTGTCGCCCAGGAAGCTCACTGACCGCAGTGATGGCAGGAAATCTATTATGCCGCCTCGAAACAAGATACAGTTTTTTTTTTCTTTCTGCAATTTCCAGGGAGGGGAAAGATCACACCGGAAGTACTATACAGATATATATATATAATGTAGAGTGGAGAGGCCTATCAAGAGTGTATTTGCGGCATGGCTGCTGGTGCTCTCGATATATAGGGGAGTACTGCGCTGTCTCTCTTTTCCCCCTTCTTTTAGCGTTCGTTCGAATTGTGGCATAGTGGCGTCCTTTTGCTGTGTGCACGAATCTGTATTTGATTTGGTTGTTTTTATGTCGGTAAAGAACACTAATGTGTGTCTTTTTTTCTTTCTTCTGTTTTGGGGTTTTTCTCATATCTTTTTTTTCCTGGTTTCCTTCAATCAACACTGAATTAGATTTTCTTATGTTCTAAACCAATCAAACAAAAATGACGAGTTGCTTTTCAAGCGCATTTGCCGATCTCAATGGAAAAAAAAAAACCTACTACGAAAACAGACTTAAACAAGCAACGGCGAGGTTTAGTGAAAAACTGCGGCCTTTTTTTTTTTTTCGCTGCTACTGGTGAAGCTCACGCACGTCTGAGACGCGGAGTGATGGCATTGTGCTGGTTATTGGACGAGAGGCGACAAACGTGTACTTTGTACAAGGTGCTCCGGAGGACACGTACAGTTTGCCTCTGTTTTCTGGCGCGGCTTTCTCTTTTTTTTTTTTTTTTGCTGAGGCGAATTTCAGCAAAACAGGTCTTTCGCTTTCCTTCTGTTGAATGATAAAAAGCGACGTTTGCGTTGGAGCTTGTCAATCCGCTCTGCAGCTTTTTTGAGCTTCACGTTGAAAAAAAAAAAAAACAACAACAGCAACAACTTGATGACTCCCTTTACCTTCCCATTTTTTGACTTTCATACAATTTGTTTCGACTTATGTATCTGCTCATTCTTGTTACAGCTTGTAGAGTTTCTGCTTTTCAGTTTCAGCGCCGCGTCGGTGTTGACGTGCTTTTCGTTTGACGAGGACACACAGACAAATACACATACATACACACACACACACACCAGCACAGCTGCACTTTGTGCTGGTGTCTATCATTTACATCTGCTGTTTTAGGAAAAGCGAAAGAAAGGCAAATAAGCGCGTTTGAGGTTTTGGTCTTCAGATCCTAGCCTTTTTTTTCTCCGTCTTGTGCGCTCGTTGTTCAACTTCTAGTCTTCCACAATGATCATTCCCGTCCGCTGCTACTCATGCGGGAAGGTCGTGGGTAACTTGTATGAGCAGTATCAGCTGCTGCTTGACCAAGACTATACGGAGGCGGAGGCCCTGGATGCTCTGCACCTGGAGCGGTACTGCTGCCGCCGCATGATCCTCTCGCACATTGACCTTATAGACGACCTCATCCCCTACAGCGTGCCGGTCACAGGCACGATGCAGATGATGGGACCGCTGCAGACGTCTACGCCGCACCGTCGTTAAGAGAATGGGAAAGAAAGAAACAGAGATAGTGATCGTATCGGCGTACGACTTCGTAGACACTTCATCGCGTCTGCTGAGTGAGGAAAGAGATATGAAGCACCATACCTCTCCTCCCCCGCAAACAAACAAACAACAGAAAAGGAACATTGAGAAGCCATGCAACTCAGTGCACGCTTGTCGCTGCTCTGTTGGCCGCTCTTACGCTGTTCGAGACAAATTACTCATTTTTTTTTTCTTACCTCCCCTCTCCCCCTTTTTTCTTTCGAGTAACTTCGCTGTTTTCTATAATTATAACAAAGAAGATGAGCACGGCTTTCCACCAAATGCAGGTGCATCAAGTCGTGACCTGGTTGTCCGTTGTGTGCATTTGACATGGGGAGGGTGGTGGGGGAGAAGAGAGGAGGGGAAGCAGCGAGAAGTAGAAAGAAGGAAGGAAAGAAATGGCTCACATATTTGCATTACTTCCTTTTTTTTTTTCGTATATTCCTCCTTTGCTGTTCTTAAAAGTCTGTGGAAGCCGTGGCGTCGCTCAGTCCAACTTCAAGCTGTCCATCGTACTGCGAGTCGATGCTGACCCCGTCGTTTTGCTTTGTTGTCTAAGCTATTGCAGTAACTATCTAAAAAGAAAGAAAGGAAAGAGAAAAGGGAGAGACATAATCCACGTTCAAAGCTCAGCGACGGTGTCGAGGTCGTTGCGGTTTGCAGTTTAGCTTATCACCTTGTGGCAATACTGTCGTCCTTGACAAGCACCGCGCTCTCTTTAGAGTTACATGGGTAGAGGAGAAAAAGAGGACTGTACTGTTTTTTTTTTCTCCCTTTTTTCTGCTTAAGCTTGTTTAGCCGAAGCGGTCCCTTTGGCAAAAAGAAAAAGGCTCGTTTTTACGCGCTTCTAAGTTGTGCCTTGGCTGTTTTCTGTGCTGTGACTTTTCCCTTGTCGCAGCTGAACACTGAGTCGCTGCTTTTGTTATCATCCTCCCTTTTTTTTTTTCCCCTCTTCCCTGGGTATTTGTGAAGTGTGCTTACTACGATTCTTATTATTATTAGCTTTTTTTTTTTTCTAAGGAGAAACACAAACGTATTTTTGCTTTGGTTTTTTTTTTTGTAGTCTTGTTACTCACGGCAGAAGTGGAAGCGAAGAACTTCCGTACTTTCTTTTCTTACGTTTCAGAATAGGCATTCCTGCGTGCAAAGAAAAGAAACGCTCGTTAGCTGGCGCCACTGCTTAGTGACACCTGTGCAAAAAAAAAAAAAAAAGCGCTCTATTGAGCTCTCTCTCTCAAACACACACGCACACACACACACACACACACACACGAAGACACACGCAAAGACACACTCACCGTGACAAGCGCGAAAAAGTGAAAAGAGTTAATTGCATCGAACAAACATGGGCCCACGCAAGAGCAACGCAGCAGCCCTCGGCAAGGATGACGGCGCCGCGCTGGGCAAGATGCGCAAGATCAACCCGACAGGACCGAACAACACTGGTAGCAGCAGCAGCAGCAACGCCAACAAGCGAGCCATCACCGACTTCGGCTTAACGAGCGAGGAGTGCGCTTTTCTAGAAGCCCAAGCCGCGCTCTTCAACGGCGGCAAAAATGCTGGAAATGGCACGACCAGCAGCAGCAGCAGCACCGCCAACAGTGCCAGCTCTGCCGGGACCGACTTTGCGGCGATGACAAAGGAGCGGTGGATGGCCGGCCTTCCGCTGCTCATCTCAGCCACTGAGAAGCTCCTCCACGTTGCGGCGGAGCAGTACGAGCTTACGTGCAAAAACCGCGCAGCAGCAGCAGCGGCGGCGGCGGCATCGCGGTCGGCGGGCGGCACCAGCCCCACCCCTGGACCTTCCTCGAACAACGCGCATGAGAAGGACGGCAGTATCGATGAGATGAGCCGGCCGACGGCGGGCCACGGCGGCAACAACCCGTCTATCGCCGAGGCAGCGCTGCCGGTGATGAACATGAATCTGCCACCCCCACGACCTACTCCAGCAGCCGGAACCGCAGCGCAGTTTGCGGAGGAGAACGCGTACATCATCGCGCAGGCGAAGCAGCTGCAGTGGTACCCGTTTACCTACCAGCGATGGGTGGAGCTGCTGCTGGATCCCGGGAAGTACCACACAGCGAAGGACGAGGGTCGGCTGCGCGGCGATGCGATCCAGGCCTCGCTGCGGCGATGCATTTTGGTCACCTATCCCGCAGTAGAAGGCGGTGACTGTATTTGAGGCTCAACAGCAAAGGGAGCAGCTGCCCGCTTTTCTTTTTATAACGAGGGCGGGGAAGAGGGAAGGCAAGAAAGGCGAGAAAGGACGGGAGCACGCAAGAACATTCACCTCACTTCCCCCCTATTTTCCGCGGTGCGCTACCTTTTTGATTACGATCGAAGAGTCAGAGCTATTGGTGCAGCACGGGCGCTTCCTCACGCGCATGCATGTGTGTCTGTGTCTGTGCTTACAAAGGACTTCTTTCTTTGTTGTGTCTTTTTTGACGACATATTCTTCCGTCTTCTCTTTTTTTTTTGTTCGTTAGGCGTTGTTTTAAAATGCGGAGAAGAAGAAAGTGCTTGCGCTTCATTGGCTTTTATTTTGTTTGTCTCCTCATCTTTCATCGTTTGTTTTTTTTCCTGCTTCTCCATCACCTTACTTCATCTCTTCTTTTTTTTCCTCTGTATACTACACAAGCGTGAGTGTGGTGATGGCAGCGAAGTGTGGTGATGGCAGCGAAGTGTGCTGATGACTGTAGCGGCAGAGCGAGATAGCATTCACCGTTTTTGTCTCTCTGAACGTTTTTTTTTTTTTTCAAAATTCAATTTCATATTGGGTAGAACTGATCTTCTTCTTTTTTTTTTTTCGTCTGTGCACACCGCATTACTTCACGGCTACACGTTTTGGCGGCAACGTGGCACGTGTTCCTACGCACAAATTCCCACCCATGTTCCACTCGAGAATATCGTTCTGTTTTCAGATCGCAGCGAAAAAACAACAACGACAACAACAGAAAGAAAAGAAAGTAAAAGAAAAAAAAAAGAACCAGCGATGAAAAACAAGGCTATCGCAAATGATAAGAAGGAAACACCGCTTAAAGATGTTCTTAAACGGGAGAGGGGGGGGGGAAAAAAAAAAATGCAGCGATGCGAAAATGTGAAGACAAGAACATCTTTGCAGGCAATAGTGGTGTGTGTGTGTGTGACGGCGTTTCAACGAGATGAATAAAGAAGTGAAGTAACGAAAACACAACACACACACACACACACAGAGGAAAAAAAAAAAAAGACAGGGCGTGACTTCTCTCTTTTATCACATTTACCGTTTTTCTTCTCTTATAGCCGCTCACGAGAAACCAAAAGAACAACAACAACAACAAAAAAAGAGAAATGGACCCGCATGTGTTTTGCGGGCCGGAGTTCATTCTGGAGGTGCCTAGCGCGAACGCAAAAGATGTTTTGGAACGTGTAGGCGGCGTTCCCTTCGCCGCAACGAACGCCTCCAGTACCAGTGCTTCCGCAGAGACTGGTGAAAGCGGTGCTGCTCCATCTTCCTCTCCCGCAGTTGGATGGACGGTGCAGGCTGCGTGGCTGCTGCGCATTCAGACCGAAATCTACGACATCTGCACCGCCGACGTGCGCCGGCAGATCCACGCTCAACTGGCGCTGACGGCGTGCGCTGCGAAGGATGTGCGGGCGGCTATGGCGATGGTGTCGCGCAGAATGGCGCACTTCCAGCGCGTGCAGCTGCCCGCCGACTACGCAGACGGCGGACGTGGCACCGGGAGCGTGCCCCCGCCGCCCAGCGCCGTTGTCTTTGTGGCGGCAAAGCCAACGAACCTCTTGACAGCGGAGGAGGCGTCGTCGTTGGCGCAGTCCGTCCGTCTTGCGACAACAACGACGACGACCACCACCACCACTGCTGCGACGGCGCCGAGCTACGTCCTGCTCTACGTCACTGACTCGCGCGCGGCGGCGCAGCTGCACATGCTGTGCCTGCGCAACGTCTACCTGGCTCTCCCGCACGGCTGCCGGCTGCTGAACTACTTCGTTTTTGGCGGCCGCGCTGCCGCCATTGTGCCGAGCCAAGTCTTACAGAAGCGCGAGCTGCTCAAGTCGCACTTCAACTTCGATGCGGAGCTGTGGGGTGTGCTCGAGGCGAAGCTCACCGACGAGTTGGTGGAGGAGGTGCGTGCTGCAGCCAAGGCGCAGAATCCGCAGTACGACAGCGGGCGCCTACTCACCGCCTTTGAGCAGCACGAGCAGGACGTGCGGGCGGTGCTGTACTTCTGCGAGCAGAAGGTGCGCTACGCCGGCGTTTTCGACGATGACGAGGAGGCCAGCCCGTTTCTCCTTGCTATGGGCCTCTGCTGGCGTCTGCGGCTGACGATGGACGACGTGTGCCGGCACTTCGCCCGCCACCCTCGCCGTGTCATTCGTGCGGTGGCGCTCTACCTCGCCCGCTACACCCTCGCCCCGGAGGACTACGTCTACTTCTTCCTGCCGTCGCTCACGGATGAGGTGATTATCGCCTGCACCGAGGACGCGCAAGTGACCTATGCGATGAAGGACTTGAGCCGGCAGCTACTGACAAAGAACGACGTCGTCGACGCGTGGTTGCCGCTGCTGGCGAAATACTGGCAAGACCACGTGGTGGGACCGTCGATGTCGTTCATGGAGACGTGCTGGAAGCTGCAGGGACGCGGCAGCGGCGGTGGCGCAGAGGACACATCGTCCTCGGCTGCTTTATTCAGCGAAACGGACGCGTCCGCGACGGTGGGCCAGGATGGCAACAACGACGACGTGCGAGGGGCGGGTCGCGGCATTGCTGCCACTTTTGGCTTTCGCAGCATCGTTGAGATCGCCGAGCACGCCGCGCAAAACGCACGCGTGTTGGTGCCGCAGAGCATGGCGACAATCTTGAAGCGCCGTCGCGGCATCGAGCAGGAAGTCTTCGGTGGTGGTGGTGAGGACGCTGCCGATGTCCTGGACGATGAGGAAGAGGACGATGATGATTTTTTGATTCATGTCGACGTGCAGGGTGATGAGGACGAGGAGAATGTGGGCGGCGGTGGTGGACTGCCGTTCCCCTCGTCAAAGCGGGCGCGGACTGATCAGAGAGACGGAGCAGCGCCGCGTTCAAGTGCCAGTGCTGGCGGTGCTGCACCAGCGGATCCACATCGGCGAATTATGCTCGAAGGGCTGAAACTCACCCTGTCGCTGCTGGGGCGGCGCAAGCTGTTCCGCGACAACGTTGAGCACTACATTGAGTTTTGAAGAAGGGCAATGGACTTGCGCTGAGTTGCTGGCGCGGAACTTTCTGTCTTTTGAACGCATTTTAAAGGTGTTTCCCTGCTTCTAGAGGTTTAAAAAAAAAAAAAAAGAACAGAGGCAGACCGAGGATGAAGATTGCGGCTGCGTTTCCATGCTTTATTGTGACCACGCCGGAAGAAGGCTAGGATAAAGTGATGAAAGCAAACAGAATGCTATTGGAAATCAGCACCATGTGCTTCGGCTGATTTTCACACAAGAAGCTGTTTATTCAGCAACTTTGAGTAAACATATTCAGAGTTCAGTCGTTTACATTTCACCACCACCACTTCTCTTCAGATCATGTTTTTTTTTTTTTTTTCATATCTCGACTTTCCTCTGCGTCCCTTCCATATTATTCCTTTTCGGCGTACAAGATAGCTATTCTCTTTTCTTTTTTTTTTATTTATCTGGTGTGTGAAGAGGGAAAGTGCTTGTTGGCTTGATTCTCCGTGCTCTGAGACTGAGAGGAAGAAAACGGGGACACTCTCTTGCAGGAAGCTCATTTCCAGGAACTTTTTGAGCCATCGTGACGCCACGCCACCTAATCTTCTTCTTTTTTTTTTTTCTCTTCCTCCCTGTTTCCTTTTCCTTTCTTTTCGTTTCTATTCAAAATATCTTAGTTTGAAAGCAAAACAAAACACATACACACGCGCGCGACCATGTCCGGCAACGATTCTCTCCGCCGGCTTCGCGAAGAGCAGCGGCGGCGCTTCGAGTCCGCCAAGAAGTCGGGGAATTTGCCGGAAGTGAAAAAGTGTCCGTTGTGCCACGAGCCGACCTACAGCGCCGCGGTGTGCTCCGTCTCCGGCTACTACCACGACTTGGAGAAGAAGCGCTTGATCGGTGGCAGCGTGGTCGACACTAACATCATCTCCTCCGCCACACTCATGGCGGCTATCGACCAGACGCGAGTGAAGTGGGTGCCTAGCCGGACGCAGTTGGTGAAGGTGGACGCACAGTCCATCAACATCTTTCAGAGCTTTGTGGCGCAGATGGAGTGGCACTTGCAGCGGTACGGCATCCTGTACGGCACATACGACGCAGCCTCCCAGACGATCGAGGTGCACGCCATCTACGAGCCGGAGCAGCACGGCAACGCTTACACCTTCGAGGTCATCGCTGACCCGCACCTCGACAAGGTGGATACCATCGCCAAGGAACTCGGGCTGCGACGGATCGGCGTCGCCTGCACCCACAGCGTACGAGACACCGACGAGGTGCTGCTGAACTTCCGCGAGTTGCTCCTGTGCGCCAAGGAGCAATCGCGCTTCGGGGACGAGTGCGTGCTGCTGACGGTGGGGCCGAGCGCGGCGTCCTCCTCCGCAGCCGGGGAAGCGGCGAAGAAGCTAACGAGCGCACCGGGTGAGTCGCCCACTTCCGCCGGCGTGTCGAGCGGGAGCGCCAGCGGTGCCAACGAGCCCGCCTTTATCGTGTCGTGCCAGGCCTGGCAGACGTCACCGCAGTGTGTGCAGCTTTACCGTCTTGGTGTGCTGCAGGAAGCCCCTAGCGGCGAGACGGCGCTGCAGAGCGTGGAGCAGTCCCGCAACGTGCACTGCACAATGCCGCTGGAGGTGGCGCAGACAGACACCGACGCGAGCGGGCACCAGCGCTTTGTCACCAAGGCGCCCAGCACGGAGGTTGACACGCGGTGGTTCACAAGCTACATCGCAGTGCAGCAGTTCGAGTCGCCGGTGGTGCGCGGTGCCTTTATGCGACTCTCCCGCCCTGGCATGCCACCCCCAGTTCTGGCGAACCTGCGCAACTACTTGAGCGACCCAAAGCGGAAAGGCTTGTCGTTTGCGGAATCCATCGCAGACTTCCACGTGCTGGTGTACCTGTTGACGCAGATCTTTACATCTGCCGAGGATCTGCATGCCTTATGCGCGGTGGCGCGCACCAAAAAGACGAGCTCGGTCGCGAGCAACTATGAGGCGATTCTGAAGGCGATGATGTCAACTCAGTGATGAACGTTGTCGAGAAACTGCCTTAGTCTTGTCTCTCTTTTTTTTTTTTTGCTTCTTATTACGCTTTCTCACCAGGAATCTGGGGAAAGAGAGATAGCAGGTACACACACACATACACACACACACAAAAGAAAAAACATGAGAAGTTCAGTTTTATTTGGGGTGTTGAACCAAAGGGCTTGAATGAAGCTCCACAAGATGAGGTGAAGAAAGGCTGGTCTTGCGCACAACGCATCAGGCGACCACCACACACACACACATATACAAGCTCCCGGGTCATTCATTAAGGCGGTTCTCTAAGCTAGCTTTTCTTCTTCGCATTGCTTCTTTTTTTTTTTTGTTTTGCACAAATCAGCCATCTCAGCTGCACACGATTATGACTGAATTGCGTTTTTTTTTCTCTCTCCGACTACTGCACTTATTGCTTTTCTTTTCTCCCTTATTCTTGCTCTCCATTTGTCCGTTTTCGCCACATGCGTTGATGACACATTGCACCAACATAGAAGGGAAACAGAAAAAAAACACAGTTAAAACACCCGTTTATAAGTGTTTATTTGTTTCCGCTCCGTCTGTAGTTTTCTCTCAGCGACGCACAGTCTACGCATTTAAAAAAACAAACAAAGGAAAATAAAAAAAAAACAAAAAAGACATGTTGGCTTACCCACCACCTCCTCTCGCGCCGTTTCAGGTGACGCTGCTGCCCGAGCAGACGCAGACGTCCTCCTCTTCTTCCGGCGGCCCTTCTTCCTCCGCATCGGCAGCCGCCACAGCGAACTCCGTCCAACATGCAATGGAGGCGTCGCGAAGGGAGAGCTGGACGGCCGCCGTATCGATGCTCCACAGTATCCTCGAGCTTGCCGGCGACTATCACAAACCGCAGGAAAAGTTTGCAGCCTACTCCCCTGAGAAAGTCATGCGCAGCGTGCGCGACATCGTCGACGATGACCGCTGCATGGAGTTGGTGGAGTTACTGCAAAGAGCCGTGCGCGACTACGCAGAGCGATGCGTGGTATCCATCGCGGAGCTGCGCCGTCAGCGGCAGTCTGCGACTGCAGCGACAGCCTCGTCGCCGCTCACACCCTCGCGCCACGGGCCCCAGATAGTCACCACGGCGACCGGCGAGGTTGACAGTTTTCGCGACGAGGACAACCACGACGAGGATGCCGTGGCGACGCTGGATACGGTGCAGACCCTGGCCATCTTGGTGACCTACTATGAGCGGCTGCAGCACGGCATCGCAGAGCTGTCCTCCGTGTGGGTCTACGCAAATCAGTGGTGCTCCCTGCAGAACAGTCGCGAAGTGCCGCGCCTTCTCGGCGTGGCGTCCACACAGGAGTGGAGTGCCGTCTTCCGCAACGCGGCGGAGCTGTTTGAGGTCGCACTGCGCGGCTACGGTGCGGTACTGAAGGCGGAGCTGGTTGCAGACACCGCCACCCTCGACGCGCCTACGACGGCCACTGCTGCTGCTTCTGCTTCTGCTGCTGTTGCCGCCACCGCGGCCTCCGCGACGGCGCTGAGTGAAGTGGCGCAGCTGAAGTCCCCTGCTGCCACCGCCGATGTCAAGATGGATGCCTCGACGCTGGAGCTGCTCGCTTGCCCGCCTTCCCTTGCCCACCTCACTGTTCCTCTCCGTCGCCGGCTGCTTTTCCTCTTCATGCAGCTGACGCGTGATTCGCAGCAGTACAACACCCGCGTCGAGCCAGTAGTGGTGCAGATGGTGCGAAGCCACTTTGAGGACGTGGCGAACCGCTGGTGGGCCGAGGAGGTGAGCGCAAAGCGGTACTTCCAGCTGAGCGAAACGGCGCTGAAGCGCGCTGACGCGGTGGGCCAGCAGTTCCTCCATTCTGGGACGATTCCCCTCATCGAGGACGCCATCCAAGCCACGCTGATCGGCAGCGTCGGCGCCGAGGTGCTGAAACGCGACTTTACGGCGCTGATGGAGCAGGAGGAGTTCCACGCACTGCGGCTGGCGTGGCGGCTGCTCTCGTCCAGCGCGCACGTGCGCAGCGCACCGGCAGTGGTGACGCTCTTCCGCGAGTATCTGCTGGAGTGTGGGCGAGGAATTATGGAGGAACTCGTCCCTGGCTCGACGAAGGTGACTCTGACTGGTGCGCAGGCTGCCGCCACTGCTCGCGAGCGACCTTTCCTCGCCGTGCGCCACGTGATCGGGCTGCTGGAGCAGGGCAGCCGCACCGTGGAGAAGTGCTTTCATGAGTGCGAGAAGGAGTTCAAGGTGGCCTTGCACGAGGCCCTACAGACCATCTTGGAGGCCTACCCAAACGCCTTCTCGGAGCAGCTGGCGGCCTATCAGGACGCGATCATGAAGGAGGTAGAGGTGGGGCACGTGCCGCTGAGTCTATCGAAACACCAAACCACTGTTGCTTCCACCAATCCGGCTGCTCCGGCTGTTTCGGCTGCTGGTGCGGCGTTGGCAGCGCACACCTCGCCTTCGTCACATCTGCACGATGAGGAGCAGGGAGGACCGCGAGGCAGCAGCTACGGTGGTAGCGGCGGTGCAGGCGATGAGAAGGGCGACGCAGAGGCACAAGTCGAGGAAGAAGAGGAGGAGGGCCGGCTGGGCCTGCGCCGTCTACGTGCCGAGGTGGCCCCTGCGCCAAGTCCGGTAACAACCGGAGCAGCGACATGCAAGGAAGGAGGGGCTGCTGCTGCTGCTGCACAGACGAAGAAAGATGAAGAGAACAACGACACAGATGCCACCTTAGGAGCTGCCGCCTTGCGCCACGCTGCCCCGCTGCCCGCCGAGGCGAAAGAGGCGACACCAGTGCTGCGACGCATCGCCTTCATCTACTCCTACCACCCCAAGAAAGACCTTTTTGAGGCGGCGTACTGGCGCGACTTTGCCCGGCGCTGCTTGCAGCCGCACCGCAAGGTTGATGTCGCTGCTGAGAACGCCTTCATCTTTTATCTGCGCGATATCTGCGGTCTCTCTTTTACCTCGAAATTTGAGGGCATGCTTACGGACCTGGAGTCGTCCGCGCAGCTGTCGTCGCAGTTCAAGGCATGGTGCGAGGAGCAGACGTCGTCGGCTGACGTGCTCGCGGGGGCGGACGACGAGAACAGCACGAAGACCGCAGGCCAGCGGAGTCGTCACTCCCCTACTACGGCGTCTCTCGGCGGCAGCGCGGCGGTGGAGACGCAGCTGCTGATTCTCGCGCAGAGCTTCTGGCCCAGGTACGCCCCCCAGCCGCCGCACCTGTACGTGCCGCCGTCGCTGCAGCGCACCATGAAGGCGGTGGAGCAGTTCTACGCCGGCCTCTTCCCAAATCGTCGCCTCACCTGGCAACACCCCCTCGCCCATGCGACGCTGCGGGCACAGTTGACACCGCAGAGTGCCGTGCTGAGCATCACTGGGACCTACACGCAGTGCATGCTGCTGATGCGGCTGGACGCGCTGTACGACAAGGGTGTCACCGCCGTGACCGTCAAGGCGCTGTGTGAGGCAGTGGGGCTTGACTGCACGAACACCGAGGTACTGTGGTTGCTGCAAGGCTTGTGCCACCCGCGCCTCCGTCTCCTTTTGTGCAAAAGCCAAACTACCCCAGCACGCACCACCACCACCACCTCCAGGACTGCCGCCAGCGCATCCGGTGGTGAGGCGGGGGAGGAGGGCACCGTGAGTCCCCAAAACACCGCCGGCGATGACGAGGAGGATGGCAAGGCGTTCCCGACGTCCACACAAGGCGGGCAGCTTGCCCCGCAGGATCTTGTACTGCTGAACCTCGCCTTCACGTCAAACACCGCCAAGGTGCGCATTCCATTGCAAACACGTGCGCGCGCGACGGCGACGGCCGGTACGGACGGCGGCAGCCGTGGGGCCCGCACGGCGGACAACGGCGGGCATTTGGTAGAGGTGGCCATTGTCAGCTGCATGAAGGCGCGGCGCACCGTGTCACATGCGGACCTCGTGGCGGAGGTGAACTCGCGTCTGCCTTTTGCAGTCTCTGTTCCGGTGCTGAAGAAGTCGATTGAGAAGATGATTGAGCGCGGCTTCATGGTGCGAGGAAAGGACAACATGTACCACTTCTCGGCGTAAGCAGTAACTACGCCAGCGGCGTAATGCGAAGAAAGAAGAAAAATAAAAAAGGACGAAGTAGGAAGGGCGAGGCGTTGAAGTTGACCCTGCTTTCCTTGCTTGTGTCTGTGCGTCGTCACTAAAGCAGGTGCAGTTTGGTTGTTGTTTTTGCATGCGCATATCATCCGTGTGTTGTGCTCGCAGTAGTTTAAACCACTAACGCAAGATAAGCGGAAAAGAAAACTCGCGCTTCGATCACGGATGACAACAGCGACATTGGAGAGCCTCTTCGGCGCTTCTCTCCCCCAACTTCGTACGAGAGAATGAGAGGGAGGGAAAGGCAGAGTTTGGCTGGTTTGCAGCACGTCTTCGTGCTGTTGCTTTTTTTTTTTTCTGGACAGTTTCTTCCTATGATAAACAGACGAACATATGTACACACATGTAGGAGCTGTCTGAGACACTTCGACTGCTTTCAATGACACTCAAGCAGCAGCGTACACGCAATACCCCACTTTCTCCACTTCTCTTTCTTTCATTCTTTTTTTTTTTTCAATTCTTCTTGTGAGCCGATGAAGGAAGAGCTCTAGAAAGCACTGTTAATTATACACTTTTTCGCTGTGTGACTAAGCAACTTGTAAACGAAAGCCATTTTTTTCAGACGTCTACAAGGACCGCTGCAGTTTTTCGCCTTTTCTTTAAAATCCGGTTGTACTTCTCTTTAGGAGTACTTTTTTTTTTTTCAAGGACCTTTTCGTAGTGAAAAGACGGTGTGAACACAACTGCGCTGAAACGGACCTCTCACCAGACAACTGCCAAGCACACAAACAAGCAAACAGAAAAACAGAGAAAAAAAAATAAAGGAGTTCTTCACACATAAGAAGGGGCTTTTCCTTTCTTTTTTTTTTTTAGTTTCCCAATGTGGTCCATGTTATCGCAAGATTTCTCGGACTTCGCCAAGGCATTCAAGTCCGAGTCGGCCGGCTTTGTGGACTATCTCGGCCATGTGGCCTCTGACGTCGTCGGCCGCGGCGACTTCTACGCCGGTGACGAGGTCCTGACGAAGACAACACAGAGCATGCCGCTGTCGAACGATGTGCTGCGACACCTGCAGGAGGCGGAGGCGACCTACGCGCTGCCCATTCAGGCAGCAGAAAAGGATGCCTTCGCGGCGTGGCGGACAGCCAACCCGCTCAGCAGCCTCAATGCGCAGCACCGCCACACCGACGATGCGGCGAAGAGTGACGGCGGCTCGCCGCCGCCAGAGTCGGCGCAGATGACGCCCAACCGCCGCTCCACCGAGTGGCCTGATGAACCGATGGACGAGACACGTCAGCGCCTGCTGGACTACAATGATGTGGTGCTGCAGCGGTACATGGCCCTTGTCGGGGACGCGGTCAGCCCACGGCCGAGCATGCCGGCGTCGCCTGCCACCCCAGAGACGCGCCCCCGACCGCTCGACCCCCCGTCTGCTGTGAAGTTCGACGCGGAGGAGCAGGAAGAGGCGGAGAGCGCGGGTGCAAAGGAGGAAAAGAAAGACACAGGTGCCACCGCCACCGCAGCCGCTAAGGCTGAACGCCGCATTAGCGAAGACGACTTCTTCGACCGGTACTTCTTCCGTCTGTGGCAACTGCGGATGTCCGAGGCGCAGCGGCGTCGCGATCGCGCGGCTGCTTCGGCGCGAGACTCCACCGTTGCGTCGCCCGTTGCGGGAGCGGCGCAGCCCGTCGTGCCGCGAGACGCGTCTGCCACGTCCGCCATGCGGGCCTCCCCGCAGTCGTCGCCCACCCCCGACGCCACCCTGGACGACACGAGCCGTCAGAGCACCGCCAACGATGACGACGACGACTTTGTGGCGGTGCCGCTCTTTGCGAAGCGCATGATGACGGCCGCGAGCGGCTTTGTGACAAACATCGACAACGCGCTGAACGGCGTCGTGGCGGCCGAGGCGTCGCGCTGCAGCGGCAACGGCGTGGAGGGGAAAGGCGAGCTTCGTTTCGAGGATGAGAGCGCCAACGTAGACCCCAGCGAGCTCATTCACTTCCGCGGGACGAAGCAGCAAATAGCCGGCCTCGAGTCGCTTGTGCAGGAGCTGCAGGAGACGCTTCGCCACGAGCGCCGTCGTGTGCAGCAGCTGATATCCGTCCTGGAAGTCCACCACATCGAGGTCCCCGCGGAGGTCCTGCCTTCTGCTGCCAGCACCCCCGCAAAAGGCGAGCGTGTGACTGTGATGGATACCGCAGCTTCTGTTGGTTCTGCTGGGGCGGCGACACCGGCACGTCACGCCGATCCGGCGACCGCGAGCTCCTCCTCGGCAGGCGCCGCTGCTGCTGCTGCTGCTGCTGCGGTGGCAGCCACTGCGGAAGCAGCTCAGTTCAGCGGCGCAGGAGCCTCCCCTGGTGCTGCGGCGGTGCCGGAGGTGAAGGTCGTCGCCCGGGATGACGCACCCAAGACTGCGGCTAGAGCAGAGAAAGAGAGTGGTGTGATGTCTGTCGGCAGCGACGTGGAGGGGGAGGAGGAGGACGATGACGACGAAGCGTGGGTGCATGTCAACCCGTCTGCTGAGCACTTGGCCTCTTGAAAGACGAAGACAAAGGTACGCGGCGCACTCATCAACAAACAACCAATTGTCGTTGCTGCCGCTGCTGATCCATAGTTGTAATCATGCATGAAAGAGGAATAGTGAGGGGGAAAAAAAAACGAAGGAAGAACTGTCGTTTTTTTTCTCTTTCTTTTTTTTTTTCCTTTTCGTGCATATTTGCTATTTTTCTTTTTCCGTTCTTTTCACTCCTCCTTTTTTTTTTTTGTTGTTGTTCTCTGTTTTTTGCTTTGTGGTGGACAGCGGCAAAAGAATGCCGTCTCGCTGAGGTTAACTTCTTTTTTTTTTCTGTTGTGTTTCGGGTCGTTTTTCTTTGCTTTCCTATTACTGTTTTTTTTTTTTTCTCTTTCTCTCTTTTTTTTTATTATGCTTCAGTTATTATTGCTATTTATTGCTTTGGAAATTTTTCTTTCTTCTTTATTATTATTATTATTATGTGTGCACATATATTTGTGTTTTCTCCCATGGCTTTCTCTTACTGCTGTGCTGGTGCAGCATTACTTTAGACTTGTTGAGCTCTTTTTTTTTTTTTTATCGTGCTTATACCCTGGGTGGCTTGTAGGCGTGACGTAAAGCAACCGCAAACGGCAACGACTGACAGTTTCATAGACGTATGTGTGTGTGTGTGTGCACTTGAACTTGCTTCGAAATCCCACGTCATCGTTTGCATTCACGAAGGTGTAAGCAAAGAACAGTGATGGCAAAATGGAATTCGCAGTTTATGCCGAAAGGCAATCGCTTCGCCATTGCGAGCTCATCTTTTTCATAATTTGATTTCTTTGCGGATCGCTGCCTCAGTTGGAAAAAAAAAAGAGACATTTTTTTTTTTTAGTTGACATACCCACACACATACACGCACACTGCCCGTGCATGGGGAGACAAATAAATGGTAATTATACAAAAGAGGAAGCAAAGGAGAACCTAGAGGGAGAACAGTCCGACCTGCCACTTTTGGTAGCAGTTAACAACAGGTTGCGCTTTACCGCTGCTTGCAAGTGTAGTGACGAGGCTAGAGAAACCGACGTAGGCAAGCAGATGCTGGCAGCATCATCACCTCATATGGCTGTGTGATTCACGAGAAAGCGACAAGAGAAGAAAGAAAGAGTAGTAGTAATAAAATGCACATCTATCATCTCTCTGCACTTTCTTCTCCTTTTTTTTTTGTTCTGCGGCTTCTATGCTCGCTCGCTCATATAATTCACTTTTGCCTATTGCGGCGCATCTGCCTTTATACATGGTTATACATGCTTATACATGGTTGTGCCTATACATAGTTTCTGTGTAACAACAAAATTCGGTGTGTTGCGTAAGGACGCTACTTTTTTTTTTTTTGTAACTGGCATGACAGAAACCAACGTTTTTTTTTCCCCTTTAGTTTCGCTTTAGTGTCAAAGCGTCGACATTCTCTGCACCTCAGCTATTGCATACTTCACGTTTCTTCTTTTTATGATTCCATACAGTGTTGCCTGTACTTATATATATATATATATATATATATATACATAGCTCTTTTTAGGGGTACTTCTCCAGCTGTGTCTGCTTGCCTTTTTTTTTTCTCTTTTTTTTCTCTGCTGGGAAGTGACATAAACACAAATACGGCTACGCTGTCAACGTATCTTTGCATGTGCTGATAGATACCCGCGTGCGCCTACTGTTTCTTTGTTTTCTTTTATTATTATTATTATTATTATTATTGTTTTTTTTTTTTTTTTTGAAGCGCAATGCTGCTGAGTAAGCAGCCCGGTGACACCGGCATTTATGCTACCGCGACTTCCAGCGAGGTCCGGCTTTACTACGTCCTGGACCGCGTTCTTCCCTTCGTGGCGGACAAGGCGGCGAGTGCGTTGAGCGGTGGCAGCGGCGCGGCACTCGCCGCTGCTCAGTTGGATGAGGCGCGGCTAACCCAGCGCATCGCGGCTGCGCCGTTGTGTGTGCCGCGGGAGCACCTGCGGATGCTGTACCGACTCACTGCGTCCGGCACCGGGGCAAGCCGCACCGGTGGCGTACTGCGGGAGACCGACTCGGCGTCTTGTCCTCATTCCATCCTCGCACCATCGTCGCGGGTTCCACATGTCGCGGAGTCTCTCGAGCAGCGGCTGCAGGAAGAGGCGGCGGCTGCATCAGTGCCCCGCTGGGGCAAGCCGCTCATCCCTTTCCACACGGTGCAAAGCAGCATGGCGGTGGCGGCTGGCGGCGTGGCCAGCGGCTCCGACTTTGCACGCCTCCTCAGCTCCCGTGGCAACAACAACAACTACAGTTACGGCAACAGTAGCAATAACAAGTCCTTGCAGGAGTGGACAACGCCAACGGGGCCCATTGGGGACGACGGCGCAGTGCTTGCTGCTGCTGGCGGCGGTGGTAACTTTGGGCCGGGATCTGCTGCTCGTAACGGTCGCTCGCTCAACTCCGCACACGGCGTCTTTAGCGCGTCACCCACCACCCTCTCGCTGAGCTGTGCGACGGACTGCCTCCTTTTTTTTGTTGCTAACGGCGAGGGCCACAGCTGGGTGGGCCGCAGCGACGCAGCTACGCTCTCCCCACTGCGCGTCTCGACGTCGGTGCAGATGAATCGCCACGGGGGCGGTGCAGCTGGGCTGCACGGCGGTACGCGGTACACCGGACTCAGTGTGAACAGTGGCGGCGGCGGCGCCGCAGCGCCCTCTTCTCCGCGTCCACCGCGACCCTTCTCTGCGGCCGCGTTTAGTGTGCCGGGCAACATGTCCTTCCCAACCCACAGCTTTGCCAGTAGCGAGCGCGTGGCCACGCCGCCGAACACCGTCGCGGATGAAGCGGCGCCACCGGCCGCGACGCTACTCGACTCCGACTGCGAGGACGACGACGACGAGGCGGCGGCGGCGCATGCAGCGGCTGGCGCTGACACAAGTCGCCGTGGCAGCTCCTCCGGCCCTGCACGGCTGTCGTCGGCGGACGGGCTGGAGGCGTACTGTAATGTACCCTCGACGATGACGGCGCTGCCGGCTGGTCGCACTCTCTCGCGGCACGACCGCGTCGTCACCGCCTCCGGCTGGGACCCGCGCAGCTCCGCCATTTTGGCCCTGGGCCGGCACGGCGGCGTGGTGCAGCTCCTCGATGTGGAGTACGTGATCGGCTCCGCGGCCAGCACGCGGTGCAGCTCCACGACAAGCTCCGCGGCTTCCGACGACACCGCCGAACCTTTCAGCACGAGCGCCAATGGCGCAGCGCGCACGGCAACCAGCGGCCACACCGGCGGTCCGCACGTGGCGGCCTACGGCGGCGCCGATCACCTGAGCTACAGCGTGATCCAGCAACGGGAAATGGTGGGACCGGTGACGGCACTGGACTGGATGCCGCAGTCGCACCTCACCGTCGTGGCAGCACGGCGCCGCGACGGCCTTGGCTGCTACGCTGAGCTGCTGGACCTGCGAGCATCGCATGACGGCATCACCTACCTCGGTGCCCCGCCCGAGGTCTTCGGCGTGCCGGTGTATGCTCGGGGGGCCGATAGCGCTGCGCCGTCGGTGCTGTGCAGCGCGGAGAGAGTTGCCTGCCACCCCTCGCAGCGCTATGTTGCCACCGTCGGCACGTCGCGCATGCGCGATATTGTGCAACTCTGGGACGTCCGCATGGCCACCCGCCCTGTGGCCTACCAGGTTTATGCCCGAGCCGGGTACACCTCTCTGTGCTGGAGCGCCGCGGACACCGGCGTGGTGCTGGGGACCACGCGTGACGGCGGCCTGCGCGCGCACACCTTCAAGGAGCTCGCGACACGCAGTTCTACCACAGCCACTTGCTCCAGCCGCGCCAACGTTAATGCAGGCGGAAGCGGTGCACCGACGGCGTTTGGCGGCGGCAGTCATCACAGCCGCCGGCGTCGTGGTACGAGCGGTGACCCGCAACCCCCCTTCACCGGTGGTAGTGGGGAGCAGGACGCACTGAATGAGCGCTGGGGTGTCGGCAACGGTGACCAACCCGGCAACGTCCACAACGCCGCCGCCAACAATAATAGCGGGTACAGTGGGACGGAGGCCGAGGTGGAGGACGACGCTCTCGATGATTCCGGCAGCCTGCGCTCCGGTGTCTCCATCGACGGCGCAGGAACGGCGCTGTCCTCGGTGACGGAGGGCAGCAGTGCCCTCGTGCATGTCAGCGTGAAGGCGCAATCGGCGCTGAAGTGCCGCCTGCCCTCGCGTGTGCCCGCCGCGGCGGTGGCGTGGGTATGCCGCCCCGCGGCGGACGCTACAGCTGGTGCGGCAGCAGTAGAGCAGGCGGGAGGCCTGGCAACGTCTCCGCTGCTGCCGCACGCACGCGGAGGTGAGAGCTGCGGTGCGGCTGCCGCTCGTCAGCGACGCGCTAACGTCGACGCCGACGCCGACGGCAACGACGACGGCGCAAATGGTGAGGCGGAAGAGAGGGAGGGGGAGGTGGACAAGGCAGCAGCGCGTGTGAGTGGCGTGATAGAGCGTGGCTGCCGCACCGACCTCCCTCAACTCCTTTTACTCAACTCCAAGAACGGAGAGCTCTACACCCAGGTTTATAACCCCCGCGGCAGCATCGTGACCATTCTGAATCAAAGTATGGGGCTTGTCGGAGCTGGACCAAACGCCTTCATCGTAAAGGCCCCCGCTTCCTACAAGTCGGCAATGCACGCATACGAAGAGCTGCTCATTCAACAGCTGGAACAGCAGGCTGTGCTGGCTGATGCAGCTACTGTTGCTGCGGCGCACGACAACTGTTTTGCGTCCGCGACTCCGCCACCAGCAGCAGCCGTCAACGGTGCTGGTGGCAACAGCGTCGCAACCGCCGTAAGTTCGTCGTCCGGAGGCTCAGCCTGTGGGTCTGCGGCGCCGCCGCAGCAGCACGTGAGAGGCAGCGGTGAGGTAGTAGAGAGCCACAGCGCTGTCGTCAAGTCGCCTGCTGCGGCCACTAGGCGGCGGCTGAAAGGCCACCGCCCAGTGGATCTGATGGGACTGGGGCTACTGGACGAGGACGACGACGAAGAGGACGATGAGGAGGAGGAGAGGGAGGAGGCGGACGACAGGGAGCGGCTGGTGAGCGATTGCCGCGAAGGCCACGGCGATGCACGTGATCGGCACGTCGAGAGGGCGACGGCCAGCGGTGACGCCGTGGCAGAGCACGGCGGCGGAGGCGATGGCGCGGCTACGACCTCGTTTGGCGAGCAAGAGCGTGCGGGTGGGCAGGCGGCTGCGGGCACCTCACCACCTGGGTCGGCCTCACAGGCCAACCAGAAAGGAGCGCCCACGGCGACAGGGCCGGCAGTGGGCAGAAGGAAAGCCTCCAATTCAAGCGAACGCGGTGGCGTGAGAGCGGCTGCGGCGGGAGGGACTGGAGCAGGAGAGGGATGCCTGGGCTACACCGCGGCGCCGCTGCTGCCGTCTTCCTTGACGCATCCGGTGTCGCCCGTTGCCGAGGGTGTGGCGGCAGCGGCGGGCGCGGCATCGCTACACACGGCCTTACCGCCGGAGCTCGGCTACTGCCAGTTTCACCGCATCGAGCGAGCACGGCTCATCTGGCGCCGCCTGCGCGGCGGTTTCTCCTGCGATCCCATCGGCAACCTCCGCGTCCTACTCCAAGAGGGCGTTGATCGAGAGGCGTACGCCACTTTTTTGTACGGCTGCTGCGCGTCGATGCTGCTTTACCCATCGTGCACCGCCCAACATGCGCTTACGCAGGCCCAGAATGCGGCGGCTGCGGGCGACGCACCCTGGGCTTTCCCGCTTGTCGTCGGTGCACGACACGCCGTACCAGGCCTGCTGGAGCTGCTCGTGTCAGAGCGGCGGTTGCGCACGCAGCTGGGGCTGCGTGACACGCGTCTGTCCTCGCGTTTTCGCTTGCGCCAGCACCCCAGCACCCTGCCCTCGATGACACGTCCAACCACAGAGGCACCTGCTGCGACGTCTGCTGGGACGTCCCCCACACCGTTTCCCCCCATGCCACCCGTTACTGCGGGCAGAAGCGCACTTGGCTTCGCGGCGCCGCTGCTGCCGGGGCTGCCTGGCATGGCTGACGAGAGAACTCACAAAGTTCCACCCGGCTTCTTCCGCAGCCCGTTCGAGGTGGCCGCGGCCACCATGCGAGGCGCCGGCACACGTCTACCCACGCCGGGCTCGCTGACCGCCGTTGGTGGTATGCGAGGCGGCGGCAGCGACGCGGCGGGGCGGACGACGGCCACCACCACCACAGCCGCCACGTCGATGCTGCGGCGCAGCGATGGGGCAAAGGCGGCGGCTGCCGGTGGCGGTGGTCGCGGTGCCGCAGCAGCCGAGCAGCCGACGCACGCCGCGGCGATCGGCACGCTGCATCAACTCATCCTGCAGTCGATGGGCTGGGTTGCCCCGCCCTTGTCATGCCAGGTTGACAACCCGCGCGGCGGGAAAGCAAACGACGGGGCCGGCGGCGGCACCGCCATCACGGCAGCCTCGGCTGGAGGCGGCGGGGCTGCAGAGGACGAACGGAGCGGCACACTGCCCTCACGCACGTCGGCTCGGCATGCGTCACGACACCCAGCCGAGAGGTTCTTCGTACAAGGCGACGGTCTCGGGCAGCAAAGTCTGCAGGAGGCGCTGGAGCGCCGCGTCGCAGTGCTGGTCCTGCTCGACCGTCTCGACGAGGCAGCGGAGCTGTTGTCGCTGCACAGCACCCGCAATGCCCAGTACCCCAGCATCGCCCTCACCCTTTCCGCGGCTCGCGAGCAGACCGCCGCGCTGCGCAGCCTCGCCGCCCCGGACAGCACGGGTGTGACGTTCTGGGTGCACCTTCTGCTGACCTACGTGGAGCTGCTCATGGCGCAGCAGAGCCGTCGAGGAGCAGAGACGCAACTCGAACCGACATCGTTCACGGCGAGTCAACGCGTGGACACCTCACAGACCGCGGCACGCGCGTCAGACAACCCTGCCGTTCCGTACGACGCAGACGAAGGCGTCTCAGCCAACGCGACAACCCGCTTCGACCGGCTCTTCACGCTGGCAGAACAGAGGGCGGTGGCACTGCGGCTGCTTCGGGGGTACCCGCGGCTGGCCATGCCAGACAAGGTGGCGCTCGCGGCGGCGCTTCTTCTGCCACCGAGCTATCACGGCGGCCACATGGACAATTTGATCGAGGTGCTGCAGATTCTCGTGCACCAGCAGTACCGAAACTACGCAGGGCTCTCCGCGGCTGCGGTCGTCACACTTCCACGGACATCCAACGCGGAAGCGACGGGCACCGCCCCGCACGTTTCGCCCGCCGCCTCTCTATCCCCATCCACAGCAGGGACACAGCACCGCATGGAGGGAAAGCGGCTGCTGCCGTTACCAGCGATGCCGTTGACTCTGCCCTCTGCACCATGCCCACCAAACGGCCTGACTGATGTTGCCGCAGCGGAGTTGGGCGGGGGCGCGGTCAACTTTCCCCCTGTTTGCGGGTGCTCGCTGCTGCTCGTGACAGCGGTGGAGGGACTGAGCACCGACTGCCGAGCCTTGCAGCGGTACATCGACGAATGCGGCGACACGCAGACGACGCTGTGCTACACCGCCGTTTTTGGCAACGTCACGACGTCGACGTTTCGACTGTGGCGTGAGGCGTACCGGCAGCAGTTGAATGAGCAGGGTTTCTCCATGTGGAGGAGCCAGTTCGATCTGCAGTGCGTTAAACTACTTAAAGCACGTGAGGCGGCTGAGAAGGAAGCGGCGAGGGACGGCAGGGTCGAGGGCGCCACGGACGCAGCAGCAGGGATCGGCTTTGATGTAAAGGAAGGTCGCGTGGGCGGGGTGGGCAGCGATGCTGTCGGCGCAGGCGCGAGCTCCATCATGGCGGGGGTGATGAGTGCAGGGAGTGGAATCGATAGCACCGCCATCGCCACCGCCAGCACCACCGTCGCCGCTGCAACCCTCCTACACACCGGCGTGGCCGCGCCAAAAGGCTTCTCCACCAGTCTAAACGCTCTGGGCACCGACATGACGGCTGGCCCGGCGGCCTCGGCTGCCGCAATGATGTCCACGCAGACGGCAATGATGATGAAGCGGACGCTGAAAGGCTTTGCGCAGACAGCGGCCACGTCTACGGCGGAGCGAGACCGGTCTATGCGCGAGGCGGCAGCGGCCGGCAACGGTGGACTGGACCGCACCATCGACGACCTGCACCGCACAGTCGAGCTGCGCTGTAACTGTGGACAGGCGATGCACGCTACTGCGCCGGGTAAGAGTTCGATGTCACCCATGGTTTCGACTAATTTGACGCGCAAACAACTCATTCCATGCGGCAACCCAGAGTGTCGTCAGTGGCAAACGCCCATGTGCACCGTCTGCGGTGAGCGCATGGAGCACCGCGCGACGGAGCTGCCACCCGAGCGCTTCTTTGCGTGGTGCAGCGTATGCCTTCACGGTGGACATTGGTGTCACCTCCGCGAGTGGTTCGCTAAGCACACCAAGTGCCCGGTTGAGAACTGCCCCTGTCACTGCTGCGATGGGGCCCATCTTGCGTAGCGGTCAAGGCGACGCTTCGCCCACTGTTGAATGTTCTTTTTCTTTTTTTTCTTTAAGAGAGGGTCAAGCTAAAGAGCGCGCTCCCCCTCCCCTCCCTCATGAAGGAAAAAAAAAAAAACTCAAGAGACAAAGGCAGAACGAGCTGCTCGGTAGACTGCATTTTAGTGCCTTTCTTGAAGAGAGGGAAGATTAAGAAAAAAGAAAAACAAAACACACACATAGATTCTTCAACCCAAGCCGAGCTAATAAGTAACGCAGCACCACACAGCACGGCAAGTATTGCCAACGATCGTCCTCAAGGCTCCCGTCGAGCAGTTGCTTTTTCTGCTTTCTCTCTTTTTTTCGCCTCAATACTGTCTCTGTGGAGGCTCGTCGCGACGACTGAGCCTCCCGCACGGCGGACATGGGCGCCGTTACGTTAAATGCAATCAGTAAGCAGAAAGCGCTTTTACTGTTTCGTTTCCCCTATTTAGGCTCATTCATGAAACGCCTGGGTATCCACCTTTACCAAAAAGCCAAAAACGAAAACCACGGGGGAGGGGAAATATCGGTTGTGTGACGTGTGTGCGCTGCTGTGCGCTGTGCGCTCCCCGACACTCTCTGCTGCGCCGATCTCCTTCCTCTTGCTTCTCCCTTCCCCCCATCTCGATCTCTTTCCCATTTCTCATCTTCCTCCTGGTCATTCCTCTTTCTCTTGCTCTTCTCGCGGACCTGCGCCTCCCGCGCACAGATCTTTCGCCCCGTCTCGCGAACTACTGCTAACTCGTTTTTTTTTTCTCGCCCCGTTGCGTCTCCTGCGTTCCGCAAACCCGCCTACTGCCACCCATTCACAACCCCCCCTCCCCACCACACACACACACACAGCGTTTTTACCCCCCGCTGCGCACTGACATCGCCTGACCATGGCCCAGAGTCTTCGCCGCGTTGTGCTGGCGGCCATGATGGTCCTCGTGGTTCTGCTGTTCGCGAGCGGCGCACGTGTGGGCTGCGCCACCCTGGAGGACATGGATCTGCCGCTGGAGGTGGCGATGCCCCCGATTCGTCACGTGGAGAGCCGGGCGGCCTCCCGACTCACGGAGACGCAGCTGACCAACACGCTGAGGATGCTGCTGGCGTTTGCAGACGTGATGCCAGGACTTAAGAGCTCGTGCACCGGGACGCCGTCTTGTGATTGGCCCGGTATCACGTGCTACCAAGGTTCCGTGTACCTCGGGCCGATGACGCCGAACTTCACCGGCACGCTTCCTGACGTGCCTGAGGACGCGGACGAGTGGAGCATGCGGCTGGACACGATCTCGTTTTACAACCTGGGCTCGGTGGTGAGCGGCACGCTGCTTAACAGCTGATACAGACTGACGTCTCTTGCGGTGCTGAACTTTGCCTTTACGAATGTGTCTGGAACGCTGCTTGCGTCGTGGGGTGCACTGACCCAGATCAAGTTTCCTGCGCTGTTCTCGACGTCGGTGGGTGGCACGCTACCCGTTGCGTGGGCAGGGCTGTCGTCGCTGACAACGCTTGCCATGTACGGCATGCAGGTGACGGGAACGCTGCAGCTTGAGTGGTCCGCGCTGACCGCTCGCACGATGGTCCAGCTGCAGCGCTGCAAGTTCCAAGGCAGTCTCCCTGCCTCGTGGTTGGAGATGCCGTCGCCGACGTGCGTGGTACTGAACAACAATGACTTCTCTGGCTGCGTTCTAGAGTATTGGAAGGAATGGACGAGGAACTGTGCCACTGCGCTGAAGTGTAGGCCCACGATGTCTACGGCTCTGACGACGACATCGATGACTCCTGAGTCTTCAGGCATGACACGATCGATTTCTGCGCTCTCAAGTACTGCCAGGCCTTGGATGTTCGCTGCGATGATGAAGATGGTGTGAAATAACACGCGTGACACTTCGGATTCGACTGCTGAGTATTTACCGGAGTGGTGTTTGCTGCAGCGACTACAAGGCAACCAACGAGGTGTGGAAGTGTGCTGACGCAATCTCCAACATGCTGGACGCCACGGTGAACTGCTCTGCGCCAAGGCTGTACAAGGACTTCACGCGTTGTGCGAACATCGATGAGTATGATAATCGCAAGTGGATGGGCTGATCGTGCAGCGTTGCCAGCGAAGCTATGGTGTAGCGATTCGCGTAGCCTCGACGGGTCGAGTCAGATCGCGATACTGCGTCGAAAAGGCGACGCTTTTAATGCAGTGGTTTGATGTGGAGGTTTGGAAGCGACCACGCTGTTTGTGTGGGCGGTATGAAAGCAGGAAGGTGATGTGCTGTTGAGATGCGCGTAGTTGAAAGACGTCTGCTACTTTCACAACCTTTTTGGCTGAGACTACTCTTTTTTTTTTTCCCTTTTTGTTTTTAGTTTCTGAATGTCTCTCTCTTTTTTTTTTTTTTGGCTGCCTCGCTTTCTATGGTATTGTTGTGACTTTCAACATCTACAACCACATCACTTCGCAAGGGCTGCGAACGACTTTTTGCGTAAAGCAGGTGTCTTTCCTTGTGGAGCTTTTTATTTACTTGTTATTTGTTATTGTTATTATTTTTTTTTTTTCGTTTTTGTCCCATTAAAGCACAATCCAGCTCTTGTGATCTTTCTCTGATGAACTACCCTTGTGATGAACTTTGGTATGCGTTTTTTTTTTTTTTTGCGCCTATTTTCATTTACCTTTGATGTGCTTTTTTTTTAAATTTCCTGTCTCATTGTACGTTGTGTTTCTACGCATTGTGGAGGAGCAGTCCAGTTTGCGTATTTTTACTTTTAATATGCCCTGGTTGCGGACTCTGGTGTTGCGCTTCTTTTTTTTCCCATTTCTCTCGCCTTTTTCCTTACATCGAGTGAGTTTAGGCGCTGCGTGAGGCTTGTATATATGTGTGCTACGGCTTGTTCAGTGGTCGCAAGGTTACTGAAATAAGGGCTCGCTGGCTTTGACGGCGGTTTCCAAGCATCTTCGTTCAGTCCTTGCAATCACGTAACCTTTTCCTTCCTTTCAATCTGCGGTCTGGTTGTCTGCCGCCATCCTTGAACGGCTGTTATCAGAAGTGAAGGAGGGTATCATTAACGTTCTTCGTCTCGCGGAGCGGTCTGCTGCTGTGCAGCCCACATCTTTTGCTCCTTTTCTTTTTATTCGACGGCGCAGCGAGCCAGCTGAGCTTCCCTTCTTCCCACCTCACGTACCCGTAGTGCGGCATGTGTGGCAGCCGCCTCACGGTCTGCGCTGCTTTCACGTTTGTGTACCTCATTTCCGCTGCTATTGTCAGCGTGCACACACATACAAAAAGAGAAAAAAAAGTGCTTTGCACCTCTCAGGGGAGTCACTGTAGGGGTAGGGTGGCGAGCGTGCTGGGTGTTTTCTCACGAGACTTCTTCTGCTACTTGTTGACTTGCCTTTATGTCTCTTTTCTGTTTTTTTTTCTTCTTCTTGAGCAATCTTGAATTGAAAGCTATCTAAGGCGGCGTGCTGAGCCTCTCTTTTTTTTTTTTTTCTCTCCCTTTTGGTCTCAACTTGCTGTTGTTGCTTGCTTTCTTTCGTCAAAGCCGTGTGGTGGTGCCGTAAGGGGCGAATTGCGAGGAATCATAAGGTGGCTGTGAGCTTCACGTGAGAACCATCACCAACATCACCACCGCCACTACGCACGACAACCCTAGCCGCTCGTGGGTTCGCAGCTCTCCTGGGTCTTAATTACCAAACGCATGCTCTTTTTTTTCTTCTTTCCTCCAACGTAGATTCGCAAACGCAGAAGCAACGAGAGTCTCTGAAGAAGTGGCTTTTTTTTTGAGTTTTGCCTACTTTTACTAAACCACTTGACTGTTTCATTTGCTGAAAGCACAGGTCGTCTTGCCGATGCGAGCTACGTTTTTTTTTTTTCTTGCGTCTTCCCGATTCAGAAACTCTGCAGTCACAAAAGCCAGCAGGTAAGGGCCTGCTCGCGTTTCATTGCTTCATATCTATATTCTAATCAATAACGAAGAGCTGTACGATCATGAAGTACTTTTCTTGTCAACCGGACTCGCACAACGCGTTTGGCTCGCTCACAAACGGCGTGCTTACATACTTTACGGTGGATTGTGCTCGCTACCAGCGCCTGTCACGAGGGATCGGCGTTGTGGACAAGAGAGAGTCTGACGCTTTGGCGTTTGACACTCCTCAAATGGCACCGGTGGAGGGTGTATCACATACGGCGATTGACGCCGGCACTTCTCCTGCACCGAAGTCACTGTCAAAGGGTAGGCTGTACTCTGCGTTCCTCCGCGAGCCGCACCATGAGCCACACTTTTCAACAGACACGCGTATGCACATACAACGCACGTTGACCTTGCCGAGCGCCTTCCAGGCCACGCAGTGCTGCTTTAGCATGGCGAATCGTACCGTTTTCGGGGCCGACATGGCCTTTGTTGGTGCGGCGAACGGCCTGCTGGCGCTGGTGGTGCTGCGCGAAGATCTGCTGCTCTACGTATGCGGCAAGGACCCTCAGAGTTTGCGTGAAGAGTGGCAACGTGGGCAAAGAGAAAACACTGCCTCGGCGACGTCGGCACCGCGCCACAGCGCCGCCACCAATGCCGCGACATCGCATCACTGCCTTGGTGTCCCGACGACGATTACGTGGATGCGTGACAAGCCACTTGTACTGGTGGGTTACTCCACTGGGCGAGTCGAATGGTACCGCGTCTCTCTCTCCCCTGCACGCCAGCAGGAGCTCATGGACCCGGCCACGGAGCTGCCTTTTGGCCCCTCCGTTACGCCGGGTGCCTTCGCCTATCGGGCGCTGAACCGCGACGTCCACACGAGTCGGGTGGCACATGTGGTCGTGGGTGGCCACAAGGACGGCCTGCGCATCGAGATGGTGGCGCGATGCCACGTGCCCGAGGCGGGAGCGCTTGTCTCGAGCGACTACTTTCCAGCCAACGGCACTGTGGCGGTCGGTGGTGAGCGGGGCGGGCTCTACCTCTTTCACACCGATCAGCTCGAGGCGCCACTGTGCGAGCTGAACATCCGCACCCCCACCGCGGGCTTTCTCTACTGTCATCCATTTCTCCCCCTCGTTGGCATTGTCTCCACCGTTGTGTGGACGGCGGAGGAAGAGACAACGCGGTCGCGGCAGCAGCAGCAGCAGCATCAGGCCACTGCCAGTCCCACACGTGTGCAGCGGGCAGGTAGCCGGCCTGAGCAGGACGCAGCCCCGCGCGTGCGAAGCAGTTCCGTGCGACGAGGACAACCCACCCAGCAGGCGAATTCTCGGGTGCCGTCGATGGCGGAAATGGGCAAGCCAGATCGTCATGTGGGTTGGCGCGACGACGACGACATCGACAACGACGTCTACGCCGCGGCAGCGTCGAGGAATGTTTCTGCGCTTGCGAGAGCTGCGGGTGCGCCGTCGGCCCCTCGTGCGTCTTCATTTGTGGGCGGCGAGACGGCGCGCTCCGGCTGCGTCGTTACGCTGGTCGAATACACAAAGGAGGCCCCGCCGCGGCAGCTGGCGCGTGCGTGGACGGGCGATCAGCCCCTCTCACCTACCCACCGCCTCACACAGGTGCTGCAACACTGGATCGACGGCGCCTCCCCGCGCTACGGCACGTACTACAATTTTTCGTGGAAATTCAGCTTCGATCTGGAGCTGGTGGTGGCGAATCTGGGGGAAGGCGCGCTGCGTGTGGTGCGCTTCAGCCGTGTGGCAACCACCACAAACGCAGCAGCAGCAGCTGCTGCTGGTGCTGCCACGGCGACACACGCGGTTTCACTTATGCAAGAGCATCGTGGAAAGGCTAGCGGTGCTGCAGCGGTGGCCGGCGCTGAGGACACCGGTTACAGCGCCGGCGCCGAGCGCGAGGGCAGCAGCACCGCCACCAGCACCACAGACAACGCAGCTGCTGCGGCGACGAGCAGCGGTGCGGCACATGTGGACGGCTACCGCGTGGTGCAGGAGTACAACGTGCGCCTCCCTCTCCACTCGTTGGTAAACGTGGAGTACGTCTCAGCTGCAACCTCCGCACTGAGTGGCCTCGATGCACCGGTCCTCGAGGGTGGCAGCGGCGGGTCGGTCGTCGCCTTCGAGCGCGAGGCGGAGCGCCACCGCCGACGCTCCGCTTTTCTCGTCGCGGCAGCGCAGGCAGCCACAGACCCGCGCACGCGACTCGGCTTCTCGGCGGGAGCGCCGGGGCTGCTGTGCCGACCCGTCAACGCCTTCTGGGCCGGCCTCGCCGTCGTCTCTCTGCCGCGCCACCCGCGACACCTTTCCACCGCCACAGGGAACTTGGGCTGCGGTGCGGAACTCGTTCCTGCGACAGCGCCGTTCGACAGCGGCCTTCTCGACGCATTCTACGACGGTGGCGGTGGCAGCGGCGGCGGGGGTGTCCAGGCGCGGATGGGCGGCGGCGTCTGTGCCGTCGGCGGTGGGTTGCAGTTGAAGGAGAACGTACTCGCCGCGGCGATGCTGCAACCGTTGCGTGGCGAGTTCAGCGGCGCGCGACGACACCGCCGACACGGCGCAGATGCCACGAGTAGCAGCAGCGGCCTCCCCGCCGGCACCGATGCGACGTCCTCCAGCCGGCTGCAGTCGTCGTCGTCGACGTCGACGCAGCTGCAGTCACCGCGCCGCCGCCGCCGCGATCGCGACCCGCTGGCGCCGGCCATCACCGTCCCGAGCTACGCTGCCGCCCGCAGCACGCAGAACGAGATCGCCAACGCGGTTTTGATCGCGGCGGACCACCGCGTCGACCTGCACCAGCGCCTTCGCATCGGCGCCGGTAACGTGTCGTGTGTCGTCGGCATGAACGCCGCCGGCGAGGTTGCCTCCGTGCCGGTAGAAGTGCGTGCGGTGGCCACCTGGCACGAAGAGGGCAGTGTGTTCGTCGGCCTTGGTCCGACGACGTGCGCGGCCGATCTTGTGTCAATTCAGGGCATTGAGCGGCTTATGCGACGCCGCCACGCTGCCGGCTTTGGCGTCTCGGCGGTGGCGAACCTGGCGGCGGCGAAGAAGGTGGGCGGATACGGCAGCGAGGATGTGGTGCTCTGGTGCACGTACGTGGCGACATTGGAGCGGGTCGGCGTCGCTGCCGCTACCGGCGCCGTGCCGTCGCTGATGGAGTTGCTGCGTGGGTCCTCGCTGCGCAGTCGGCGCGTGTCGACGGACATCTTGAAGACCCAACCACGACTGGCCCCGCGGCTGCGTGCGGCCATGCAGGGCTGCGTCTTCCACGGCGACCTGCGCCGGCTGCTGGTGCTGCAGGTGCTCGGGTGGCTGCCGCCGTCGGTCGCGGCGGAGTGGCGTTCGTCGCCGGCCGCGGCGACGGCGCCGGACGTGCCGGAGTGGCTGCACCTGCCTTTTGAGGCCTCGCCGACGCTGGACGAGTCGAGCACGAACACCGAGGTGGAGCGTGCGGCCGCGGTCGAGGTGACGCATGCGCGGTACACCGCGGCGGCGGAGCTGCTGTTACGCTTTGCACACCGCTCGCCCAGCTATCGTGCGATGGCGACGCTGCTGCTGTGTCCCGCTGAGGCGCTGGTGCTGGTGCGCGAGAGCGACACCCGCGTCTCTGCGGCCTTCCGGGCCTCCCTGACACCGTGGCTCCTCGTCGTATTTCTGTGTCTGTGCAGCGTTGCTGGTAAAAGGAAGGAGGGGACGCAGCAGCAACAACAACAGCAGCCTCACAACTCCACAGGCGTCAGCAGCGGCGCGAAAGTGTCGTCCTTGTGTCCGCCGCAGACTGCGCTGCCGCGTGAGCTGTACCGTCACCCCTCCCTCTTTCTGTGGGACCGCGTGGCCCTGGCCGTCGTGATGGAGGACGACGTCAGTGGCGCCCTGGCGCACGTGCTGCGTGACGTTGTGCTGCCGCAGTGCAACCCGCTCCAGGCGCTGCTGCTGCACCACGGCATCCACCTTCGCACCTGCCCCGTCATGCAGGAGATTGTAGACTGCACCGGCGACTTTCAACTCGGCGCGTGTCTCTTTGCGCGGGTGGGCGTGCTGACCACGGCGGCCGCACTGGCCTTCCCATTTCTGTTGGACGGTGTTGGGCAGATCTCTGCCACGGGTGCAGCCGCCGCCGAGGGACTTAACGCGGATGGCGCGGCGATGAACGCTGCGTCGTTCGTGCAGCCCGGCAGCCACGACGAGTCTGTGTCCGCACACCGCTTCCATGCGCTGCTGCCGGATACGCGATACGGCGAGGGCGACGAGGACGAGGCGGCGGACGGTGAAGGCGGCAGCCTGCGCGAGAGAAGCAACAACAGTAACCTCGATGGCGACGGCAGCGCTTTGAACAACAACAGCAGTCTCAGCTCCTCGCCGTACGCGTACCTGTACGGCGGCACCAGTCAGCACAGCAGCCGGCGGGCCAGCCCGCATGCGGCGTCGGCTAACGCGTCGCGTGGTGCCTTCGACGGCGGCGTGTCGCACACGGCACGGCTGGTCCGCAATAGCGCCCTCCCGCCGCCACCGCTGCCGCTGTCGCCTCTGCCGGCGAGCGATGAAGCCAGCAGCCGCGTCCGCGCATCCAGCAGCTCCCACCCTAATCCTGTCGGGAGGAAAGACATGGGTCATCCTCCTTGCACCAACGAAGGGACAGACGCTGTGGCGGCAAGGACGGCAGGGACGAAGGAGGGCGGCTGGGCGGCGCTCTACCGCGAGGGCGAAGCGCGAATCGGCACGGACATGGAGGGAAGCAGCGAGAGCAGCGAAGTCGAAGTCGACGATGACGATGCCTATGGCGACGCAGGGCAGGAAAAGCGGACGGATGAGCCGTGGGTGTGGTGGGCCGCCGCCTACCGGTCTTTTCTTGACGATGAGCAGGCCTTTGTGCGCCGCACCACGTTTGATGTGGAGTGCCAGCAGCTGCGCAGCCACGCCGCTGCCTCCGCCTCCGCCCGCAACGGTGTGTTGCCGTTCAACGCGGAGTTGCCGAACCGAAACAGACAGAGCCGGAGCAGCAGCGATGGAGGCGCGGCGGCCCGCACGTACGGTCCGTCATTCCACCATGCCCCCTCTCTACGGGATCTGGACGGGTTAGGACATCGAGTGATCACCTCTTCGGATGGCGGGCGGCTGTCGCTTGCTGCGGCGCATCGCACGAGTGGCCGAGTGCCACAGCTCGACGGCTCCCTTTCCCCTACACCACTGTCCGTTTCTCTGGCGTTTCCGTACAGCGCCGCCGTGGTGCCGCGCAGTTACGGCCGTCTCGGCGGCTTTTTCCAAGGAGAGCTTGTTGTCGGCTCACACGCCGGCGGCGCTGCGGCTGCCGCGGCCGGCGATGGCACTACGGCGCAGGACTGTGTCTGCGGGGAGAGGCACGAGGGCACGCAGCTAATCCGCTCGTTGCTGAATCTGTGCTGCACGACGACGACGCGGTGCTCTGTTTGCCTTCAACCGGTGCGGCTTGGCTCTTGCGATGTTAGCTGGGCCTTTGCGTGGTGCACCGCATGCCGCCACGGCGGCCACGCACACCACTTGCAGGAGTGGTTCCGCACTCATCGGCGGTGCCCTGTGAACGGCTGCGACTGCCACTGCGATGAGGATTCGAGTCTATTTTGACGTGCTCGTAGCTGCCCACGCAAGCATGTTCACACACACACACACACACACACACACACACATAGAGAAACGCAGTTAACGAAATGCGCTTTTTTGACCCCTTTCCGTTGCATTGCTTCCTGCTCTTCTTCTTGCTTCCGACCTTAATCCTCAACGTTTCAGCACAAAAAAAAAAAAGAGAAACGAGCGTGTTTTTTTTTTTTTTCTATTCTATGCGACATAGTGTTCACTTCACCCATCTCTTAAAAAAAAAAAAAAGAAGTACAAGAAAAGAAAATGGTGTATTGCTGCTCTGAAGTGTCCCTTTGAAAAGCGATTCGGTTTTATTCTGTATCCGCTTCCCTCTTTCCCGTCAAAACAACAACAAGAAAAGAAAGAAAAAAAAGAAAGAAGAAGAGCACGAACACACACACACACACACACACACATGCGCAGAAAAATAGCTATCAATAGCCCGCTGTCTCATCCAGCAAGGCACTCAAGGATGCTATTAGTAAAAGAGAGAAGAGAAAAAAAAAAGAAACTGTAAACACTTGCTTGCTATCTTGCACACCTTTCTTCTTTGTGAACTGTCTTTTCTGTGTTGCCTCTCTACAGAGTTGCAGTTCCAACTGACTGCTAAACAAACAAACACACCGATACGAATACAAGCTACACACACACACAAAAAAAAAAAAAGGTATAGTAAGACTCTGCGCGACGCTGCTGCATGCGTCGAAGCGGACGTCACCTCCCAGTCCTCACTTCCCTCTTTCCACACTCTGCCTTCCACTCGGGCAGCCGAAGCGCAGGCAACTTTCCGTCACCACCAGCACCTAGCGAGGGAGGCGATGACGCGGCCCAGCTGACCAAAGCCGCACCTGGCCATTCGCACGCGCCAACTGAGCGTCTCGTCGCGGCTGCTACGGCGGCTGCCTTACCCTCCGCTGCCTATGACAGCTCGGCACGCCCGGTGCAGGTGGCAAAGACCCCGATTCCCGCGGTCCGCCTGGCTCCCGCCGCGGCCGCGCTGCTGGAAGAGCGCTCGCGTGCGAGTGTGCTGCAGCAGGAGGTGTGCGCCACAGACGTGCTATACTTCATGACCGCCGAGGCGTACCTGCTGCAGCAGCAGCGACAACAACGACGACAGCGTCACGGCCCCGACGCTTCAGATGAAGCTAGGCCGCCATCGCCGCCGGCGCCGGAGGAGGTGACAGAAGGTGCTTCCTGTGCTCAGGAAGGTCCGCTCGCTTCATCCGCCTCTTCCCCCTTCCTGACCGCGGAGTCTCGTGAGCGGCAGCTCGCTGACTTGATGGTTGGCCGCCTGCCCTCGGAGCGCGACGAGACTGGCACTGGGCAGCGCAGCGATGCAGTGACAGAGCCGTTTGACTGCGTTGATCACAACACTACATCGTCGCGCTTTCAGCAGCAGCAGCAGCTGTTTGCACTGCGCCGTCGTCTCGCCTACCTGCTGGCGGCTGACGACAACGAGGCAGGCGGAGCACGTAAGGCTAGACACGGTGAACGCGGCGGAGTCCGGCGCACGGATGCGTTAAGCGCGCTCGGACGTAGGGCTGCGCTGGCGTTGTCGCTTGCGCAAGACATCCTCGACGTCTCTGGTGACGATCGCGGTGACGCGTGGGACGCAGCAGGAGAGGAGAGGGAGGGGAGAGGGGAGGATGGCGAGGTGTGTCGTGTGCCAGCAACGAAGAGAGAGCCATCGGCAGATCGGACTGGGCGAGTGAGTGTGCATCGCAAGGACGCCGTGACGTCTGCGAAGTCGCTTTCAGCGGCTATTGCTTTTGATCATCATCCCGGACGATGCACCTTCGTATACCGCAGCCTCGCGCAGCCGGTGGAGTTGACGAAGAATGAGAGACAGGCGTTGTTGGAGTGGTGCGCGGAGCGGGTGTGTGCCTACGCGTACGCAGTCGCCGCAGCGATTGATGAAAGCGGTGCAGGTGCCCGTCAAGACAAGGGGGACTCAAAAGACCACGCCGAAGGAGGCGCTTCTCAGTGCAGCGACGCGGCCGTGAAAAACGGAAGCGCGAAGGTTTGTGGTGACACGTTGGAGGACAGCATGAGCAGCTGCCGCCGCACAGGAGGTAGCACCGAAGCTGCGCCTTCTGTGCAAAGCTGTGCGGGCGACACGGCAGGTGCGCAGGCGGAGTCGACGGTGCCGCAACGTGTCACTCGTACAAGCGCCCTCCACGCACCCCCGACGCTGCGGCTGGCTGCCCCAACGCTGGCGCCGCAACACTGGTGCGTGGATGCCGCGGCGGGCGACGGCGATGGCGCGAACCCGGCGGCCCTCGACACGCAGTGGCGCAAGGGCCGCACTACACGGATTTCGCCGGAAGTTTGCGAGAGCGTCTTGTCTGCTGCAGCAGCGCTGCTGGAACTCGCCGCGGCGTTGGCACACCTGTCGGCGACGCAGGTTACGATGGACAGCACTGATGCCGCGGAGAGACGTAGTAACAGTCTTGTGTCCTACTACGGCGGGTCGATGAAGGAAACGCGAGAGCAAGACGGAGCGTGCGATCACGAAACGCTGCGGTGCGGCCAGGTCGTGTGCCACGTCGTCGACGCCGTCTGCGAGACACTCTACCGAGTCCAGCGCTCCGCACTGATAGACGACTACGTGCACCGCCACACGAACAGGACGCTCACCACCGGTGGTCTCACGCCAACGGAGCCGAACGTGGAGGCTTTCTCGGCCCTCTGCGGTAGTAGTTCCCTCATGCCGTTACAAGAGCAACTGTGCGCGGTGTTTCGGCAGCTTTCGTTTTCCGAGTCACTCATGCAGGATGTGCAGTGTTGTGTGCGAGAGTCGTGGTCGCAGGCGTTACGGCTGACCAGGCGCATGCACGGGTGGAATACGCAGCTGCAGGAAGCACTACACTTGTCTTTGAGCTCGTTGCGTGCAACGCACACCTCGAGTGAAACAGACGGGGATTCGGCACATGCCACCGAAGCAGCCACGCAGGCTGTCGAACACGCAGAAGAGGAGGGTGTGGAAGAAGAGCCCCTGCGGACACTGTCACATAGCACGCTAACAGTGCTGCTGTACATCCTTGCTCAGCACGGCCGTCTGGCGGAGGTGCTGGACCTCTACCAGCGCTGTTTGCACATGTCCCCTGCGGAGCTTTTCACCAGCCCAAAGGGCAAAACACCGAGAGACACGCCTGGCCTCAGCCGCGGGAACTCTCGGACTGCCGCGGCGCCCATCTCACCGCAGCTCATTGCCCAGCTTGCCGCTGCAAACGCAGATCCGGCTGCTGCGGCACGGATTCTCTCCGGCGCTGCAACTTCTCTTCACTTGAGTGCCACGCCATCCAGCGCGAAAGACCCCGCTGCTGGTTGCACTCAAGCCGACTGTGTGGAGGGCGTCGTGCGTGCCGGGGCCATGCCGCAGCGCGTGCTGAGCGTGACGGAGTACGCCGTGCTGCTGCGGCGCATGATAGGCGAACGTGTGTCTCAACAGCGCCACAACAGCAGCAGCGGCGACAGCGGCGGCGGCGGCCATGTCGGGTGGTGGCTGTCGCCGTCGCAGGTGTGGCGCTTCAGCGTCGGCTACCCGCGCAACGTGCGCACCACGCTATGTCTCATGGGCTTTCAAGTGATCGCGCGCGGCGGCGGTGTGGCGGCTGCTCTCAGTGTGGAGGACCTGTATGTAGTGTTGAGCATCAGTCGCCAACGGGTCACGCAGGACCGCAGGGAGGTGCACAAGCTGCTCGCGGCACTCGAAATAAGAGCAGAAGAGGAGGATGAGAAAAGAGAAAGCGATGCGGCGCGGGGCGGAGAGGCAGGGATGACGGACGGAGGCGGCCAAGAGGTCAGTCGAAGCGCAGTCTCGCCACGGCGGCGACGACGAGAGCAGCGGTGGGCACGCTGGGGCGTAGTGGAGCGTGTTCCGTCTCCACAAGAAGTCGCTCCACCGCAGCGGTGGCCTTTACGGCCCCCATATGACTCGTCACCACCACCCTTTTTGCTCACTTCTTCACCTTACCGTGTTGAGAAGGCTGCTGATAATGATTGTTGCTACTCTTCTTCTTCATCACTGCCGCTCCTTGCACGTCGCGTGGGGGCGCCGTACAACGCACGCTTCATGGAGTGCCTCTGCGCCGCCTTCGCTGTGGCACAGGAAGGCATGCTGACTTTTTCCGAAAGCCGCCTTCGCAGCCCCCGCGACCCCCTCGCTTCTCACGCCGCATCACTGTCTTCTTCCATCACCTCCCGCCCCCCGGCAAGTGTGGCTGGCAGCGCTGTCCTTCTTTCCCTTGTGTCGAGGGAGATGCTGCGGCTGCTGCAGGCAGTGCGCTACACCCGCCACATCGGCAGCTACTGGGAGACCGCACTGCGCCTCGTCGCGGTGCCGCTGCAGACTTGTAGCGCCACGTGTGGATGTGACCTCCAACGTGGTGCCTCTGCCACCAACATGGGCAGTCGTTGCGGCAGTGGTGGTGGTGAACCACGGTGTACGGCCGTGCCGCACGTCCACGACACGAGTCTGATACCGCGACACATCGCTGAGCAGGTAGTAGAGGAGGTCGCCTACGCCCTCGCTCACGCCGCGGAGGCATCTCTTGCAGAAAGCCTAACGCGCACGCGTCGCCTCGTCGCCCCGCTGCCGTTTCTCGCGCCGTACCTTTCCGCCTACACTGTCGGCGCCCTCGTGCAACGCCCGTTTCGCCGTGCCCTGACGTGGGAGGAGTGCCTGGCGCTGCTGCCGTACACCCCGCTCGGCTCCCGCAGTCAGCTGTGGCTGCTGCGGCGTGTTGCGCAGGACGGCGAGGGACGCCGCCGCCGTGCTTTCACGGAGCCGATGACCAGCGCACCGACACCATCGCCCCGATCCACGACAACAGCGACGGCAGTCACGCAACGAGACGAAAAAGATGTGCCCTTGTTTTTGGCTCTCACGTTACCGACGCTGAACTTCTCGCAGACGGTCGTGCACGCAGCGGAGCGGTTGATAGACATGCAGCAACACGCACGACGGGCACACATCCGCTTACACAGGCAAGAGAACGCCCCCGATGACAAAGGTAAAAGCAGCAGTAACAGCAGTAGTAACAGCAGTAACAGTAACACCTCTACTGAATCAGCAGCTACACTGTTCGCCATATCAGCTGCCGCTTCACAGCGTATATCGCCCAAAGGTGACGCCGGCGCGGACTCCGACGCGACCCTCCTCACGCTCTTGTTGGAGGGTCACTGGAGTCGTGCGTTGCGCGTCTTCGAGCGTGCCTCGTCGCGGGTGCAGGTGGCCGGTGCCCCCCACGTTGTCCGTCTGCTCATCAGCGCCGATGTCTGGCGGGACATGGCGGACACGCAGCGCAGGCCGCTGGTGCGTCTGGCGGTTCAGAGCGCCGCCCGCGCCGGCCGCGGTGGGGCCTCCGCGCTGCTTGAAGAGATGCTGGAGACGTCGTTGGAACACGGGCTGTGGCACACTGGACTGTACTTCCATCAGTGCGTCGCGGCGGAGCAGCCGGAGCTGGTTCGGCAGTGCCGTCGTGCGCAGCTCTACGCCGCTCAGCTCTGCCGTGGACTGCTGGAGCGAACGTCGCTGACGCGGACGGTGGCGCAGCTGACGAAGGCGGCGCGGCGGAGTCAATGGGCCGAGGCTGCGGCGTGCTTCCTGCGGTACGCCACGGCGTCACACGAATGGGCAAGGAGTAGCCGTCGCACGGAGAGTTCTTCTAGCGACACGGTGGCCGCAGCAGGGAAGGAGCCGTCCGCAACAACAACAACAGCAGAAGCAGCAGCAAAGACGCCCGACGGTGAAGTGAAGCGGCCCGCTGCGGTAGACAACGCAACCGCCGTCCCACCCACAAGTGCAGAGGAGCTTCGCATGCTGGTTGCGTTGATGAACAAGAGTAGCAGCCACAGCGACGTAGACGTCGATCCTCTCTCGAAGACTCCTCCTTCCTCCTCCTCCTCCTCGTCAACCCCGCCGCGAGCCTTTTCATTCTTCGCGGAAGGCGGACGTGTGGTGCCGGCGGAATTGGCCCACGTAGCGCAGACGGTGCGCTACGCCATGCTGCACACCCCTGAACTCTGGATGCACGCCCTGCGGTGGCTTCCGACATCCGCGTTGCCGCTGCCCTACCATCATGAGGTGGCGATTCGAGCACTGTGTGCGAACAACCCGGCAAAGCTGCGGGTCCTGTTGCCGCAGCAACACGCAGCTGCGACTGATGAGACCGTTGCCGTGCCGGATCGGTTGGCCACGTCGGCTGTCACGGCGGCGGCGCTCTCCGTCGTCGCCGCGGCGAGGCATCACTGTCGCCCCCAGCACCCAAACGAGATGGTAAAAGAGAATCAGCTCGCCGTGGCCAACGCGCTGCGGGTGCTGCAGCATGCCGGTGCCTGGGAGGATGCCACCCTCCTCTACACGAAAGCCGTGGAGGCGAACTGCATGCCCTACGGCGCGACCGCGGCGGTGCTGGAGACGGCCGCGCTTGGTGGGGCGCCATGGCAGGTGACGCTCTTCTACTTCTTCGACATGGCGCAGCGCCTGCGGCCTGGTGTGGGGGCGACGGCGGTGGCGCTGCAGGCGTGCGCGGAAGGCGGACAGTGGGAGCTGGCCTTCCGTGTGCTGCAGCAGAGCGTCTTGACGCAGGCGGCGCCAGTGCCGCGTCTGGTGGAGCTGGCCGTGAGCACTGCCTTGCACTGCGGGATGTGGGCACGTGCTCTGGCCGCAGCTCAGCAGTTCCGTCGCACTTGCGACCCGCGACTGGCCCACACCATCCTGCTGACCTTTGTGCGCACCCGGCGCTGGGACGACGCGGTGGAGTACTTCTACGAGTGCACCCGCCGCGGACTGCGGCCGCTGGATGCGTCGCTGGAGCTTGCCATCATCGCCAGCGAGGCCGCGAGCGAGGAGTATCGGAAGACGGCGTTGATGGTCGGCACGATCGCCTCTGCGCTGGAGGACCTGTACAAGCTGAGAGGTGCGGTGCTGGAGCACATTCTGTTTGTGCAGCGCCACGTGCGGGGCGCATCAGCGTCGGCCGCAGCCGTTTCGGCCTCGACCTCTTCGGCAGCCGGCGCGTCGTCGCCGCATATCGTTGCCGCACCGGCTGACGACTCTACCGTGTCCGAGGGCACAGGGGACAGTGGCAGTGGCGGTGGTGGTGCTTTCACGTCTCGGGCTGTTCGTGACGGTGATGACGGACTTTATCGACAGGGTCGGCATAGCGACTCTCTGCAGTCATCACCGTCGTCAGCTGCGGAGGAGAGTCCATCACCCTCGTTTTCTCCGACGCAGCGACCGGAGTGAAGCAACAGGACGACTTAACCCTTCATTTGACTCTTTTTTTTTTTAGACTTGCTGACTGTTGCTAAACAACAACAAAAAAACAAAAACAGCACATACAATCTGCTTTTTCTTTTTTGCTTACGTTTTCTAACACATTAAGAAGGACAGCAACAACAAATATCAACGAAGGAAAATAAAAGAAAAGGGGAAAAGCGAGCTTCTTCTGCTTTTTTATCAGTTCGGGGAAGTAACGTACGTCTCACGTGGCTGTGCAGCGTTTGCTGGGATTTCATTCACAAAGCGCGAGAAGAAAAAAGCGATTTCGCATTTGCAGAGCTTTTCTCTCATCAGTTAAGCCGCTTCGATGTAAGCCGTGTCCCAGTTTTTTTTTTTTTTTCAAGTTCTTCTCTGTATCCCTCTCTCTGACGTTTGGGCTAGCATTCGCTCTTGTTCTACACCGCTCTCTCCTCATCCTTCTCCTGATTACTTCCCTCTTCATGCTGTGTCGTTCTTCAACAACTTCGTGCCGCGCTGTGCTCCCTTTTTTTTTCCTCTGTAAACAGGTGCGATTGCCATGCATATCGGCAACGTGTGTTTCCTTTGTGGTTTGATTCACGTTTATTCATTTATTGCTTCCCTTTAGCAGACAACACAAATGCGCACCTTCGTCTTCATCAGCAACATCCCCGACTTCCTTCTCCAGCCCATCTACAAGAACGAGGCCAGCAAGGATGGAGACAAGGACGCAAACGCGAAGAAGTCGCTGACGGCGTCAAAGTTCGACCTGCGCTACGAGCGGCTGCGCCGCCTTCTCGTAGAGCACTCCTCAGGTGTGATGCTCGTCATGCACCTCGAAACCAAAGGCTACGCGCTGGCCCTCTACGCCTCAGAAGGCGAGGCGCTCGCAGCGTGTAAGGCTGATATTACACCGGAGCAGCCGGGACAGAAATACACACCGCTGCGGCTGCGCATCCTCGAAAAGGAGAAGCCGCGACCACCAGAGCCTGTTTACAACCCTTACCTCACCGTGGAGGGTGAGGAGGTGCGGAAGGTGGATCTGGCCGACACACGCGGCCTCGAGCTGGTCTACCGGGGCCGCGCTGTGGCGAAGTGGTGTCCTCGCACTCTCGCCGGCGAGGACTGTCACTTTGGCGTCTCCTGCTCGAAGCTGCACAAGGCGGCGGTGCAGCGGACGGTGCGGAAGCGGCCGCGCATCGACGAGGAGGACGCCGCGCCGAGGCTCTCGTCGGAACAGCAGCGCACGGTGCGACAGCTGCTGGCGTGTGTGAAGGACGCACGTGCGGCCTTGGCACCAGCGTCACTGCAGATGCAAGGCTGCCGCTACGTGCCGGTGACGCAGGTGGAGATGGAGGCGATTTGCGAAGTGCCTGCTGAATCTGCGTCAGGTGAGACCAGTGCTGCTAACGACAACGACAACAACAACAGCAGCAGAAATGTGCGCAACACGGCCTACACGGATGTTCTGCGGCGTGTACAGGCGGCTATGACCACCTCGACTTCATGCTCCTCCTCCGGCACCACGTCGACTGCACCCAGTTCTTTTTGCTGCTTCCCCCGGCTGAGCTGCCCAGGCGGAGCGCCGTGGGACTGGACGGTGGAAAGCGCCGCGGGACGAGCTCTGCTGCGGCGCGACTGCCCTCTGCCGGCCAACGGCGCGCCAACGCCGCTGGAGCGTGACCTCTACATCCAACGGCTGTGGTACCACATGAACCAGCGTAATCGGTGCCGCACGGCGCAGGAGGTACTGCAGATGTTGCAAGGCAGCCGGCGCGTGCGGGAGGCGCTGCGTGACCGGCGCACGTCTTCCTACGCAAAGGGCGTCTCCTCGCTCGCCGCCACTGCAGCGCGCGTGCGCGTAGACACCAACGCGACAGCAGCGTCTGACACGGAGAGCGCCTCCGACTGCCTTTTTATTTGCTTGGAGCCGTGGCTGTACCTGCCCACGGTGGGCTGCGAGGTGACAGCTTTTCTTGAGTGGGGTGGGAGACGAGTGCGTGGCGTGGTGCAGCGTTACGGTCAGCTGCGGCTCATGACGTCTGCCACGCTGCTCGTTTCCGCGTCGCAAGCGGCATCGCTGCCTACCGGAAGCGAGAGCTGCGCTGCCCACAACGAAATTGAAGAGGAGGAGGGTGGAGAAGGAGCTGTTCATCTTGAAACCGCAGCGCACGCGGCTCAGGCGCAGACGAGTGGAGAGGAGGCGGACGACGTGGAGGCGCTGCTGTGTCGCTACGCGGTGCTCGAGTCTGGAAGCGACGGCGTTGCGGAGGCGTCGCTGTCGAAGGAGCTTCGCGTTTTCCAGCGTTGCGTGGCGGCGGCGATCAACGACCTCTCTCGGCACCTGCGGCACCACCCGGCCTCAACCGGAGGGGAAGGCGCTGCGTGGTGTGTGCACCTCGCTGTAGCCCTTCCACACCCACTTCTCTCATCCTCGTCGTCATCAGCATCGTCGTTGTCCTTGCGGTCGGGCGAGCTGGCCACTCCAACGGCCGCCTCAGCTCGTGTGCCTCCTGCCAACACTAGTGCTGCCGCTGCCGCTGTTCCTTCAGTGGTGCTGCTGTCCTGCAGCGCGTATCAGCGTGCCTTGGAGGAATGCTCGCTGTACTCGGCCCTTGCGCCACCCGCCTCTTCTTCATCTGCGGCCGCTGCTGCTGCAGGGGAGGGAGGTGGCGAAGAGGTGGAGGTGACGTGGAACACGCAGCGGCACCCGTACATTCCACTGTTCAGCCGTGAGGTGCTTGAAAGACTCCGCGCTGATGCCACCGATTAAACAGTTTTGCTAGCAACATAATTAAAGAAGAAGAAGAGAAAAAAGAGAGAGTCATTTTAGAAATAAAAATACACTACCAACTATGTGCCACTCCAAGCTTGTGCTATTTGATTCTGCAACGCAAGCATCACTAGCGACAACAATGAAACAGAAGCAAACCTGCAACAACTGGATGCACGAAACCTTCTCATTTATTTACTTATCCCGCAATGTAATTGGGAATTTGATTGACGTCTTGCTTTTCTCTTCTGGGTGCTTTTCCTTTTCTCGAACTTTCGAATGAACACAAACACACCTACGCGCATATTGAAATAGTCTATTCACCTCTTCTTTTTTTTTTTTCAATATTCAGGACATAGAAAAGAAGAACAATAAAAGCGGAGCAGTAGTCAAACGCTGTAATGTCACCAAAGAAGAAGGGCAGTGTTGTGGCTGCCAAAGCACCTGCCACCTCGCCATCGTCGGCCCACGAATCGATGTCCTCTGTCCATCTAAACGCGTCTACGCCGCTTTCCAAAGTCGAGAACGAACGCCGCCGCAGTCAGAGCGTGAGCGAGGCAGCCGCAGCCGCAGCCGCCACACCAAAGCGGGCGTCGCTGTCACAGCCGTTGCGCACCCCGGAGCGTCAACGCAGCCACAGCATCCACACGGTGAGTACCCCCTCGCCAGCCGTCCCCCCTGCGCCGGCCGCCACACCCGTGCCGCTGCCAGACAGAACACCGCGGCGCGAGCGCAGTCGCAGCGCTAGCAGCGGCAACAACACGACCCGGCAAAGCAAATCAGAGCTGCTTTCGCTCTCCGCCTCTCCTGTGCCACCGCCACCGCCGCCGTCATCGCCGGTGCCTGTGGCACAGCGTTTGTCCTCGCAGCAGCAGCAACAGCCGGGGACGCCGTCCAAAAAGAAAAACGATCGCGCCGCCTCTGCGCAAGAAAACAACACACCAGCGAGCGCGAAGAAAAAGACGCCGTCTGCAGCTGTTCCTGCTACTAGCGTGCCTACATCGCCAAAGAAAAAGGAGGAGAAGAGCAGCGTCGCTGCTGCTGTTGTCGCCGAGGCGGGAAGCACTGCGAGCGCCAAGGCTGAAAAGCAGCCAACCGGGACGCTGGAGCGCTTCAGCTGCGACGTGCGGCGTCGGCGCAGTCGACGCGGCGAGGGCGAGTCAGTCTCCCTCACGGCGCACGCAGTCGAGGGTCTGATCCGTGAGTCGAAGGTGATCGCGCCGGACGTCAGTGGACTCCGCTGCCTTGCCGTGCACCCATCGGAACAGCAAGTTGTCGTGGCCCGCGAGAACGGCTCCTTGGTGCTCTATGACGTTTCCTTTTTCCAGAACATTCCGCAGTTTGTGCAGCGCCGACATACCGGCGGACAGACGCGGCGCACCATCACCAGCCTCGCCTACGTTGCTGTTCCCGCCCCCGCCTCGGCCTCCTCGATCGCCGCCACCCGCGACACGGCCACGACGACTCGCTACGTGCTGCTCGCGTCGATGATGTCGGGCCAGATCGTCGTTTACGACGCCGAGCTGCTCGTGCCCGTCGCGCTGCACCAACGCAGCGGTGGCGCTGTCTGGCAGCTGACGGTGGTCGGCCCCGCCTGCGTCTACGCAGCGATGGCGGACAGCAGCTGGCAGCAACTGCGCCTCACCTGCCGCCGTGACGGGGCAGCCCCGCAGTTGGAGTTGGTGCGGGTGGTGCCGGGCATCAGCGGCGCCGATCGCGCACTCACCGTTGCGGCGTCGCTCTCGCTGCGCATGGCGGTGGGCAGCGACGACGCCGGCAACGTCCACGCGTGGCGGCTGCCCACTTACGTTGGTGGTGCATCAAGCAGCGGCGGTGCGGCGGACGACGGCGACGGTGGCGACGACGCAGCGACGCGCGGCCGCGGTCTCGCCACTCACGAGTCGCTCTGGACGACGAAGCTGGCGAAAGGGGTGGCGCTGAGCTGCGCCGTCGTTGGTGGCACGCCGAGGCCCTGCGTGGTGGTGGGGACGTCGATGGGCGACGTGGTGCTGCTTGACGCCGCTCACGGCCACGTCTTCCAGACCTTCTCGCAGCACAAGGGCCCGGTGACGACGCTGGTGGTGCAAAACGACACCGTCGTGTACGCCTCGGGCTGGCACGAGAGCCTGCGCAGCTACCGGTGCAGTGGCGAGGGCGACTGGTATCCAGCCGAGGTGAAGCGACGCACGCATTACCACGAGGCAAGCCAGCTCGTGCTGCTGCCGCAGCGGCAGCTCCTTCTCTCCGCGTCGCGCGACGGCACCTTTTTATACGCGCCGACGACGCAACTCTTTCACGCACCCGCGATGTACGTCGCTGTCACCACGCAGCAGTTCGCCTACGCGGCGGAGCGGGCGGTGCTGCTGCAGTCGCGCTTCGATACGATCGAGGCGTTCTGCATGGACGGGGCCGGCCGACACTGGGTGCCCTTCTTTGGCCACCGCCTCGACGGCCGCTTCCACCTGTCAGGCCTGTGGTGTGACGCCCAGCTGCATTACATCGTATTCAGCACGGAGGAGCGGGCGGGTCTTTTGAAGGTGGTGTGGCGTACACAGGCTGCCCAGGCGATTGCGCGGATTGAAGAGGTGCTGGAGTTGCCGGCGCGCACCGGCGTCGTGGATGTGTGCTGGGACACCGCCGCATCGACGCCTCAGGCGGTGGAGGAGGAGGACGTCGGAAAGAACGAGGAAGAGACAGTTGGAGAGGAAGAGGGTGCTGCTGCTGCTCGTGCCGGCGGTGCTGGTGGTGCGTCACGAGTGCTGTACGTGCTGTACGACGACGCTGTTGCGAGTGTCACGCTGGCGGACGGCTACCCGGTGGTGCACACGGCGGTGCAGGTGCGCGGTCAAGGGTTGCTCGCAGACTCGTTGCGGCCCCACCGTGTCTTCTGCCGAGCCACCGCGGCGCCCGTTAGCAAGCGTCGTTCGCCGACCACCAATATACAAGCCACAGACGCAGTCACCGGCAGCTCCGCAAAGGAGTTGGTCATCTATGGCCACCGTGGCAGCTGCCGCATGCAGCTCATGGCGGACGGCACACCAGACGCTGACACGCTGGTTGCAGACTTGGATGACGTGTACGAGCTGGTGGAGGAGGTGCCGGTGCTGTGCAAGCAGAAGCACAGCACCGGCAGCAACAACGACAACGGCGACGACGGTAATAACGGCGCCGACGACAGTCGCCGCGCAAAAAGGATGAAAGGAGAGGCAACTGCAACAGGTGTTGTTGCTGCCGCCGCGGCTGCGCCTCCGGCTTTGATCGGCCTCTCAGCGACGCAGCAGCGCTACGTCATCGGCTTTACGTTGCATTCCGCTGCCGCGGGTGCGGTGCTGCTCTCTGCGACGCTGCCACATGACGTGCGTTGGATTGCGCGCCTTCCCACAAAGTCCTCTTCTTCTTCCGCTTCGAGCGCGCATCAGTATCTTGGCTATTTCAGCCGTGGTCTGCTGGTGGCGTCAGGGGACTCGTGGCACATGGTGCGCCGCATGAACGTCGAGGCTGCCTTTGTGGTGAAGGAGGGGACGGAGGTGCTGGTGCTGGAACGCAACTTGGAGAAGACGTTGGAGGCACTGCCGCTGAGCTGGAAGGTTCGCCGCTTTGGTAACTAGGGCGTATGCGTAAGTGTGTGTATGTGTGTATGTGCATGTTTCGCTTGACCTGTTTGTCGTCTTCGAGAGCCTCCTTTTTTTTTTTTCTCTGGCTATTGTCGTTAACGAGTCAAAGGAAAAAAGAAAAGAGCCATGGTTTGTCATGAAAGGAGTGATTGCTGGTCTTTCGATTAATGATGAACGTTCTCTTTTTTTTTTTTCCACTTCTCTGAAGTGCTGTTTTGTCGAAAAGCTGCCTTTTTTTTTTGTACTCGATTTCACGAATAACAAGTCTCAGTGACGTTTAAAAATATGTTAATGCACGTAACAGCATAGATGTGCGTCGTAAGTTAACAACAACAAGGAAAAGTGCAGGAACGAAAAACAACAACAAAGAAGAAGCTGACATCTTTTCTAAGCTAAAAGTGCTTGTGCTCGTTTGCAGAGAAGAAAAAAAAAACGCCTGGATTTCTTCTTGTTTAGTACGATGTATTCGTGGGTTGGATTCTGCTTCGTAGGTCACTTATGGGCTGTTGTAATCGTGACGCGACATGAGAGCTGGTTTCGACCATTTGAGCCCCGAGGTGTGCGAATGTACGGTGCCTGCTTCTCCACTGACAGGAAAACTACTTACCACGCGCCCCCGTTTGTTTTGCATGAATTGCTGAAACGCCGCTGCGCTATGTGCACCTCATTTTTTTTTTTTCTAGTCTTACTTCTTCTACTGAACCTTCTTTCTTTTTCCGTCTCATCACTTTTTTTTTTTGTGTGTGTTTGCAAAGCGAAGCTCTTTTTCTTTCAAAATTCGCGTATTTGTGTTTGTGGACTCGTAGCCAACTTCAGGAAAAGAACATCAAGAAACAAACAAAGAAGGACGCACTGTGCTTCCCTAGCGCTAATTATCTTTTTATTTTATTTTGTTTTGCTTTTAGAACAAGGGGATGCGCGCATGGAGAGCAGACGAGAAGGCGGTCTAGACTGCTGCAATACAGCCTCGCACCCCTCCTCGTACCCGGCTGGGGCGTTCATCGTGTGGTCTGCACACCACCTCGCCCCGCTCGTGTCGCGCTTGCGGGCCTATCGTCGACTCAAAGCTGGACGTAACGTGACCGTGTTCGACGCGCGGCGCTTTGTGGAGCTGGCGTGTCCTCAGCGTCGCCGCACAGACGTCGTTGCGGCTGATGCCCGTCGTGGTGGCGGGGAGCAGGCTAGCGCAGGCTGCCCAACCGTTTCCCGCAAAGCAACCGTTTTCCTTTCCAACGCGAATTCCCAAGCAGATAATAACGGCGCTCAGACAAGCCAAACGAAGCTTCTGGCAACCTCGCAAGTATGGCTGCACGAAATGACAGAGGAGGAAGCGGAGGCAGCAGCGGCGCACGAAGGTCTTAGCCCAGAGCACTTCCCCTCCATCCTACGAGCACACGAACAGTGCTCACTCGTCACGTTGAGTACGTCCGAAGCTGGCCAGCAGTTCCACAGGCTTCTGCAACTGCCACGGTCGCAGCGCGCCGCCGACTCCACGGCTTCTGCAGTTTCGGCGTTAGCAGAGTGGCCATGCTACATGGCAGTTCACGTCAACGGGGAGCTGACGGACGCGGAGTTACTTTCCTACCTTGAGCCTTGTGCCGCATCCAACGATTTAAGCGCCTTGACGAAGGTCGCCGCCCCACCGCTCGAGCACTCACAGCCGCCCGTGGCTTTCCTGCGCGGCGTACGTCGCTTTCACCGTGTGTGTTGCCCCGATTTGACCGAGTTGCCCTCGGCCTTGGCCGCCTTGCGTCACTTTGCTTTCCTTGAGCGTTGCCAACAGCGAAGCAAGCGGAGCGCAACTGCGGCCTCAGACGTGGAGAAGCAAGGGAACGCATCCGCCCGACCTGAGGTAGCAGCAGCAGCAGCTGCTGCACCACCGGTCACGACGTGGCTCGACGAGAAGACAGAGGCTTCCTTCACGTTTTCTGAGTTGTTTGGTGGCATCGGCATGTTTCGTTCCGCGCTGGAGCGGGTGGGCGGTCGGGCCGCCTTCGCCGTCGAGTTTGCCCCGCCGGCGCAGATAGTGTACGCGCTAAACCACCGCTGTTGGCACGACTGCCCTTCAGCGCTGCAGCTACCCAACGCCAAACCGGTTGCCGTCGCCTCACCCACAGAGCACAAAGTCACTTCCTGCCCTCCGCTGCTGGTGGGAGACATCACGGAGATACCAAGCGCCTTCTTCCCTCGGCACGACGTGTTGACGGGCGGTTTTCCTTGCCAGAGCTTCGCAAAAGCAGGCGCCGCCGCCGGGCTAGCTGCAGAAAAAGGCTGGCTGTTCTACGAGGTGGTGCGTGTCCTGGCTGCCACGAAACCGGCTGCCTTTTTACTGGAGAACGTGGAGCACCTGGTCGAGGTAGAGGCGGGGGCACAGCTGACCGAGATTCTGCGCCGTCTTCGCCACCCTTCCAGCTCCGACGCCCCCGCCGGGACTGCTGAGGGTGGACTTGAAAGCGCGCGCGACGCGATCAGCGGCCTCCGCGGTGCCCGCGACGCTGACGATGTGGTGGAGTACGAGGTGCGCCACGTCGTCGTGGATGGCGGTCTTGTTACGCCCCAGACACGTCGCCGGGTGTACGTCCTCGGCATGCGTGCATCGCAACCGAGCAGCGGTAGCGAGAGTTCGTCAGAGGTAGACTGTCCGGGTGGAGGGAGGGCGGCGGCGGCGGATGCTGCCACGGAAGTCGTAGCAGACGCACTTCGTCGTCTGGAGCGTGCCGCGGCGGCTTCGCCGTACCACTGCGTGCACGACCTGCTGCTGGTGCCGGCAGTGCGGGACTTTGCCGTACAAGGCTGCAACGGTGCTGTGGGTTGTCAAAATGCGGGCGACGATGACGCTTTCGCGAAGCTGCGGCTCACTTCAGCGCAGTGGGAAGCCGTACGGCGCAGCCGCACCTTCCGTCAGAACCCGCTGTGGCGCCTGTGTGACGTCGCAGGGAAGGCCCGCACACTTCTCGGCGGCTACCGGACCAGCTATCAGCTGTATTCGGAGTTCGTGCCGTATGCGCCAGCGATGACGCTGCAGGCGGTGAAAAATGCACTGATGGCAACGGATCATCGCGATGAGTGTGACACAGGTCGCCATCACGGGGTCCAAAGCACACGTAACGCCAACGCGGCACAGCCGTCGGAGCCGCCGCTCCGTTTCTTTTCCATTCGCGAGTGTGCTCGACTGCAGGGCATCGACGATGCCTTCCGCCTGCCACATGACGAGTCCCGTGTTGGCGTGCATTCACTGAACCCAGAGCGGGCGGCGGCGGTGGAGGCGTGGGTGCCACCCGCAGTGCTTCGGCAGGTGCCGAGTGGGGCAGTGTACAAGTTGATCGGAAACGCGGTTAACCCACGCGTGGTAGAGTGTCTTGGCGGCGCCATTGCTGCACACCTGCGGAAGAGCCGCGATCGGTGATGGCTGTACGCTTTTTTTTTTTTTTTAATTTAAAGCGCTTTCTGCTGCTAAGCTGAATCACACACGCATAAACACATAAAGGGGAAAAAACCCCGTTTTACAATTGTGCTCAAAAGCGAAACAGCGTTTTAGTAGAAGCAAAAAAGAAAGAAGAGAGAAAAAAAAAAAGGGAGCTAAGAAAAGCGATTGCATGGCTGTGGGTTTTCACTCGCAACTTTTACTTCCTTCTCTTAGCAAAGTGCTCCGTACTCAACGTGAATAAAGAAAGAGAGGGGGAAAAAAAAAGACACTGACTTTCAGTTTAGGTGGCCTCCCTGCTTGTGCTTTTTTTTTTTTGTGTATCTTCCTATATGCTCTTTTTTTTTTGACCCTGTTTTTTTTTTTGTGTGTTTTACTCATTGCATTTCTTCGACTTCACTCTCTCGTTACATTTACTCTCTTTTACAACTAAAACTACTAATTGTAAAACAACAACAACAACAACCGCGCCTTTTTTCATCCACTTGCGCCGGACTTTCCTGCGCAACACACACCTCTGCTGACCTTACTACACACACACACACACACTCTATCGTCGTTGTCTTCCATTTAGTGAAACTTCTCGTTACATTTCTTTTTCCTTCCCCTCCGAACCGAGTCACTCACAGCCATGCCGCCGAAGGTGGGACAGACGAAGAAGGCCAAGATGGAGGCCGCCAACAAGGGAGCGAAGAAGACGACCAAGAAGTGGAGCAAGGGTCAGTCGCGCGAGGCTCTCCAGAACGCTGTGATGTTCGACAAGGAGACCTACGACAAGCTCCGCAACGATGTCCCGAAGTACAAGCTCATCACTCCCTCCATCGTCTCCGACCGCCTCAAGATCGCCGTCTCCATCGCCGCCGCCGGCCTCAAGCAGCTGTGCCGTGAGAAGCAGATCCGCCTCGTGTCGTGCTCCAGCAAGGCGCGCGTGTACACGCACGTCGTGCAGTCCGCCGGGGCCGAGACTGCGGACGCCCCAGCTGAGGCTGCGGCCACCCCGGCTCCTGCCGCCGAGTAAGGAGCCATGTGTTTCACGTGTGGGCATTACATGTGTCTCTCTGTGAGGGTGTGCGCGAAGAGAAAGAACCCTGAAGTCTTGCTTTGTGTCATTTAGTCACTTCTTCTTTGAAAAAAGAAAATAGAAATAGAAAACAACGGCAACTCTTTATGTTACCGTAGTGGAGCTCAAGCGAAACGAGCTAAACGCCACGTTTATCCATTTTCTTTGCCTGACCAGCGGCTCAGAAGCGCGATACGTAAGAAAATGCGTTCGTTTTCTAAATGGTATCTCTCAGTTTTTTTTTTTTTCCAATCGCCACTGGAGGCTGTAACAACCCGTTTCTCTTGGCTGAGAAAAGCCGTGATGAGGAATAGGCTATTTGTCCGCTTTTACGTTCTCCAGTAATGGTCTCACCACCCCCCCACTAAGGAACGCTGATAAGAGTTGTTAATGATGTGACGACCTTTGTTTTTCCATTCTCTTTTTTTTTCTCTTCCTGTCTTTTTTTTTTTTTTTGCTGGTTACATCTTTGGCCGTTCACAAACTCCATCGTTAAGTAGTAGTATAGGCCTTCTTCTTCCGAAGAACACACAAGCACATCTCTAACGAAAACCCCCTATTTGCATTTAAAAAGAGAACAAAAAAAAAACAACAACAACAACAGTTTCTTTGAGACTCCAACGACCGCCAATATTCCCCGAACGATGCTCTCTCGTGTGCAGTCCGCGATGATCCGCGGTGCGGTGGGCGTGCGCGCTGCCTCGACTGCCGCCGCTGCGGCGGCCGCGAAGCCGGCGGAGCACAAGGGCCGCGTGGGCTACGTGTCGCAGGTTATCGGTGCCGTGGTGGACGTGCACTTCGCGGAGGGCGTGCCGCCGGTGCTGACGGCGCTGGACGTGACGGAGGACCTGGGCCGCGACGAGCCGCTGACGCTGGAGATCGTGCAGCACCTGGACGCGAACACCGGCCGCTGCATTGCCATGCAGACGACGGACTTGCTGAAGCTGAAGTCGAAGGTTGTGTCGACGGGCGGCAACATCTCCGTGCCGGTGGGCCGCGAGACGCTGGGCCGCATCTTCAACGTGCTGGGTGACGCCATCGACCAGCGCGGCGTCGTGGGTGAGAAGATGCGCATGCCGATCCACGCCGAGGCGCCGAAGCTGGCGGACCAGGCTGCGGAGGATGCGATTCTGACGACCGGCATCAAGGTGATTGACCTGATTCTGCCCTACTGCAAGGGTGGTAAGATTGGTCTGTTCGGTGGTGCTGGTGTAGGCAAGACCGTGATTATCATGGAGCTGATCAACAACGTGGCCAAGGGCCACGGTGGTTTCTCCGTGTTCGCCGGCGTCGGCGAGCGCACCCGCGAGGGCACGGACCTGTACCTGGAGATGATGCAGTCGAAGGTCATTGACCTGAAGGGCGACTCGAAGTGCGTGCTGGTGTATGGCCAGATGAACGAGCCGCCGGGCGCGCGTGCGCGTGTGGCGCAGTCGGCGCTGACGATGGCTGAGTACTTCCGTGATGTGGAGGGTCAGAACGTGCTGCTGTTCATCGACAACATCTTCCGCTTCACGCAGGCCAACTCTGAGGTGTCCGCCCTGCTGGGCCGCATTCCCGCTGCCGTGGGTTACCAGCCGACGCTGGCTGAGGATCTCGGTATGCTGCAGGAGCGCATTACGTCGACGACAAAGGGTTCGATTACGTCTGTGCAAGCCGTGTACGTGCCGGCCGATGATATCACGGATCCCGCGCCCGCGACGACCTTCTCGCACCTGGATGCGACGACGGTGCTGGACCGTGCCGTGGCCGAGTCCGGCATCTACCCTGCCGTGAACCCGCTGGAGTGCGCGTCGCGTATCATGGACCCCGATGTGATCGACGTGGACCACTACAACGTTGCGCAGGATATCGTGCAGATGCTGACCAAGTACAAGGAGCTGCAGGATATCATTGCCGTGCTGGGTATCGATGAGCTGAGCGAGGAGGACAAGCTGGTGGTGGACCGCGCGCGCAAGGTGACGCGTTTCCTGTCGCAGCCGTTCCAGGTCGCCGAGGTGTTCACTGGCATGACCGGCCACTACGTGCAGCTGGAGGACACGGTGGAGTCGTTCTCCGGCCTGCTGATGGGCTCGTACGATCAGATCCCGGAGATGGCGTTCTACATGGTGGGCGGCATCAAGTCGGTGCTGGAGAAGGCGAAGGCGATGGCGGAGGAGGCGGCGGCGATGGAGAAGCACCGCCGCGCCCGCCAGGCCGCCAACGCCACGGAGTCCAAGTAAGCGCCATTGACGTGTAAGGTCAAGGGCTACCACCTTTAACGAAGAATATAACTAGTGGTGAATAGGATGGGGGCGACTCCACTTCACGGTTCTTGTGACTTCGCTCTTTTCCGAAGGGGGAAAAAAAGGCAGGAAAGTGACCTATCTTCACATTCCTCACGCAACGCATGCTTGTATCCGTGTTTTCTACGCAGGTGTGCAGGCTTCGTTGTCACCACGCCACATTGTGTTTTCCGAGAGAGACAATTGCGAGTCGGAACATTACTTTTTTTTGTCTTTTCTTCATTGAATTCACGATAGCATTGTACACGCAAAGGTGAGCACGTAGCGTTGACGAAGCTGCAACGACTTCCTCTCGTTCTTTCTCCGTTTTTAAGGTCCGCAAGGCTGTGCTGTTTTTTTTTTCTCTTATACGTTTACGTCGTAAAGCGTTAAGAGGCAAGATACCGAAGGGCTGTGAGAGAAAAAAAAAAAAAAAACAAAGATAGGCCTAGGCATGCGGGTGGTTACGTAGGTGGTTGTTACTGCATGTGCGTATATTCGGAGTTGAAGCTTCTCCCTTCTGTTTTTTTTTTTTTCTTCCTATCAGTAGTAGTGAAAGGTCAAAGCTGTCCGGTAGGCAAAAACCAACGAGAAAAGTAGTCTTCTTCACATCATGTGTGAAAAAAGAAACGAAAGAAAAAACGCAAGTGAGAGGGAATGGAAGCACTTGAAGTTTAGCCTTAGGCTGAGCGTTAATCGACCCTATCCGCTTTTTCATTTTATCTTGTTCATAGGTGTTTTTTTTTTTTTCAGAGTCTTTTTTGGTATGGGTGCGTTCTGCCGTTTTTGTCTTTTCTCCGTGTTTTAGCAAGTGTTATGTGTTTTCATAGCGTAACGCATGACTATTAACAACAACAACCAAAAAAAAAAAAAAAAACAGTAACAGCAAAAAGACACTATAGGCAAATCAAAAACAGTTTTTTTTTTCTTTCTGGAAAGGGGAGTTTTTTTTTTTTTTTTGCAATAAAACGCAAAAAAAAAAAAAAGACATGGGAGAGCAAGCCATTTACTTCTGCAACAGGCGCAACATTAACACTCGTTTTGTGTGTGTGTGTGTGTGTGTGTGTGTGTGCTTTTCTTCTCCTTCTCTGCCCAGGTGTCCTGGAAGGAATATGGCGGAAGCGGATTCATGTAGGCTGTTTACGACTGGGAGGTATAGGTCGTGCACTGCGGATATCGCTGGCTGGTCAAACCTCTTTTTTTTTTTTTTTAAGTGTCGAAGAAAGAAAAAGAGTGAGGACCGAAGGCCATTTGCTTTGGCAGCACACAGCAGATGGACAACGAAAGACTGGAGTGTGCATGAAGGTTCATTTTTTTTTTTTTTAAATTCACCATCGCTCTTTTCCGCTCTACAACTCTCCGTTGATCTTCTCCATTGTATTTCCCTTTTTATCCTATTTCCTTTCGCCGCCAACACAACGGTGTTTTCTTTGTACGCTTTTTGTTTTGTGCTTTAACGACTTCCCTTTCTCGTGGCCGATTACGACCATATTCATCAATATAACTTTTTTTTTTTTTAAATTAAACCATCTGCTTCCGGCCATTTTACTTATCACACACAGTAAGGGATAGTAACCACCTTCTCTTTCCTTTCTTTTCCACTCCTCTACCGAATCCTACAACGCCGTTCCTCTTGCAAAACTACTCACGATGCTCTCTCGTGTGCAGTCCGCGATGATCCGCGGTGCGGTGGGCGTGCGCGCTGCCTCGACTGCCGCCGCTGCGGCGGCCGCGAAGCCGGCGGAGCACAAGGGCCGCGTGGGCTACGTGTCGCAGGTTATCGGTGCCGTGGTGGACGTGCACTTCGCGGAGGGCGTGCCGCCGGTGCTGACGGCGCTGGACGTGACGGAGGACCTGGGCCGCGACGAGCCGCTGACGCTGGAGATCGTGCAGCACCTGGACGCGAACACCGGCCGCTGCATTGCCATGCAGACGACGGACTTGCTGAAGCTGAAGTCGAAGGTTGTGTCGACGGGCGGCAACATCTCCGTGCCGGTGGGCCGCGAGACGCTGGGCCGCATCTTCAACGTGCTGGGTGACGCCATCGACCAGCGCGGCGTCGTGGGTGAGAAGATGCGCATGCCGATCCACGCCGAGGCGCCGAAGCTGGCGGACCAGGCTGCGGAGGATGCGATTCTGACGACCGGCATCAAGGTGATTGACCTGATTCTGCCCTACTGCAAGGGTGGTAAGATTGGTCTGTTCGGTGGTGCTGGTGTAGGCAAGACCGTGATTATCATGGAGCTGATCAACAACGTGGCCAAGGGCCACGGTGGTTTCTCCGTGTTCGCCGGCGTCGGCGAGCGCACCCGCGAGGGCACGGACCTGTACCTGGAGATGATGCAGTCGAAGGTCATTGACCTGAAGGGCGACTCGAAGTGCGTGCTGGTGTATGGCCAGATGAACGAGCCGCCGGGCGCGCGTGCGCGTGTGGCGCAGTCGGCGCTGACGATGGCTGAGTACTTCCGTGATGTGGAGGGTCAGAACGTGCTGCTGTTCATCGACAACATCTTCCGCTTCACGCAGGCCAACTCTGAGGTGTCCGCCCTGCTGGGCCGCATTCCCGCTGCCGTGGGTTACCAGCCGACGCTGGCTGAGGATCTCGGTATGCTGCAGGAGCGCATTACGTCGACGACAAAGGGTTCGATTACGTCTGTGCAAGCCGTGTACGTGCCGGCCGATGATATCACGGATCCCGCGCCCGCGACGACCTTCTCGCACCTGGATGCGACGACGGTGCTGGACCGTGCCGTGGCCGAGTCCGGCATCTACCCCGCCGTGAACCCGCTGGAGTGCGCGTCGCGTATCATGGACCCCGATGTGATCGACGTGGACCACTACAACGTTGCGCAGGATATCGTGCAGATGCTGACCAAGTACAAGGAGCTGCAGGATATCATTGCCGTGCTGGGTATCGATGAGCTGAGCGAGGAGGACAAGCTGGTGGTGGACCGCGCGCGCAAGGTGACGCGTTTCCTGTCGCAGCCGTTCCAGGTCGCCGAGGTGTTCACTGGCATGACCGGCCACTACGTGCAGCTGGAGGACACGGTGGAGTCGTTCTCCGGCCTGCTGATGGGCTCGTACGATCAGATCCCGGAGATGGCGTTCTACATGGTGGGCGGCATCAAGTCGGTGCTGGAGAAGGCGAAGGCGATGGCGGAGGAGGCGGCGGCGATGGAGAAGCACCGCCGCGCCCGCCAGGCCGCCAACGCCACGGAGTCCAAGTAAGCGCCATTGACGTGTACGGGCAAATCACGTGAAGGTGGCAAGCCACTTTCGTAGCGCACGTGTTAGTGGTGTGGAGGTGTTGTAAGATGACGCGGTTGAGCTTCGACGCCTTCTTTTTTTTTTTTCATCCTGTCCCTCTCTTAAGGTGACCACGAGACGCGTTGGGTTTCTTTTTTTTTACGGTTTTGAGGGGGTCTTTCTTACTTCTTTTTTTTTTTTTGTAGGAATTAAAGTAAAGGAGCAGGTCTGAAGGAGGTCGCGTTCTTCTCTCTTGTTCTCTCTTAGAATTCTCTTTCTTTTTTTTTTTTCCCGTTCTCTAAGGCTGAGTCAAAGGCGACGGTGATTTGTGGCTTTCACAGACTCCGTTGTTCTTTTCTACCGCTCTTTTCTTCTTTGCTCAAAGCGACAGCTGAACTCTCTCTTTTTGTTTCCGCAAGCATTGAAGCCTCTAACGACACGTCTGGCAGAGATTCGGTTGCCATCCACGCTTTTCTTGCAAGCGTTTTCTTTTTTTTTTTTTCTTCTTTCCCTCCTCTGTATGATGAAGAAACAACAAAGCCCGTGCTTTTTGTTTTTATTGGATGCGGTAGTGAACTAGTGGATACACAGATATGAAAGTCAGTACAACGTGAAAACACACGCCTAAGAAAAGGAGAAAAGAAGATAGGAAGAAAGAACGGTGTGTGAAGCCTGATGTTCTTGGCTATGTAGTGCGGTGTAGTGCTGGGGCGATGTGGCCTTCTCCGACAGACTTTCGGTGGCTGCGTCACACCCGCTTGTTGATGCTGGGGAAAAGAAAGGAGGGAGAAAGCGCATACCTTTTTCCTTACATATGCATGTAGTTTTCTTGTGCGGAGCTGCTCAGGGCATCGAGCAAAAGCTGGACGGGCTGACAAAAAACAACGCTCTTTTCGTTGAAGCTGGTGAAGCTAATAATGCTCTTTTTTTTTTCTCTTATGTTCCTTCGTTGCACGCCGTGGGCTCTACACCGTTTTTTTTTTTCGTTAGTAATGAGTGTACTCTCTTCTCTCCTTTTTTTTTTTTTACCTCCCCGTCTTTTTCCTGGTCCGTTGACTGAGTCACATGACACACGAAACAAACATTAAAAAAAATTTTTATTCTAAAAGGAGCAGTCTGTACGCTCTACTTCTCCATCTCACTCTTTTGTCCTACACCTTGGGGCTAATTAAACCTGTCGCAGTGAGTGTTGTTCTTGCTGCTTAAGCCCTCTTCTTTTTCTCTTTTTTTTTTTGTTGCTCTCTCTCTCTCTGTTTCATTGGAAGCGAAAAGAAACACAAGCACACACACACACACACACACACACAACAACAACAACAACAACCAGAGCGGAAACGCTCTGCGGAGACAAAAAAAAAGAAAAACATGTTGAACTGGTGGCTGATTGTGCTGATCGTCGTTCTGCCGCTGATCTGTATCGGTCTGACGGTCTACATCATCATCTACTTTCAATCCGAAGAGGATGCGACGACGGACTACGTGCCGAAGGCAGTCGCCGGGCTGGGTCTCATTCTGGGCCTGGGCTGTATTATGCTCGTCCCTTACGATGTCGCGAACTCACCCGACCCCACCGTTTCGCACAAGTACACTCAAACCCTCAACACACAGCTGATGTGGCAAATTGTGTTGTGGGCCATGGCCGCAATGGCGGTGGTGATTTGCCCGTTTTTCATGTTCTTCTATGAAGCCTACGACCCCGACAAGCCGCGCGTCGGGACACAGGTGGTCCACGCCATCATCTCCACCGTGATCATCTTCGCCATCTTGGCCATCATCGTGGGCCTCTGCTTCTACTACGTTGGCGTGGCGGACATCACCTTCAACCACTACCAGGGCTTGCCGCAGAAGTTGCTGCCGACAAGCGACGGCATCGTCTTCACGAACACCTACACCTCAGAAACGCTGACAATCAAGGTGGCCTTCACGACCTACATCATTGGCATGCTGTGCTTCTTTGGGTGGATTCTCTTCTTCTTCTACGGCGGCACCGGCATCATTTCCTACCCGCTAAGCCTCTTCCGTGCCTTCAGGGGCCGCACCAAGGCGATAAGCGCCAGCCGTTTCACGGAGGAGATGGCAATTGTGTTGGCCAAGGCGGACGCACTGCTGGAGCTGTGCACGCAGCTCCAGCGCGAGGCTCGCGGTGTCATTTCACGCGGCACGAAAAATAAGATCAACATCATGCGCAATGAGGTCTACTTCCTTGAGGCGCAGCAGGATCAACTCATCTGGGCCTACACGAAAGCCGGCGGGTCGCCGTTTATTGTGTACGGAAAGCTCTTTTTGGGTATTGTGTGTCTTGTGACGGCCATTATGTGGATAATCCAGATCTTCATCTACAATACCTTCGACGCTGACCCGTTTCTCAACACGCTGCTGCTGAAGCTGAACAACGCCTTCGCGCTGTGCGGGATATGCTGCTACGGCGTCCTCGCCTTCTACCTGACATGGTCAACGTTCCAGGGGCAGATCGCGCTGGGTCTGCGTCTGGTCTTCTTCCAGATCCACCCGATGAAGAAGCACGACACGCTCGTGAACTCTTTCCTCTTTAACGTGAGCCTTCTCCTCATTACGTCTTACGCGGTCATCTTCTTCGCCGTGCGCTCCTTCCAGGACTACGTGGCCTACACGGCAATCAACGGGTTGATGATTGTCTTTGTGATGCACCTTCGTGGTATTGGCGCCTTTATCAAATGGGCCCAGTTCTGCTTTCTGGGCATGGCGATCTTGGCAATGATCTGGTATGCTATCTGCCCGAAGAAAAAGCGTCGTGACCCGACTAAGATGCGTCTTGACGATTTGTAGGTCGCTAATGGTATCGCCCTTACGCTCTGTTTTTTCTTCTTCTTTTTTTTTTTGTGATTTGATGAGCAGATCACAAAGCTGCCACCTCGTTCCTGTATATCTATCTCTACCTCTCTCACTTCTTATATATATATATATTTTTTTTTTCTTCCCCCTTTTTTCTGCTAGCTTCTTTTTTTATTTATCATTTGCCTTTGTAATGTTGGTCATCTGTGAGCGCGCTTCTGCTGGCTGCTTAGATTGATTGGCTGTGTGTCTCTGTTTCTTCTTTTTTTTTTTCTCCAATATTTCTTCGAGCACTTCGCGTGCTTTTTTCACTTTTCTTCTTTACAAACAAACAAACAAAAAAAACAAGAGAAAGAAAAGGAAGGAAGCTGGGGAGGTGTGTGTGTGTGTGTGTGTGTGGGTGGGTGGGGGAGGGGGGAGGGGGAAACGGTTCCCTCTACGTGTGGCTCTATAATTCGGGGGGATGTCTCCTTTGCTGAAGAAAGGAAGAGAAAAAAAAAAGAAGCAAAGTTGACGACGGTGGATTTGGATTGTGCAGAAAAAACGCTGTGCAGATGAAAAGACATGTTTCGCTTCTGGTACATATATATATATATATATATATATGTATGTATATGTATATTTATGCCTGTCAAGTAGCATCTCGAATTTGATAAGTCTCTTTGTTGTCGATGCGGTTGCAGTTATTACGTTTGTTTGCTTCTTCTTCTTTTTTTTTTGCCCTTTTCTTCATTTCTGGACGGATCAAAAAAAAAAAAAACGTGGCGGAAAGGTGACCTGCTTTTTGAATCCAACTTTTTTTTCTCATCTCTTTCACCCTTTTTTTTTGTTCGATGCTGCAGCCGACACCATCAGACTCTTTTGACGTGTACTGAAGATGTCACTGTCCAACAGAAGAGTTGAGCTGCTGTAAAGGAGAAGTAAGGTGGCTGCGTTGCTTGCGGGGCTGATGGCCCAGTTTTTTTCTTCTTCGCATTTGACCTATTGAATGAAAAAAAAAAAAACACACACACAGAACGTTTGAAAAAAAAAAAAAAGAACGAAACCAAGGAAACAAAGAGATTGTGCCTTTTTCTGTAGATTACCTCTTACAGTGATCAACAGCAAAACGGGAAAAAAAAGTGATCATTCTGTCTAACAATTTGTCTTGACAACCGAAGACATCTGACATGCTGCTCCCCTTCTTCTTCTTTCTTCACGGAATACAGGCTACTTTTTGTACTATGTCCCCCTTTTTTCTGAACGCCGCTTTTTTTTTTTTTAATCCAGCCCATCTTGTAAGCAACACAACAGCATTGTACATCGTTACGCAGTTAGGGGAAAAATCCACAACAGAGGAAACCCTCCCTCCCTGCTAAACAAAAGTCTCCTCAGTCAGGCCACGCTTTGTTTTGCCAGATTACATCGAAAGCGGCGATTTCTTTGCCTTTTTTTTTTTTTGCGCTTTCTTAAATGCTGCTGCATCGCTTTTTGCCCTCCTTTTTCATTGTCCACCTTTACCTCCCCAACGCACTCTCCACTTTTTTTTTTTGAATGTATACTGTGACGTAGAAACTGTCAAAAAGCGGCGTGTCAAAGTTGTTATTGCATGGGTGTCACGCTTTTTTTTTTTTTCGTCCTGCCCCTCATCGTTTTACTTCTTACGTTTGTTTCTCAGTTACAGCTAGTGCCTTCTTTTTTTTTTTTTAAGACAAGGTGTTTTTACGGAACGTAGATAATGCGTCACCAACTATCCCCCAAGCCGACGCTGGCGGACGAGGACGTGCCGGAGCTGGCTGGCCTCCCAGACGGCATCTCGCGATGGACGGGCGACAGCATTAGTGGGCTGCGCCTGAAGATCCGCACTGGTGGTGTGGACCCGGAATTGGAAGACCTAGACAAGCGACTGTGCCGCACCATCGACATTTTAGGCGCGCGCAGTCAGCGCGCACAGGCGATCAATGTCGCTCTCACGTCGGTGGCGCGGCTGCGCGAGAACAAGTCGTTTCACCTCTACTTGCTTACGCAGGACCACTACGGCGTCGGCATACTCAAAATGGGTGTGAAGAAACTCTTCGTGACGCACCCGGTGACACACGCCTTGGTCGAGGTCGACCCTCTCTGCGTCTTGGATTTCTTTGTCGACGAGCGCTGCCAGCGCCACGGCTGTGGGAAGGCGCTTTTTGAACACATGCTGGCGGCGGAGGGCGTTCGACGCCCAGAGACGCTTGCGATCGACCGGCCAAGTCCGAAGCTGCTAGGCTTCATGAAGAAGCACTACGGCCTGTCAGCGTATGCGCCGCAGGTGAACAATTTTGTTGTATTTGACCGCTTTTTTGACCGTACAAGCGTAACAGAGCGTGGGAGGCTGGTCCGCGCGGCATCGCCGGTGGCGCGCGAGCAGGGCGTCCGCCACGGCAGCCAGCCCAGCCAAAGCGGCCACGGCACTTCGTCTTCGTTGGCAAAAAACGGGATGCCCGGGTAGTCGCCAACGCGGCGGGTAGCGCAGAGCTGCCCGGGCTGCCATTTTCACCCCCACCTGCGTACGCACTGCCGCTCCAGCAGACGCCGGCCTCCCTCTCGCAGCTTTACCCGCGTCGAGCGCAGCGGCAAGCTCGCGTGCCGCCCAGCGCTGCCGTCATCCCCCCTCCGCGGCTGCCGTCGCTGTCTCCCGTGCCGACAGATCACAGCGGCGACCGCTACGCCCCTATGGCGTCGCTTCTTCCGCCTGGGTGTTTCGCAAATCGACCAACGGCTGTGTTCAGCGCACCGGCCTTCGCTGCTCCGGCAGCGTTGCCTCTGCCGATCAAAGTCCTGCAGTTGTCCCCCGTGGCCTCGCCGGCGCATTCGTCGCACGACAGAGACGGCGGTGATGACAATGAGGCCGTCACGTATATTGGCATGTCGCCCACGTCCAGCGCGGCAGGGGATAGTCAACATAACACTAACAGCCACAGTAACAGCCACAGCAGCAGCAGCACCAACATGCAGCGGAAGGTGCGGTGTGGCGGTGTTACCGGTGGCGCAGCGGCTCCTTCGCCGCCTTCGGTGCCGGTGCGGCGTGATCAAAGATGGAACGGGCTTGCGCTGGCCGCCGCGGAGGACGGGGTGAAGGATCGAAGGGCTTCACCGGCGGCGCCTTCTCCACCTCCTGCCTCGCTGTCTGGCTTCACATATCGTCGCGGAGCACCGTACAACATTATCACCAACTTGCCTTAGAGGCGGACAAACAGGGGAAGGGGGAAAGGGGTAGAGTGTTGATGACGACAGGTTTTGCCACGGTCTGCTTGTCGCTGGAGGCTTGCTATGCGTGATAGTGCTTGGCAAATACATGTGTGTATGTGTTCATGCGTGTGCGTGTGTGTGTGTCTATTTGCGGCCGAACTTACGAGACAACACAAGTCAAGAACGCTCGATGACCACAGTGGGTTCCGCTGCTGTTCTTGCGAAAGATTCTCTCTCTTTTTTTTTTTTTACTGGCTTTCATGTTTGTCACAGAACAAAAAATAGGAAAAAAGAGTATATATATGTATACTGAATGCAGGAATATAGTCGTGTCTGTAGGCGTGATATTGCTGCAGGAGTTGGGCCGTCACCCATTAAGCTCCACATACAAATACAACAACAACAACAACATCAACAACAACAAAAAAGACCCAAAGCGCCTTTCTTCTTTCTTTTCCCTTTCTCTCAACGGTTTTACTACGAGGAAAAACAAGGATTTCATTCGCGCGGATATGACGACGCATTAGTGCTTATTCTTCTTCTGTGTGTTTCTTTTCAACGATGCAACCGAATTCCCTCTCTTTATATACATATGTATGCATTGTCGCTGTTCACCCCCCCCCCCCCTTCTCCAAACAACAATGAAAATGACAACAACAACCCCCCTCTCCCTCTTCCCAGTAAACACACATAAAGAGAAAGAGAGAAAGTGCCTCTCTATTAGTGACTCGATTCCGGAAACACAACACAACAGAACCAAGTACATTCTCCCTTACGATAGTAAACCCACACACACACACACACATACTCTTGTCTAAATACATATATATTCGTCACTTTATCTAAAAGCAGAGGCACCACCACCTTGCTTTCAATATTCTTCTTGTCACATATCAGCACCACCAAAGAAAAAAACGAAAAAAAAAAACTTTTTTTTTTTGCTCATTAAAGAAGGAAAGGCCTTTTTTGGGGGTTCAAAAAAAAAAAAAAACGGCTGTGCTCGAAAGAACATTTGCTCACATATAAAGGGGCGAAACCGGCACATCTTCGAGCTGAAGTGTTGGAAAAAAAAAAAAAGGAGTGAAAAAAAAAAAAAGAACAAACAAACAGGCCTACTTTTTTTTTTCTTTTTTTTTCTTACACACTCACAGGTGTGCCGCTCCGTCTCTTGTCGCTGACAACAACAGCAACAAAAAGAACAAAAACAAAAACAAAACAAAAAAAAAGAGAATAGAACAGATGCCTAAAGCTCCACGTACCGCGGAGGTGGCACGGCGTCTTGTCGACGCCTACGTGACGAGCCTGCGCCAGCACCTCCCCACCTACTGCGTCCGCCAGCTGGACAAACTGCCTGGTGCGCAGGAGCATCAGCTGACGCGACTGCGTCAGTCGTACCCGGGAACGCCAACCGAGCTGCTGTACTTCCTTCAGCGCGTCAACGGGACGTGCTGGGAGAGCCTTGTCACTCCCACTGGATCTGCTCCGCCCTCCACCGCCACCACCGCTGCTCCGGCCACCTCCGCGGAAGGAGGGGCACCGACTGCCGCGGCCTCTCCGCAAAGTGCAACCACGTCTTCCTCGTCTACCACAGGCGCTGCGGCTGCGACGGCCACCGCGACTGACTCTGCCAGCGCTGCGGCTGAGTCCACCAAAGCAGCAAAGGCTGCCACCGCCGCCGCCGCCGCCATCGCTTCCGAGGCTGCGGCCTTCATCAAATCCACGCTAGGAAAAAAAGGTGCAGGAGGCAACAACGGCACGCGGCCGCGTCGTCTGCCGCATTACGTGGCGCTGCCCATCCTCGGCTCTACCTACACCAGCTGTCCTTACTATCTGAAGTCGGTGGAGCAGATGTTGCTGGCGGAGCAGCAGTTCCCGCCACCGTCGGCGAACCTGCCGGATGAAGGGGAGGGCTGGGCCCCTCCAGCTTCTGCCTCACCCGCTCCTCCTCTAGCGTCGATCACTACGGCCGAAAATACACCCGCTGATGCGGCGAAGGAGGGCGGACTCTCCGAGGTTGCTGCAACGGCGGCTTGTGCACAGCTGAACAAGAACACTATCAGCTCCGTCTTTTCGGGCTACAAGATCGTCTTCGGAGTCCCACCGTCGTTTGAGGGGCAAGCGACGACAGGCAGTGCTACGGCAAAAACTGCCACTACTGCTGGTGTTGCTAGTGCGGAGCCAGGGAAGGCTGCTGCGGCGGCCTCCATCGACCGCTCCTCCTCTGACCGTACGACAGCTGGTGCGAAGAGCGAGGGCGAAGAAAAAATGGTCTTCGTGGACCCGCGCATCGACGTCAACGCGAACTTCTATCAATGGTTGGTGTTCGCAGACAGCGTTCAGCCGCATGTGCGCGGCACGGCGCCAGTAATCCCTGACGCCGATCCTGCTAAGATGGCTGCCGCCGCTGCCGCCAATGCGGCCTCCACTGCTCCACCTCTTGTGGACACAAAAGCAGCGCCGCTGGCTGCTGGCGGCGTGACACTCACACCGGCGACAGCTACCGCGGCAGAGAAGCCCAAGGAGTTCGCGGCGTCGCGGCTGTACATCGACTTTAAACCGGTGGAGCTGGAGGGCGGCGTGTACGGTCAGGTAATCCAGTTTGTGCACGGGCAGCCAAGCAGTTTTACGGTGGTCGCGAATGACTTTGGCAGCTATTTGAAGTACGTGATGAGTGAGGAATTCGAGTTTACGGAGGAGCTGGAGGATGACGATGATGAAGAGGAGGAGGAGGTGGATTTGCTGAGCACCAAAGCGCCACCGAATGATGAAAAGAAAGGCACGGCGACTAGCGGTGCTTCGAAGCCCTAGTTAGTATTGCGGGCGGTTTCTGTGTGCGAGTGTTTTCTTTTTTTTTTTTTTTTTGCATGTGAGGTTGCCTCTTGCAGAGACCTCTTTCTGCATGTGTCGCTTGTGTGGGAGTGAGAGAAAGGGCTTATTAAACGGCGGTCTCTTTCTTATTAGGATTACTCTATCTACCCGTTTTTTTTTTTTATTGCTTCTTTGGGACATGCCTCTTTTTCATGGCGACGCTATCGCCGTTGGTGTGTGTGTGTGCGTATGTGTGCTGCGCATGGCTTTACTTTCAACCTACTACGCAGTTGTACACATAAATGGCCGTTTTTTTTTTTTCAATGTTGTTGTTATTTTCTTTTTTTGGCTATTATCATCTTTTCCATGTATACATATACATATATGTATACATATATATATATATATATACGAGCGTTGAGATGTTAGAGAGAGATCCATTTTTTCTTTTTTTTTTAGTTCTTCTCATTTTGATCTTTTCAATGGCCTGCGAAGGTTGTGGTCCTGTACGCCACCCGCTTTATAAAAACGAACGAAAAAAAGGAGTTAGACAGACCGTTGGCTTCTTATTTTGATAGTCCTTATCTTTTTTTTTGCTTCTATGGCTCTCGGGGGATCTCCGCATGGCGTGGCTTTGTCACAGTCCACTCAAGCTCTTCGTGAGATACCTAAGTCCGAGACTATAGCTTCTGATAATGCATGGCAAGTCAATCTCGACTTGAATCGATGACCTTTTTTTTTTCTTTTTCTGGCTTGCCAGTGCTTCTCAGGAAAACACAGACGGTGATCGAAAGGAATCGGCCGCGCTTTCTTTCTCGAAAGCACTTTTTTTTTATTCGTTTTGATAGTGGCTTTTGGTCTCTCTTTTCGTTCTCTTTCCTGTTTTCTTGTGTCCCTTTTCCCATCCTGTCGTCTCTGCAACGTTTCTAACCCCCTTCTCCTACGGCGTCTGAACTTCACGCAACTTCACGGTAGTTGTCCATAATACTAATACGAGGAAAAAAGAAAAGTAAAATATTAGTTCACTTAGCTGTTTTCTTTTCTCTCGTTGTCTTCCCTCTTTTTTTTTTTCTTCCATCGCACAGAATATTCAGCCATGCCTCGTCCGTTTGGTGTTTGGGCTCCGGCCACGACGCTCGCCGAGTACCGCGCGCGCATCCCGAATCCCTTCGCGTACAGCTTCAAGTGGGTGTACTCGATGAAGAAGGAGGTCTTCTACCCGCCAGAAGCGCTGGCGCACTTCAAGGATCCCCAGCAGTTCCGTGACGCCGTCGATACGGTCGTGGCGATGCGTGTGTCGGACAAGATCTTCGGTGAGGGTCAGAAGCTGCCCCGCCACCCCGTGATTCTGTTGGCCCTCGTCCTCGCCGCCCACGGCTTCATCGTCTTCAGCGGCCTGAAGTACTACTACGGCACCTACATGCCGGCGAACAACCCGACCTGGCGCAAGACTGTCAACAAGGAGTGGGAGGAGGCAATCAACAACTCGCCGTGGGATCACATGTCGCACGTGTGGCAGTACAGCGACGAATACGCGGCCGCGCTGGGCGATGCCGCCGCTCCGGGTCCGCGCAGGTTCTACATCCCTGCTTAAGAGCCGTGGCGCATGCGCATTTTCTTTTTTTTTTTACTGTCGGGTCGCATTTACCTTGTGTACTACGCCGCGGCGTGCTAGGGAGGACGACGAATTACCAGCATTCCGTTCATTTTTTCGTCTTTTTTTTTTTTAGCTCGTATTACTGTATGCGTCGCCCTCCCTAGCCATTCACTAACCAGATGTGGCGGCGCTGCTGGTGTAGTTGATGCTGTGAAATAAGACTTTTTTTTTTTGATGGCGGAGTCGATGCAGTCTGTTTCCTTTTTCTTATTTTTATTAGTAGGATAATAGGTTAGCGTTTGTGTGCAGGTGTTTGCATGGGTGTGTCTGTTGTATGCAGGCTTGCTGAACAAAAAAAAAAAAGTTCCTTTTTATTTACTTGTTCATTTATTGGCAAGTACAGCCGAAAAGTACATCCTCACATACACACCCACGTACTGGTAGGCACACACAAGCAACCCACATAACAACACAAAAAAAAAAAAAAACTGAATACGCAGCGAAAGTGGTTGCCTCTTCCTTTTTTTTTCCAAAAAAACGTATGATAGCTCACTATTATTAGTCTTTTTTTTTTTTTTGGCTTTGTTTCTCTTTTTTCTTTCGTTTTTTTATTTGACTTCTGTGCCAGTAGTTAGATATTCAGTCAACCGCGCAAAAAAGCAACAGCGACGAGAGTTTGGGAGCTTCAAGTAGCACCGGAGGAAACACATTGTGCAAGCGTGAATGTGTGGTGACTGCGTCCCCCTTGCTTTTCGGACCTCTTCGCAGGCCCGAGTTAGCGCGTGACGCCTGTGCTCATTGAGCTGACCGCGGCTACACATGCTCGCAAACGCACACATTTGAGAGTGGGCCTCCGCTCCACGCAGTGCTTTAAGCCCGCGCACCAGCCTTTTCTTAAAAGATAAATCTACAGCTTGTGTGCGCGCCCCTGTCGCGCTTCCTGTCCCTCTCTTTCTCCCTTTCTGCGCACACACACGTACTCTCGAGTGACCTTCTCTCTCTTTCTTTTTCTTTCTTTCGACTCCTGGCTTCCACTGCTGCTGCTGCTACTCGAATGAGATTAACTGCTACCCACGCTCCTTTTTCTCCCCCGTGCTTCGTCACTATACCATCATTTCTCTACCTGTTTCCCATCCTTACACGCACCAGAAAAAGAAAAGAGTAGAGCTCCTTTTTGAGGCTCTCCTTGCCATTCTCACCGCCTTTATTCTCTCGCTTTGCTTCTTGCCTTCCATTCCTTTGGACTACTACCCGCCCACATTCGCTCTTTCCCCCTTCCCTCCGTTCCTTGGCAGTTTCCATCATGCTGCGCTCCACGCTCCGCCGCCTGGAGATGGCCCCCAAGGTCACCCACATCCAGGACAAGCTGCTCATCAACGGCAAGTTCGTCCCTGCTGTTTCCGGCAAGACCTTCGAGGTTGTGAACCCGGCCGATGAGGCGGTGATCGCGAACGTGGCCGAGGCCGACAAGGCCGACGTCGACATCGCCGTGAAGGCTGCCCGCACCGCTTTTGAGGAGTACCGCAAGTCGGATTGCCAATCCCGCCGCGACGTGATGCTGCGCCTCGCTGACATTCTGGAGAAGAACAGTCAGGAGATGGCTGCGCTGGAGAGCCTGGACAATGGCAAACCTTACGCGGCTGCCCTGCACGCCGATGTAACGCTCGCCGTTGAGTGCTTCCGTTACTACGCGGGCTTCGCGGACAAGGTCGACGGTTACGTCCCGCCGCGCTCCGGCAACTTCCTCGCTGTGGTGAAGCGCCAGGCTGTGGGTGTGTGCGGGCAGATCATCCCATGGAACTTCCCGCTGATGATGGCTGCCTGGAAGCTGGCCCCCGCCCTTGCCTGCGGCAACACCGTCGTTCTGAAGCCGGCGGAGCAGACCCCGCTGAGCGCACTGCGCCTGGGCGAGATGGTGATGGAGGCCGGCTACCCGGCGGGTGTGGTGAACATCTTGCCGGGCTTCGGTGCCACGGCTGGCGCGGCCATCGCGAGCCACATGGACGTGAACAAGGTTGCCTTCACCGGCTCGACGGCGGTCGGCCGCGAGGTGATGCGGATGGCTGCGGAGAGCAACATCAAGAAGGTCTCGCTTGAGCTCGGCGGCAAGTCGGCGCTCATCGTCTGCGAGGACGCCGATGTGGAACAGGCGGCGCATGTTGCGACGACTGGCATCTACTTCAACATGGGTCAAGTGTGCACCGCCTCCTCCCGTATGTACGTGCATGAGTCCGTCTACGACGAGTTCCTATCCCGCCTGCGCAAGCACGCCGAGTCGCGTAAGGTCGGCCCAGGCCACAACACTGACCACGACATGGGCCCGCTGGTGTCGAAGAAGCAGCACGAGCGCGTGCTGAGCTACATCAAGGACGGCGTGAAGGAAGGTGCCACGGTCGTGACGGGCGGGAATAAGATCGGCGACAAGGGCTACTTTGTCCAGCCGACCATCTTTGCGGACGTGAAGGAGGACATGAAGATCTGCAAGGAGGAGATCTTTGGCCCGGTAACCTGCGTGATGAAGTTCAAGGACATTGACGAGGTCGTGAAGCGCGCAAACGACAGCATTTACGGTCTCGCCGCGGGCATCTGCACGCGCAACATGGACACCGCGATTCGCTATGCTACATATCTGGACGCCGGCACGGTGTGGATAAACACATGGAACAATTTCGACAGTGCCGTACCTTTCGGCGGCTTCAAGCAGAGCGGCATTGGTCGAGAGCTGGGTCGCGAGGCCATCGACCTTTACACGGAGTCGAAGGCGATCCATTTTGCCTTGGAAGGCCCTATCGTGAAGCCGTAAAAAGAAGAAGGTGGAAGATACTGCGAGGAAAAACGTCTTTTTTTACCTGCTTGTTGTTGTGGTGCCTTTCAAACCTGCGTGTGTCATTTGGACCACCAGCTGACACACTGGCGCTGGCACCTCATACACACACACATATGTATATATATATATTCACGCTGGAATGCGAGGGTAGCGTTGCGCAAGAGAGGAAGAGGCGACGCTGCCGTGGTCCTTCTTCTTTTTCGTTTTGGTACCGCTCGTCGTGTACAAGCCCTTTTTTCTGCTTTTCGTAAAATGCGGATGAGAGGACTTTTACTTCGCTGCACAGAGGTGGCGATGGGAGGCTGAGGGAGCAACAAGCATGGCTTGTCGTCCTCCCCCTCTCTTTTTTTTATTTCTCGTCTGTCGTTGTTGTGCTTTGCTGCAACAGTACACTCGGAAAATATAAGTAACTTTAAAAATGAAAACGATCAATTTTTTTTTTCATATCTCTTTCCCTCTCTTTTTGTTTGTAAAGACAGTTCACGTGCGGGCTCGTGTCACCAGAGGCTTGTGGTTGTCGTCGCTTCTTGATGCCGCTTCGCACATGTGTTCCTGTTCGGATGTGGCGTTAGTGCGGGCAGCTTGCGCTTTTTGCTTTAGGAAGCACATGCAATACACCCCTTCCGTCAATCCAACTTCTTTTTTTTTCTTCTCTGTGAAACATTATTTTGACTATATTAAAACAAGACATATACGTGTTCTCTGTTTTCGTTTCTGTTAATCCTATAGTGCTTCCACTTTTTTTTTTCCCCTCCAGGCCGGGAGGGTATCCTGCAAGCGTCATAATAGCTCGTTTTTTTTTTTTCTTTTACATTGCTTACGGAGTTTAATGGGGAATAGCGGCTCTGTTCTCCCCCAAATTGTAAAACAACTTCAGGAGAGAGCCCCCCCAAAATGGAAAAAACAACAACGGAGAACTGCATTGGCTGGTTCAGTGCAAAACAATACGATAGAAAAAACACACAAAACCCCCAAAACAGACACTACCATTTTCATTTTTTTTTTTTTGCTTTCGCTCTTTCTTTTTGTCTCTAATTACTGAGCCCTGACTGTGCTTTCTCTCGTACTGACGCTTCTCTCCTCCCTTTTCCCTCGCTCGGTTTAATGGAAGGCGTGTTGAGAAGCGGAGAACGAGTGAAAGGTCCGTCTGACCTACGGCCCAATGCCGTGGCAGATACGAAGAATATACGGAAACCAAGAAACAACAAACAAACAAACTAAAAGGACAGACACACAGTAGCACGAACAGGCGCATCTTTTTTTTTTCGATATTCCTCTCTTTGGTGGAGCTCTTTTTTTTCCCCCTTTTCTACGATGAAAAAACAAAACAAAAACAAAATGAGCGACTTTTTCGTTCCGTTTTCGTTAGTGAGTGTGTTTTATCGCACCCTGTTTTCTCTTTTCTTGTTTTTCCTTTTTTTTTTTTGCCTTGGAAACGTGAGCTCTACATGTGTGTGAGTCGATTTTGTCTCTTTTTTTTTTTTTTGAGATTTGGCAGAGCGAACGAGATTTAAAAAAAAAAAAAAGAAATGAAGATAGAATTACAGGGAGAGCGAAAGAGCAGCCGTTTTTCTTTTTTCGTTGGCGTTCTGACCGGTGTTTGCGATACACCCTCTTGTTTTCTCTCGTTGGCTCTCATGACCGCTGTGGCGGGGCTGGTGATGCACGGCTGGCCACGGTACGCATTCGCAGCCGGTGAAGATGTGCCGGAATTGCCGGATGCCCGTGTGGGAGGGGGGCGGAGGTGACGAGAAGCCGGTGTGTCCCAGGCGCGCTGTTTCACATCTGCCGTCAGAGGCGTGGCCTGAACGGCGTCCCCCCTACCTGCTGCACGCCCGTCGTCGTGCCGTTGCCGTTTATTGTGCCAACGTCGGCCACCGCGTGGAATGCAGGAAATGTCGAGGCGCCGTGTTGCGGATGAGGCGGAAGGCAACTCCGCCGTCCGCCGCGTCGCCTGTGGCGAAAAAAAAAAAAAAAACAGGCATTTTGAATGCTCGGTAGCGGTGAAAGGGCGTGCGGCTGTTTTGCCCGCCTCTTTTTTTAATTAAATTCTGCGCTGGCGCCCAAAGCAGTGCCTCTCACTGCGACTTTCACCTGCCGCTCCCGGTGGTGTACGAGGCTATACCGTCTTCGAGTGTCGGCAACGCGATCATGTGCACATCCGGACAACTTTTGAACGACGTGATGAACTGACGATGGAGAGAACGGATGCGTGGGTGAAAAAGGGGGAGGGGGAGGGGGAGGGGCAGCTACGGCGACCACAACAGCTACGGCCCACCGCAGCAGCAGCAGCGACAATGGTTCCGGGCCGTACAACATCTCGTCTGGAAATACACGCTATGACAGCAATCGCAGCTACAACAGCAACGCTAATCACACCAGCAGCGGCGGTCGTGGGCAGGAGTGCGGGTATCGTCGCGAGCGTTGTTGGGACGGCGGCAACAAAGATCGCAGCCAACGAGGAGATTGTCGCGAAGGCGATCGCGCACGCCGCCGCTACGATGCGCCGTCCTTCTCTTCACTATCCTCGCGTTGCTATGTGAAATCAACACCTACAGCAGCAACAGCAGTAATGGCGGCGGCAGTCCCATCTGATGTTGTGGAGGTCCGTACGCTTCGTTCCGCCAGCAGGACAGGTCTTCGTCGCGCGAGGGGTGTGACAACCACAATACAAGCCATCACGACCGGTACGATTAGAGGAATACGCAGAACGGCTGCGATGACCGGTCCTACGGCAGACGCCACGACAACGACAACGACAACGACAACCGGCACGACAGCGGCAGCTATCAGCGCGAACAGCGCAGCGATCGCGGCTACACTGGTCGTCGCGGCGAGAACTGAGACTACGACAGCCGCGATGACTTATTTGAGTGTTGCGCGTGTGTGAGTTTGTTACTCAGTGCAAATGAATGTTGAGTGTGGGCTGAGCGTGAGAGAGATGCTGTGCGTAGAAGAAGCAAAAAAAGAGAGTATTTGCTTTTATGTCACGCTCCCCAAGAAAGAAAAAAGGGTGAGTTGAAGCTTGGCTGATGGCTGGAACCTGATCGCTTGCGCTTTGTCAAAAACCACTCACGAAGTCAAGTAAGTCCGTTTCTTTGTATATATTGGCTCTGACTTAAAACGTTCAAGGCGAATACGAATTGTGATGCCTTCTTTTCTTTTTCTTTTTTTTTTTTTATCATTCGTCAGGTTTTTTTTTTTTTCTCAAGTCATCCAAGAGCTTTGTCTTTTTTAAGGTTCTGCTGTTTCATCTGGTATTTACTTCTCAGAGGTTGTGCTTCTGTTGACTGAGAAGAAAGGGGGGGGGGGAAAGCGGGTTGCTGTTTTTGACTCAACGGATGAGTGACGTGGCCATGAATTCGGGTGCTACGACACCACACACCCCCTTTCCGACCTTTATTTTCTTTTTTTTTTGCCCCTTCCACAGAGAAAAGCAGCAACAAGCGAGCAGCAGTGAGGGCAAACGAACAGAAACACACGTTGAGTCTGCCTGTTTGCAACTCTTTTCTGTTAGATACTACTGTAAGTGCTGTGCTTATTACTTTTATATATCGTCTGCGCGGCCAAAACAACAACAAAAAGAAAGCTGAATGAGCATATACCGAAACTGTAAAACACGTTTGATTTTTGTTCTTATTCTTTTCTCCTATTCAGCGAGGAAGCGTGTAAAGCAGAAAACAACAGCGACGAGAGTTTGGGAGCTTCAAGTAGCACCGGAGGAAACACATTGTGCAAGCGTGAATGTGTGGTGACTGCGTCCCCCTTGCTTTTCGGACCTCTTCGCAGGCCCGAGTTAGCGCGTGACGCCTGTGCTCATTGAGCTGACCGCGGCTACACATGCTCGCAAACGCACACATTTGAGAATGGGCCTCCGCTCCACGCAGTGCTTTAAGCCCGCGCACCAGCCTTTTCTTAAAAGATAAATCTACAGCTTGTGTGCGCGCCCCTGTCGCGCTTCCTGTCCCTCTCTTTCTCCCTTTCTGCGCACACACACGTACTCTCGAGTGACCTTCTCTCTCTTTCTTTTTCTTTCTTTCGACTCCTGGCTTCCACTGCTGCTGCTGCTACTCGAATGAGATTAACTGCTACCCACGCTCCTTTTTCTCCCCCGTGCTTCGTCACTATACCATCATTTCTCTACCTGTTTCCCATCCTTACACGCACCAGAAAAAGAAAAGAGTAGAGCTCCTTTTTGAGGCTCTCCTTGCCATTCTCACCGCCTTTATTCTCTCGCTTTGCTTCTTGCCTTCCATTCCTTTGGACTACTACCCGCCCACATTCGCTCTTTCCCCCTTCCCTCCGCTCCTTGGCAGTTTCCATCATGCTGCGCTCCACGCTCCGCCGCCTGGAGATGGCCCCCAAGGTCACCCACATCCAGGACAAGCTGCTCATCAACGGCAAGTTCGTCCCTGCTGTTTCCGGCAAGACCTTCGAGGTTGTGAACCCGGCCGATGAGGCGGTGATCGCGAACGTGGCCGAGGCCGACAAGGCCGACGTCGACATCGCCGTGAAGGCTGCCCGCACCGCTTTTGAGGAGTACCGCAAGTCGGATTGCCAATCCCGCCGCGACGTGATGCTGCGCCTCGCTGACATTCTGGAGAAGAACAGTCAGGAGATGGCTGCGCTGGAGAGCCTGGACAATGGCAAACCTTACGCGGCTGCCCTGTACGGCGATGTAACGCTCGCCGTTGAGTGCTTCCGTTACTACGCGGGCTTCGCGGACAAGGTCGACGGTTACGTCCCGCCGCGCTCCGGCAACTTCCTCGCTGTGGTGAAGCGCCAGGCTGTGGGTGTGTGCGGGCAGATCATCCCATGGAACTTCCCGCTGCTGATGGCTGCCTGGAAGCTGGCCCCCGCCCTTGCCTGCGGCAACACCGTCGTTCTGAAGCCGGCGGAGCAGACCCCGCTGAGCGCACTGCGCCTGGGCGAGATGGTGATGGAGGCCGGCTACCCGGCGGGTGTGGTGAACATCTTGCCGGGCTTCGGTGCCACGGCTGGCGCGGCCATCGCGAGCCACATGGACGTGAACAAGGTTGCCTTCACCGGCTCGACGGCGGTCGGCCGCGAGGTGATGCGGATGGCTGCGGAGAGCAACATCAAGAAGGTCTCGCTTGAGCTCGGCGGCAAGTCGGCGCTCATCGTCTGCGAGGACGCCGATGTGGAACAGGCGGCGCATGTTGCGATGAACGGCATCTACTTCAACGCAGGCCAGGTGTGCGTCGCCTCCTCCCGTATGTACGTGCATGAGTCCGTCTACGACGAGTTCCTATCCCGCCTGCGCAAGCACGCCGAGTCGCGTAAGGTCGGCCCAGGCCACAACACTGACCACGACATGGGCCCGCTGGTGTCGAAGAAGCAGCACGAGCGCGTGCTGAGCTACATCAAGGACGGCGTGAAGGAAGGTGCCACGGCCGTGACGGGCGGGAATAAGATCGGCGACAAGGGCTACTTTGTCCAGCCGACCATCTTTGCGGACGTGAAGGAGGACATGAAGATCTGCAAGGAGGAGATCTTTGGCCCGGTCGCCTGCGTGATGAAGTTCAAGGACATTGACGAGGTCGTGAAGCGCGCAAACGACAGCATTTACGGTCTCGCCGCGGGCATCTGCACGCGCAACATGGACACCGCGATTCGCTATGCTACATATCTGGACGCCGGCACGGTGTGGATAAACGCGTGGGGCAACTTGGACACTGCCGTACCTTTCGGCGGCTTCAAGCAGAGCGGCATTGGCCGAGAGATGGGTCGCGAGGCCATCGACCTTTACACGGAGTCGAAGGCGATCCATTTTGCCTTGGAAGGCCCTATCGTGAAGCCGTAAAAAGAAGAAGGTGGAAGATACTGCGAGGAAAAACGTCTTTTTTTACCTGCTTGTTGTTGTGGTGCCTTTCAAACCTGCGTGTGTCATTTGGACCACCAGCTGACACACTGGCGCTGGCACCTCATACACACACACATATGTATATATATATTCACGCTGGAATGCGAGGGTAGCGTTGCGCAAGAGAGGAAGAGGCGACGCTGCCGTGGTCCTTCTTCTTTTTCGTTTTGGTACCGCTCGTCGTGTACAAGCCCTTTTTTCTGCTTTTCGTAAAATGCGGATGAGAGGACTTTTACTTCGCTGCACAGAGGTGGAGATGGGAGGCTGAGGGAGCAACAAGCATGGCTTGTCGTCCTCCCCCTCTCTTTTTTTTCTTCTCTGTGAAACAATATTTTTGACTATATTAAAACAAGACATATACGTGTTCTCTGTTTTCGTTTCTGTTAATCCTATAGTGCTTCCACCTTTCTTTTTTTTTTTCCAGGCCGGGAGGGTATCCTGCAAGTGTCGTATACTTTTTTTTTTTCTTTTACATTGCTTACGGAGTTTAATGGGGAATAGCGGCTCTGTTCTCCCCCAAATTGTAAAACAACTTCAGGAGAGAGCCCCCCCCAAAATGGAAAAAACAACAACGGAGAACTGCATTGGCTGGTTCAGTGCAAAACAATACGATAGAAAAAACACACAAAACCCCCAAAACAGACACTACCATTTTCATTTTTTTTTTTTTGCTTTCGCTCTTTCTTTTTGTCTCTAATTACTGAGCCCTGACTGTGCTTTCTCTCGTACTGACGCTTCTCTCCTCCCTTTTCCCTCGCTCGGTTTAATGGAAGGCGTGTTGAGAAGCGGAGAACGAGTGAAAGGTCCGTCTGACCTACGGCCCAATGCCGTGGCAGATACGAAGAATATACGGAAACCAAGAAACAACAAACAAACAAACTAAAAGGGCAGACACACAGTAGCACGAACAGGCGCATCTTTTTTTTTTTTTTCGATATTCCTCTCTTTGGTGGAGCTCTTTTTTTTCCCCCTTTTCTACGATGAAAAAAACAAGACAAAAACAAAATGGGCGACTTTTTCGTTCCGTCTTCGTTAGTGAGTGTGTTTTATCGCATTTTATTTTTATTTTTTTACTCTTTTTTTTTTTGCCTTAGGAACGTGAGCGCGACGTGTATTTTCAGTTTTTTTTTTCTATTATTCAGGAGGGCGAACGAGATTAAAAAAAAAAAAAAGAAATGAAGATAGAATTACAGGGAGAGCGAAAGAGCAGCCGTTTTTCTTTTTTCGTTGGCGTTCTGACCGGTGCTTGCGTAACACATTCTTACTCTCTCTCTGGCTTGCTTTCCTGAGCGGTACGGTGCATCTGCAAAGTGGATGGAACTCCCTGAGCAGGTCGTACACACATACAGACAAGTACGCAGTTTTTGCGTTGTGGAAACGCGGGAGGACTATCATTGTTGTTTGTAAAACGATCTTGGGTTGTAAGGGCCGATTTAGAAATGAAAAGAGAAGTGGTGCCTTTTTTTTTTTGGTACCGCAGCATCTTGTTTTTACTCTTCTTCCAAATCCTTGCCTTTCACTTTGCTCACTCATACTTTTTTTGCGTTCTCTTTTATGCTCGCATTTAATGTGCTCTGCATTGCAAACGCCTTTTTTTCCATGCAACGTAACCCGCTTTGGGTGAAGTGTGCAGACATTTAGTTGCCCACTGGCAGCTTGAGTTCAGCAGTTTTCTCCACTTTCTTTTTCCTTTTTTTTTTTTACTTATTCGAACAAACTTTTTTTTTGTTTTCAGCATTCACACACAAACACACATATACCTACACGTCATAACAAAATAGATAGATGTTGCTCTACATCGGTACATTAGACAGCTGGTATTTACATTAGGTAGAGAGCACACGATCACTGCCCCAACCCTCTTTTTTTTTTTTTCTACTAAACCGGCAAAACTCTCTAAAAGCAAACTAGCGCGTGCGAGTTTGCTTTTTTTTTTTGTGCTCCTCTTTTTGGCATCTTCCTTGTACTGTGAGTTACAAATTACAGTAGCAAAAAAAAAAAAAAAAGAGTCTCTTTGATCGAGGACGCAAACAACAGAACAGTTCGTGCCGCTTGGTGTTTAGCTTTTGCGGCAGTTGCCTGCTCTCTTTTTCTTTTTTTTTTTCCCCCTCCTTTTTGTATTACCTTCTCTCTTTTTCTTTTTTCTTTTTCTTTCTTGCTCGCTAGTTTGTCCGAGCAGGAGCAGCAGTAGGCAACCATTAAAAAGAAGAAGAAGAAGAAGAGGAGGAGGAGGAGGAGGAGGAGCAGTTTCCTTCCTTGGGCTTTGAATTTAAATCCTACACGTACCTTTTGTTTGCTATTACCATTATTGGTTCCTTTTTTTTTTTCTCTTTTGCACAACCCACGCAAAGACGCTACAAAAACAAACACACAGACACACACATACAAAAAAAAAAAAAACAGATATATATATATATATATATATATATATATATATATATATATATATGTCCTCGGCAGACTCGCAGCATGCGGACGACCACGCGCCCTCGTCGTCGTCGTCGTCGTCCCCAGTGGGTGGTGACCTGAGTGTCAGTACCACCACCACCGCCACCGCCTCGGTCGCTCTCGAGAGCTCTGTGGCGGCCTCCTCCACGACTATCGCCAGCAGCAGCCTCTCCACCTTCTCCCAACTCGCCACCGCGGACAAAGCGGAGCACGGCGCGGAGGACAACAAAGCGGCGACCTCGCACTCGGTGCTGGTGCTGCCTGGCTCTGGCGCAGGTACGGTTCCACCGTCCGTTTCTGCAGAGGCGTGTAATGCAACAGCAGATCGTTCGCGAGAAGATGAAGTGCGGTTCACAGCGGAGATCGCGACACCCTCGTCTTCTGCAGATCTGCGCTCTCCACACTCCATACATCTTTCACGCGCCGGCGACGACTCACCACTAATACCGCTTGTCCCACCACCGCCAACAACAGCAGCAGCAGCAGCAACAGGGGAAGAAAAGAGCGGTCTTCCGCAGCAGAAAAGCAGCAGCAGCAGCAGCTGCGACAACGAGGCCGCTACTAGCGCCTACCATTCTGCAAGCGGACCTGCTGCTGCTTCTTCATATTCAGCGAAAGAAAGTTCAAGAGAGGAAAGGCAGGAGGATGAGGACGAATATGAAGACGAGCCTAACTCGCCGAGCAGTCGCCGCGGCGCCTCGACCGTGGAAAAAATGAGCGCTGACGATCGCAACAAGAGCGACATCGGTGGTGATGAGAGCAGAGGCGACGTCGACGACGCGGGCACGACGGTGACCGCCACGCAGCCACCCCATAATGGAGGCTCTGCACACCGGAAAGCTCCGCGGCTGCACCGTCACTCGAAGCATCGGTCGTCGTATTCGGGTCCACGGACGCCGGCGACGGCTCGTCTGGCTGCCAGCGGAGTGGTTACAGAGGGTGACAGCATCCAGGTCAGCAAAAACGACAACGGCGACGCTGGCGGTGGCAACAGCGGACCTGCGGCGTCGTCACCGTCGTCGTCGCGGCATCGCCACCACCTTCAACTCCCTACGGCAGCCCCGCCGCTCATCGCTGTGGATGCCCCCGTGTCGACGCTCACGTTGGAGGTTGCCTCGACGCGCTCCAGCCCGTCGTCGTCGTCTTTGCCGTTGGAGGTGAGCTATCCTAAGCGTGGCAGCGCACAGGCAAGGCGGCGCAGATCCAACGCAAAGGGTAGGGAGGAGGACACGGAAAAAAGGGAGGAGAAAGAGAAGGCCAGCGTGCCGGCCGCAGTGCAGAGATCGTCGCCACCCGCCCAAACGGAGACCAAGAAGGAGAAGGTGGGGCATCGTGGCAGCTGGTCCACCCCACTCTTCTCAAGCAGCGGCAGTGAAATCGGCGAAGAGGAAACAGCACAAGACGAGAGAGAAAAGAGCGGCGCACCAGCTCCCGAGGTTGCGGAAGAGGAGACTGTGGGAAAGACAGTGGTGGTGCCGGTTGTCGGCCCCACGCCAATTCCAACGGTGGAGCCTCTCACTAATACACAGGAAACGGCACATGTTCCGTCAAAGTCGAAAGACACCGACGCCGCACAGCCACCGTCGGTAAAAGTGGGAGCTACTCTAGCAGCCACAGCCGCAGCACCAATACCTTTTCCACCATCAGCACCCTCGGCTTCTTCCTCCTCGTCAACACCACCAGTGCTGCTGCCGTTGCCGCTGTCTGCCACGGCGGAAGTGGCCGCTGCGGTCGCGTTGCCCTCCCACTCGAGCGACGACAGGGATGGCGGGGCCCGCGCCTTGCCTCAGAGCGCAGTGCCTCCTTCCGCGGCGGCCACAACGCCCGCCCCGTTGCCTGCTGCGGCGTCGTCTTCGTCGCTACCACCACCACCACCTGTTACAGCGGACACGAACACAGCAATCATGACGACTTCACCGCCACCACCGCCACCACCGCCAACGCAGACGTCCATCGCGGCATCCGCCACTCTCTCCTCCGTCGAGTCGGAGGCGCGGTCGCCAGGGACGACGTCGTCGGTGCTTCCTGCTGTCGAACATGGCGAGGCGAAGACGAAGACGAAGGCGGCGGTGGCGACAATGGCGCTGGCGAGGACCACCGTCGAGACGCCCCTGCAGCTCGATACGTTGACCGCAAAGGCCGCGACGCCGTTGTCGCGGCCTGCTGCTACGACTACTCCTGCTGCTGCGATCGGCGGCGGCGGCAGCTGGGCGAGGCCGTTCCTGTCGCAGCACCTCTCCGTCGCCAACTCCGCTGACACCTCGTCTGTCACTGCTGCCAACTCGTTGACGTTGGAGAGCACCGGGCAGGTGAGGCCGCGACTGTCGATCAGCGGCATCCCAGCCAACTCCATCGGTGGGCTGTCGCCGCTCACCATGGCGCAGTTCGCTCACCGCAGCACCGCCTCGACCGGCGGCAGCTACCATGAGGACGGAGGCCACCACAGCCACAACGACAGCCAACACACGTCGTCGTCTTACGGGTCCTACTCCTACTCCTACTACTCCAGCAGCGACGGCTACGAATCCTCCACGGGCATTGCGGGCTCACCGCATACACCGACACCAGCACCGGCGGCGACCCCGGCGGTCGCGAGCGGCATCCACGCGCAGGGCTCCAGCAGCTTCTCCACTTGGCACCAGCGCGAACTGAGTGAGACGCGTGTGGGGTCTGCCGACGGCCTGCACGGCATCGCGACAGCCGGCGGCGCGGGCAGCGTTGTAGAGCTGACGGCCTACGAGGAGGTGGCGCCGATGTCGGCTGACGCGGCAGCGTCACACCAGACAAGAAGTGCTGGTGGCAAGCTGGGCTTTCTGCGCGGACTGTGCAGAAAGCCTTCTGCCGTCGCAACAGGCGAGCAGCGGACGTGGCGCACAGAGGAGCGTGTCAGGCATCGTGCGGCCACCAGCGCAGCCGCTCTTGCCCATCCGCCACCCACTGCTAGAACAGGAGCTGATGCGAGCAGTACGGCCGTAGGCTCTTCGACCACGTCGGCACCGGCAGGCAGTCATGAGCGGCAAGGCGCCGACACCGGCAGCACGGTAGATCCAGTCAGCGTGACGGCTTCTGTCGCCGGAGAGGGCGACGAGAAGGATGCGCGCAATCCGACCGATGCGGGAAGTGTGACGGAGGCCGGGCACGACCGCGACAGCGGCCATGTCGCTACCGACGAGGGCAACGATATGGAGGCGGCGGCGGCGGCGGTGGTGGCGACGCCCGCTGCGAAGGCAGACGCTGAGAGCGGGCAGCTGCACGAGGCTGAAGCTGCATGCCCAGAGCAGCCAGCGCCACTGCTGCCGCCGTCACCGCCGCCGCCACCGCCGCCGCCTTCCGTGGAAACAAGGAGGGATAACGCAGACAAGACAGCGGAGCAGCCGCTGCCCGCCAGTGCGGATCTGGACAGTGCTCGTAGTCCCTCATCTCCTCCTCCTCCCGCTGACATGGACGTCCGTGCGTCGCAGCTGACATCGGCCGACTACCGCGCACCCGCGTGCTCTCCCTCGCAGGATAGCGGCAGTGCTTACCAGTCCGCATCAGTGCACGCATCAGCAGCGCCAGCGTCAGCAGCGGCGGTGGCATGCGAGAATGAGCAAAACCCGCAACAGCAGAAACGCGATGAACCGACCAACGCGGAAGCCAGCGAGCTGCGCCCGTCCACCTCCTCATTATCCACGTCGACAGATTTCAGCGAAAGTGATACCGAGTTCCCTTTTGGCGTGGTGGTGGGGTGTGCGAACGAGAGCAACACGACGCAGGTCGCGGAAGATCATCGCCACACCCCGGCAGTTCGGGTCGATCGAGCCAAGGACATTGAGCAGATGGACCTGAAGGAGGAGGAGGGGAACAGGGCTGCCCTGACAAGTCTAGCCCACGGCGACGAAGATGCCGTGGCACTGCATAGCCCAGCAAGCGAGAAGCCTGACTCATCGCCACCGTCACCGCAAACACCGCCCCTGAAGGCATACTATGTGTACCTCGAGGAGCTCCCGCGGCTTTACGCCTGGGACGCAGAGCCGCCTACGACCCCGTCCGACGAGGAGGCGAGCGTCGACAGGGAACACGAAGAGGAAGAGGAACGGTGGGCGGCACGGCTGCAGCGGGAGGCTGCCGCCGCTGCCGTGGCGGCTCAGTCGGCGCTGCAGAGCACCCTTAACGACATGGCCGTCCACCCGCCGCGGCAGTGTCTCTTTGTGGAGTTGCATGAGCTGCGGCGACTGTCGCAGACGCTGCTGTGCCCCCGCCACGCCACACGCCCCTTCCCCATGCAGGACGACAGCGGTGAGGCTGTGGAAGCGGTGGCGGACGTGTGGCGTGGAGGAGGTGGTTGGGGCGGGACAGGTACTCACAGAGAAGACGCAGTAGTCATCAACGGCGTGAAGAGGACGAAGGAGGCCGCCGCTGAGGATCCGGTCTGGGTGGAGGCTCGACTGGCGGTGTACTCGAACGATCGCCAACACCTCATTGCTGCTGGGTCGACGTTCACGTTGCCCGCCAATGCAGCCGCACTTCACCGGTGTGATCGAGGTACGGGATACGATGGAGGTGGCTGTGGTCGTGACAGCTGGTCCGACCTGCTCGTGTATCAGCTGGAGGAGCCTCATCGTGACAACGTTGACGAGCAAGGGGAACGACAGGGCGACAAGGTGGACAACGTGGCCGCAAACGGAAGGCGGAGAAGTGCCGCCGTGTCGAGCGCGTCCGTGGCCTCCGTCAGCGAGGCCTCCAGCGCCTTCAACACCGCCGCCTTCTACATACAACTCGAGGAGAAGAAAGAGCGCTGGGTGCCAGTAGAAGTTGAAGAAGAACAAGAGGGAGAAGGAAGGCTTCGCGCGCCGCAGACGTCGTTGAGAGCCCTCGAAGCAGAGACAATGGAAAGGAGAGCGGCCCAGGCGGCGAGTGACGATGACGACGAGAGCGTTGAGTGGAAGACGGACTCCGATGCCATGGACGCAAACCTGGATGCTGCTGCTGCTGCGATGGGCACTGCGTCGCTGCCTTCTTCGGAGAGCCCTTTAACAGGTCGGCACGTGGACCATCTGATCCAAGCCCACCAGCACGAACTAGAAAGTTCGCTCTCCGCGCGCAACCAAGCGGAAGAGCCGGACGTCAGTGCGGGTGTGGACACCGACACCACACCCCGGCGACGTGCCACCGAAGATGCACAGCAGTCGCAACAGCAGCAGCGGCGGCTCCGTTTAGAGGAGTACTGGTGCTTTTTGGCTGTTTCTTCTCCCTTGCCGATGGCGCAGCTGCGCCGTTTGCCCGCCAACGGACCATCCTTCGCTGCGCAGATGATCGTGCCAGCCTCCCCAATGGACGGCTCAGGCAGCACACACCAAGAACAGGCGTTGCCCTGTCGCGTGCGGTGGGCGGTGGAGCCTCCACCACCGACACTCTTAGTTAACGCTGCGCCGATGGAAGGCGAGCAACAAGAGCAGGAAACAGACAGCCGTGATGCGGTGTGGGAGTCGCTGGGATCTGCCGTTGCCCTGTACGAAGGTGTACGCCGCGGGCGCGGTGGTGTTGACCTTTTCGACGGCTGCTCCCCTTCAGCAATGCGCAGCAGCGAGGAAAGGGAGGGAGGTCAGGATGGGGACACGCGGCCAATGCCCGCAGCCGCAGCCGCTCCACTCACCGTGCTCTGGAATACCATCCACTCCCCTGCAGCGGCGGCGCGGTTCCAGGAAGCAGAAATCGCAGTCGTATCGCAGCAGCGACAACGCTGGCGAGGCGGAGGGATTGACGGGCACATGCTGAGTGCAACGCCGCCTGCGAGGCTGCAGTGCCCCGCCGTGTGCTCTGTTGTCATGCGTTGCTCCGTGGCGGTTTTACTGCCACAGCCCGCGGCAGATCAAGCGGCTGCTCGCCAAGGGAAGGATGGACGGCACCGCAGCTTGCTTCGCACGTACTGCGTGCCCACCGTGCTCTCCGTAACGGGTGGCCTCGACGGCTTTATTAGTCATACAGAGGCGCGGACGCGAGCACCAGCTGCCACATCGACCAGCGAAACGGACCTTGCTTGTCGCACGCCGGTTATGCGGTACAACCTGGACTTTCACACCCTCCTCACCCGCGAAGAGGCGTCCTCGCTGCTGCTGACGGTGCAGAGTCCAGCGGACTCGTCACACGTATTCGGCTTTGCGGAATTCAACCCATTTGAGCGCGTGGAGTCGGAGCTACCGCAGCAGGGGACGATGAGTTGTGTGACGGATCTATGGCTGCCGCTCTTTGCACCGGCAGATGCGGCGGCGTCAGCGGCAGAGGCGCAGGTACACCGCCATCGTTCTTCCGCCTCGTCGGCGTTGGCCGATGCCGCACACACGCTTCCCGACGGCCTTGCCACGAGCGTCAAGGTGACTGACAGCAGAAACGTCGATGCGGGAGACATGGTGCACGCAGGCTGGCTGCACTGCGACGTAAATATGGTGTTCTGCGGCTCCCTCGCCGAGGCCGCGATGCAGCGACTGTGGAATGGCACCACGCACAGCCTCGCCTCCCTCGAGCTTGCGGCGGCGGCGTTGGCAGCAGGGGGCGAGGTAGGGGAGCTGGCGAACATCGATGACGACGGTCGTGAAGACATGGACAGCGTGGTGGATGTCTGCGTCGTTGAGGCGGCAGGGCTGCAGCCACTGGTGACGCGCTTCGGTGCTTCGCTGCCACCCCGGTTGCGAGCGTGGGACGCCGTTGCCCGTGGTGACGGTGGGCGCAGCACCAACGCGGGTGCAGCAGACGCTCCGCGGTGCACGCACGTCTACTGCGAGGCTGTCGCACTTCAGCGAGACGAGGCGACGCATCCGCAGGCCGTCCGCGGCAGTCCAACAGGCAGCGCTGCGCTTTACAAGAGCACGCACTCTCGCGGCTCTGCTGCCGGACTTTGGAGTTCGACGGCGAGTGTGGGTGTCGTGGACGACTGCGAAGAGCAGCGAACCTTCACGAATGCTGGTGCGGCTGCTGCGCACAGCGCCCCTCCCGTAACAGCCGCCGTAGCCCATACAAATCACCCGCAATGGCGGCACACCTTCCGTTGCTGCCTCGCCTCCCTGAGCAGCCTGTGTCTGCGCGTGTTTGACCGTGCAGGGCCGAGTAGGGGCAACAACAACAGCAGCAGCACCGAGGACGGAAAAGACGCCCGTGGTAGAGGCACTCCCGCAAACCGATCCACGCTGCTGGGCACCGTGACGGTGACGTCTTGGATGTTGCGACGCGTCTTCGCCAGTGTCCACAGCAGCGACAGCGGATCGTCCCTATGCGAGGGTGGCGTGTGGCTGCCGCTGCTGTGGACGCCCACGTCGTCCGCCCCCGACAGTCGCCGCAGCGTCGACCGCGCGCGTTTGTCACAGACGCTCTATCCTGCAAGGAGCAACGGATATGTGCTGGTGCAGTGGCGGCGTGCCCCCTCCGTGCTACCGCGGCTCTCATATCCCCCACGTCTTGGCGTTGGCATACCCTTGTGCTGCTCGTACGTGTCCGTGACGCGCCGCTGCCAGCCGCCAACGTCGTCATCGTTGCCCAATGCACGTCGGCTGAAGGCGGGCTCGGCGGGAGGGCTCGGCACTCGTCTTTTGGTCACACGAAGCGGCCTTGATGTACTCTCTACGTTCCCCGCCCGCTGGTATGAGGGGCTGGCGTCGCCGCAGCTGCGGTCGCACGGGTTGACCTGGATGAGTCCGGAGCTTGCGCCGTGGTTGTGGGTGCACCGCCTTCGCCTGCAGTGGCCATGGCTGCAGCATGTTTTAACCATGCGTGGCGGCCACTTTCGTCTGAGTGTGGTGTACGTGACGTCGCGGGAGGAGCAGCGGGTGGTGGACCAGTTCTTGCTGGTGCCGCTGTCGCAGGTGCAGTGCAGCGGCGACAGCGACAAGTCGAGGCGGCATGGAAGCCTGCGTACACGACACTTTCGCGCGGCAGGTAACGGCAGCAGCAGGAGCAGCACCAGTGACGGCAGAGGCGTGTTCTGTGTCGTGTCTGCGGTCTCGCTCTCACTGGATGCACCGCCGCGCGCCGCCGTCGCTGCCGCCGCACCGATGGAGGCAACCTTCTGCCTGCCCGCCAGCCGCTGCGTGGAGTTCCAGCTTTGGTGGTACCCGAACACGATGGCGTTTCCAGCGCTCACCACGGCTGCTTCGACAACAACAGCAGCAGCAGCAGCAGTTTCGTCGTCGTCGTCTTGCACGCCACGCCTGCTGGGTCGTGGTGGGTGGCGCTTCCCCGCAGCAGCCCTGGTTGACGTCTCCAGCGACGACATCGGCGATGACGGCTTGTCCAGCGGCGCGGGAAGCACGAGCGAAGCCGTCAGCGATGGTGATCGCGGCGGGGACGACGACGAGAGCGCGTGCGCGCTGCACCGCTTTTTTGTTCCTCACGAGGCCGATGTTCAGTTGCTGCCAGTCTCGAGTACTGAGTTGCCACTTCACGTGGAGGGCGGCGTGCTGCAGTGGCAGTTGTCGTCTGTGCCACGTCTCACCTGTGTCGCGTGGGGACAAGCCGCCGACGGCGAAAGGAAAGCGGCGACAGTTTCCACACAGGCACCGAGACAGGATTACAACTCGTTGCCTGACATTGGCACGACGCTCGCAGAGAACGCACTGCGGTGGCAGTGGCCGGACGTCGGCACCGCGGCCACGTTACAGGTGCGGGTGCATCACCTCCTGTGGTTCAATCGCGCTGATGAGGCTGCGGTGGCAGCGACAGCGGGTAAGATGACACTAGCGATCGAGGAGGTGCGACGCCCGGACGCCGGCCAAACGCAAACTCCTGCCGACTTGTCAAGCACTGCGGACGGGGCATGCTGGACAGCACCGAACACGTGGCCAAAAGCTGACGTACCACGCGTGCCGTACGTTCTGTCGAGCAGCGACAATACGCCTTGTGTTGGTGGTGGTGGTGGGGTCTTTGCATGTGGCAGCAACGCAGGCGACGGGTGGTCGGACAGGCAGAGCAGCGCAGCGAGCAGCCAGTCGCCTGGTCGCCAGACGGCGTTTTCTGCCGCTTCGATTGGCTGTTCCGCGTCTCGCAATACCGCCGCCCACAGCGCCACGGCAACAGGCGTGGACGTCAGCGCCGCTTCGCCAGCCGTGGAGTTGCGGTGGACGCCGCGACGCTTCGACTGGTGGGAAGAAGACGCGCCGACTATCGCGCTGTGGGTGTTGTCTGCGGAGGACAAGAGCAGCGGCACCGCCGGTCAAGTGCGGGACGACAGCGACAAGGATGAGGGAACAGTGTGGGGCTCGGTGCAGCTGCCTCGACTGGAGGCGTTCCGGAACAATGCCGGTGCGCTATGGCTGCCGCTGTTCCGGACCTACGAGGCGGTCCCTGCAGCTTCATCACCTGCACACGACCTGCCGAACGGGGCTGGGGGATCAGAGGCAGAAACACGAGGGGACATCGATGACGATGACTGGCACCACCCAGGGACTTCCCAGCATCAACAAGACGCGTTGCAGGCTACCGAGCGAGACGAAAAGACGACGTCCGCCACCTTGATAGATGCTCGCTGTGTTGGCGTGGCTGTGCAGCACGTCGGCTTCGCAGCGGTGAGCTACACCCACAATTTTGCTCGAACAGAGTTTCCCACGCCGCGCCCGCAGCCAGCGGCAAAGGGCAATGCGAAGGACGCATGTGATGCCGTCAGCAGTGCCACGTCGCGGCTTTTACTCTTGCAGGTAGGCCCTCTCCGTTGTCGGTATGCAGGCAGCGGTGTCGTAGCAGTGAAGGCGGAGAAGGAGAAGGAAGGCGAGTCGCTTAAAAAAGCGGCACGCAGCAACGATCAGTCAACGAGCTCAGCGTCTAAACGTGAAAAGAGTAGCACATCGTATGCTTCAGCTATACTTTTACAAAGCGGGGTGATAGAGAACGACGTTGCCTCCGTCTCGTACAGCTCTGACGACTTCACAGCGTCGTCATCGGCACCGGCTGCGCCGCCGTTGCCGAGCAAGCCCAGCAGCCAGACACACTCTTCCTCAACTCCGTCCTCTGCGGATAGAAATGTGGCGGAGGTGCTAATTGGCTTTGAAACCCACCAGGTGACCGTGCCGGTGCTTCGAGCCGACACCGACACTGGTGCAAGTAGTGCTATGCTGTCTTCCGTCGAAGAAAGCGACATGTCGCCGCAAATGGTGGTATTTCCATGGAGAAACACGCTAAGTAGAAGCAACGGCAAAGCTGAAGGCACTGCTGGAGACTCGCGTGTGGACGTGCGTACAGTACGCGTGCAGACCCAACTTTTTACGTTCGCACACGAGCGAGTGGCAGTGAGCAACACGCTCAGCGTCAGCTGCGGAGGCGGTGCAGTGGCAAGTATGGGAAAAGACGGGAAGAACTGCGTGGGAAGTGGTGCGCAGTGGATTCCGCTCGTTGCGTGGCACAGGGCTTTACACACTGGCTTAATGGCGACGGCAGAGGAGACAGAAGGGGACTGCGTGCTCGGCGAGATCCTTGTGCACGGGCGACTCGTGGACCGACCATCCAGTCTCGTCGGGCGCCAAGATCGACTTCTTCTCACAGGTGAGGAGCTTCAGCTGAGTCGGCTGGTGGAGCGGTTCTGCGGTGGGCCAGGGGCTCCTTGTTCCTATGCTGTGCTAAGCAACCCCACAGCCACAGTTGCAACAACAACCCTCACAACACAGCGCGCCTCGCTCGTCAGTGGTGGTGTAAACGGTGATGCAAATGCACGCACACCTTCTGCTGCTGTTGTGGGTGAAATGGCGGCGGGTCGAGTGCGGACGTGGGCTTCCCCTCTGTCCACCACCCACGCATCGACTCCTGCGGTTTTGCAGGCATCTGAGTTGCATGGCGCGCTGTGCAGGGCTGGGCCGGTGCGCCACCCATGCGTGTACCTCCTCGTGGACCATCTACAACTGCAGTGCAGCGATGCGCAGTGGCAAGCGTGGCAGCAGCAACAGCAGCAACAACAGCGACGGCAACGGCAGAGTACCGACAGCGATGCTGTGCCTGCCTATCGTTTTCGATTGGCGGCACGAATTACGTGGCCGGCGGAGTGGGGTGCGGCGTGGCTGCGCACTGTTCCTTTGCTTTTCTCGTCAACCGTTCCCATTGGGTTGACGGACACGGGAGCAGTGGGTCCAAAAGCACCCTCGAAGGAAAGTCGAAGCCTGACTGTTGGAGCAGACAGCAGAAGCGTCACGGCGTGGGTGGATGTGGTGGACGGCGTGCTGATCGGTGGCGACGACACCGCTTCATCGTCGGGCGCCGCAGACCTCGCAGTGGAGCACACGCTGAGGTGCGCCTGCGCGCCGCTCTGCCTGCCGTTGCCTGCACCGCAGTATATCGAGCGCGTGCTTGGCCTGCCCGGACTGACCGCGCCTCTTCATCTGTCCTTTGAACTGTTCGCTCTGCCCTCTACTGCTTCAACGGAGTTCACAACAACAGGAGGAGTCGCCAAGATAGCTTTGGAAAAAGCAAGTGAGCTTGAGACCTTGGTATGTGTTGGTGCTGGCCGCAGTCCACTGCCGATCCCTCAAGTTGCATACGACGGCATGACGTCTCTCGTCCCCCCGGTTCCACAGCACGCAGGCAAAACCCAAGTCTGCACGGATGGACTGACGACGACGCCGTCGACAGCCGCCCCGCTCCTTCTCTCGTGGCGCGCACACGTGTCAGAAAGTTTGTCGCTGGTACGTGCAGGTGGCGCGGCAGCAGCGTTTGATGCTGCACCCCAACACGAACGCGAAAGTAGCGACGCTTCGCTTTCGATAGCAGAGGCTCATGTGTTCGACCACGCACTCCTCGCCACGGCGACGAGAAGGGGTGAAAGCGGTCGCTGTGCTCGACGTGGCCAGGTGCTGCTGGCTCGGCTGACGGTGAGGCGGATGGAGATGGCGGGCGTAGATGTGAGCCTGGCGTGTGGCGTGGCGCAACGACACCGGCAAGCGCTGGCCCCCGCTATGATCGCCGTGATGGTGGGAGATGTCGAGAGCGCGATAGGAGAGAGGGCAACGGTGGGACAAAAGCCACAGCAAGACGGCAGCCGTGACGACGACAACGGGAATTATGCGGAGAAAACTGCTGAGGCGGACAACGAAGCTTCAGCGTCGATGCGCGACAACGCCAAACAGGCGAGCGCCACCTCCGCGTCGTCCACCGTCTTCTTTACTCCCTCTCGTGTGACGAACACGCGCAGCGCCGTCTCGTCGTCCAGCTCTCGGTCACCGCTGGCTGCGGTGGCCTCCAGAGCTTCGTTGAACCATCGCACACCACCAGCGCCACCACCGCAGCAACAACAACAACAACAGCAGCGTTACACCTGGACGACAGAGGTGTGCGTGGAGGCCAACGTGCAGCTTGTGCTATACGTGCGTGTTGCGGAAGCCGCGCTGCGGGCCGCGCGTGGCGAGGAGATGTGGAGCACCGCAGAGGATGCGGAGGCGCCGTTCGCATCTGCGCAGGCGTCCGCTAGCCGCGATCTAGTCGGCAAGGCAGTGTACGTGTTAGATGCCACGGAGTGGGCACTCCGTCCGCAGCAACGTAGTTTACCACGTCAGCAGGAGAAAACACAGGAAGTGGTGCTGGACCTAGAGAGCTTGTTGGAGGGGCGCTGGATGGGCCGGCTGTGGCTGGAGGTTCGCTACGCTGCCGCGAGCGCCGTCCTGCGCGACCCACGCGAAACCTTTTTGTCCACGCGCCTTTCCCTGACCGTGCGCAGCTGCAGTGGCCTCGTTGCGGGCGATATGCCGCTGACTCGTAAAGTGGAGGAGACGTATCAGGCGTTGAGGGAGCGGGTGAAGGAGAAGTACGAGCGACGGGGCCGAGTGCCGCGACGACTGCGACAGCACGTGAAGGAAGCGCGGCTGCTGCGCCGCCAGCTGGTCCAAGAAGCGAACAGCATTGGGCGTCTGTACCTCGTGTGCGCCGTGGAGGCGGAAGCGGAGGAGGCTGGCAAGGACGGCGCTTCCTCTGCCTTGACCAGCGTCCCAGCTTCGTCACGGCCGTTTCAGCTTGCTTCAGCTGCGGCGTTGGTGCGAGCCGAGCTGGCGCTGGAGTCCGCCGCGACAACGACCACCACTGAGGCAGCAGAAAGCGCAAGGGAGCTGGTCACGAGAGAAACACTCGTGACGACTTCTGGCCCTTTGCTGCGTCTTTCACAGTCGGTGGATCACTGGATGAGCGGACATCGTGAAGGTGCCGCTGCTGTTGACCTGCTGTTCGAACTCCGGCTTGTGCCTGGTGCAGATTCCACACAAACTGCTGCTGAAGCCGCACGGAGAGATGAAGCGGTCCGCGCAAATGATGAGGTTGCCGTCGGCCGCGTCCGTCTGCCGCTGCCGCTGCTGCACGCAGACCGCTCGTTTCGACCATCGTCGCCCTCCTACACTCAGCATCTCTGCCTCCCGCTGACTCTCCAAACGTCGAGCGATGCAACAACGACGATGACGAAGATAACAGCGAGCGAAGGCAACAGCAGCGTTACCCATGAAAAGAAAGAGAGGGTGGCGCCGCAGCGTCGTGTCATGACCGTCTCCCACGCTTCTGCTGGCGCACCAGCGACGCTGGCGGTGGAGGCGACGTGGTCTGTGGTGCCGTCGCGCGGCGACACCTTCGTCACTTGCCTCTTGTTGGAGGCCCCTCCTGGGGTCCGCTCTCTCGCGGGCTCCGGCTATCGCCACTGGCTGCTGCGCTGGGTGTACGTCTTCGAGTCCTCTGCCAATCCTGAGGTGGAGCATGTGGTGGACACGCCGCTGTCATTGACGCCAGCTTCCCCTCGTGCAGCACCAGTGGAGCAGTCACGCATGCCATGGATGAAAGCACTAGACGCTCACAGGGTTGGCGACGGCGCAGGGGCGTCGTGCTACTACTGGTCCGGGGCCACCACGCAGCTGCCTCGGATTGGCGCGGTGGGTGCCAGTCTTTGTCGAGTGGAGCTTGTGGAGGCGACGCCGCCGCTCCTGTCCAGCGCCGCTGTTGCACCAGCGCTGCAGCCAGCAGCAACAGGTGAGGACGTCTACACAGCAATCCGTCTCGCGCAGCATCTATGGTCTGTGGAGGACGAGCTGGAGCTGAAGGCAAAGCGACGGCTGGCACAGCAAACGGGCGAGGATGCGTGTATGTGGCTGCATCTGGCTAGCAGCTGTGCGACGAGCGGCCGCCCGGGTTCACCGTTCCGTGTTCTACTCGGCCTGTACACGAGCAACGCAGTGGCACAGCACGCGGCGCACCGTCTGGAGCAGCAGATGACGGCTTCCGCAGACGGCGCAGCTCTTCTGCCGTCGCGGTCACTGCTTCTTGTGCCTCGCGCGCAGGGGGATGTGAACACCACCGAGCAGCCGAAGCCCATGAAAGCCGCATCGATCAGGAAGACAATTGGTGGAGAGGGGGCATCTGCAGGAACAACAACAACACAGGCTCGGGGAGCCGGCGACACTGACTGCCCACCATCAGCGGGCGGTGTCGTGATGAAAAACGTCATTTTCCGCTGCAGTGACGCGGCGCTCGCGCAGGCAGGGCTGCACAAGGTGAACGTCATCACATGCAGAGCGGTGCGCGTCACCGGCAGCGGCGGCGGCGGTAGGGAAAACCGAAAAGAAGCGCAAAATGAAGAGCCGCAGTCGGTCCACCAAAGCCGCTCGTCAGACGGCGACGTAGCCATACTGCTGGACATTGGGCAGGCAACACAGCTGCTGCAGACAGGCAGTTCCTCACTAGAGGCGGACAATGCAACGACAGCAGCAGCAGCGGCGACGACGACTACGCTGCCCACCCCTGCACGCATTACTGCCACATGGGCCTGTGTTTCAAGGGAAGCGCCGACAAGTGCCGTAGCCTGCGCACCGAGCGTGTTTCAGCGACCGAGGCAGAACCTACTGCGGTTGGACATCCCAACAGGTACACCGGTGCTAAACAGCAGCGTTGCAGGCCCACCGTCGTGTGCAATGGAGCTTATGTGCGGAGACGACTGCAGCGCCACTGCCAACGATGCGCCGCTTCGCCTGGAAGTCTGCGTCCACGACGGTGACGCTTGTGTGCAGTTAGTGTCCGCTCCCTTCACTGCCAGTTATGTCCTTCAAGCAACTGTCGAGTGCAGTCCAAAGAGCGCACACAGCCGCTTTGCCGAGCCGGCGTGGCTGTCATGGACGACGAAGCTCCCCCTGCACCGCGCAGAGCCACTACATGCGTCAGCCGCAGACTCACAGATGGAGGTGGAGCTGCAGTGGGGGCTAGACCTGCTGGGCATTCAACCAGCTCTAGCCGTGGTGCCATGTATGCAGGTGCCATGGGCAGGTTGTTGCAGCAGCAGCAGCAATAAGGCAAAACGAAGGAGTGGCACACGCGAGGGAGAAGCAGAGGCGATCATGTTGGCCGCAGACAGCAGCGGCGGTGGCGGCGACACGGCTAGCGAAGACGGCGATGCGACGCTTGAGCAGCTTGTGGGCTGCGCGGCATGGGTAGACTTCTTGACGAACCTGCGTTCACAGGAGCAGCTGCACGATCAGCAGGTGCACCTCCGTCACTGGCGGTGCCGCATTGTCGGCGTCGAGGTGGAAGGGTTGGAACTGCCGATGTGGACGGCCGCGAGTGAAGGCCCTTGCAATGACCGCCGTTGTGGGCGACTCGGCATGACCACCCTTCTCGCGCAGTTGAATTTCGCCACGAAACATCAGACCGAAAGGCAGGAGGAGAAAGGGCCTGGGAACGGTAAAAGTGACGACGAACACACCGCTCCGAGTGGTACAGCAGAGGATTGCGTGCTGGGCGTTGCGCGGTCGACAGCCGTCAGCGTCCTATCAACAAGCAGGAACGACCCCGGCACGCGGGTGACAGGTAGCGATGCGGCTTCGCAGCGCCACTTGTTCTCTGCCAGACAGGCGCCAACGTATCGTGCATTCTTTGCACCGCTGTCGTGGTGCATCGGGTTACACGACATGATCCGCTGCGGTCGCGTCGCCACTCGCCACGCCGACGGAGATGTCATTGAACACGGAGCTGAGCGGCACGGCGCCACGTTGCCACCACCGGGACTTTCACTGTGGCAGCTGCTCACACCCACTGCAGCAGCAGCAGCAGCAGCAGCAGCAGCAGCAGTAACAGCGACGCAGGAAGTCTACGAGCTCGGTGCGGTGCAGCTCTCTCAGCTGCTGCAAGAAGGGGCACTGTTTCTGGTGCAGGTACTTGCTCGGTGGAGCAGTGGCACCTGCACGCGAGAGGAGCGTGACACGCTGCTGAGTGCAGCCTCGTCATTTCCCACGCAGTGGATGCCGCTGGCCAGCACGGACGGGCTGTCCAACACGCCGCGTAAGGGCGATCGCAACCGCAGAGGGGCTCGAGTGCGCTTCTACTACTCGTTTGCATATGACGGACCTTCGTTGTCCGCCTCACCAACAGCGACCGTGCTCAATGCGCTGCGTACGCCACCAACCACGGCCAACGCCGCGGTGCCGGTGCCCGTGGTGATGGCAGACGCGGTGCACTGCGCTTGGCTGGATCACGTCAGGCTGCTGTGTCCGAGCGCACAGGATACCGCGACGCGTCACGACGGTGCGAGGAGGAACGACGACCCGTCATCAGAAGCAGCAAGCAAGTGGCTCAGCTGTGTCCTGCTCAGAATGCATGTGGTGCAAACAACGGTAGACGCAGCGGACGAGACGCACATGATCGACACGCGTGTGGTGGCGCGGTGGACAACACGGCTCGCACCACTGCCCCTGTCGCCGCAGCTGAAGCAACAACAACCCCCGTCTACACCTGTAGCAAAGCAGTTTATTGCCCCGGCACCAATACCTGTCCCTGTCCCTGTCCCTGTTTCTGTTCCACTGCCAGCTGCCAGCTCGGCTAACGCTGTGGCTCCGCCTTCTGCAGCACCAACACCAGCATCAGCGAGCTGCGACAGCCAAGAAAAGCAAGATGCTGTTTCTGTACACGAAACCACCAAGGAGCTGCCCCCGCCGCCGCAGCAGCAGCAGCAGCAGCAGGAGACGCCATCTGTTTTTCCTGTCCGCACAGACGCCATACCTGCGCTACCCACCACCAGCTGCTTCTGCTGGCAGCCTGCGAGGCAAGAAGGCAGCGCGCGTTTGCACGCAGCGGCTGTGGGTGGTGGTGACGGAGTTGCAGGCACGGTGGTGAGCTGGACGATAGAGGTGGATGTCGTGGTTTTACCAGACTCACCAGAGGCAGCTACGACGGAACAACAGCCGCAACGGTCGGAGGTGAGGGAACGCAGAGGAAACGTGGTCGGCCACGGCTGTGTGTCTGTGGGTCGCACGCAGGCGAGCACGCTGTGGTGGGACCGGACGGAGGAGCGCCTGGACGAAGGCTGGCGGCTCATCGCGCCGCTGCCGGTGAGCATTTCCGTGGCGACACCCTTCTCGCAAAGCGAGGCCGGCGATGGGGCAGGTGCTCGCGGTGCACCCGAGGCGCCTGTGCTGTCCTTTGACCTGCTTGCCTTCACGGCTCCCAGTTGGGGCCTCGTGACGGCGCTTCAAGCGGCGCAGCGCGCGAGCCGTGAGCGGCAGCTACGCCGCCTGACCACGCTGCACCACACGGCGGCTCGCTTGCTCACCGCCTTAGCCGCTTCATCCGCGCCAGGCCCCTCAGCGTCTCGCGGTGCGTTGCCGCAGCTCTCCGCCGACTTCATCGCGCACCCATATCGCGTGCTGCGTGTGCCACCGGCGGTGTACCGGCTGGACACCTTCGCCATTGTCGACGTTGTGGAGCAGGTTGAGGAGAGGCACCGGGTGGTGAGAGGCAACACGTCGGTGCAGGGGGGTCAGTCGCTCTGGTCGCTGTTGCCGCAGGCTCCAGAGGGCCGCGCATCGAGACGCAGCGTGACCGGAAACACCAGCGGCTGCAGTGACACCGTGTGTCGAAAGGTGTGGCTGGTGAATGCGGCCACCGGCGAAGTCCGTACCCCATGTTGGCAACTTCTACCGTCATTGCTTGACACAGCGTCGAATGAAGAGGCTCGCCGCAGCAACGATGAACACCTGCTATCTCTGTCGGGCCTTCCAGCAGGTCGGGTGCTTGTGCAGGAGCGGGCGCGGTTACGTTTGGAGTGGTGCCGCAGCGCCGACTCAGGCCCGGCAGCGTCGCTCGCTGGGCTGATTGGTGGCGCTGTCGTGTCCTACGCCGCCACCAACGGGGACGCCTGCATGTGGGTGAGTGGAGGGTTGCGCCTGCAAGCACGGCGCGCGTGGCCCGCCCACGACTCGGCGGCGCGTCCTGGTGTGAGAGACGAGGCAGCACCTTCTGCCCCCTCTCCCCCGCCGCGAGCTCGCGTCGTGACGGCGTCTGCATCGCCCCAGCCGTCGCTGCGCAGACGGTCTGCCATCCAGTCAAACCCTTGCGTCGCTGCTGCGTGTGGGGCGTCGTCGGGCGGCACCGCCGTGGCAATTCCAGTCTATCAACTGTACACGTCGCACTACGTGTGTCACAGTGCAGCAGCGGCAGCAGATGAGAAGGGGAAGGATGATGAAGCAGGGGATCGCGCCGCGGCAGATAATCCGCCACTGCAGCAATGGAAGGTGGAGGTGGACGCGTCCGTGCTTTCCTCCGCGCCGTTATCTTCCACGCCCGGCACCGCTCGTCTCTTCCACACCGCCACGCAGCTCAGCGACGGCCGCGTGTGGCTCTTGGGTGGGTGGCGGAGTTGTGACAGCGGCGCCGTCACAGACAAAGACGGTCGCGGCACGTCAGCGGTGCTGCCTGCCACGGAAGGTTTGTATGCTCGCCCGCCTGCTGTGGATTTCTTCGCAGGTGCTGGACTGGTGGAGCGACGGCGCATCGAAGTTCGACAGGCCGCCGCCGCCGCAGCAGCAGCAGCAGTTGACCTGAGGTCCACCACGACGCTGCAGTGGTGCGAGACGGTGAGCTGCGTGCAGTGCATGGCGGACGGCACACCCGCTCCACCCATCGACGTCGTCCCGTCGCCTCGCTTGGTGGAGCCCCCACCACGTGTCGCGTGCCACGTCGCCGCTGCGTGCGGCCACTGTCGTGTGCTTCTCTTTGGCGGGCTGACGCCGAATGCGGGGGAGGGGTCACGGCTGCCGCCGGCCCGCGACTTCGCCTCCGCCACGGCAGCCGTGCACGTCTACGACACGTTGCAGGGGATCTGGTCGCGTATTTCAGCAGCCGGCGCCGCCGCGGAAACATCTGTGCGGCGGCAGCAGCAGCCGTGGCCGATGGCGCGCTACGGTCACAGCTGCGCCGTCGTCCCCGGCACTGGTGGCACGCAGCCGCAAAGCTACTTCGTGTTTGGCGGTGCGACGACACGGCCGGTGCCAACTTCCGCCACGACAACGAGCGTCTGCGAGCTGGTGCCGCCTGAGGAGCTGCTGTGGATTTGGGCGCCCTACGTGGACGCTGACGGCCAGGTGCAATGCGCGTGGCGGCGTGTGCAGATGCCAGCGGATCTGCCCTCTCCCCTGGCCGGCCGCTTTCTCCCACAGCTGCTGGCGCTCTCCGCGGCAGAGGTGTTGATGTCAGCGCTGTCTTCGGCTTCCTCAACAGGGATGATGGAAGATTGGATGGGTCGTGAAGGTGAAGGTGCTGGAATAGCTGCAGCAGACCCCGGGCTGACCTCACTGGTCCTCTGCGTCACTGGTGGCATGACGCAGGTGGTTTCTGTGGCGACTGCAGCGGCGAGGCTTCGCTGTGCCGCGGGTGGCGGTGGTGGTACCGCGATGGTAGCCGAGGAGGCAAACAGAGGCGACAGTGCATTGGGCGCGTTTCGGCAGTATGTGGAGCCGTGGCTGCCGTGTCCGACGGACGAGGTGACCACCGTGCTGCTGACGACGATGTGCGAGCGACCTGTCCTGCAAACATAACATAAAACTGTTACGCATTAGAAAAACTCTACAATGAGACTGCGGTTCTTTGCTATCATTAGAAAACAGAGTAAATAGCAACAAGACGCGCGGAAAGCAGAGTCTTTTTTTTTTTTTAATAGTCTTTATTTGTTTCTTCATGACGATGAGATTACTTTGCCATTTCTCTGGGCAGTGTTGAGACACTCCCGTTTTCTGGGGAGCTCCACATGGCCTGCTATTTATTTATTAGTATTGTTGCTCTCCGTCGTAAGCAAGTGTTTGGAAGACAACGTCTCTCTCTTTTCTTCGCCTTTTACTGTTTATCCATCATTCCAAATCCCCTCATCTCTCTTCTTCACCTCTCTTCTTCTTTTCTTTTTCCTTTAACTGTGCGCGTTTTCTTGTGCAGGAATCCGACATACACACGCACTCAAGGGCCAGTCCTCTTTTTTTTTTTTTTTGTCTGCGTGGTGCAACAACTGTTATTGAAAAGGAAAAGAAAAAGAAAATGACAGTTCAACTCCGTTTCCCGCGTGCCGTGCTAGCACTTTTAGTCTTCACATGGGTGGCAGGGCTGTGTTTCGAGCTGATGCCGTTGCAGTCTGTTTGCGCAGCAGCGGCAGCAGCAAAAGACGCGGATGCCAAAGCGATGGAGGCTATACTGGAACTTCCCGAGGATGACTTCTACGGTGTACTTGGGCTGGGTGAGGCTGGCGAGGACGCGACGGAGAGCCAAATTAAGAGCGCCTTCCGCAAGCTCTCCCGCAGGTACCACCCCGACGTCGCCGCCGGCGGAGCCGAGGACTCGTTTCGGCAGGTGTACCAGCGCATCCAGCGCGCCTACGAGGTGCTCGGCGACCGCCGGAAGCGACGTGTGTACGATATTCTGGGCGTGGATGGGCTGAAGAAGCTGGAGCAGCCGCAGCAGCAGCAGCAGCACCCACTCTTTGCGCTATTCGGCGGAGGCCAGGCCGCCTCTGACCGAGGGGGGGACAAGGAGCTGCTGGTGGTGGTGCCGCTGGAGGACATCTACAAAGGTGCAACGCACACCTTCCGGTTCGCGAAGCAGAAGATTTGCCGCGCCTGCCACGGCAGCGGCGCACGTAGCAAGGAAGATCTGGTGAAGTGTCCGCACTGCAAGGGCAGCGGCGTGCTGCTGCAGCGCGTGCAGATCGCGCCGGGCTTTGTGCAGCAGCTGCAGCAGACCTGCCCGCACTGCAAGGGTAAAGGCACCCACGTGGCGCACTTGTGTCCCGTATGCCGCGGCAAGGCGGTCGTGTCTGGGGAGACGGCGCTCAGCGTAGACATCGAGGAAGGCTTGCCTGAGGGTTACGTGCTGAAGTACGAATTAGAGGCGGATCAGACACCGGGGCAGGTGCCAGGCGATGTCCTGCTGACGGTGATCACAGCCCCGCACGCCCTCTTTAAGCGGGAGGGCAACGATCTGTACATGAACGTTACAATCACGTTGAAGGAGGCGCTGCTCGGGTTTGAGAAATCGATTGAGCACCTAGACGGTCATAAGGTGGCGCTGCGCCGCACAGGTGTGACGCAGTACGCCCAGCAGGTGCGCATCGTGGGCGAGGGCATGCCGCGCCATCACGTGCCGTCGGAGCATGGTGACCTCTACGTGACGTACAATGTGGAGCTGCCTAAGTCTCTCACGCCGGAACAGCGCGAGCTGTTCGAGAAGAACTTTGTGTGATCAATCGAACACACGGCTGGATAATAAAAGAAGAAGCCTTGGATGATGAATGCAGACTTTCGATCGTGTGTTGTGCGTGTCTGCATGTGTGCTTCTTTAAAGAACGACCTCAGCGACGCACTGCTTTTTTTTTCTCCGGTTTATCTCAACGAGTAAATTGTAAATCGAGTAGGCGCGTCTCTCCCTGCTTGGGTGTTTATTTGCGTGTTTGTATGTGTTCTACGTTTTTTTTTTTTCTTAATGTCTTGAGGAAGCAGGCAGTTTTTTTTTTTTTTACGCTGCCTTAATGTGCGTACATGTGGTGTGCATTGTTCTTCTTATGATTAAGAGAAGTGCTGGGCTGGCCTCTCTTTCTCTTTCTTTTTTTTTTCTTCTGTTGATGTGGGGGGGGGGCCGGAGTGCTTTTCATAGTAAAATACATATATATGTATATATGTATATATATATATATGTATTTTTTTTTTTTTAGACGCATTCGTCTTCGCGGTGGGTACTCTGTTGTGGGCCTCACAGATAAAAAAACAACAAAAAACAAGCAAAAAAAAAAAAAGGCGACGATGGCCCGCAGTTTTGAGTGTTTAAGCGCGTCTACAGGTATGGGAGGAGGGGAGGGGGGGGGGAAAAAACACCATCTTTTCGTTTTTTTTTTCTTTTTAGTCTCCTTTCTTTGTTGCCACACAACTCGCTTTGTTTCCATCGCATCACCACTCAAAGAGCCCTCTTTTCTTTCTAATAGCGTTCCAGGGTCTTCTTTTTTTTTTTCTGAAAGACGACTCTGTGAAAAAAAGAAAGAAAAAAAAAAAGAAGTGATAGTGATCCTCTCTCTTTCTCATGCACACGCTCTGACGCGATGCAAAATGGCGCTAATCTTCTTTTTTTTTTTTTTTGCAATCCCTTGTTCCTTTCTTCTCTCTTTTCTTCTTCCTCCGTGAATGCTCTTGTTGGAAGTAGCGTGTATTGCATCCAGCAAGTTCTGTTGTCGTGCTTCGCACGTTGTCCATTGCTTTTGCCTTCTTTTTCTACGAACCTGTGCTTTCTTTTTTTTTTTTACATTTACAACCTGCCGTGTCTTAGCTGGCATTAAAAAGCCCTTTTTAACACGAGTTTTATCTAGTTGTTTGTTTATCTACGCATAGCAGCATCCTCATGCGATCTCAGCTGGAGGGGTTCACGTCGGAGTCCGGGCGCGAGTTGGGTTCCCCGCACACCCCGCGCCGTCGCTTTCTCACCTTCAACCGCCACAGCGGTTCGTCTTGGTTTATCCGACGCGAGGTGATGATGAAGAATGTCGAGGTGAATCAGAATTCGACACTGTGGGTCGACATCGAGGGCGAGAGCAGCGCGGACCGGCGGACGCTGCTTGGCTCCCTACCGTGGCGCGTGCCGGTCCCGCCCAGCGTGCTCGATGCGGTGGCGCGGCCGACGGAGAGCGACGTGGTGGAGCTGCAGCCGACGTTGGCGCACTACGCCTTTGGCGTGCTAAGCTGCGCCATCAGTCCGCTGCACCGCGACGCTGATGACGCTGCGGCCGAGGCGGACAACTTCAGCGGCGAGGCCTTCGACGCAGCACGCGGCGTCGTCTGGTGCTCCGTGCTGGTCACCGACAGCTTTATCGTCACGCTGCACGACAAGCCTTTTCTGGGCCTGGAGGAGGTGGTGCGTGCGCTGGAGATGCGTGTGAACCCGGTGGACAGCGCGAGCGGCTATGAGCTGCTCAGCTCCAGCATCGTGCTCGCCACGCTGGTCGCCTACACGAGTGAGATGATGCTGCCGGACCCGACGGCGCTGCTGAGCGAGGTGGACTGCATCGATGAGATGGTGCTGCTCATTGCGCCGGGCGAGCGCGACCAGCCGGATCTGCTACGACGCGTGGCGCTGCTGCGCCGCCGCATCTCGTCCTTCCGCGGGGTGCTGTACCTGAAGGAGAAGCTGCTGCGCGAGCTGGTGACGCCGTCGATGCGGGGCAGCTTTGTGTCGTGCGACATGCACCACGTGATGCCCATCTACAAGGAGGCGCTGGACAAGAACACGCAGGTGGCCGACCGCCTCGACGACGCACGCGACATATTGAACCAGGCAAACCTGAACTTTGTGACAGGGGTGTCGATGCGCATGTCGCAGAGCTCGGCGAACATGGACTTCAAGATGCAGATTCTCGGACAGGTGGCCACGATTTGCCTGCCGCTGAACCTGATCGCTTCCATCTTCGGCATGAACTGCGAGGTCCCGTGGCAGGCCGAGACACACGACAACCTGCACGCCTTCTGGGGCATCCTCGGCGTGATGGCGGCGTGGATCATCATTTGCAGCATCCCGACCATTCGCGAGCTGGTGCGCGGCAACACCGCCAAGGCCATCGTCCCAACAGACAATTGAAGCACCGTGTAGGAAGGAACCTCTTTTTTTTGTTTGTTTACCGTTGGCTGTTGTCTGATGTCCATCTGCTAAAGCAGTGTGAAAAAAAAAAAAAAGAAATGCTGAAGTAGTTTGCGTGGACTTACGTTTCGAGACGTTTTCTTTCGTTGCTTTGCCTTTTCGTGCGTTGTACTCTCTCGTCACCTCTCCTTGGGTCTTTTTCCTTCTTGCTCTGTCCATCCGGGCAGGGCAGGGTTGGGGCGGCTGTCAGGATGAGGGCTTCGGCCCAAGGGCCGCTGCCACACCCACGACGGGAGATGGCCACCAAAGAGAAGGGGCGGGGCGATGGAAAAAGCAAAGGCGGAAACAGGAAAAAGGGGGAAAAAAGGGGAGCGAGGATCGTCGCTGAAAGACGCGATGGGACACAACGGGAAGCCGTAATGTGCTTTTTTTTTTTTTTTGCATTCACGTAAGAGAGCATACATGCGAAACAGAGATGCAGCGTTGCTTGCGGACCTGCAAGAGAGAAAACAGCGGAAGGTGAGAGATGCCAAATCTCCACCGAAAGAGGAATATACTCTGGTTTGTTTGTGTTTAACGTGAGAATCGGAAACAGACATTAAGAAGAGGAGAGCCCGTCAGAACGAAATGCGCGCACACAAAACTGTAAAGCACGTAGAAACTCAACGACAATTTAAATAAAAGCGACCACACCAGAAAAAAAAAAAAAGAAAAGATACACCGACAACGACAACACAACTCTGTTTGGAAAAATGGGTACGCCTGACGTGTGCAATAGCTGGGAGAACAGGGCGCTAAAATACCTGGAAAAAGCCTGTTTCTGGGAGAAACGAAGAGCTCAAAAAAAAAAAAAGACAAAATCGGAGTTTTCATTAAAACTCGCATTGGAACACGATTGCTATCTTCTTTCTTTCTCTCTCTCCCTTTTTTTTTTAGTTTCGTCATGTTCGACAATGCAAAGCGCCTCGTTGTGCGACTCGAATCTCTTTGCGCGTTCATTGACTTTGCTGTATTTTCTTCTCTCCCCTCCATTTGTTTTTCCCTCTTCGCTGATGTGCGGCTGTTCAGCTTCACTTAACGCGTACACAAACTTATTTAAAAGAAGTAACAAAGGAAAAAAAAAAAAAAGCTGCTTAGTTAATCGGAAACACCAGAAGAAAAGGAGATTAAGGCTAGGAGAGGGAGAGAGAGAGGACGGCAAAGAAAAAGAGTCGCGCAAGACAGAAGTAACGACGTTGCGAGGCAACTTAAAATCTAAAAAAGAAAGAGCTTGCGTAATTTACGCCTAAGAGCGACAGAGGCATCGAAGGAAGAAACAAACAAAGCAACATAACACAGAAGAGGACAGAGCACAACAACAAAAAACCAAGATAACAAGCATTGGAAGAAAAAAAAAAAAAGAAGTGCACCGCAAACAAATAACAGATAAACCTAAACTAAAGCACATGCACGAGGAATATGCATTTTGTTTCCCGTAGCTAAACGGACCAGAAAGTGAGTGAGTGGGTGAAAGAAGGATAAGCTCTTTTTTTTTTTCTTCTTTGGACGCATCGAACAATTAAGGATGATGTTCACTCGCCCTCACGTAACGCCAGGAAAAAAAAAAAAAAGAGGATTTGCGAGTAAACTATATAAAGTAAGTAAGAAGCGTTAATTACAATCCACTTGTCATTTAACAACAACAACAACAAAAAAGGTGGCTACAGCAGAAAGACAAAGATCACTTCCCTCCATGATCTCGTTTTTTTTTTTCCTTACCACCAGGATGCACACATTAGCGGCGAAGATCTGCCCACTTGTCCGTGTTCACGGGGCCGGCGTTCTTCGGCAATGCGTTGCGCTCGCCTGCCGGTGCGCCACCGCGGCCCGCGCCGCCACGTCCGCCACGCCCGCCACGACCACCCATGCCGCGACCACCACCGCCGCGGCTATTATTGACCGGACCGCCGGGATTTGCTGCCGAGGCCGGCCCCACATTCGCCCCCGCCTCCTTAGCGCTCTTGCCCTCCTCCATCTCCTTTGCTGGCTCCTCCATCTTCGGTGCCTCGGCGCGTGGGGCGTCCCGCCAGTTGCCCATGTCTCCGTCAAAGGGATTTGCTTTCGGCTCTGGCGCCGTCATCGGTGCCACCGGTGCCGCCGGTGCCGCTGGGGAGCCGACGGTGCTGCTGCTGTTGCGGCGCAGGTTGCTCGCCGTGCCCATATTGCGTCTGTCCAGTGCCTCCTCACTACGCTTGTTCTCCCGCAGTGCCGGAAACTCGGGCTGCTGTTCTGGGCCCTCGTTTCGCCACGAGCCGAAGTTGACCGGTGAGCCGACGCCAAGAGGGCTGGCCGACGGCGGCGAGGCCTGCTGCACCGCCGAGCCGAGCATGTCGCGCGAGAGCTCGCCGAGACTGTGCAGGTCCACACGCGAGCCGAAGTTGGAGCGACTGCCCATCGTTGTCATGCCGGAGTGGTCCTCCGGCTGCGGTCCGCCAAAGACATCGCGCGATAGCCCCATCGCCGCGAGACCGCCGGGTTGCTGCTGCCCCGCCGCATCGCGTGAGATGCTGGCCCGCTCGTTGGTGCCGCGGTTCAGCAGCCGTTCCACCTGCTTTGCCGTCGCGAGATCGACGTACATGCGTCGTCCTCGTTGGAAGGTCTGGTCTAAAGAGAGAGCCACCGTCAGCGCCTGGGCGCTGTTGAACTCGACAAATGCGAACGACTTGCCATCTTGGTTGATGAGGCGGTGCGTCACAATGGCGTCGCGGCTGAACAGGGAGAGGAATTCCTCCTCCGTGGTGCCGTTGCGCAGGTTGCCGAAGTGGGCGACGAAGGGAGGCTGCAAGTCGTCGATGGTGAACCTCTTCTGCGGCTGCGAGGTCGTCGCCGTGCGGAAGCTCTCTTGCTCGCCTAGCACGTTGTTCGCGACACGGCTGTACTCCTGGCGCTGCTTGGCGATCTTCTCCGACAGTTTCGCCTCTCCCTTCTGTTCGTCTGTGATCCAGTCATCCTCGGCCCAGTCAAGCGCGCTCTCCGGGATAAAGTCCTCGTTGAACTCCGTCAAATTCACTGTCTTTCCACGTCCCTTCTTCTGTTTAGCGGGCATGTTTATATGTTTTTTTTTTTTTTCTTCTTTTGCTAGTTTGTGTGTGTGGTTTTAGTTTATGGACGGCGTGCGAGGGGAGAGGATGTAAACAATAGGAGCGCTTTAAAATCAAACAAACAACAATCTGTCGTATAAAGAAAGACAGCGAGGACATAATAACAAGCGCACGTACATGCATGTGTGTGTATGTATGTGAGCGAATGTGCGTAGCAGGGGAGGGAGAAAACAATGAAGAAAAAGAAAAAGGATGGAGCAGCAGTTTTGACGGAAACAGCATGAAAGACGAAACTCAAATATACAGACATATCCAAAATGGCAGCATGCTGGGAGGAGGAGGAAGAGGGAGGAAGGCACTTTTCGCTGCCACTTTAACATGAACAACAACAGCAGAAAGACAAGCCACGGCCTCGCTCCCCTGCTTCACCTTGACGCGCAGCAGCCGTGAGGAACGACGCAAAAGCAAGCCGCTGAGCTTGCTTGAAAGAAGCGTCGCACCTCTCCCATGTAAAGAGGAAGGGAAGAAAAACAAAAAAAAAAAAAGCTGCATCTACAAAAAAGCAAGCATCTCAGCACAAGTGAAGAAGGTGCCACAGCATGCTTTTTCCAGTCAGGAGCTCTTTACAGAGCGCTTTTGCTTTTTCTGCTTGAATTTGTGTAATGTACTAGAAAAACAAAACAAAAACAAAAAAGAAAATGCGTTTCTATGGAGAACAGCCAAGCGTAAGAACAAACCCAGAGGAACAATAACAAGAAAAAAAAAAAAAGGGGTGAACTTATCAAAACAACAGCAACAAAAAAAAAAAAAAAGAAAGAGAAAATAATACAGGCAAACTTCTCGCAACGCGAACATCACAGCGAAAAACAGAACAACTGCCAAACAACTCAATCGTATACAACAACAACAACAACAACAACAGAAAATGGCCAGAAATAAAAGTACGATAAACAAAACAACAACAATAGGGGGAAAAAAAAATGATCACGTTAAAGAAATACCAAAGGAGTAAAAAAAAAAAAAAGAAATACCCTCTAGCCTTGCCGTTCCTTCTTCCACTACGCAAACACAAACACATACATTTAATGAAAGGAGTAGCAAGCGAAATGGGCAGAAAAAGGACTCATGCTTGCACAGACGTCTCTTTGGGTGCATCAGCCGAAGCTCCGTTCGTCGCGTCGACCGACTTGCGGCCCGTCAGCCGCGCAAACACGTCGTCGTTCTTTGACTGACTGTTCGCCCGTCCACGCGGCGACGCATCGGGGCGACGGCTGCCGCTGATGCTGCCACGCGGCGTCGCCGTGCGCGACATCCCACCCACACGCGGCGTCGAGGCACGACGCATGCGCTCCTCGTCTCCGCCGGCTGCGTCCACCATGGCCGCGGCGCGGTCCACCTGCAGGCGCATCGCCAAGATCGCGTCGCTGTACTCGCGTAGCTCAGCCTGGGCGTTTTCCTCGTTGGAGCGCAGTGCCTCCCGCTCCCGCCGCTGCAGCGTCGCCTGCGCCCTGTCAATGACCGGCCGCGACTCCTCAATGCGGTGGCGGATCTCCTGCAAGATCTTTTCGTAGCGCTCCTTCGCCTCTTCCTGCACCTCCTGCATGTCCGTCAGCTCGCGCGAATTTGCGTTGTACTGCTTGCGCATCATCGTCGCCATGGTGTTGACACTGTCGTACGCGTCCTTCGCGTTCGCAGCCTCGACGTCGGCCTTCTGTGCCGCAATGCGCAGGTCCATTAATTTGTCGTAGCCGTCGATGTCCACCTTGGTCTCCGTGCCGGAGGCGCGGCGCTCCAGTGGGCCACGGCCACTGGTCGGCTGTGTCAGCTTGATGTCCTTGATATTCGAGCCGCGGCGCATTTGGAAGGTCAGATCACGCCGCTCGCGTGCCAGCCGCGCCTTTTCCTTTCGCAGTGACTGCCGCTCTGCCCGCCACTGCGCCAACTCCTCCGCGAAATCCGCCTTCTCGCTGTCTGACATGTCCTCGTCGCTCAGCACGCTCACCGCCGCCACCCCGCTGCGCTGCTGCATCAGCGCCACGTAGTCCGTCGCCTGGTGCGTCTGCCGGGGGTACAGGCGAAGCAGCATGTAGTCTGGCTCCTTCTCGGCCTTCGCGGCACCCGCAGCGGCCGCATCACCACCGCCGTCAACTCCATTCTCCTGCACCGCCTCGCGACGTGCGTGCAACGGCATGCCAGTGACGTCGGTGTCGCGCTTCCGCACGTAGGCGTCACGAATCGCGTAGAGCTCCTTGTTGAGGTGGCGCGTCATGACCTCCTGCAACTGCTGCTGGCTGGACAGGCGTGCGCAGTTGCGCTCCCGTGCCCGCATCACCTCCAGTATCGCCTGGAGGTTGCGTTGCTGGCTCACCGTCTCGCACCAGCCCTCCACCTCCTCGCCCAGGACCTGTAGCGGCGCCTTCAACACCGGCGCCGGTGTCACGAACTTGGCCGCCTCGGCTGCGTCGAAGAAGGGCTTGACTGGCAGCAGCGGGATGTCGATGTCGCGCGCCGGCGCACGCCGCACCGACGACTCCGCCGAGGATAACGAAGCCGGCGACGACGACGACGTCGATGGCGAGGCGGCGCGCACTGGTGGAACCGCGGCCCTGCTGTTGCGGGCCTGCCGCCACGTCGTGTTGCCCACTTCCTCGTCCGACGACTCTGGCGAAACCGCCCGCTTCTTCTTCGGTGTCGTCGCCATTCCAGCACGCCAGGGCCGGTCATTCACCACCTTCTCGACCGGCACCACCTTCCTCGGGCTCGTCGACATGTGCGCGCGCCACGGTCGGTCGTAGGCGTTGCGCGGCTTTTTCTCCACCGGCGCCTGCTTCTTCGGCGTGGTAGACATCCCGGCGCGCCACGGGCGGGCGTGCATGTCCTTGTGCCGCTGCGCCGCGCTGTCATCTTTCTCCGCCTCCTGCTTTTTGCGTGCATGGGCCGCGGCTTGGCTGTTCGTGCGGCGCGCACGCGGGTGCGGCGTGTTGGCCGCCCATGAGCGAGTGTTCGTGTACTTGGAGCGCTCTGCAAGGGCCTTCTTGGGGTGCTCCTGCTCCGCCTTCTGCGCACGGCGACCCGCCTCGCTCTCCCTCACGACCTCCTCCGGCACGGCTGCCGCGTTGCCGTTCACCTGCGAGGTTTGCTTCACCGGCACCGGCTGCGGCTCGTCGTTCTCGACCGTGAAGTGGCTGACGCTGCTGTGGCGCGTGTTGTTCGCCGTCGACGCGATGTCGAACTGCACACTCGTCGTGCTGTTCGTCGTGGCTTGGACGTGGGAGCTCTGCGTCGGCTCCACTTCAAAGTGGATTTCGCTTGTCTCGGTGTTGGCGCCCCGCTCCGCGCTCGTTAGTCCAGAACGAGCAGCGGCACCGCCTGCGCCTGCGCCTGCCGCCTGTGACTCCGGCACGACGCTGAAGTGGATATCGCTGGTTTCTGTAAGCGTCTCTGGTTCCACGCTATGCTCCAACTTAGGTTGATTTGCCGCGGTCGGCTCCACCTTGGAGGAAACGCTGTTGGCGTCGGACACCTCGTTCTCGACCTGGAAGTTGATGGAACGGTCGCTCTGAGCCACGGAAGGGCGAATCATCTGCGACGAGTGCGACGCCTGTGCTTCAGCGGCATTCTTAGCTCCGCCGGACACCTCGTCTTCAATCTGAAAGTTGATGGAACGGTCGCTCTGAGCCACGGAAGGGCGAATCATCTGCGACGAGTGCGACGCCTGTGCTTCAGCGGCATTCTTAGCTCCGCCGGACACCTCGTCTTCAATCTGAAAGTTGATGGAACGGTCGCTCTGAGCCACGGAAGGGCGAATAATTTGCGGAAGATGGGAGACCTGCGCCCCGGCCGCGCCCTTTTCCGCGTATGACGGGTCATCTTCGACCTGGAAGTTGGCGGAATGGTCGCTCCGGGTAACAGAGAGAGGCACCGCTTGCGGTACACGCGACACCTGCGTCTCGGGAATTAGCGCCTGCGCGGCTGCTGCGGAGCAGGGCTGCGCGTCGCCGCGGCTCAAACGCGGGGTGCCATAGCGCGACGACGTGCGACTTGGCGGCCGCTGCGGAGGACGGGTGCTGTTTGGGCGTGCGCCGCGCGGGGTATGGCCCGGACCTCGTGTGCGCGGAACCGGCGGGGCAATGCTCTCTGCGGCCTCCTCAGCTGGGTGGCTAACGACCTGCACCGGCTGCTGCGCTGCCGCTTCGCTGGCGTTGTCGCCCTCACCATCCACGCGGACAGACGGCGTGCCGGCAGAGGTGGGTGTTGGTGCGGTGGGATTCAACCTGGCCGGGGCGGCCGTCTGCGCTCCCGCGCCGTTCGCTCGCGGCAGGCGGTGCGCGTCGGACTCCGTCTGCGTGTGCAGCTCCTGCGTCGTCTCTGTGAAGAACTGCACCTCGTCCGTTTCGGCGTCGCCGGTGTTACCTGTGCGCTCGGGTGTCTGTTCCGTGCGCAGCTGCTCCGTGTCACCCTGCCGAGGTTGCTTCGCCACCGCGGCTGCTGTGACTGTTGCTGGTGCTGCAACCTGACGTGGCTGTGACGCCTCGTGGAACGCCTCTGAATGGGCATTCTCGTCTGTGGTGTCGTTTCGTGGCTGCGAGGCGGTGTTGTTGTTGTTCGCCTCGGAGAACATGTTTTCCTCCGTCTCCTCGTCGCGGGTGCGAGTTTGGCTGCTGGTGACGATAGACGGCGGAACCGGCGTGGGTGCCCGACCGACTCCCTGAACCATCATTGCCTTTTTCTTCTTCTTTTCTTATCGCTGAATAAGTGGGATTGACAGTGTATGTTCTTTTTTTTCTTTCCAACTGAAAAGAGAGTCTTGTAGGAAGAATGGCGATATTACAAAAAAAAAAAAAGGAAACACTAAGAACTACCACGAGACACCTTCGTCAATGAACAAAAACACGAGCGCTGTCTACGAAAACAAGCAATGACAGAAAAAGAGAAATGTGTGATACGCAACTACACACACCGATGACTATGAAAGGGGCAGATAAGGAAGAGGAAGAAAAAAAAAAAAAAAGAGGGTGCAAGATGGCACAGACAAGTCAAAAAAAGAAGAAAAAAGATAAACACACAGCTTTTGTTCTTTTTTTTTTTTTCTGCCAGAAAGTGCGTGCGCCTTTGTGCGCCCTATGGTTTTACTACAGCCGAAATAGGTGGGAGTGTGAAGAAAAAAGGAAGAGGAAAAGAAAAGCACACAATCTAAAAAGCTCCCTAGCTTTTTAGCTACCACAGCTGTTGCTTCTGTAACTTGTGTAGAGTGCTAAAAGAAAAGGAGGGAAAAAGGCGTAAGAGCCACGAAGCGGCCCTTTTGGAGTTGGTGCGTGTGTGTGTGTGTGTGTGTGTGCTTGACGCGGAATGGCACGTGGTGTGTGAAGACAACGTTTTTTTTTTTTTTTTTAGACAAGTAAGAAGAACAACGGGAATCACAAAATAAAGAAAGAGCAGAAAATTAAAAAAAAAAAAAACAAGAAGAAACCAATCATACCTATCGTTGCAGGATATTCAAAGCTATTTATGGGGAAGAGCCCACCTTCACACCCGAAACATGCGGCATTCGTTCACTTACGGCCTCGGAGATGAAACAGCGAACCAATTCGTGCAATTACTATGATCTTTCGCCGCTGTGGGCTCTTGCGCGCAATGCGCAAACAAACACATAGACACCCTCAAGTGATATCATGGGTGCAAGATGGAACAACAGTGAGCTTAAGAAGTGTCGTTCCCTATCAACATACATACCAACACACACACACAAAAAAAAAAAAGAAAGAAAATGCCGCACTGACAGTTTTATGCGTGACAGAGACCAAGAGAAGACGACAGTACTTGTTCTCTCGCTGCTTACGCGCCCTTTTTTTTTGAGCTCCATACTCAATGGGGTCAAAAGCACATTCATCGAAAACACAGTGGGATGCTCTTTTTTTTTTTGTTTTGTTAGAAATAAGCGTTTTTTGTTGTTATTGATGAGATAAGCGAAAAAAAAGCACATTCATGCGTACACAAGCGCACCTCAATAAGAGATTCAGTGATGGAAGAGAGTCTGAAAACACACACACACACACGCAGAAAAACACAAAAAACAATAACACAAATGCCAGACGTCACGTTACCCGCTGCTGCGCCTTCTTCCTCCAAAATCAACGCTGCAGCGTACACTGTTGTCCACGACCACACACACACACACACACACACACACACAATACAAAGAAAAACAAAAAGTAAAAACCGAAGAAAGGGCGAAGCAAACAGAAGATGCGAAACCGTGTCTACATTTGCTTTCGCCGGTGTACCAGCCTCAAAAAGAAGCGTGCTCGATCAGTGTACCGACCAACTACAAAATCAAACTAAGAAGAGAAAGAAAGAAAAAAAAAAAAAAGAAGGGGAAAAGACAAAAGTGACCAGAGGGACATAAAGCACCTTTTTTTTTTTTCGTTTTTTTTTTTTTTAACGTTCGCGCATATAGCTCTGCATTGCACAGAGCCGTCAAGTGCGCCATGCAAAAGAGGGGCAAAGAGAAAAGAGAAAGGAACAGACAGACAAGTCATTACTTTCGAAAAAAAAAAGAAGAAGAAGAAGAAGAAGAAGAAGAAGAAGAACATAGAACAAGTCGATACAGTAAAAAGAGGAGAAATAAAAAAAAAAAAAAAGAACCTGCCACGCTGCGTTGTTACTCTTCTCACTGAACGACTAAAGAGAAAAAAAAAAAAGAGAGAGAGAGTCCGTTCAAAAAACAGAAACAAACAAACAAACAAAAAAAAAAAAACAGGAGAGGCTCTATAAATTAAATGCCGGAACGAATACACACACAAACATACAACAAACACCACCAAAAAAAAAAAACGGAAACACCGAGTCGCGCTACCATGCCTACAATCAACATTGTCTACTGCAGGTTTTGAGTGACACTGTGAGAGAGCAAAAAACGAAGAAGTGGATACACATATACGTAATTGAACGGGAACAAGGGAAACCCATAATTAAAACAGAGGAGAGTAGAACAAAATCGAAATGATTGCATGCAGGAGAAGCTGTGAACGTAAAAAAAAAAAAGAGAGGTGACAGAGAGACGGTAACGCGCATAACGGCACTTGTGCCACAAACAACATCAGCAGCAATAAATACACACACGCAGAGAAAAGAACAACTATAGAGGGCATCAATCGGGGGAGGGGGAGGGGGAAACCCGAATACAGAATTACTGAGACAGAGGCACAAACGCGAACAACACCAAAACTAGAAAAAAAAAAAAGAAAAAGGAACAAGGTAGAGAGGTACAGGAGGAAAAAAAAAAAAAAAGAGAGTACAAACAGCTTATCTAAACGAGAAATTCCGATATTAACAATAACAAAAACGACGCCTTTACAAAAAAGAACACCACTTTTCAACAGTAGACACAATCCGATAACAAAGAAAACACACAAGATATATATATATAGACCAGAATGAGTGGGAAAGTACGATTTGATGTTCTCATTCGATAGAAGATAGGGGAAAAAGAACCTTCAAGGAACTATCGCACATGTAAACACGTCGCACAACCTCTTCGTCCACATGCTGCCGCAAGACGACAAAAAAAAAAAAAGAGAATGCGCGTGATATCGTGCAGCTGAAATAGTATTCTAGACGGGAAAAAGGTAAAATAAGAAAGCGAACAATATTTAACGACAATTTGTAGTCGAGAAAAAGGTATGGCGGGGCCCACGTCACACATAAAAAAAGAGAAGTGAGCCGCTTGGAGAAAGTGACTAAACCATCTAAGCAACTATAGAAAAAAAAAAAAAAACGCTGTTCAAAGGAGTTGCGCTGCAGAAAAAAAAAAAAAAGAACTTCGATAGACACAGCCCAGCGAGATCTGGAAAACGAGGTCCTCAACAAACAAACAAGCAAGCAAGAGGTCGAAATAAAGGCGGAAAAAAGAGAAAAAGATCAAACGAACGGGTTCGGGGCCGCTGCAGGAACTGGGTCCTCCTCACGATGCTGCTCCGGCTCTCCGCCGTAGTCGTACTCCAAGCTCATGATGCTCCCCTGCTTGTCCGTCTCTTCCTTAAAATTCACCTCCTCGTTTTCCTCTCTTGCGACATCGGGATCGGCCTCGCCTTGATAAGGTACCATGACGGCTTCCGGCTGTGGCACCTCCGCGTGCACCAACGCTTCCTGTTGCGCGTACACCTGCGGCTGCACCGGTTCCTCCAGTGCAATCTCCTCCTCGACAAAGTCAACGGATGTGCTGCTGGTGTTGTCAACGTCCAGCGCCGGCTGCTGCGGTGAGCGCGAACGGATGGAAGCGGAGTGCGTATCAGCCTGGTGCTCCACTGCGTTACGGAGGAAGTCGTGCTGATGGCCGCGCGGTTCCTGCGGTGCGCCTGCGCCTGCGTGAATGACCGGTCGAGGCCGGAAAGCGACGGAGGTGACACCGCGAACGGTGTGCTGCGGCGGTACGCTCGCCTCCGAGGACCGCGCATGGCTGGTTGCAGAGCTGCGGCGCGTGGCGATCACTGACGCGACGCGATGACTCGGCGACGGCGGCACAGCGGAGGAAGAGGAGCGACGGCCGGCGGACTGCTGCTCCGCTGCCGCTGTAGCTGAAAATGACGCCTGCGAGAAGGAGGGGCGGCCGCTGCGGGCCTGCGTGCCTTCGCGCGAGGCCGACATGTACTGCGCCATCGTCTCGCCTTCTTCCAGGCTCTCCGCCCCCGGGCGAGGCGAGTGGGCATGGTAGATGCGTGGTGTTGTCAGCGTGCGCGGCAGTGGCGCCCTCTTCACGTGGAAGCGGGCGGTGCTCGGCTGCGGGGCGTCGTTGTATGCGTCGTTGTGTGCATCCTTGTATGCGTCGTTGTGTGCATCCTTGTGTGTGTCGTTGTGCGCGTCATTGTGCGTGCCATTGTGCGCGTTGCTGTACGCGGCGGTGGGCGTGGCGTAGTGCGGCGTCAAGGACAGCCCTCTCGACTTATGAGACTCCTGCCGCGCTGACGCAGCCTTTTGCGTGGCTGCGGCCCCTGTCTTTTTCTTTTTTTTCGCGTTGGTCTTCTTCGTTGTGGCGGCACCGTCGGAGGCTGCGGCAGACTTTGTCTTCGCCTTCTTAGTCGAGGCCTCCGGCTTTGCTTTTTTCTTCGCGGTCTTGGCCTTCTTCGGTTCCTCCGGCGTGGCGGCTGCCGCCTTCTTCTTGGCAGCCCCCTTCTTTGGCTGAGGGGCTAGGTTGGGGTCCGGAGCGTCCGTGCCCTTGCTCTGTGAGGTGGTGCACTGGGCGTCTAGCGTGCAGCCGTTGACCAGGCCAAGTTCGGCGCCGGTCGCGTCGTCCGACAGCTCCTTCTTGCCGCGGCGCACCACTAACTGGCTCTCGTGCGTGCCGAGGTACTCGCTCAGGCATTGCTTCACGAACTTGATCGACACCGCCTTGATCGGACTGTCAAAGGAAAGCTCAAGGCGGCGGTGGGCGCCGAAAGGGAAGACGGAGTAGTTCAGCACAATATGGCCCTCGCCGACCTTCTCCTTAAAAGAGAAGGGAATCGGTGGGGCCGGCTTGTCCGCCTCCTTCTTCCCCACCGCGGCCCCGTCGGACGCCACTGGCTCGCCGTGACCTGAGGCGACTTCCAGCAGTCGCAGCGTGTCCGCATAGCCGTAGTCGTGGATCGCTTGATCAATCTGCTCCGTCGACTGCGCAGGGGCGTGGCCGATGCTCAGCTCGCACGTCATGCCGTCGTCGTTCGCCTCGATGGAGGTGACGCGCACGAACGACGTCTCCACGCCGGCTGCTGCTGCCGTCTCGTTGCCCACCGTTCGCTCGATCTCGTCACGCGACGTCTCCACCACCGCCGCCCACGTCGGACCAGCAAAGACTTTTTTGTGGTCCGTCACAACGATGTTCGGCGAGGCGGGGGTGGCGACCGAGGCAGCGGCGGCGGCGTCATCTGCCGGCGCGTCGGGGTCCCCCATGGAGGAGAACTCGCTCGTGCCGGTGGGGTGGTGAGCGCAAGTCTGCGGCTTGGCCGCTGCCGCCGCCGCTGCTGCCCGCTCCGCCTGTGCGGCTTCGTCTGCTGGGGCCAGCGGTGGCACATCGGCCTTCGCTGGCGCCGCCGCCTCTGCATTCTTCGCCGGGATTGGCTGCGCGGTGTAGCTGCTTTGGGGGGTGCGGCTGCGTGGCGTGATGGGGATCGAGCTGGTGTCGCGCGGGGTACGCGCCGCCGTGGCCGCCCGCTGCGACACGCGCTTCGGTGGGGGATATGTGGTGACACTGTTCTCCGCTGCCGCCGGGGCCTCTACGACCTCCGGCGACGCGGCTTCCTTCACCCCAGCGCTGTCAATGCGCGGCTTCGCCTGCGTGGGCGGCTGCTCCTCCGCTTCCGCCTCCGCTTTCACTTCCACCTCCGCTTTCGCCTCCGCCTCCGCTTTCGCCTCGACTTTTTTCGCAGGGATAGCGACAGCGGGGGCCGGCTGCTGCGGCGCTGACCCTGGCGACGCGATGGCGGGCTGCTGCTGCGGCGGAGGCGACGGAGGCATCGCGCGCGGCGTCTCTTCGTGGAAATCTACTATGCTCGCTCCCTCCGTCGTCGGCGGCGGTGAGGCGCCACGGTTGACCTTGCTGCCGGCGCAGCTTGCAGAGCGACTCTCTTCGACCTGGAAGCGGACGCTCTGCACCGAGCTTGATGCCGGCTCCTCAATAACGTCAAAGTGGATGTCCTCCTGCGACTTGGTCGTCGCGCGGGGGTTGTGGCTGTTAGCGCTGTGCGGGTTCTCCGACTCGATTTGGATGGAGGTGGTGGTGTTCGTGTCCGGGCCGGCCTCGCCCTCGCTAGGGGCCTCGGCATGAAACTTGATGCTGTGCTCAGACGCCACCGTTCCGTGCAGCGGGTCACCATTCTCCGTCGTCGTCGCGCCCTTCGACTCGGCGAAGGGGATCGAGGAGTTGCTCGACTCGTTGATCATCGCTTCCAATACTATAATTTGGTTGTTGTTGGCGTATATTTGTGGGTGTTTGTGTAAGTGAATACGCTCTTTCCCCTTTTTTCTTTCTGATCGTTAATAATCCAGAATGCCGTCGCAGCCGTGCTTTCGATCTGTTCTGCTACTTCTACGTTTTTTTTTTTCTCTCTCTTTTTTTTTTTTTAAAATCAATATGTGTACGAAGGTTCTTTTGATGCTGTGGAAGCTATCCGCCCTTCAACGCATAAACACACCATCAAAACAATAAAAAGGAAAGAAGGAAAGGAAGTGCGTGACAAAGAATGTTGTTTTGAGAGTCATTGGTGAACGCATCCAAGAGAAGAAAGATCGAAACAGAATATGCTAAAGAGAACTTTCTTGCAAGCGAATATGCACCGATGCATAAACTGCAATTTTAGTGAAGTTATAGTACAAGAACCGCCAATAAAGAGAGGAGGTGGGGGGGGGGGGGAAGGAACGTGTTAAAGCGCATGCCGTGGATATCTTCGGCACGCAAGTCCTTTCTTTTCCAGTAGCACGCATTTCACTCTCGTATCGCTGTTCTTTTTTTTTTTTTTCTTCCTTTGCTTATAGAACGGTCTCTTTTTGTTTGCTTGGGATTCGTTTTTCGTATTACAACGAAAAAAAAAAAAACGTAGAACATTAAGTGCATGTGTGAAACTCCATAATGGCGACAACACAAATCCTCCTTTAAAAAAGAGAGAAAGAGAGATAGAAAAAAGAAAAGTAGTTTTCTCGAGACGACCAACTGAAAGACAGAAACATGCAGAGGAAGAGATGAGGAAACAACCAATGATCCCATCTTGGATGAAGTTCAACAACAACAACAACAAAAAAGGAAAGCGTATTTTCTTTTTTTTTTTTGTTGTTGTTTCTCCAAATAACCTCGCCGTGGAGAAATCCCTAATTTAAGTTCATAAGGTGACATTGTAAAGCAAAAAAAAAAAAAACAGACAATCGAGGTGCGTCGAGACATCATCGACAGCGCGTGCGTGTGCAGACACCCACACACACACACACAGGGAGAAGCACAAAAGCCAAGACGGATTATAAAACTGTGCGTCGTTATAGGATAAAAAGCGAGCTCTTCCTCTCCAAAAAGGAAGAAGGAAAATGAGAAGACACACTTACAGTTGAAACGGTTGACCCAACACGTCACTCAGCTCCGACTCCAGCTTCTCCTGCAAGTCGTGCTCGTCGCTGTCAGACCGCCAGTACACCCTCTCCATCCCGTCCTTCGTGCTCGTCACCATGTCGTAGTGATGGGGGCCTGAAACAGGGGACGAGAGCCACAGCTGCACGTTCGGCGCCTGCTTGTTCAAGATAAAGGTCCCTTTCGACGCTGTCTCGATCGTCAACACACCGGAGTTGCAGTTGACGTCCTCCAGCTCCGGCGCGTCCAGCGCGTCCAACTTTGCCTCCACGTTTTCGAGAAAGTCGTCGGCTGCGGTGTTGTATTTCACGTCGGTGAAGCCGTCCATGCCCAGCTTGGAGTAGTGCACCACGTGCGAGGCGGTGGACGGGTTCGTGCTGTCGGTGCTGGGTGCACTGGCGTTCGAGGCGGCACGACGTGCAAACTGCAGGCAGCCTTTGTGGTGGTACTGTGCTGCTGCTGATGCTGCTGTCGTCGTCAGACTCGTCGTGTAATGGCGTGGCTGGGCAGCGGAGGCACAGCTGCCGAGGCGTGTCGCGACGGCCATCGCAGCAGTAGGACGCAAAAACAACGCGCACCTCATCCAGGACTTGTGCGAAGGCAGAGAAATGTGGGGGAAGGGACAGGAAGAAACTTAACAGCGCAAGAAACGTACGCCGGAGAAAGAGGAAAATAATGGAAAACGCAGCTGTTTAAAAAAATGCTGGAATATGTGTATATACAGCACTCGCTAGTAAGCTTGGATATAAAAGAAAAGACGCAGTAGCTAAGCCATCACAAGAATGTGTGGGGAGGGAGAAAAGGAAGGGTAAACAGATACATAATATCGAACGTAAGCTACGCCTTCACGTAACTCATGTGATGGGAAGATCGAAGGCTTAGCGGCAGCATGCCGTAGTGTGCAAGGCAGCTAGCTAATGCGTTGCCCAACGAGGAGTGGTGTTCAGAGTCAGCTCTGCTATTTTTTCTTCTTTTTTTTTTACCCGGGTTCAAAAAGAGAGGAAGCAACAACTCTTGTTTTCGAAGCAAGTGGACTGGTGAATGCACAACTCTAGAAATAAAAAAAAAATCTAAAAAAAAAGTACTGGTACAGGGTAGCACCGCGCATATATAACATATACACACTTGTGTGTATTTTAAACGAGCTTTCTAAAGAAGCAAACAAACAAACAAAACGAAACAACATATCACTCTTTGCTAAATGAGATGGCGCTCCTTCAGCAACTCTTGTGCCCAAAGGCCTTGCGCCAGACGGTCTGCCTTCCCGCTTGCCTTTCCCACTCCGCCCGCACGAGCGCGGTCCGCCTTGGAAGCGTACGACTGCCCACCGCGGCCGCGACTGTTGCTGTTGTGCGACAGCTGCTCTAGCACCGCCTGCAGCAGAGCCGGATCGACGCTTTGCAAGTCGACGCTGCGGCCACCACGATGGGACTTTTCCCTATCGCCCCTCTGCCGACTGCGCCCTCGAGAAACGCTCCGCACCTTTGAGTTTTGCTCTGCTCGCTTCACGGAAGACGGCCCGCGGTGCTTCGCGTCACGCCGGTCCACAAGACGGTCGTACGCGAGAGAGTGCGGCATGCGACTCGACGACGCAGGCCGCCTGCCTCTAGCTGTTGCTTCTTCAGCTCTGTTCTGATTATTCCTGTCGTCATTGTCACTGTCCAGCATCTGTCGTGCAAGCTCGGCTCTCCGTACAGCGGCACTGGCGGAGTAACGGTCCGGCACGTGAAGGCGCCCATCATCGCCGTTGACGGTGTGCGGGCGGTCGTTGCCCAACGCGACGGCCTGCAACACGCGCCGATTTGTCCGCTCGTAGGACTGACGTGGGTCACCGTTGCCGTAGTAAAAGTCGTACGCCTCCTCGTCGTCCGCACTGTCCTTGCCAGGTCGATAGGCGCCTCTGTCAGCGTTTTCACATCTGCTGCTGCTGCTGCTGGATCGGCTGTGTGGATCGCGACTGTCCACCATGCCGTCATCCTCGACATCTTCGTATTTCTTCGCTTTGTCGTCATTATCAGGTGCGCTTGCCGGCCCACGCAGCCCAGCCGACGTCGAGGGCTGCTGTTGCTGTTGCTGTTGCTGTTGAAGGCTGACAATGAGCTGGGCAAGGGCGTTGATGTCGACAGGCGTCGCAGCCGTGCCGCCGCCAGCTGCGTGCCCGTAAGAAGACGCCGCGGTGATCTGCGGAACGGCGTCGCCTTCGGTCGTGATCGGCTCGATCCGCTTCAGCAGCGACAGCTCTTCCTCCAATCGCGCCTCTCGAGCTCGATGCGCCACCTTCAGCTGCGCCACACGTGCCTCGTAGTCGGCCTGCTGAGCAGAGTTTTGCTGCTCCAACTTGACCACCCGACGCTGCGACTCGGCCAGCGCCGTCTGCACTTGTCGGTAGGCTTGAAACGACACCATGTCTTGTGGACGCGCGTTGTCCTGTTGCTGTTCCTGCGCCGGTGGTGACGTCAGAGAAGCACCCCGTTCGTCGTCAAAGCCACACATCGCGTCGTGCTCTGCAGCACCTCTTTCTCCACGGCTTCGATTGTCATATTGAGCCCCGTCCGCTTCCGTAAATTGCTGTGGCTGATAGCTCTGGTTCTCGTCGTCATGGTGCGTGTCGGGCAGACGTAGCGGGTGCGGCGACATTGCGTTCCACCAGTAGTTTGACTGGTACACCTGCGTCTCTGCCGCCCCCGCTGCTGTGTCTCGCGAGGCGGAGGGCGGGGGTGCCAACAGCGCGGGTGCAGAGGCGAAGGCGTCGTGTTGGGCGGTGCTTCTGCCCACCGAAACACGCGTCTCCATCGCACGCAGGCGTCCCTGTGCGCCGAAGGGCAACAATGCGGTGTAGCCCGCGTCTCTCCCGAGCAGCCGGGGCACGTCCTCTGCCACGACCTGCTGCAGCGCCTCCATGCTGTTGCGGAAACCAGTGCAGAGCACCGCGACGTACTGCTTCAGCAGCTTCATTTCGTGCTTCACCAGGCGTACGCTGTTGTAGACGCTGAAGGCGATGCCTTTCTGGAGAAGTTCGTTGACACGTCGCAGGCGTACGACTTCCGCCTCCAGCACTTTGTTTTGCTCATCGAGACGGTCGTAGAGGCGGTGCATCGTGCTGAGGCGCTGGAGGGCGTCGCCGTACTGCTGCTCGAGCGTGTTGACCGCCTCCGAGGCGTACTCAAAGACTGCGCCTCGTGAAGAGTGGGAATGGTGGTCGTGGTCGCTGTGATTGGCGTTGCTTATCTCCTCGACACGTGTCCGTTCCTGCGGCGAGCGTAGCTGCCAGTGTATGGCGCTGGAGGAGCGGGAGGAGCTGGGGTGTGGGATGAGAGGGTGCGACGCACACGGAGCCGCAACGGGAGGTGAGGAAGGCCGATCATACGGCGCAGGAAGCGCGAGGGCCTCGTGCGGCGGTGATTGTCGACGCTGCTGCTGCTGCTGCTGTTGTTGCAGTAAAAGCACGGGCGTGGGAGACGGCTGAAGGCTGGCGAGCGGCACGGCGGCAGGGGGCGGTGGAGCGGAGGCGGACGTTGCTGCTGCTGCTGTGGCGGCGGCCGGTACGCGGGACGGCTGAGCATGACGCGTCGTGTAGTAGAAGCCGCTGCTATTTACGATGTTGGCTCGTTGTGGGCGACGCGCAGCAGCTGCACCGGTGGAGGGCGGAGGAGGAGACACCATTGCTGCCTGCCCTGGAGGATGAGAGGACGGAGGAGAGGCAGTACTCGATACTGCAGCTGGAGGTGGTGGTGACCGTGGTGGTGGTGACGTGCGCACTGCATGCGGCGGTGCGGTGGTGAAGGAAACCGCGGCTGATGGCATCCTGCGCGGCGATGCGAGGTGCTGCTGCTGTGACGGTGATGATGATGGTGGCGGTGCTGTATGTGGGCTGGCAGGTCGCACGTTGCCTGGAACAGGCATTGTTAACGTGTCTTCATCCTCGTCGTGCCCGTCCGTGTCGGAGGCGAATGAAGTGGCTCGAGCGTAGTAAACTTCCAGGTCGTTGTTCTCCCCGCTTGCCCCACGACGAAGACTCCCGCCAGCTGCTCTGTCAGACTGTTGGTGGTGACGCTGCTTGTAGACGGGTTGGTACTGCTCCGTTGAGGGAGCGTCTGGTGGGGCGGACAAAGAGCTGTTGGCAGAGCTGTCGTCGCCGTCCCGGCGGTGTGACATTGCTGCAGCAGCTTTAAAAATAACAGCAGTAATAACAATAATCAGTAAAAAGCAGCAGGGTCACTTTTTGGGTCAATAAATAAACCTCCCTTTTTCAAACCAAGCAGCTGTGCGGGGGAAGAAGGAGGAATCACGATCAGGGGCGTGAACGAAGCAGCAGGAGGGAGTAAAAAGAGGCGAAGTGGATCCAACAACAACAGTAAACACATCTTGCTCACGGATTCACCATACAGATAACATTTCCGCTGAGAGTACATGCAGTTGTGACTTCATGCTCACAGCGTAAGCGGAATAAGCACTTGCGTTGATGTTGAGTTTTTTCTTCCTCCTTTCTTTTTTTTTTTGTCTGATATAGCAACTGAAAACACTAAAAAAAAAAAAAAAGCATGAGGGTCAATCAAAAAACACTTACATACACAACAACAACAACAAGGTGTACAGCATTGGCGTGACGTGAAGCTCAGCATACATCAACAAGCGAGAGAGGAGAGTTGCATTGGGAGTTCCTTTGCTTTTTGTTACTTTCCTCTGCAAAACCGCTGTAACTATCGTGTGCTCATCTCCTGACTCACTGCACTTGGACTCGTCGCGTACGACGCGTTCTGTATAGCTGGTGAGGATCCGGCTGTCTCCTGTGACAGCGAGGCTTGAATCATCACCGTCAGCGCACGGCGCAGCGACTCCAGGTCCATCGACGGCTGACTCTTGTCCAAGGACAACGCCGAGCGACACCACTGCGCGAGGGTGGGCGATAGCGATGAAGGGATGCTGCAGCCCTGGCCACTGCTGCTCAGCTTCACCTGCACATCTGCCGTGGTAATTGGGCTCGCAGAGATGTCGAAGACGCGGCGCTGCACCTCCGCGTCACTCGTGTACGCCGCGTACGGCACCTGGCGCGTCAGCAACGCGAGAAACAGCTGCGCCACTGCGTAACTCGCAGGTGCCGTAGCTCGCGGATGCGGTCGCCACCGACTGCCCACTGCTTTGTTTGTCCAGTCCGATGGTGGGCAGAAACGGACGACGAAACGCAGGGAGCCGCGCTGTGGTGAGACGGGAGAGACATCGCCAACGCTACTGTTGTTGTTGCTGCTGCTGCTGCTCCTCGAGTGGGCAGTAGCAACAAAGACAGATCCGTCAACCTGCGGCGGCGAGCTGCCATCACCACCTGGCACTGGGTCAACGTGCACGGGAATCTGCAAGGCTGGATGAAGCAATGGTGCTTGCTCTCGCTCCGCCAGCCCCGTCTCCGGCACCGTCACCACCACGTCTTCGTACGCGTCGTCACTGTTGCCCAAGCTGTTGTTGCCGCTGCCTACTGCGGTGTAGATCGCTGACCCGCCGCCGCCGGTGAAGGACAATGACCCGGTGAAGGCGGCGCTCCATTTTTTCGTCGCACGCGCGAGCCCCACTCCACCACTTGTCATGTCCGTCGTCGGCCCTTCCTTGCTCACGGTGCGCACGACGTACACGTTGAACGGGTCGAGGGTCAGCCACGACGTCTGCACCGCAGCCGGGACGTCGCCACAGTCTTCCTGAAGATACTGTAGGGCGTCCGCCATCTGCGCGCAGATGTCCAGCGCCTCGGCCACTGTGAAATAGTGACGCATGCTTGTGGAAGCAGCATCAGCAGTAACAGCAGTGGAGGAGGGGAAAAGCATGTCGCCGAGCGTAAGACACGGCGTGCTTGGATCCTCCGTGGACGTTTGCAACTCGTTGATGTAGCCGAGGGCCATAACAGGAGCACCAGACGCCGTGTCCACGGAGCGCGACCATGGCAGGTCGACCGCCGGTGTAGATGTCTGAGCAGAAACGGCAGGTGTGGAGGATGGACTTGCGGGCGCCAGGCTGCTCGTGCTGGGCTGCTCTCCGTGCTCTTTCGCCCTGCCATCTGTCGTCGGTGCAGCTGCGGGGGTGAACTTCTCCGTGTACGCACCGAGACAGCCCACGACGTGTGGGTGGCACCACGTGCAGCGGCATGCGACGTCTTGTAGGAAGTCCGCCGCACACGTCATCGCTGCCGCTTCGGTCTCCGCATCGCAGTCGTTGTAGACGAGGCCAGCGGCGGAGGAGGAGGATGCGGCGCTGGCGCTGGCACAGAAGGCCTTGACGACGACAGGCACGCCGTTGTACTTGTAGACGTTCGGCAACACACGGAAGCGGTAGTCACTCTCCTCCGCTTCAGGCGGCGACGAGGACGTGCTCCGCTGAGTGGCACTGGACGAGAACGGTGGCTGGTGCACGGGAGTCAGTGTTTGTCCAGTCAACTTCAGCTCGTGGTGAAAGACCCGCCACGGACTCATCTCACGCCGCTGGTAGTAGGCCAGCATGTCACGCTTGTGCTGTTCCGCCTGCACAGCGGGCAGCTTCGCCTCCAGTTCACGACTGTCCTGCACGGCGAAGAGCCGTCGCAGCATCGTGTCGGCGTCCACGTTGCGGTCCTTCGCCTCGGCCACCGTGTCCTCGTGCTCCAGCAGCATCGGCGAGTACATGCGCCACGCCATCCACAATCGCCGGTATGCACTGCGGAAGAGAAGACGACAGGTGAAGTGCTGACGTAGCAGCACCGGCCAGCACTGCGCGAGACCCAGTGGGTCCTCGTCCGGCCCATAGAGTAAACGACGCACGGCCTCGTCGTCGTCGGCGGGGTCGTAGGCGCACTGTCGCACGAGCAGGCAGAGTGACTGCAGCGCCGTCAGTAGCCGTGGAGAGGGGGCCGGGTGGGGCAACTGCCGCAGCGTCGTGGAAATGAGCTTCATGCGACGACTGGCGAGGGCGGCTTGGTAGCGGTTGATCCGGCTGGCGTCGCTAGCGTCTGACGTGGCGACAACGATCTGCTGCATCTTCTTCAGCAGCGTGAGAGTCGTGTTGACTCGCTGCTCATCTGTTAACGGGTCGTGGGACAAGACAGAGGCGGAGGCGGAGGCGCGAGGCGGGAAACTGGCCGTCGAGCTGGTGCGTTCCTCCAGCGCCGGCATAGAGGCCGGCTCGTTGAAAGCACCGCTGGTTCTCGCTGCGGCTGCGGGTGGAGAGGCGGGTGTGGGGTTGATGCTGCGCTGTGGAGTGTAGGAAGAACGGCCGCGGGCGACAAGGCCCGCATATTGATTCTCCTCATCCTCCTCGTTGTAGAACATATTTCTGGGCTGCAGTGGGTTGCTACTGGCTGGCTATTCAATATCTGGGTATTACTGACACGGTACGCACATACATACACACATAAAAAAGAAAAACGAATAAAAAAAAAAAACAACAGAAAGCAAAGAAGCGCAAGCACAGGTAGCTCGCGTAAAGGCAAAAAAAAAAGTGCACCTCTGTCGTCAGTGTTGTGGTTGTACGCTGCAGCTTGATATCAGAAAGAGGAAGAAATAACAAAAGAAGCGTTGAAGCAGGAGAAGATGAGGCGAAGAAGACAGCGCAGCACACAGACACACACACACACACACACAACCGAGCACTCCACAAAAAGTGCAGGGGACACAACGAGGAAAGAGCTTGTATGCTCTTGTGAGAAAAAAAAAATATGTTTCATTGTTGTTTTCTCTTCTTTTTTATGCGCTAATCTAGCCCAGAGTCTAATAAGCACAGGCAGTACGGAGAGAAAGAAAGGTGTTGGCGCATCTCTAAAAAAAGCACCAACGAATGGGAATCAAATCAACATAGCCACGAATAAGTGCAGAGAACGCTACTGTTTCACACACTCCTATCGCGCCATGTCACATGTAGCGGGCTGGCATAAGCGAGAAGGCGACAGCAGGCTCGCGCGGGCCGCGCCGTGTCAGTCCGTTGAGCACGTGCACATCAACCACGTGACCGTCTGCGTTTGGTTTGACAGATGCAAAGTGAGAGAGGTCGTCGTCGAAAAACACCGCTGTGCGGTCTCCAGTTTGCGTGGCGCTTCCTGGTGCCGCGGCCCTCGCGGCACGGTACGACGAAGTTTCTGTCTCACCAAGGATGGCCTTTTTCATGCATTCCCTGCGCTGCTCGCTCTCCGTTCCCAGCAGCCAGTTGGCTTCAGGACTGTACATGGGGGCACTGACCTTTGAAAGGTTGCCGTGAGCTTGGGTTTGAAAGCGCGTTTAGGAAGAATAAAGCAAAGGGAGGGGGGGGGGGAAATGAGCGTTAAAAGGGCGAGAACAAGCTGGAAAAGAGCAGCGCTTTTTTTTTTTTTTCCAGTTCGACTCGCCGGGAGAAGATTGACCGTGCCTGAAACAGGAAAAAAAAAAAGGAGCAGCAGCTATACGATTAAGGTGAGGGAAGCAACGCGTTTCGTTCAGGGGTGCAAGCACACATTCTTCAGAGCGTCACGTTTTTTTTTTCCTCTTTTTCTTTTTATTGCGTTAAAGGAGTTAAGTTACCAGTAGTCTGTGAAACAAGCGAAAAAAAAAAAAAAAAGAAATCCCTCCACTAATAAAAGTCCTCCATTGTAAACTCAGGCGTTTTCTCAGCAGGCTTTGATGCGTTGGTAGACGTCGTCCTATTGGCGGCGGATGACGATGACGATGACGACGCTGTTGTTGTTTTGTCTACCGCTGCCGCCGCCTCCTCCTCCGCTGCACCGAGGGAGTCCGCCAGTGCACCCGCATCCAACGCCGCCTCCTCTACCACTCCAACCTCACTCGGTTGCTCCGATGAGGAAGAGGAGGAGGGGGAAGCAGAGGAGGATGACATGGCGGCAGACGCCTTAGCACCGCCACTTCGCCGATCCAGAAAAGCACCGGTGGTGAGGGCTCGCGGCACCACCTCCAGCCCCTCCTCCGTCTCCATCGCCGCTGCAGCTTGAATATAATGGATGACCGTCGACATGTCGCGGTCCCCTAAACCGGATTCCGAGGCTGCGCCGAGCATGCGCAACGAGGCGTCCAGCACCGGAAAGCGCTCTTCCTGCAGGTCACCGCTCGTTTCCCCAGGCACCTTCGGCAGCGACGCGTCGAGCAAAGAGAGGTCATCGAGGAGGCGATCGACAGTAGCGCCGGAGGCGGGCGCGAGCTTGTCTGGGTTGCGCACGAGGTCCTGCATCATCGGCGCATTGCGGCGCAGCATCGTGCTGGAGCCCCACGACGCGTCGAGCACCTGCAGCAGCTGCTGGTAGTCCTCAATGCCGAGCCGATTCGCGATGGTCATCGCCTCGGCCGCTGCCGCGTTGTGCGACGCCACGAGTGCCTGCGAGAGCAGCTTTGCCGCCGTCCCGCTGCCGTTCTGACCCATGTGGTGGATGTTGTCCGCGTACATGCGAAAAATTGGCGATATGCGCTGCACCGGCTCGGCCGGTCCGCCGACCATTAGCACAAGTTGGTTGTTGAAGGCCTGCTTCGGGCTGCCGCTCATAGGGGCATCAAGGAAGGTGGCGCCGCGGCGCTCCGCCTCGTAGGCACACTCGCGCGAGAGCTCCATGTCGACGGTGGTGTGGTCCACAATAATCTGACCCGGCCGCGCGTGAGTGATGAGCGCCTCCTCGTCCTCCAACAGCACCTTTCGCGAGGCCTCGCGGTGGGCGAGGGTGAGCAGGATGATGTCGCACCATTTCGTCATTGTGCTGTAGCGGTCGTGGATGCGCATGGCGCACGTGGCGCCGTCGGCGCTCATGTCGTCGCACACCTTGCGCGCCTTAGCAATGTTGCGGCTGTGCACCTGCAGATACATCGCGCTGCGTGCCTTGAAGGCGAGGTTGCGGGTGATGGGGATGCCCATATTGCCCATCCCGACCACGCCAACGTTAAGGGAGCGTTTGACGGCTGTCATGATGTGGTTCTCGGGAAAACGTGAGGAGAGGAGGGTAACAGAGTTATTATTTCGTTGTTATCGTTGATTACCTCTATGTGAAAAAAAAAAATGAGTTCTATGTTCCAAAAAAAAAAAAAGAAGAGAGAGGAATAAATGAGAAGCTAAGACTACTGCCGCATTCAACAGCTCAAAACGGATCAGAAACTGCCATTTTTGCTTACCTGATTTGCCGCGCATCCTTTTCCTCTCCTTCGAAACAAACAACAAGGGACGAGAATGCCGTTTGAGACGCCAAATAGCGAAAAAAAAAAAAACTGGAGCTATACTAACAACAACAAAGCAGAATATACTGTTTGCTCAAACAGCAGCATTGAGCGTTTTCGCTTGCCTGTCTTCTTTTTCCTTTGGCTGTTACGCTTTACTTGTTTACAATCCGCCAGATCATCCGCAACTCACAAAAACAACAGTGAATTAAAAAAAAATGAGGGTGAAGTTGAAAAGGGGAAAACAATCGAAAAGTCTGCATCCCACGAGTGCCATCTTCTTTGTTTTTGCTTGTCTATATGAAACAAACAAACAAATAAGGCCGCACACGCCCGACTGCCTTCGCAGGCCTACGACTGACATAGAGGGTAGCAAAGCAACTTTCAACAGAGGTTGAAAAAGAGGTTGCAGGTGCAAAGAAAACAACAACAACAACTCGACAAATGCCAACCGAAGGTAATCAAGCACCTAGGAGAACGAACTGCGGCAAAGAGAAAGGGTCATCAAGACACAAACGAGACGCTCCTGCACATACACACACGCACACACCAAATAAAAGCCCATCGATGTGGCTTGCCATGCCAGACGTCGTCCGCTGTTCTCTGCTTTACCTTTCTGTTTTTTTTTTTTTTTATATTCGGCGAGAAGAGCTATTTTAGGCGCCGAGAATCACATTGTTGATCGGGATAAAGACCAGCTTCACAAAGAAGCCTAAGAAACCCATGATGAGGAAGCCGATGAGTGCGGCAATGGCGGACGTGGTAAACTCATTGTAATTCGGCTTCTGACACTTGCGGACCAGCATGCGGCTGTTCTTGGCGAACGCCGAGATGGGGTGGAAGAAGACGTCGTCGAGAAAGTCCATTTCCTTCTTTTTCTCTCTTTTTCGTCTATAGGTTAATTCTGGCTTTGGTAGTGTGATTTGCTTGCTCGATGGAGAATCAGTGAACACCGAAAAAAGGAGGAGACCTTTGAACGTTCAAAAAAAAAAAAAAAACAGTAACAAAGTAAGTACACCGTAAACTGCCAGTCGTGTAAAGGCGTGTTGATGTTTTGGTTTCATTATTATTATTATTATTATTATTTTTTTTTTTTTGGCGTGCATACAACACGAACAAAAAAAGGAGATAGGTTGGTGATGGGCCAAGTGGAGGTGCGGAAAATTGTGAAAAGGGGGAAAAAACAGATGAGTTGGAAAGCGTGGCTGCTCAAGCACATAAACAAATAACAACAACAACAACAACAAAAAAAAAAAACCATGACTTTGTGAATTATGCGCTTTGGAAAATGGGGACTGATTCCAGAACACGCCCACACTCCTTCTTTTCCTTGTACTTTTCCCTTCCTTTTATTATTATTTACTTGCGCTGCTAGCGAGAAGAGGGGGAAAAAAAAAAACGAAAACAACACGGGCAGGAAAGAAAACACGTACTTCAAGAACGATAAAACGGAAGGAGAAGCAGCGCTTGCTCGACTGCGAAACTTCTTATCCTCGGAAGTTTGTTTAAGGATGCGTGAGCATAAGAGGGTAAACAAATAAAACAAAATAAGAACAGACGGAGTGAAACAGCTTCACCATGTACACACACGAAGTAAAACACACACACACACACACACAGAAGTAGCTTACACACTTGCCTCCTGTAGCTGGTGGCGATCCCGACTTCGCCAACCGCACAAGAGGAGAGAAAAAACAAGAGAAGAGAGTGAGCTCCTCGATCTGCAACTTTGATTTTCCACCTTCCCGCTGCACGCGTGCTCATTGTGAGAAACCAACAAAACAAACCAGCACCACCCATACTCCAACTACATAAAAAAAAAAAGGACTTTTATTTGACTCGACTCTATGTATCTTCTTGTTTAAGTCCTCTATGCCGATCTCCACCTTTAAGACAGCTTCTTCTTGCATCCGTCGATGGAGATGAGAGATCTAACGTTCTTTTTTTATGTTAAAGAACAGCAACACTCTTTTAGACAATGTCTTCAATGTGATGAATGCAGTGTAAAGAACAAAAAAAAAAAAAAGAAGAGAAGCCACGTAACGCTTGACTACACGTCTTCCTCACTCTTTTCACCGTCTTTTTTTTTTTCTTCTCTTTAAGAGGACGCCGCTGGTGGAGTAGGCATCATATCACCCGCCAAGAAGCTGTCCTGCTCATCCAGGGCCGGGTTGTCGTCCTGTTGCAGCAGCGGCTCAATGCGGGCGTCGTGATCTGGCAAGGTGAAAAAGACAATACTGCACCGGCTGCGGCCGCCCGGCACGTTACGCACCCGGTGCGGCGTCGCTTCAATCAACCCACCCGTCCATTTCTCCAGGAAGAGGCCTGCGTTGATCAGCAGCGCATCTTCCAGCACCGGCACGGCGGTGTACGTACCCTTGTCTTCGTCCCACACCTCCAACCCACCGAGCGAATCCTGCGAGAGCAGCGTGATGGTACTCAGATCCTTATGGGCGTCCAGACGCACCGTGACGTCCTTCTCTCCTTCCTCAGCACCTTCGCCCTTCACGAGCGGCTGTGTCTTAGCGCCCTTGCGACGCAGCACCTTCACGCCGTCCGGGTTCGATGCCGACTGCTGGTTTTTGATGTCGACGCCGTTGTTGAGGCGGGTAGCCGCGCCCAGCTGCGGGTAGTACTTCGCCTGCAGGTCGCAGTCGCGCTTCTGGTGAAACGCCGTGAAGTACTCGAGCTCGTAGCCCATCGCGGGGTCGGGGCCGCCCTGCGGAATCGACGGGCGGATCCCCAGCCCGCAGCTGATGTGCCGCATCACGTCCATGCTCACGTTGTAGCACAGATCATAGTAGGCCATCATCATGTCCTTGAAGTCCGACATGAAGTTGTCGTTGCGCTCCGCCAACGCGGCGGCGGCGGCCGGGCTGCCCGCCATTCCAGGCAGCGGTGCGTTCACGTGGTTCAGCAAGACGTCCCACGGGTTGCGGCGGCTAATTAAGCTCAAGTACTCCTGCTCCTCCCAACCGGCTTGTTTGTAGTAATCGCGGCGCAGCTCCGCCGGGTCAGCAACGTCGTCGCGGCCAACCGAGAAGCAGTCGATCGCGTCGTCTAGCCCGCTGGCCCCGACGTAGCGGTAGTACCCGCGAAACCCACTCGGTGACTTGATGCTCTCTAGTTCGTATGGGGAGAGAGGCGTGCAGTTGTAGTGGTGGAGGTTGTTACGCTTCAAGTTTTTCTGCGCGGCGGCATCGCGGAGTTGGAGGATGTACTGCTCAAAGAAGATGCGGCAGTCGCGGTGCAGCTGCTCCAAAATGCTTTTTTGAATGAACGGGTGCTGGATGTAGCAGTAGCCGTGGTCTTGCAGGGACTCGAGCAACGCATTGCTGGCGGATTCCGTCACGTTGCTGGGGCCGCGACCCAGCTTTACGAGGGTGCCGCGTGAAAGACGCGTCAAGCGGAGCATTTTTTTTTTCTTCTCTTCCTTTTTCTTTTATTGCTCCACTGAAGGAAAATAAAGAAGGAAGCAATTACAGACGTACTCCGCAACAAGACCAGAAAAAAAAAAAAAAGACGCGATGTCGGAGCCGTCGTCTGCCTTTAGCGGCACGTCTGTTCGTTTGTGTAGCGTTTCGCGTGCGTGCGGATGAACGAATGCCCTCTGGTATGTGCGTGTGTGTGTGACGCGACAATGGGAATCTATGAATACGGAGCTATCTTACTGCTTCCACTTCAAGTAGTAAGAGTCACAGCGATGACCGTATGTACTCTTGTACACCCGATAACTGAGTAAGTGTCTTGATTTAACGTCTATAAGATACGAGAACACAGGCTTGAGGAAAAAAAAAAAAGCAGTTTGTTTATGCTGTATTGCTTAGTTTAGATTTCTGTTATTTTTGAAAAGTGGCCACCGAAAAGGAGGAGGAGCTGGAACAACAGCAAAAAAAAAAAAAAAGCTGTAAGAAATTGCACCTTGTTGGACAATACCACCCATCAACGACACCATGTCGCACGAGTTTCAGTTTTCAACACGCTCATACACAACGAGGAAGATAGCGCAAAAGAAAAGAAGAGAAACAAAGAGAAGAAAGAACAAAAAGCAACTGCATATTGTAAAAGCAATGGCCTAACACCAAAAAAAACAAACAAACAAACAAACAAACAAACAAAAAAAACTGACTTCGGCTTTCATGCAAAGCAGTGAAAGCCTACAACAACAGCAAGAAAGAAACGCCCCCTTTTTCCCCTTTTTTTTTCCTCCTTTTGAATTCAGAGCAGGAGATGAGAACCACTATTTTTCGCTTGCTTCTTCGTGCACATTCGCCCTTCTTCGATACAAGTGTTCTTATTGTTATTACTCTCTCGCATGTATTTTCTTTCTTTTTTTTTTTTTGCAGGGGTAAAAAACTCTCCTGAAGTTCCATCAAGTACTTAAAAGAAAGCAAAAAAAAAAAAAGGTAGCGAGACAAAACGTGTGTCTTTCGCTTTCTCACAGTCGGAAAAAACACATATATATGCAAAATAACTTCTCCATAAAGAACATAATTGGAGGGGAGTAGGAATGAAAGAAAAAAAAAAACTCGCTCTCCTCTTTTTTAGAATTATGCGTAATAGATCACGATAACATCAGCTATATATATATATATATATATATATATATGTTTGTACTGTTTTATACATGCCATATCCTCCTTGATCTGTGAATCACAGACTCACTCACAGGGGGAGGAGGGGAAAAAAAAAAAGAAGAAGAACATACTCAACACTGAAATGCAGCATCTCTATCACCCCGATCAAAAAAAAAAAAAAAAAGAAGCTAAATAAGGAGAAAAAAAAAAAAAGATCATTGGACTGCTCGGCGAGTCACATTGTCTATCTCAGCCTGCTGCTCAAGCAGCTTTTTTTTCCAATCAACACTCTCGCCAGCGTAGAAACTCCGCTTGTAGATTGGCTTGCGCTCCTCGGCCACGCATGTCGCTTTGAACGTTTCGTATGATGCCTGAATTGCGGCCCCCGCTTCTCCGCCGGTGCGGCGCGCCGTGTCCGTCACGAGCTTCTCGTAATTGCGCGAGTAGCGGCGGAAGAGGGTGCAGTCGCGACGCTCCTTTTCCTCAAGCAGAGCGCTCGGCTTCACGTACTGCGTCGTCTTCGGGTTCGCGGCGTTCCAGTAGTCGAGGCCAGCCAAAGCATCGCGCTCGACCACGTCTCCATTTTCGGCGCTGGTCAGCTCGAATCGAGCCGGCACAGTAGCCCGGGCGTTGGTGTCATCTGCGGCTGCGCAAGCGGTCGCCCTGCTGGTTACAGCCACGACCGCCGTTGCTGCCGTCGTCGACGCCCCGCGTCCGCTGGTGCACGTCGGCTGCGGCGGCGACACCGCTGCGACCGTCTGTGCGTCCGCCTCGTCACTCCCGTGTCGCTTCATCTGCTGCTTCTCTTCATGGTGACCGGTGACTATGTACGAAACGGGGATCAGCGACGACACCACAAAGTCTGCCAGCTGACCATCTACATCGAGACCTTTACCTGGTGGCAGCGTGGCCGCGACCGCACCGTTCCCATCCGCGCCACCGCCAAAGCGACCGGCGTGGAGTGACACGTAGCCTTCCTCTGTCGCGCGCAGCAGCGACTTGGACGAACACAGGCTGTGGCGGCTATCGAACAAACTGCGCATGCGAGAACCGCAAATACCACCAGGCGTAGGCACGCCGTAAAGATCTGTGGCGGTCATCACAGGCTTACGACTCACAGAAGACAACCGACGCTGCTCCTCCGTAGCACGTTCTCGCTTCACCCACAACTCGGAAGAATGCCCATCAGCAGCCGCTACCTTGCCATGTAACGCAGAAAGATCCTGCATGGAATTCACAATCTGATCAGTGCTATGAAAAGAAACGATACCACCTTCCATAAAACCCTCCTTGACCTCCTCGGCGGACAGCGGCAGCGGTGCATCGTCCGGCTCCGCCTCGTGTGGCTGCCGTTCCGGCTGCTCGTCGAGCTCGTCCCACTGGTGGGCCTCTTCGGCTTCGTGGGCGGTCAGCGGCAGCGGTGCGTCGTCCGGCTCCGCTTCGTGTGGCTGCCGCTCCGGCTGCTCGTCGAGCTCGTCCCACTGGTGGGCCTCTTCGGCTTCGTGGGCGGTCAGCGGCAGCGGTGCGTCGTCCGGCTCCGCCTCGTGTGGCTGCCGCTCCGGCTGCTCGTCGAGCTCGTCCCACTGGTGGGCCTCTTCGGCTTCGTGGGCGGTCAGCGGCAGCGGTGCGTCGTCCGGCTCCGCCTCGTGTGGCTGCCGCTCCGGCTGCTCGTCGAGCTCGTCCCACTGGTGGGCCTCTTCGGCTTCGTGGGCGGTCAGCGGCAGCGGTGCGTCGTCCGGCTCCGCCTCGTGTGGCTGCCGTTCCGGCTGCTCGTCGAGCTCGTCCCACTGGTGGGCCTCTTCGGCTTCATGGGCGGTCAGCGGCAGCGGTGCGTCGTCCGGCTCCGCCTCGTGTGGCTGCCGCTCCGGCTGCTCGTCGAGCTCGTCCCACTGGTGGGCCTCTTCGGCTTCGTGGGCGGTCAGCGGCAGCGGTGCGTCGTCCGGCTCCGCCTCGTGTGGCTGCCGCTCCGGCTGCTCGTCGAGCTCGTCCCACTGGTGGGCCTCTTCGGCTTCGTGGGCGGTCAGCGGCAGCGGTGCGTCGTCCGGCTCCGCCTCGTGTGGCTGCCGCTCCGGCTGCTCGTCGAGCTCGTCCCACTGGTGGGCCTCTTCGGCTTCGTGGGCGGTCAGCGGCAGCGGTGCGTCGTCCGGCTCCGCCTCGTGTGGCTGCCGCTCCGGCTGCTCGTCGAGCTCGTCCCACTGGTGGGCCTCTTCGGCTTCGTGGGCGGTCAGCGGCAGCGGTGCGTCGTCCGGCTCCGCTTCGTGTGGCTGCCGCTCCGGCTGCTCGTCGAGCTCGTCCCACTGGTGGGCCTCTTCGGCTTCGTGGGCGGTCAGCGGCAGCGGTGCGTCGTCCGGCTCCGCCTCGTGTGGCTGCCGCTCCGGCTGCTCGTCGAGCTCGTCCCACTGGTGGGCCTCTTCGGCTTCGTGGGCGGTCAGCGGCAGCGGTGCGTCGTCCGGCTCCGCCTCGTGTGGCTGCCGCTCCGGCTGCTCGTCGAGCTCGTCCCACTGGTGGGCCTCTTCGGCTTCGTGGGCGGTCAGCGGCAGCGGTGCGTCGTCCGGCTCCGCTTCGTGTGGCTGCCGCTCCGGCTGCTCGTCGAGCTCGTCCCACTGGTGGGCCTCTTCGGCTTCGTGGGCGGTCAGCGGCAGCGGTGCGTCGTCCGGCTCCGCCTCGTGTGGCTGCCGCTCCGGCTGCTCGTCGAGCTCGTCCCACTGGTGGGCCTCTTCGGCTTCGTGGGCGGTCAGCGGCAGCGGTGCGTCGTCCGGCTCCGCCTCGTGTGGCTGCCGCTCCGGCTGCTCGTCGAGCTCGTCCCACTGGTGGGCCTCTTCGGCTTCGTGGGCGGTCAGCGGCAGCGGTGCGTCGTCCGGCTCCGCCTCGTGTGGCTGCCGCTCCGGCTGCTCGTCGAGCTCGTCCCACTGGTGGGCCTCTTCGGCTTCGTGGGCGGTCAGCGGCAGCGGTGCGTCGTCCGGCTCCGCTTCGTGTGGCTGCCGCTCCGGCTGCTCGTCGAGCTCGTCCCACTGGTGGGCCTCTTCGGCTTCGTGGGCGGTCAGCGGCAGCGGTGCGTCGTCCGGCTCCGCCTCGTGTGGCTGCCGCTCCGGCTGCTCGTCGAGCTCGTCCCACTGGTGGGCCTCTTCGGCTTCATGGGCGGTCAGCGGCAGCGGTGCGTCGTCCGGCTCCGCCTCGTGTGGCTGCCGCTCCGGCTGCTCGTCGAGCTCGTCCCACTGGTGGGCCTCTTCGGCTTCGTGGGCGGTCAGCGGCAGCGGTGCGTCGTCCGGCTCCGCCTCGTGTGGCTGCCGCTCCGGCTGCTCGTCGAGCTCGTCCCACTGGTGGGCCTCTTCGGCTTCGTGGGCGGTCAGCGGCAGCGGTGCGTCGTCCGGCTCCGCCTCGTGTGGCTGCCGCTCCGGCTGCTCGTCGAGCTCGTCCCACTGGTGGGCCTCTTCGGCTTCGTGGGCGGTCAGCGGCAGCGGTGCGTCGTCCGGCTCCGCCTCGTGTGGCTGCCGCTCCGGCTGCTCGTCGAGCTCGTCCCACTGGTGGGCCTCTTCGGCTTCGTGGGCGGTCAGCGGCAGCGGTGCGTCGTCCGGCTCCGCCTCGTGTGGCTGCCGCTCCGGCTGCTCGTCGAGCTCGTCCCACTGGTGGGCCTCTTCGGCTTCATGGGCGGTCAGCGGCAGCGGTGCGTCGTCCGGCTCCGCCTCGTGTGGCTGCCGCTCCGGCTGCTCGTCGAGCTCGTCCCACTGGTGGGCCTCTTCGGCTTCGTGGGCGGTCAGCGGCAGCGGTGCGTCGTCCGGCTCCGCCTCGTGTGGCTGCCGCTCCGGCTGCTCGTCGAGCTCGTCCCACTGGTGGGCCTCTTCGGCTTCGTGGGCGGTCAGCGGCAGCGGTGCGTCGTCCGGCTCCGCCTCGTGTGGCTGCCGCTCCGGCTGCTCGTCGAGCTCGTCCCACTGGTGGGCCTCTTCGGCTTCGTGGGCGGTCAGCGGCAGCGGTGCGTCGTCCGGCTCCGCCTCGTGTGGCTGCCGCTCCGGCTGCTCGTCGAGCTCGTCCCACTGGTGGGCCTCTTCGGCTTCGTGGGCGGTCAGCGGCAGCGGTGCGTCGTCCGGCTCCGCCTCGTGTGGCTGCCGCTCCGGCTGCTCGTCGAGCTCGTCCCACTGGTGGGCCTCTTCGGCTTCGTGGGCGGTCAGCGGCAGCGGTGCGTCGTCCGGCTCCGCTTCGTGTGGCTGCCGCTCCGGCTGCTCGTCGAGCTCGTCCCACTGGTGGGCCTCTTCGGCTTCATGGGCGGTCAGCGGCAGCGGTGCGTCGTCCGGCTCCGCCTCGTGTGGCTGCCGCTCCGGCTGCTCGTCGAGCTCGTCCCACTGGTGGGCCTCTTCGGCTTCGTGGGCGGTCAGCGGCAGCGGTGCGTCGTCCGGCTCCGCCTCGTGTGGCTGCCGCTCCGGCTGCTCGTCGAGCTCGTCCCACTGGTGGGCCTCTTCGGCTTCGTGGGCGGTCAGCGGCAGCGGTGCGTCGTCCGGCTCCGCCTCGTGTGGCTGCCGCTCCGGCTGCTCGTCGAGCTCGTCCCACTGGTGGGCCTCTTCGGCTTCGTGGGCGGTCAGCGGCAGCGGTGCGTCGTCCGGCTCCGCCTCGTGTGGCTGCCGCTCCGGCTGCTCGTCGAGCTCGTCCCACTGGTGGGCCTCTTCGGCTTCGTGGGCGGTCAGCGGCAGCGGTGCGTCGTCCGGCTCCGCTTCGTGTGGCTGCCGCTCCGGCTGCTCGTCGAGCTCGTCCCACTGGTGGGCCTCTTCGGCTTCATGGGCGGTCAGCGGCAGCGGTGCGTCGTCCGGCTCCGCCTCGTGTGGCTGCCGCTCCGGCTGCTCGTCGAGCTCGTCCCACTGGTGGGCCTCTTCGGCTTCGTGGGCGGTCAGCGGCAGCGGTGCGTCGTCCGGCTCCGCCTCGTGTGGCTGCCGCTCCGGCTGCTCGTCGAGCTCGTCCCACTGGTGGGCCTCTTCGGCTTCATGGGCGGTCAGCGGCAGCGGTGCGTCGTCCGGCTCCGCTTCGTGTGGCTGCCGCTCCGGCTGCTCGTCGAGCTCGTCCCACTGGTGGGCCTCTTCGGCTTCATGGGCGGTCAGCGGCAGCGGTGCGTCGTCCGGCTCCGCTTCGTGTGGCTGCCGCTCCGGCTGCTCGTCGAGCTCGTCCCACTGGTGGGCCTCTTCGGCTTCGTGGGCGGTCAGCGGCAGCGGTGCGTCGTCCGGCTCCGCCTCGTGTGGCTGCCGCTCCGGCTGCTCGTCGAGCTCGTCCCACTGGTGGGCCTCTTCGGCTTCGTGGGCGGTCAGCGGCAGCGGTGCGTCGTCCGGCTCCGCCTCGTGTGGCTGCCGCTCCGGCTGCTCGTCGAGCTCGTCCCACTGGTGGGCCTCTTCGGCTTCGTGGGCGGTCAGCGGCAGCGGTGCGTCGTCCGGCTCCGCTTCGTGTGGCTGCCGCTCCGGCTGCTCGTCGAGCTCGTCCCACTGGTGGGCCTCTTCGGCTTCGTGGGCGGTCAGCGGCAGCGGTGCGTCGTCCGGCTCCGCCTCGTGTGGCTGCCGCTCCGGCTGCTCGTCGAGCTCGTCCCACTGGTGGGCCTCTTCGGCTTCATGGGCGGTCAGCGGCAGCGGTGCGTCGTCCGGCTCCGCCTCGTGTGGCTGCCGCTCCGGCTGCTCGTCGAGCTCGTCCCACTGGTGGGCCTCTTCGGCTTCGTGGGCGGTCAGCGGCAGCGGTGCGTCGTCCGGCTCCGCCTCGTGTGGCTGCCGCTCCGGCTGCTCGTCGAGCTCGTCCCACTGGTGGGCCTCTTCGGCTTCGTGGGCGGTCAGCGGCAGCGGTGCGTCGTCCGGCTCCGCCTCGTGTGGCTGCCGCTCCGGCTGCTCGTCGAGCTCGTCCCACTGGTGGGCCTCTTCGGCTTCGTGGGCGGTCAGCGGCAGCGGTGCGTCGTCCGGCTCCGCCTCGTGTGGCTGCCGCTCCGGCTGCTCGTCGAGCTCGTCCCACTGGTGGGCCTCTTCGGCTTCGTGGGCGGTCAGCGGCAGCGGTGCGTCGTCCGGCTCCGCCTCGTGTGGCTGCCGCTCCGGCTGCTCGTCGAGCTCGTCCCACTGGTGGGCCTCTTCGGCTTCGTGGGCGGTCAGCGGCAGCGGTGCGTCGTCCGGCTCCGCTTCGTGTGGCTGCCGCTCCGGCTGCTCGTCGAGCTCGTCCCACTGGTGGGCCTCTTCGGCTTCATGGGCGGTCAGCGGCAGCGGTGCGTCGTCCGGCTCCGCCTCGTGTGGCTGCCGCTCCGGCTGCTCGTCGAGCTCGTCCCACTGGTGGGCCTCTTCGGCTTCGTGGGCGGTCAGCGGCAGCGGTGCGTCGTCCGGCTCCGCCTCGTGTGGCTGCCGCTCCGGCTGCTCGTCGAGCTCGTCCCACTGGTGGGCCTCTTCGGCTTCGTGGGCGGTCAGCGGCAGCGGTGCGTCGTCCGGCTCCGCCTCGTGTGGCTGCCGCTCCGGCTGCTCGTCGAGCTCGTCCCACTGGTGGGCCTCTTCGGCTTCGTGGGCGGTCAGCGGCAGCGGTGCGTCGTCCGGCTCCGCCTCGTGTGGCTGCCGCTCCGGCTGCTCGTCGAGCTCGTCCCACTGGTGGGCCTCTTCGGCTTCGTGGGCGGTCAGCGGCAGCGGTGCGTCGTCCGGCTCCGCTTCGTGTGGCTGCCGCTCCGGCTGCTCGTCGAGCTCGTCCCACTGGTGGGCCTCTTCGGCTTCATGGGCGGTCAGCGGCAGCGGTGCGTCGTCCGGCTCCGCCTCGTGTGGCTGCCGCTCCGGCTGCTCGTCGAGCTCGTCCCACTGGTGGGCCTCTTCGGCTTCGTGGGCGGTCAGCGGCAGCGGTGCGTCGTCCGGCTCCGCCTCGTGTGGCTGCCGCTCCGGCTGCTCGTCGAGCTCGTCCCACTGGTGGGCCTCTTCGGCTTCATGGGCGGTCAGCGGCAGCGGTGCGTCGTCCGGCTCCGCTTCGTGTGGCTGCCGCTCCGGCTGCTCGTCGAGCTCGTCCCACTGGTGGGCCTCTTCGGCTTCATGGGCGGTCAGCGGCAGCGGTGCGTCGTCCGGCTCCGCTTCGTGTGGCTGCCGCTCCGGCTGCTCGTCGAGCTCGTCCCACTGGTGGGCCTCTTCGGCTTCGTGGGCGGTCAGCGGCAGCGGTGCGTCGTCCGGCTCCGCCTCGTGTGGCTGCCGCTCCGGCTGCTCGTCGAGCTCGTCCCACTGGTGGGCCTCTTCGGCTTCATGGGCGGTCAGCGGCAGCGGTGCGTCGTCCGGCTCCGCCTCGTGTGGCTGCCGCTCCGGCTGCTCGTCGAGCTCGTCCCACTGGTGGGCCTCTTCGGCTTCGTGGGCGGTCAGCGGCAGCGGTGCGTCGTCCGGCTCCGCCTCGTGTGGCTGCCGCTCCGGCTGCTCGTCGAGCTCGTCCCACTGGTGGGCCTCTTCGGCTTCGTGGGCGGTCAGCGGCAGCGGTGCGTCGTCCGGCTCCGCCTCGTGTGGCTGCCGCTCCGGCTGCTCGTCGAGCTCGTCCCACTGGTGGGCCTCTTCGGCTTCGTGGGCGGTCAGCGGCAGCGGTGCGTCGTCCGGCTCCGCCTCGTGTGGCTGCCGCTCCGGCTGCTCGTCGAGCTCGTCCCACTGGTGGGCCTCTTCGGCTTCATGGGCGGTCAGCGGCAGCGGTGCGTCGTCCGGCTCCGCCTCGTGTGGCTGCCGCTCCGGCTGCTCGTCGAGCTCGTCCCACTGGTGGGCCTCTTCGGCTTCGTGGGCGGTCAGCGGCAGCGGTGCGTCGTCCGGCTCCGCCTCGTGTGGCTGCCGCTCCGGCTGCTCGTCGAGCTCGTCCCACTGGTGGGCCTCTTCGGCTTCATGGGCGGTCAGCGGCAGCGGTGCGTCGTCCGGCTCCGCCTCGTGTGGCTGCCGCTCCGGCTGCTCGTCGAGCTCGTCCCACTGGTGGGCCTCTTCGGCTTCATGGGCGGTCAGCGGCAGCGGTGCGTCGTCCGGCTCCGCCTCGTGTGGCTGCCGCTCCGGCTGCTCGTCGAGCTCGTCCCACTGGTGGGCCTCTTCGGCTTCGTGGGCGGTCAGCGGCAGCGGTGCGTCGTCCGGCTCCGCCTCGTGTGGCTGCCGCTCCGGCTGCTCGTCGAGCTCGTCCCACTGGTGGGCCTCTTCGGCTTCGTGGGCGGTCAGCGGCAGCGGTGCGTCGTCCGGCTCCGCCTCGTGTGGCTGCCGCTCCGGCTGCTCGTCGAGCTCGTCCCACTGGTGGGCCTCTTCGGCTTCATGGGCGGTCAGCGGCAGCGGTGCGTCGTCCGGCTCCGCCTCGTGTGGCTGCCGCTCCGGCTGCTCGTCGAGCTCGTCCCACTGGTGGGCCTCTTCGGCTTCATGGGCGGTCAGCGGCAGCGGTGCGTCGTCCGGCTCCGCCTCGTGTGGCTGCCGCTCCGGCTGCTCGTCGAGCTCGTCCCACTGGTGGGCCTCTTCGGCTTCGTGGGCGGTCAGCGGCAGCGGTGCGTCGTCCGGCTCCACATTGTGGGGCTGGCGCCTCATGGCTTCCCCAGTTTCGTGGGCGGTCAGCGGCAGCGGTGCGTCGTCCGGCTCCGCCTCGTGTGGCTGCCGCTCCGGCTGCTCGTCGAGCTCGTCCCGCTGGTGGGCCTCTTCGGCTTCATGGGCGGTCAGCGGCAGCGGTGCGTCGTCCGGCTCCGCCTCGTGTGGCTGCCGCTCCGGCTGCTCGTCGAGCTCGTCCCACTGGTGGGCCTCTTCGGCTTCGTGGGCGGTCAGCGGCAGCGGTGCGTCGTCCGGCTCCGCCTCGTGTGGCTGCCGCTCCGGCTGCTCGTCGAGCTCGTCCCACTGGTGGGCCTCTTCGGCTTCGTGGGCGGTCAGCGGCAGCGGTGCGTCGTCCGGCTCCACATTGTGGGGCTGGCGCCTCATGGCTTCCCCGGTTTCGTGGGCGGTCAGCGGCAGCGGTGCGTCGTCCGGCTCCACATTATGGGGCTGCCGCCTCACGGCTTCTTCGTTTTCGTAGGCGGTCAGCGGCAGCGGTGCGTCGTCCGGCTCCACATTGTGGGGCTGGCGCCTCATGGCTTCCCCGGTTTCGTGGGCGGTCAGCGGCAGCGGTGCGTCGTCCGGCTCCACATTGTGGGGCTGGCGCCTCATGGCTTCCCCAGTTTCGTGGGCGGTCGGCGGCAGCGGTGGATCGTCCGGCTCCGCCTCATGGGGCTGCCGCCTCACGGCTTCTTCGTTTTCGTAGGCGGTCAGCGGCAGCGGTGCGTCGTCCGGCTCCACATTGTGGGGCTGGCGCCTCATGGCTTCCCCGGTTTCGTGGGCGGTCAGCGGCAGCGGTGCGTCGTCCGGCTCCGCCTCATGGGGCTGCCGCTTCACGGCTTCTTCGTTTTCGTAGGCGGTCAGCGGCAGCGGTGCGTCATGTGGTTCTGTTTGTTGTGGTTGTTTTTTTGGTTTCTCTGCTTCGTAAGGTGTCAGCGAGTGAACGTCTTGCTTTTCTGCCGGATATGTGGTTTTTGTTTTCGGGATTGCGTCCTGTTGCGCGTGGTGTTGTTCTTCACTTTTGTTCTGTGACTGCTGTTCTTGTTTTGGGGTGCTCCCGGTTGCGTGTATGCTGCGTAGAGAGGCGATGGAGCGTTGTAGCTCGTCGTTGTGGGTGTGGAGACTGCTTAGCCGTTGTCGGAGGTCCTTTTCTAGTTCCTCGGTACTGCGAGGAGAGGTCATTGGTGCTTTCTTTCTGTTTTTAGTCGGTTAGTGGAGTCGTTCAGTTGTGAATGAGAAGTGGTGTTGCCTCTGGTAAAAGAAGCGATGAAAAAGAGGAATGATGTAAAAACATGGGATCTGCTGTTTTTCTTTTGGGCAGGTGATTTCACCTTTGGTTCCAGAAAATAACTAAGAAAAAAAAAAAAATGAAGCGGGAACGTGAATTAGTGGAAAATAAATAAAAAAAAGGGGGGGGGGAAGGAAAAGAGGGACTATGTACAAGTTCAAAGAAAAAAAAAAAAGGGATAATACACGAGTCAAACCAGTGCAACAACCATTTACCAAAATAGTGAGAAAACAGGGGGAAAAAAAAAACAAGACGTCTGTTAAGCAGAAAGGAAAAAAAAAAAAAACACTATATACAGTGCAAGTCACTTTTTTGTTGTTGTTGTTGTTAGTGGTGGAAACTCGATATTCCTCCTTGTGACGCTGCGATCGATTAAATTGCAATGACAACAGGAGTTTGACTTGAAGACCTATATGGCGAGACGAAAAAAAAAAAAAAAGCACACCTCCACAAGTCGTCCCGAAGTGAGGTCGGGGTTTTTTCTCCCGCTTAAAGCTGCACAAAAGTGAAGCCACTAGCGTGAAGCAAATATGATCATATCGTACCCCCACAAAAAAAAAAAAGTAGGAAGAAAAACAAAGACAACAAGAGATTCGAGAAAGAAAGAAGATAACAAACAGATTAAGCTAATTTGAAAAGAGAGCTGCTTGTGGAATATAATCTGCGAAGCAACAGCAACAAAAAAAAAAAGGGGGAACGCATCGCTCACAATTTGGTTGCGATGTTCAGCTTCTGTTTTCAACCTTTGGGGCTTTCTTTTTTCTTTTTTCTTTTTTTTTTTTTAGTACTGGTGGGCTAGCTTCGTCGCATAGACTTACGCGTTTTGCGAGCCTCTGCCGTTTTTTTTTCTTTTTCCTTCCTTCCCTTTAAGTGTTTCGTTTTTCCCTTTCGTTTTTTTTTTTTGGCTTCTGTTGATATTACAGCTGTGAGAGACAAGAAGAAAAAAAAAAAACAACAACGAACAAGAAGACGCTCCATAGTGAGAGAGCAGCGCAAGAGGCTCATTTACACAAGTAAAACAACAACCAGTAAAACACAAGTACAATGACGTAAGTGTAATTCTCTTCCACAAGACGATATGGGACATCCTGTTTTATCGCTCCTTCTCTCTCGCCATAACACAAGCGAGCTCGAAACACGGAAGCGTAGCCGTGACGCCAAACGTCTACGGCGGAGAAACGCCTCAAAGCTGTTTGGACACACACACACACACACACACATTGAGACACACTGCCTTTCGTCTCCTTTACCATTTTCGCAGCACATATGTATTCCAGTACTCCTTCACCATTTGCTTGTAGTTGATCTTACCCATCTCTAAGAAGCCCATCTTGTGCAGGTTCAGTCGCGGCTTCGCCTCTGGGAACTTGCGTTTCGCCCCATCCGCGGCGAGGAAGCGAAACATGGCAAGACTGCGCTCGCACGACTGCACGGCCACGGCGATCTGGTCCGGATCGCGCAGCTCGGCCCCCTCACGGAATTTCTGTCGTAGAATGATAACAAAGCGCTCGTTCATCTGCGCGTGCTCGTTCAGATCACACAGCGCACTTGGTGGGCAGAGCACCGCCAGCTTCAACCACTGGCGGTAGGCGCGGCAGACACGGTTCGGGTGGGGAATACCAGGAAGGTTGGTGCCGGCCTCCTGGATGATCGCGTCGGAGACGGGGGCGACGAGGGCCTTGCTCCGCACCACGCTGCCGCCCAGAGCGCGCAGAGGCAAGCAAAAACGCAGCATGCTGTTCTACTGAAGCGCTTTACACAGTGATTCAGTGCGCTCGGAAGCAGCTACTAAACGGCAGGGGAAAAAAAAACGAACAAATTTCTGTGAAAAAGCTGTGATTACTCTGCTTTTCTAAGAAAAAGCCAATAACCTGCAAACAAAAACGGCTACTGGGAGTTTTCTTACTACACGCTCTCAACACACGGCGCTTTATGTTCTAGAGCACGAACGCCAGCGCAGTTCATGAACATTTAGAAGTGGGGAAAAAGAGAGAGAGAGACAAAAGAGATAGAGTTTAGGCTCAAGCAGCGAGGGAGACTTTGCAGGAAAAAAAAAAAAGATAATTAACGCAGGTTTTTTTTCTCTCAGCTCATGTAGGCGTTTGTGCTAATTCGTTATGCTTGAACCACACTGGCCCCCTCCCCCCCCCCCCCACGGCTGCAACGTTGGCAGGTGCACACACAGCAGCGCACGTCACACACAACTGAGGTGAAAAAAAAAAAGAACATTCTTAGATACAACAACAACAGCACCAACAACAAAAAAGAAACAAACACGGTTGCTGAAGTGCCCACCTTTTCCCTCACTAGGACTGTGATTCCCCCCCCCTCCCTCCCCTTACGCTCAACGGACGAGTTTGTGTGTATTACATTAGCAGCAACACGATGAAGCCGTTTTTCTGCCAGACTTGCCTTCACTTCATCTCTTGTTGTTGTAGTCGTTGTGTGATTCACCATCTAGTGGAATAATACATCGATAGAAAGGAAGAAGAAAAAAAAGTACATCGATCCAAAAATGCTTCAAAACTCTTTTTTTTTTTTGTTCTAAGAGTGGTGCATACCTCTCATAGGAGGAAAAAGAAAGGTGTGACTCGCACAATAAAACTGTGGAGTTTCACTCCTGTCGTCCCGCACGTCGCAACAGCAACAAGTCCGAGGGGCGATTCGGCAAGTTCGGCGTACATACATATATATATATATATATATATATATATATACTAACTCCCCCTTTTCTCGCTCGTCTTTCTCTCTTCTTTTTTTTTTTTTGCTTTCTTTTCTCTAATCGATCGTGCCCAGCAGCGCCACACCACGCATGCGCCAGAACGCGTCGTCCTCGGCAACCGGTAGGCGCACGTCGAAGATCCAGTTGCTGTCCGTGCGGCACGGATATTTGTACACCGGGCACCGATAGTATTCCTGCTTCGTCTTCTTCTCCTTCGCACCGCCAGGCTTCGTCGGCTGGGCGGCGGCCTGCTGCGGGGCTTCCTTGTTGAAGGCGGACACCAGCAGCACGGGCAGCTCGCGGTAGAGGTCGCCCGGCAGCGGATCCTTCAGCCGCTTGTTCGCTCGATCCCACATCGCACCCTCCAGGAAGAGGCCGTAAATCACCACTTCGCCCTTCTCCGTGCGCAGGTCGTCCGCCTTCGCCTCCTGGCCGGGCCGGTACTCAGAGCTGCGCACCTCGGTGCGGGTTTCGACTTTGTCGAGCGCCCACGGCACCGCTTCGTTGGCGTGACTGCGCGTTATTTCCTGCCGCACTGAGGTGAGGAAGCCCTGGGGGTTGAAGAAGCCGGGCAGCCAGTACACCGGTGGACGCCCGTTGACGGCCCAGGCGTGCAGCTGCTCGTAGCGCCGCACCAGCTCCGCAATCCAGAGGGCGATGTTGGACGACGGCCACCCGACGGCCACCCATGCGGCGGGCACGCGGGCGTCGTAGAGCGAGTCGAGCGCGTCCTGCAGCGCCGGCGTCAAGATGATTGTGCCGGCCACGGCGAGCTTCAGGTCCTGGCAGGTCTTGCGCACCACGCGTATTGTCACACTGAGGCGGTCGATCTCCTGCCCGGCAAAGATGGAGAGCGGCTGGCGGTCGCCGAGGTGGCTCTTGCGGTCCACCGACCAGTCCGCCGGAAGCAGCTTCAGGTAGCTGTCCGCCATCGCCAGCACCTTGTCTTCGCGAGTGACGCCGCCGGTGGTGGAGGCGCCGCGCGGTTGCACGTCGAGGACCGTGGCCAGCACCTCCTGCGCCTGCCGCGTGCGGTACGTGATGTCCTGGTTCGGGTGCATCTGGAACACCTCCGGCGTGTCGACGTCCGGGTAGGTCTCACGGATGAACTCGCGGTGCTTGTTGATGTCGTCGAAAAGCGGGATGCCGTAGCCCGGGTAGAACTCCGTCATCTCCTTGCCGTCCTTGCACTTATCCGGGTTGGTGATGTGGTTGTCGTACAGAAACTCCGTGATGGCCTTGAAGAGGGCACGGTCGTTGTTGTCGGTGATGCGTCCGCCGTACTGGATGTCAGCCACCATGTAGCACACGGTGTCGCGGTTCACCGGGTTGCGCAGCTGCTCGCCGATTGTGGTCATGTGGTTGATGAGGAACTGCACCGACGCCGTCCAGTCGCCCTGATTAAACTCATACGGGACACTGAACCCGATCGGGCCGAACTTGCGCCGCTCCACCACGACAGAGTGTAGAAAGCACTGCGTGAAGAGCATCGGCCGCCACTCGGGCCGGCGGAACATCTCGAGGTAGTCCTGCGACATCCACGAGTAGGTGCGGATGAGACCCGCCTTGATGCCCTGCGGTGGCTCGTTCGTCAACTTGATCGCCATCTGCAGCAGCCCAATCGGGACGGATGGGTGTGGCTCCGACGTGATCCAAATACGTGCCTCCTCGTGAATGTCTGCCTTCTTCTCGCCGGGCGGGGCCGCCATGGACTCCACACGCAGCCGCTCCTCCAGCTGCAGCAAAAAGGGCAGGCCGAGGTGGCAGTTCTGCAGGAGGGCCCAGTCACCGTTCTGCCAGGCCGACGTGACGATATTCATCGCCGCCTCCTCCTGGCCCTGGCCCATCGAGATGGGGTAGATCTTCTTCTTCAGCTTCTTCGCACTCGCCTCGATCAGCGTCGTCGGATCGCTGCCCTGTGAGAGTAGAAAGACAATCGGCGTCAGGCCCGTCGTCTCCTCGACCACGTCGGACAGCTCTAGCTGCTGCGCCTCGGCAAAGGTCTTGCCGAGCGTTGTCGCGATGTACTGCGTCGCCGCCAGCATCGTGCGGTCCTCGCGCAGCGCTCGCACAAGCAGCAGCCGCTCGAAGGGCTCCATCTTCTCGTTGATGTCGGGCGTCGCCAGCGACTCCATCGCGTCCGACTCGATGTACGGACGCCACTGCTGCTCGTTGCGCATGATGAGGTCGGGCAGCTGCTTGAACACGCGCGGCACCTGCTGCGCGACTGCCATGATGTTCGCCCACGCCTTGTCCTTCAGCCAGCTGAACGGCTTCGCCCGGTCCACCTGCACGCCACCGCCGCCTTTCAGAAGCGCTTCGAAGGCGACGGGGTCGAGCTTGCCGGCCTTCATCTCGATCTTGCAGGCGAGCAGCAGCACAAATAGCAGCTTGTGCTTCGAGAAGAGCATGCGAATCACGTACTTGAAGACGGCCAAAGTAAAATGGTCGATGATGCACTGGATGCGCTTCGCCGTCACGGGGTGGTGCTCGGACTTGAGAATCGAGTTGTCGAAGATGCCGTTGAACTGCACGAGCGAGGTCTGGTACATGTGGTTCACGAGGGACATCTGCACCACCAAGAAGTACAGCACGGCGCCGCGGCTCGCCACCGGGCGGTACTCCTCCCGCGCACCGGCGATGCGCTTCTTCGTCTCCATGGCGGTCGCCAGTTTCTCGGCGATCTCGGCCGACGCGTCCTTTGTCTCCTGCAGCGTCGTGATCAGATCCACGTCATCGATCAGGTTGCCCTGCGACTCGCTCAGCTGCTTCAGCAGACGGTCCTCTAGGTTCTTGCGGCGTTTCTCGTTGCTGTTGATGTCCTCCGACAGCTTCGCGCTCTCCTCGTTCAGCTCCACCTTCTCGCGGCTGACGACCTGCGACAGAAGCTGCTGCTCCAGGCCCTCCATCGTGACGGTGAAGTCGATGACGAGGCACTTCGCAAACAGCTCCGGCGTGAAGCTTGGGTTCGGCAGCTTCGTCGTCATAAAGAGTGAGAAGTTCTCGTTGTACGTCATATCCTCGCCGTTGATCTTCATTAGCAGCGTGCGGCCGCTGCGCACGACCTGCCGCTCCAGCACCGGGTCCAGCATCGTGTCTACCTCTTCCGGCATGTTCTCAACGATCAGCGGACGGCCCTGGTCCAGCTGCTCCTGCAGGCTGTTCGAGAAGGTGCGGTCGTTCATCTGCACCACCTTGTTCTGCTGCTGCTCCGTGCGCTTCCGCACCCAGTTCAGCGCCTGCCCTTGCGGGTCAATCATGAGCGGGTACTTGGAGCTGGTCGTGATCATGATGGCGTTCTGGATCGAGTGGTTGTCGGCTGGCAAGCCCTCCAGCTGCCAGTCCGCAATCGTGGTCTCGTCGACTAAGAAGCGCACCACGTTCAGGTCCGGCGTGACGGGGATGTTCAGCTGCTTGCACTTTGGGTAGAAGTACTCGTAGAGGAGCTGGTTGCGGAACTCCGAGTTGAAAGGGCCGCAGTAAGAGATGAAGGCGCAGCTGAGCGCCACGTCACCGACGAGGCGGTCGATGAGCGTCTTGAACTCGTTGCTCTGCTGCGTCCACCGCTCGCGCTCGCCGGACAGGGCGTCGATGAGGCCGTTCGCGCTGTCCATGCGCTGCTTCGTGCGGCTCGCGTCCTCCTCGAGGGCCTGCTTCTTCGCGTTCTCCTCGCTCAGCTGCGCGTTGAAGCCCTCGACCTCGGCGGTCACGCGGGCGAGCTCCAGCTCCTGCTCCTCCTTCTTCTTGTTCGCGGCGCGCAGCTGAATCGTCGCGATGCGCAGCGCCTCCTTCTTCGGCTCCACCACCTTCGCGATGTTGATGTACTTGTACATGCTGCTTACCCAGGTGCACAGACCAGCGACGTTGCCGCACGCCTTGCGGGCCGCGTCAGCAGTGAAGCCGTCCATCCACAGGTACGGCAGCAGCAGCTCGCACGTCTCCTCGTTGATGTAGTCCTTCTTCGTCTCGCCGAAGTTTTTCAGCTGATCCAGTGTACTCGGGTCCGAGGCGAGCTGGCGACCTGAGAAGTCCCACGAGTCGGTGATCCACAGCGCGCCCTTCACCTGCTCCGCGCCAGGCACAGCGAGCGGGCGGTGCAGCAGGATGGACACGGCATCGAAGATGCGCTTGATCAGCGCGGGCGGGTTCGCCAGCTTCTTCAGCGTCACGAAGTCCGCCGCGGTGATGGAGTTGAGTGATTCGATGGCCTCAATCAGCGCCGGCTCAGCCGCCTCGAGATCCTTCTTTGCCTCCGCCTCACCCTTCGCGACGATGGCGGCGTCGTGCGCCACGGCCTCCTTCACCACCTCGACTTCCGCCCGCTTCTTCTGCGCCTCCGCGGTGCGCACCTCAATCTCCTTCACCAGCGCGTCCGTCTCCTTGCGCTTGTTGTTCAGCAGAACCTCCTTCTCCTGCAGCTGCGTCCGCATGACCCGCACGTCCTCCGCGGCCTGTTGCAGCTTCTTGAGGCCGCTGTTGATCTTCTTCGCCTCGTCGTTCAGCTCGCTGAACTTCTTTGTATAGACGGATGTGTAGCTCTCGATGAAGCTGAGGTACGACTTCGGGGTGCTGTAGACGCTGCGGCGGTACCGCGCGAGGTACTCCTCTGAGCGTTCCAGCATGAGGGTGTGGATCTCCGCCATCAGCTCCACCAGCGCCTTCTTGTTCCGGTCCTCCGTCGCCATCTCGAAGTTCTCGATCGTGCGCGACGACACGTCCAGCAGGGCCTGCTTCGGCCACGGGAAGAACCAGTTGATGATGCACGACGAGATGAGCGCTGGGAACTTGCGCGCGCGGGTGCGGAAGCGGTCGCCGACCGGCGAGAAGCAGAGCACGAAGTGCAGACGCTCGCGGACGCGGCTGATGAAGTACTTCCACAGCGACTCCGACATGTCCTCAAACTTCGCGTACGGGTCCTTCTTCATGATGGGTCGCACGTCGTTGATGGCGGAGTCGCGCTGGTCGCTCGCAAATAGGCCGGCGATCTCGCCGTTGGACAGGAAGGAGTTGATGTACTCAAGGAAGACCTCCTGCTTGATGTCGTTGTCGGTAAAGAGCATCGTCACCGACTTCTTGGTGGCCGCGTTCACGTACTGCTCACGAATCGCATCAAAGAGCTGATTCACGCCAAACCCCTTAGAAATGGTGAGCGTCGCGAAGTCCTGCCCGTTGACGAAGGCGGCGAGGCGGGCCAGCGACTGTTTGCCGCTGCCGCCCACGCCGACCAGCAGCAGGTTGCCGCGCGGCAGCGAGAGGCCACGCGAGATGCGGCAGACGTTCTTCAGTGCCGCCTCGAAGAGAACGAGATTCAGTTTCTTGACACGGCCCGTCGGTGTCTCGTTATGGGCCTGCATGGCCGCCATGAGCCGCTGCAGCACCACCTCCATCGACGGCACCACCTCGTAAATGCGCGGCGCCGGCTCCACCTGCTCGCCCGTCTCCGGGTCGACGATCGGGTCTCGCATGAAGTTTGCCATATAGACAGGCTCGCGTGCCTGCTCCGCGAGGTCCTTGTAGGGCGTCGAGGCCAGGTGCTCCGACATGCAATTCTGTATATTCTCGTCGAACCAGCGCTTGTCGGCGACGCTGTTCAGCTTGTCGCTGAAGACGCGCGCCGACTCGTGCTTCCAGACACGCAGCAGCGTGATGGGGTCGGTGATCACCTCCCACGGCTTGCTCTCCGCGCGCTTGTCCGGCCGGTCCGGATCGGACTGCATGCCGGTTAGCATGATGCCCTGTGTGATGCGCGAGAGGTCGCGCAGGTTGAAGAAGTAGTGGAACTTGTCTGGGGTGGGCAGCATGCGCTTGCCGATCGCCTCCCAGAAGCTGATGGACATCTTCGTCAGCATGCGCGCCACGTCCTGCACGGCTTGCGAGTAGTGCTCGTTACAGAAGCGACCCTCGAAGATGGTGCCAAAGATCTGCTGGATGTTCGCCTCCTCTGGCAGCGGTATGTTCAGCACCGTGAAGTGGCGCTTCAGCCGATTCGGTATATCGTTCTTGCCTCCCGACGGGTGCGACATGGCGGCCATGAACACGAGCCCCTTGAACTCGCGGCGCAGGCCCGGCTTGCTGAGGTCGTATACCTGGTTCATCTCCACCACCTGCCGCACAATCTCGTTTGTGATTTGGTCGCCCCATTCGTTGATCTCCGGCATGTTGATGTCATCGATGAACACCGTGAGCGTCGTGCAGCTCTTCGGGCCGTAGTTTGAGCCCATCTTCTTCTCCGTCATGTCCTCCAGCGTGTTGTAGAAGTTCTGCGGCAGCGTCATGGAGGAGAAGTTCACCTTACGGAAGTTGCTCTGGTCGTCGCTCCCCTTCACCTGGCCGAGGAACTGCTCCACTGTGACCGTCTTGGCCGTGCCGCTGACGCCGATGAAGAGCGTTGGCCGGTTCTGCAGGTAGTTGCACTTCGCCAAGTAGTGCAGCCGCACAGAGTCGGCCGTCGGGATGAAGAGCGAGGAGAAGTCGAGGCGGTCGTCGCCGGGGTAGCGCCACTGCTCGACGTACTGCGTCCACGGCTCCCACTCGCCGGTCTTGCAGTTGAGGGCGAAGTCGAAGATCTGACCCTCCGCTGGCGGCGGCAGGCCAGAGAACTTGCTGCGCACGAACTGGTCAAACCGCGCGCGGTCCTTCAGCTCGAGTGTGCCGCCAAAGGACCACGACATGCAGAACCAGAAGATCTTCTCCACCATCTCCTGCGACACGTTCGCGCCGTCGCCCAGCTCGTCACCGAGAGCCACGGCGAGGTGGAAGGCGTTCTCGACGAGGTGGGCGACGGATGTGCGCATCACCACGCTGCATTCGCGGCTGTAGAACTCGGCGATTTGGTTCGTGATACAGTTCCCCGGCACGGCGCCCGTGTCGGGGTTGCGTGGCAAGAAGATGGCGAGCAGCTTTTCCGCGAGTGCCGCGTTGCACCGCTTGACGACGTCGCGTGGCAGCATCTGACCGTCCGCGTCCATCCTTGCCCGCAGGCGCGACTCCAGCACCGGCATCCAGCCGAGAATCACGTCGGAGATGTATATGATGCCGGCCCGCGAGACGGTGGCTGGCGAGGCGTTCGCGAGGTTCTCCACCTCAAAGCAGCACTTCATCGTGTCGCTCATCTGAATGCGGTCGCCGTTCGCCAGGGTGAGCAGCTTGTTGTCGTCCAACACCGTGTTGAGGTTCTCAATCCAAATCGCATCCACCGGGCCGTCACAGATGATCCAGAAGTTCTTCTTCTTGGCGTTGCGCACGGCCTGGCGCCACAGCGAGGAGAAGACGCCGTCGTGCCAGTCGCCCGTCACGTCGACGCGGCCAAACATCTGCGGTGCCGTGATCGCCTTCGGGTTCATGCGCAGCTGCTGGTGCGGCACCGTCGTGCGCGAGAGCGTGTCTGTCATGGCGTCGTAGCACTGCGTCTTGCCACACATGGCGGGGCCGACGACCATGATGCCGTGCCGCACCAGCTTTGTCTCGTACAACTGCAACACCTTGCTGATCCACGGCGCCCAGTAGATGAGCCCCTTTTCCTCCACCACCTTCTTCAGCTCCCCCTCGATCTCGGGATGGGTTCCCTTAACGAACTGCCGCCCCGGGAACATGTCGCGCAGCAGGGAGTCAAAGAGGTCGATGTCCTCGAAGACGAGCTTCGACAAGTTCATGTCGCGCAGCGTGCGCATGAAGAGGTCCTCCTCGTCCTTGCCTGGGTTGCGCCGCAGCACCGCGCCGGCGGTGCGCAGCACCGACAGGATGTTGCGCAGACCAAAGTCGTAGTGCCGCTGCTTCGACAGCTGCTCCTCGCACAACTTGTACAGAATGAAGAACTTCTTGCTCAGCAGCTCGTCCTGGCTGTAGCCCTGCGAGGCCAGCTTCACCTTCATGATCGTCTGCCGGTCGGGCACCATCATCGTCACACCACGGAAGAGGATCTTCAGATTTTCCGGCAGCTCCTGCCGGCCGGCGTAGCCGGGATTCATCGTGATGAAGAAGCCGACACCGGGCATCAGGTCGGTGACCTGGCCGTCGATAAAGATGAACTTCTCCTTGTGCTGCTTCAGCGCCTGCAGCACGCAGCTGACCTGCTGCGCCACGACGGACAGCACTGGGAGGTCGATGCGGTTGAACTCGTCGAAGCAGCCCCACGCGTTCGCCTGGGAGAGGCCGCGGATGATCTTGCCCATAGCGTGGCGGTCCAGCTGATCGGAGCAGTTGAACACGACACAAAACTTGCCGTACGTGCGCGCGAGGTCCTTCGTCGTCTCCGTCTTGCCTGTCCCGGCGGGGCCGGCGGGGGCGCCGCCCATGTACATCGCCAGCGCCTGCGACAGCGTAATGTAGCAGCGATCCGTCAGCGGCGTGATGACCAGGCGCTCCTTGACGCCGAGGTACTCGTTGCTGTACTCGGTATCGGAGTCGGCAATGGAGATGATCGTCGCGTCGCGCTCTGGGCGGTAGTAGAAGCGGGCCTGCTTCAGCCAGTCGAAATGGGTGATGTCCTTGATGCCAGACTTCTGCAGCTCCATGAAGACCTCCTGCTGGTGCACCTGAATTGTGATGAGCGTCTCGATGTTCGTGCGCATGCGCACCGGCTTCTTCTCCAGCTCGGGCGAGGTCGTGATGTTCACGAGGTAGTTCTTCACGGCATCGCACTTGGCGCGGGCGGCGATGGCCTCCTTGCCGCGTGCCCGCATCGCACCGCGGTGAATGCAGTCTGTCACATCTGCCGTCCAGAAGAACTGCAGCATTAGCAGCGACACCTGCGCCGGGTAGCGCTCGATGATCGTGCCGAGATACGCCGTGTTGTTCAGCAAAGTCGGCAGCTCCGTCACGCTCGCCTTCACGACCTCGCGCACAGTGTCCGTCATGCCGCTGCAGAGCCGCGTGAGCCAGTCCTCGACGTTGCCGACGCACGGGGTGGGCTCGTGCATCGCCAGCACCTGGCCCTCGCCGGAGATCATCTCCATCACCTCGAAGTACGGCTGTGCGCCGGCCTCCTTTGGCTTCACCCGCTCAAACGTCACGGCGGACATGCCGTCAAAGATGGAGGACAGGTGCGGCTGGATCGACTGCGGGTCGCTGGCCTGCGAGAGGATCTCCAGCAACACCGTGTCGGACACGAAGTAGAAGCGGGGGAACAGGTTGCGCTTCTGCTCGAGGTAGAGGGAGAGCTTGCGCTGGCACTCGTCCAGCTGCTCCTTCAGCGTCGGCAGGTTCTGCAGCAGCTCGTTCTCGTAGCAGAAGTCGATCACGTTCGGTGTCTCGTTCGCCTTGTTCATGATCTTCTGCCACTGCTTGTCGATCATGGCAAAGCGCTTCGCCTCCTGCGGCAGCTGCTTCATGATGTCACCGCCCGCAAAGACGGCCTCGAGGTACTGCCAGGTGAACTGCACCTCCGTCCAGATCGTGATCGTCTCGCTCACCTTCACCAGCTTCTGCAGGAAGGACTGGATGGACTCGCGCATGAAGGCGCAGTAGCGCGAGGAGAGCATTGAGTTCACGGCGAGCGACGACTCCTCCAGCGCCTCGCGCACGGCGGTTGTGTCGTCGCCCTTCAGCACGATTGGGCCGCGGTGCTTGAACTCGCTGAAGTGCAGCTCCTGGTCCTTCCACAGAGCCTCCTGCGCGCGGAACTTCGCCTCGATCTCGGCCTCACGCACGGACGACGTCGCGATGTCGACCACCTCGTCCACCACGGCGAGCAGGTTAGCGTCGACGAGGTCCTGCAGCTTAAAGAGGTCCGGGTCGGTGCGCCACTTGTGGCCCGACACCCTCATAATCTCCTGCCAGTGCCGCTCCACCACCGCAGGGCTCTTCAGCTCCTGGATGACCGGCTGCAGCTCCATGAAGTTGTCCAGAATCGTCTTCAGCTCGACGTAGGCGTCCCAGTCGCGCAGGGACTTGGGCAGCCGCTTGCACTGGCTCACAAAGACGCTGACCTCGTCGCAGACGGCGTCGAAGTCGAGGTCGCTCCACAGGATGTCGTTGTACCCGTTCACCTTCTGCAGCACGTTGATGTAGAGCGTGTAGAGCTTGTCCAGCAGCTCCAGCTCTTTCTTCGTCTTCACCAGCTCTGGGTACTTGTGCACCGGCAAGCCAAAGAGCTCCTCGCCGGCCATGTAGGTCATCCACTTGCGGTACTTGTCGTCGAACTGGCGCTGGTAGCGTTTCAGCCGCTCCATCGCCTCCTGCGGCGGCAGGCCCTCTACCATCGGCCCGTTCGCGTTGTAGTCGTTGCGGAACGCGACCACCTCCGCGCTGAACTTCTGCACCTCCTGCGTGAGGCCTTTCTTGAAGCTGTATTGCATCGCGTTGATGTCGTCCGAGCGCTTCTGCGCAGACTTGTGCAGCTTCAGCCACTTAATGCGCAGGTCCTCCACGCGGTCCGTCTCCTCCTTCGGGATGATCGAGGTGTACCGCTGCAGCATCGCGTACGCCTGCTGCACTGGCGCGAATTGGAACTCGACGACCGACTCGCGGTCGCGGATTTCGCGCAGCGTGTTCATGAGCACGCGGAGGTCCTCCAGCTTGTCGTGGTCGGGGATCGGCATCTCCAGCTGGTGCGCCTCGTCCTCCATCTTGTGTGTAAGGGCGTCGAGCTGGCGTTGTGCCTGGGCGTAGAGCTTGTTCACATACACGTTCTTCCAGTCGCGGATCCGCTGTAGCAACTCCAGCTGCAGCGGCTTGTTCTGTAGGGCGAGGCTGCCCACGTTGAAGCACGGGGCCAACGCATCGACCTCCTCCTCCAACGCCACGTACTCGCCCAGCTTCGTCTCGTAGTCGTCCAGGGTCGGGTTGGTCTTGAGGAACGCCTCGTAGGCCTCGTCCTTGTCCTCCTTCCAAATCGCCTCGTACTTGCGGAAGTAGCCGAGGTACTCCATGACTTGCTTCTTCAGCCCGTGCACGCTGCCGGTCAGCAGCAGCACCACCTTCACCACCTCCTTGTTGCGCGCGATTTCCTCGTAGAAGTTCGCCCCTTCCTCGTCGAAGTAGTGCCAGCGAGTCATGTACTTGCTGCACGACAGCACGGCCGTGGCGCACTGGTTGATCGTCTGCTGCACCTCGTCCAGGGACGGGCTCAAAAAGAGGTACGGCTCCGCGCTCAGCAGCTGCACGTCCACGTCGAAAAGCGGCGTCTCGGAGAAGAGAAAAGCGACGCGGTTGTGCGTGCCGACGCGCTTCTTCAGCAGATTCAGCGAGCGCGTTGTGCAGGTCAGGATGGCCTTGAACATGAGCCGGTGAAAGTGGCCCTTGAGGGTGCGCACCTTCTCTTGCGTCGCGCTGTCCATCGCCAGGGCCGCCACGACGGCACCACCACCACCACCGTTGTTGTTGTTCGACGCGGTCACCACCATCACCGAAGATGTGCCGTTGGCGCCATTGTTGTTGTTGTTGCCGCCGCGCAGGCCGATGCTCGCGTTCGTCTGGTTGTAGCGTACGATGATGTCCACCACGTCGTCCACGGCACTCTCGATCTCGCGGTTCTTGATGTTCATCACCTCGCACTGTTGGCGGATGTGGCGCTCCTGCAGCTGCATGAACTGGTCGAGCGAGACGTGCTCCTCGAAGAGGTTCACGAGTAGGGTGGACGACACCGCCTTCAGGTTCGACTGAATGCGGTGCACCACGGTCTCGTTCACCTTGCTGACGAGGTGGTCGACCTCGTTGATGCCGTTCCGCACGCGCTCCAGGTAGGTGTCCACATTCATCGACGTCCAGGTCAGCGTCGTCTCGCCGGGGCGGATGATCGCGTCAAGCTTCTCGATGGCAGCCTGCAGCAGCGGGCGGGTGATGCCGATGATGGCGCAGCGCGTCGACTCGCCAGGGCGGCCGACAACGCGCTCGTACTCCTTCACGAGGTACGTCAACTCATTGAAGAAGACCTTTAGCTTCTGTTCCTGCATTAGCAGCGACTTGGCGGCCGACGGGACGTCGATGTCGCCCAGCAGCATCAGCGAGCGCGTCTCCTTGATCAGCTGGTTGATCTCGCTGTCGAAGTTCACGTAAAGCCGGCCCTCGTGGCGCACGAGCAGCGTCGCATTCATGCCCGCCTTGCTCGACTCGATGGAGCGCTTCCACGCATCAAGCCAAATCGCCTCAAACTCCAGCAGCGCGATGGACACCTTGTTGTATGTCCGGATCACCTTCTTACTGTCCTTCGTGTTCGCCATAATGGTGCGGTTCTGCTTGAACTTGTCCATGGGCTCCTTGATGTGGCGCAGCAGCTGCCGCGACCAGCTGATCGCGCCGGCCACCGGCGTCATGTTGCGTGCCATGGGCGGGTCCTCCTTGTAGCGCTCATACGTCTTCTGGTCCTTCTCGAGCTCCATGCCGTAGCTGTGGAAGATGACCAGGTACTTCGACTCCAGGTCCGCCGCGAAGGTGTCGGACTGCAGGATCTTCTGGTACTTCTTCAGCAGCAGCAGCGCGTTGTCCGTCGAGGTGATGTTCTCAAACGAGGAGTTGATCGCGACCTGCATCGACGTCTCCAGCTCCGACAGCCGGCTCTCGAAGATCTTGAACTCGACGTCAAACTTGTTGTTGTCGTGCACGTCGAGGATGTCCGTCATCTTGCCGCGCAGGTGGCCGAGGTACTCGTCGAAGCGCGGCAGCAGGCTCGCCATCTGGTCCACGTGGAAGCTCTTCAGCAGCCGGAACTGCTCGACCTTGCGGAAAACGGTGATGAGTTTGTCCACGCGCTTCGCAAACAGGTTGAAGTGGCCGAGGAAGCGCAGCTCGTCAAAGTCGAAGAGACGGCCGCCGTTGCTGCTGCTATTCGCCACCAGGTACTCCTGCGCCTTGCGGTACTCCTGGACGTAGACCTCGTTCAGTTTCGCACTCGCCTGCAGTCGCCCGATCAATTCCTGCAGCGAGGCCGGGTCGAGCGTCATGTCCCAGATGCGGGAGCGGTTGCCGGACGGGTTGATGGCGCGCTTGCAAGCCAGCACAATCTCGTTTGTGATCTTGAAGAAGAGTGCGGTCATGTGCTCGTGGGTCGGGTAGTAGCGGGCGATGGTGTACATCATGCGGATGTTCGCCATGAGCGTTGGAATGATCGTCATGATGCGCTGCAGGTTGGACGTGTATAGTACATCGAAGTAGGTGTCCAACGACTGCAGGTACTTGACGTTCTCCTGCGCCTCGGCGAGGGCCTCGGTCAGCCCCGCGTCCATCTCCGCCCACTGCTGCACGGCAGGGTTGCGAGCCTCGCGCAGGTACTGCACCGCCTGCGCGGCGGAGACGTTCTGCAGCTGATCCTCCAGCAGGCGCAGCTTGGCTAGCCGCGTCTTCCACAGCTCCTTCTCCGTCTTCGGCCCTGAATGCTCGTCCTGCAGCTCCGCCTCGTAGTTCGGCACCTCGGCGACGGCCTCGTTCACTACCTGGATCCACGACTCCACCGTCTGTGCGAGGGTGGCGACGACATTGCTGTCGCTGATCCCGCTGCGCTTGCTGACGCCGCCGCTCTTCAGCTGCTTCCAGGTGGCCTCCTCCACCGGTGTCAGCGTTGTCGTGTCGTCCTTCAGCTGCTGCAGCTCATTCACGCGGTCGGCGTACTGCATCAACGACACAATGAAGTGGTTCTTCTCGTCCACTGTGTTTTTGCCCCAGTGCCGCATGCGGTTCAGCAGCGGAGTGTACACCTCCGTCAGCAGGTGCTCGTAGCTGGTCAGCACGTTCGCCTGCATGACACCCATCGAGATCTCCTGCACAACCTGCGCGATGTCCCTGCAGTTGATCGGCTTGCCCGAGTCGGGCCGCATCACGTACACAAAACGCTTCGTGATGTGCTGGATGGCGTTCTTCGCCGGGTCCAGCACCTGCAGCACATCCTCGCCGTCCGACAGCGGCGAAAAGGCAGCAGCGGCGTTGGAGGCGCTGACTTTGTCCGCGCTGCCGTCCGAAGCGACAGCAGCAGCAGCAGCAGCAGCGCCATTCGGAGTCGCCGTCACGGCTGCCGCTCCCTCACCTCCGGCGCCAGCAGGACTGCCGATGGGCTGGTAGGTGAAGATTAGCGTATTGGCCCCGGTGCCCTGCAGCATCTCGTGCACTACCATGAAGTTCGCGGTGCCATCTGTAAAGTTGCGGTCCAGCTGCCGCGTCAACTCATCGGCCTTTGCGGCGTCGCCGCCGGAGAGGAAGTCTTTCACACGGGAGAAGATGTAGTGGTGGCGCAGGTCCGAGCGAACAAGCCGGTTCATCTCGGAGGCGGGCGTGGAGTTGCCATGCTCGAGGGCCCCTGCTCCAGTCGCAACCTGCGGATCCTCCATCTTTTTTTTTTTTCTCCTCTCTTTTTTTTTATGTGTGTGTGGATGTATGTGTCCTACTTGGTGCGGTAGAGAAAGGTCGCGCAACCACGCACAAATGCATGCACACAGGTGGAGAAGAAAAAAAAAAAAAAGAACAAACACGCACAAGAACTGCTTTACTCACGAGAGATGTACTTTTTGTTGTTGTGAACTCTAAAGTGAAGAAAGAAGGCTGTTTCCAAAAGGGGGAGAAAAGGGCTTAAAAAAGAACAGCTGAATAAAAAGAAAAGCCACGGAATGGAAGACAGCAGCGGAACCAAACACGGGTTGCCGTTCAACACAGTTGCTTGCTGATTTGTCAGTTTATGCGTGTGTGTGTGTAACGTGTAGACACTGCTTTGAAGCTATATACACGGGTTGTTTACGTTAACTGCGCAAAGGTATGCAGGGAACAATAAAAGCGCATGAATTGTTGTTCGACGCATGTTCACACAAAGGCCAAAAAAAAAAAAAGGGTAAACAAAAACAAAGAGATGGAGACGAAGTAACCGGAAAAAAAAAAAAGAAGATCAAATGTGAAGCAGGGAAGCGTCTCGAACTCAGAGCATAGAGGCTTTTTGACGTGCATTCACTGCCGAAGAGAAGCGGAACGCTGTCATGATTGCTTTACTATTTGCATCTTTTTTTCTTTATCCTCCTTTTTAGACAAGCTCTTTGACTTTTGGGTACAACTTCGACTAATGAGCGTGCATGTATGTGCTTTATTATTGTGATCTTATTTTTTTTTTTTTTATCATTCATTCAAAAAAAAAAAAATGGTGTAATACAACTAGCGCCTCTCTGCTTCATCTTTTACCACTGCGGCAGAGACGCGTCTAGGCCCAACTCTTGCAAGACATAGCGGTAATCACACCACGCGTTTTGTTCGCTTGACGGGATGCGGAGCGCGCGGACACGGGCAGCCTTCTCTGCGGCAGACACCGGCCGTCCCGCCGATCCATACTGCGGCTTCGTCTGCACACCAGCGTGGTCAAAGGGCCGTCGAGACAGCTGATGGCACTGATCCAGCACCCACGCCGGAACCTCCTGCGCCATCGTTCGTCGAAAGAGCTCCTCGACGCTTGCGCGCCAGACGTATGGGTGCAGGTAGCCGCGATGGGCCTCATCAAACGCGTCCAGATACGCGCACAGGGCCTCCGTGTCCCCTCCGCAGGCCGTCAGGAACGCTTGACGAAGACGTTCGTTCGAGTTTTGCTGGCTATCGTTGCACTGCTCTGTAGTTGGTGAAGACAACCTCTGGAAGGGACTGACTGCTGGGGTCGTGGTGGTGGAGTTGGAGTGAATTGTCGATGGTGTGACAGGCGAGCCTCTTGCTGCTGCAGCAGACACCGTTGTTTTTCCTTGAAGGCGGGAGGTGCTTGACGAAGGGGATACGTCACCGCTGCCGCCTTCCGTGAGGATCGCCTCCACCACTTCGGCGTAGAGGTCTCCGTGCGTGGAGTTGTGACGGCAACAGAGCTGCTCAATCCACGCCTCCGCCTCCTGAAGCTCCGCTTCGCGCATCTGTGGAGTACTGCTGCGCAGCACGTGCGCCCAGGCGCGGCGTGGCAGGCAGCCGGTGTGATGGCGGTCGAGACGCGTACAGCACCGCAGCATGGCCGCCGCCGCGCTCTGCAGGGCCTCGCGTACGCAAGGTGACGGCCTTCCACTCCGATTCCTTCTGCTACGACGCTCCACGGTTGTGTTGCGTCGAACGGCGCGACGCACATCGCACCCCGGTGAAGATGGCGAACACTGCGTGGAGGGTGGAGAACGCGTGCTTCCGTGCGAGTTGGCACTCGTGTGCGGTGATGGGGAGTTGTGGACAGAGACGCTCACCCGTCTTGGTGGCGATGGCGGCGAGTTGAAACGGCGAGATGGCACCACAGTGTCAAGCTCGGCCTCCGCGTGCGGTGAGGGCGACGCACGGTGCTTGCTGCGTGGCACCGGTGCGCCTGTTCGCCGCACCTCTGCTCTCTGCCGCACCGAAGAGAATTGGGATGTCGTGGGTCGTCGTCTTTCGTACGCACGCGTGCGTTGCTTTGAGGAGGTGGTGGGCTGGGCGTATCGATTCCATTGTGCAATTCCCTGAGGCGAAGACACTGCTGCTGCTGCTGCTGTTGTTGCTGCTGCCTGGCCCTCTAGTACAGAGAACTGCCGATCCGATGAGAGCTGCCGCGCTGTCGGTGGAGCTTCCTCGTCCTCGTCTATTCGAGAGAGATGGAAAATGGAGCTTGCACCTCGCTGCGAATCGTGTCGTGACAGCTGCCGTAGCACGAGGGGACGTCGCGTGTCAACCGCGTCGGCGGAGGATTGGCTTATCGGCACGCCTTGCGGACGCTGACGGCGTGAGGTGGGAGACGGACCGCGGTGTGACTGCGGTGTTGTTGTCCCGGCCGTGGGCGGCGGCGTCATGGGCGACACCGTCACGTCCGCAATGCTCGGCTCGTCGCTCTCCTCGTTCGTGTCCCTCTCACTTCCATTGCGGTCGTCGTAGCCGCTGCCTGCAGGCCTGCTCGAAGCGTCGGACCTGTGTGGCCGCGGTGTCGCGTGTGACGCGGCGGCTCGTGTGCCTTGGCGAGACATCACGGTGGGAGTAGCGCCGGCTGTGATGCCAGATCTGGCTTCCACTCCTTCACCGTCTTCTGCGTTTCCGCTGCGCATGCTGCGCCACGTTGCTGGACTTCGAATCCGTTGAATGAGAGCGGGACGGAGGCGTGACACCAACACGCAGAAGTCCACGAGCCCCAACACGCAGTCCGCCCCTCCGGTCACTGTCGTCGAGCTGTGCACGCCAGTACTCGCGACAGCGGAGGCGTTCACCGCAGATCGTGCGTCGCAGTCTTCACCCTCATTTCCCTTTACTCCCGCTTCTTCAAATCGACTGCGTTCTGCCAGTAAGGTCGTGTCGGGCTGCAGTTCGAGCGAGTCCACGACCGCCTCCAGTTCCAGCGGATGCACCGCCACGCCGTGCGCCGCAAAGACGTCTTCCAGCTCGCTCAGCAGCACGACACCCGCCCGCTCCGCTGCGGCGGCGGAAGCGGGTAAAACGCACTGCTGAAAGACCTCTCGAAGAGAAAGCAGCGTGGCTCTCGACCCGGTCGAGGCGGAGGAGAGCACGCTGTCATGCTGCGGCGTTGCTTTTGACAGAAGACCACCGTTGTGAGAGGAAGAGGAGAGGAGAAAGGTGCGAGTGGTGTGCCGCGTTGCTTGCACGTTCTCGTCACTGGCGGTGCTCTTGCGGCTTTGATGACGCTGTGCAGCCTTGGCCGCGCGTGCCATCCGCCGCACAGAGTCTTCGCGAAGTGGGGAGTGGGAGAGCGGCGCGGCCTCCGCGGGCCGTTGAGCCTGACCCACCCACAAAGGCGAGGGCCCTGGAGCGGAAGAGCGGCCCTGCAGCGCTTCATTGACGCTGTCGCGCCTGCATGACGAGTCGTCGTCACACCAGTCCCAGTCGTTTCCCAGCCGAATTTGTTGATCGTGCGCGGCCTGCTCGCCCTGCACGGGTGTCGTGCGTCTCTCGCTGCTCCGGCGGTGTCCTGGCGTGCCGTGCTGCTGCGCCACGCGCAGTGCAGAGGCGACAAAGCGCGAGCTGGGCTGGAAGGGCGTGTGCGGCGAGCCACTCGCGCTGCGGGAACGCCGAGGCCCGGCCTCACCGACATGCCCATCCGTCCTGTAACGAGCAGCGGAAGTATCTCGGGAAAGAGCGGTGGTAGCGGAGGAGGAGTAGTACGAGCCTGCCCGACTACCCGCCGTGCACGGATCTGCGCCCAGCAGCGAATACGACTCTGTCGCCACCACCCCGTCTTGGCTACCTCCGTTGCTGCCACTGGCGTACGCCTTCGACAGAGAGCCTCCTCTACGGCTGTCGTGTGATCGGGAAGGTAGAGAGTAGAGCAGCTCTTCTTCCGTAGCCGCCGCAGCCGCAGCAACAGGACGCACGGGCAGCGGGGAGTGATCAGCGGCATCAGCAGGACGTGGCAACGACGCATGCTGCCCACGTGATGCGTCGTCGTCGTCTTTTCTTACCGAGTCTGACAGCTGCTGCAGCAGCGCGGCGTAGCACACCATGCGCTGAGCGCGGGACGGCACAGAAAACTGCTCGATGAGGGCGTCCACCTGCTCCTGCGAGCCGCCGCTCTTCAGGATGAGGTAGGCGAACTCGCTGTAGGAGAGCAGACCCGAGTGTGCTGGGTCGGCACTGTGGAAGAGTGTCGTGAGCTGCTGAACAGCACCCACGAAGGAAGCAGGCTCCATTACGTTTCCGAAACCCGAATTGCAGGAAAGTCCTGCAGCTGCGGGCCCTACTTTACAATAATGAAGAAGAAGTTAAAAAAAAAAAAAAGGAAAAAAAAAAACAGATGTAGTAGAGGGTGTAGATGTACGGTAGTCTAGGGAAGGCTGGTCTACGCCGCAAAGATGCGGCAGCCTTTGTGTATGTATGTATGTATGTATGTGTGTGTGTGTGTGTAAATGTAAGAAGAAAGAGAACAGACGATTTATGATTCTATTTGTATGGAAAAAAAAAAAAGAACAAGCGCGGCAGTGTGTCGGTGTGCAGGTTACAAATACAGGGCGAGTCGTTTACGCACATTTAAAAACAAAAAAAAAAAAGAAGAAAGGCTGTGCAGGTGTGCATTATCTCCCTTACCAAGGCGGTAAAGAAAGACGCACTAAACGATAACGCGACGCTTGACCCACAAAGACAAACATCAATGGATAACAAGAGAGCAGAAGGGAGAAAGTTGAGCAATACACAAAAAAGAAAAAACACACGGCAATGCAGAATAGGGTTAAAAAAAAAAAAGAGTTGTCTACATCAACAATGAAGAGAAAGGAGAACGGCGGCTGCAAGGCCAAAAAGCGTGTCGCTCTTGCTGGAGGACAGCTTTTGACGACCAATCAAAAAAAAAAAAAAGCTACTTTTCACAAGAGCCTCCCGAAGTGCACATGAACAAGCGCTGACTTACAAGTTCTTTGTTTTGACTTCCTTTTTTTTTTTTTTTTGAGTTAAATGAAAAATACAGCTGAAGAATGGTGGAGGGAGAAGTCGCGACTGCTTACAATCGCTCGCGCACATTCTCTGTTGTCACCCACAACCCACTTCTTTTCGTCCAGGCCCCACACAAATGCAAACACAACAGTAAAAAAAAAAAAAAACGACAAAAAGCAGTCAAGCGATAACAAAATCAAAAAAAAAAAGGTAAAAAAAAAGAGGAACATAATCTATGCTTTAAATCTATATCAAACATGAAATTGGAGTGCTCCAAATACGCTCGTTCTTTCTCTACTTTTCATCACATATATATTATTATTTTTTTTTTTTGTTCTTACTTAAAAGTTGCGAATGTAGTCGGAGCTTTCACATGCCTTGTACTCGGCGACTAAACTCTCGACCACGTCACGGGCATCGGTGAACTCGTCTAGGCTGTCCTTCGTAGGACCGTACTTGCGATATTGATCCAAAAATACGCCACGCCCAAAAAGCATGTCGAACTGCTTCAGTGTTCGGTGGAAGAGGGTGTGGATGCTGGTGTGGTTCGCCATCACCAGCCCACTCACGCGATGCCGCGTGTCCACATAGGGCGACTTCTTCGACAGGATAACCTGAATAGAGGCGGGCCCCCATGGAATGAACGTTGGCGAGCGCTCGCGAATGCGCTCGAGTGAGCGGTGCACCTGCGCCGGGTCGACGTCGCCCTGGATCAAGTTCAGCAGCGAGATGTAGCACCCACTCTTCATCGAGGTTGAGACCATCATGTTCTTCGGCATGAGCAGGCGGCGCATCACGTCATGCACGGAGGTCTTCCGCACCGCAGACTGGATATTCGACGTGTCCAGCGTCGTCGGGGTGTAGCCGGTGCACACGAAGTGGCAACGCGGCGTAGGGATGAGGGAGGCGAGCATGCTCATAAGATCGTTGTTCATGTAGCCCGGGTAGCGAAGGGTAGCGGTCGAGGCCGCCATGACTGTGCTGACCAGCCCATTCATCTGCTCCACCGTGGGACTAGCAATGTGCAGATTGTCTGTCACGATTCGATTCAGCGCAGTGTTGTCGAGCACCACCACGCAGTCGGCGTGCAGCGTCAGCCGCTTCATCGCGAGAAGACTGTTGTACGGCTGCACAATCACATCACTCTCGCCGCCGCGCGACTGGTTCGGAAAGACGCTGTAGGTCTGGATCAGCTTCTTTGGAAACTTGTCGTTCAGGTTCTCGAGCAGGTAGCTGCCCATGCCGCTGCCTGTGCCACCAGCGATGGAGTGCGTGAGCACGAAGCCCTCCAAGCTGTCGCTGTTCTCCGCCTCACGTTCGATCATGTCGAAAAGCGTCTCTTGCACCTGATCGCCCAGCTCGTAGCCGTGCGACCAGTTGTTGCCGGCGCCGCCGCCCTCCTTATGAATGAAGATATTCTCCGTGTTGAACAGCTTCTGCATCGAGCCGCGCTGCACCGCATTAATCACACGCGGCTCCAAGTCCACGAGCAGCGCACGCGGCACGTAGTGGTCGTCGTCGGCTTGATAGAAAAAGACATCTTTGCGATCTTCACCGCCGACGGCGTACGGCTCCACAACGCCGTCGAGGCGGATGCCGTGCTCGAGGCACAGCTGCCGCCAGAACTCGCTGCCCACCTGGTTGCCGCACTGCCCGGCCTGAATGGTGATGATCTCACGTGGCATCTGCGAATATGTAAACAGAAAAAAAAAAAAGGTAGTATCAAGAGAACTTTTCTCGGTCTTTCTCTCTCCCTCTTTTGGGGTACTTATGCACTTTCTTTTTGTTCTCTCTGTAAATGGTGCGCAGTTTGGAGTTGTAGCCTTTCCTCCACGTTTGGGCGAACAGGTGGAGAGACGGAGCGCGAAAACTACGCGTCACGAATGCGAGTAGCTGAACACGCACAGACACAGCTCTTTTTAACGTATGCTTGTGTGCGAAGCAGGTCCCGTAAACTAAAAAAAAAAAAACACACACACACACAGAAACCGAATTGAAAGAAAAAAGAGGACTGTTCAAGAATCAACATAAAAAAAAAGAAAGGGAACAAAAGGAAGGTTAATTAGCTTTTTTTTTTTTGTGCACGGCAAGATCAGACCTGGCAGGATGATCGACTTCTAAGGGAGCTCAATAGCATGTGATAATCTGCTTTCCTTTTTTGTTGTTGTTGTCGATGTTGTCATCTGTATTGTTTGTTTGTTTAAGAGGATGTAGAGTACATCATTTGCATAAATAGGCACAATAATGCAGTACGGCATACGGTGTGAACCAGACATGGCTTTTTTTTTTTTCTCCTTTCCCATAGTCTTCCCATTTACCCTTCATTTCGCATCAGTGTCACTCGTACTCAGCGAACACGAGCGGTTTGCCATGTGCTACTTTTGCCTCCTCCAGCTCCAACGTATACTGCTCTTGCAACGTGTACAACTTCACGAGATCGCCATCTTGTTTGAAGGCGTCCAGCAGTCGCCTCGCCTCCTGCCGGTCGACCCGCACCATCCCCTGTGTTTCCGTCACAAGCGCCAGCTGCTCCAAGAGACTGGCAATGTCAATCACCACGCTCTCGCCGCGGTGCCGCTCCTCTTGACTGAGTCGCCGGTAGGCTGGGCCGGTGCTCTCGAGGTAGCGCTGGTGTTGTTCGACGCGAGCCTGCTCACGAAAGCGCTCCACCAAAGCAACAGCAACAGCAGCCGATGACGAAGGGAGACACGTGGTTGGTGAGGAGAGGTTTGCTGGGCGGGAAGACGCTGCAGCAGCAGCAGCAGCGCTGGCTGCATCCTGACACACTCGCGTCAGCTGGCAAAGGGAGGCGTGCTGCAGCAGCCACGAAACAGAGCTGTTCTCCTCCGCTAAAGACCATTCACAGAGATTTGGGGGCAGCCCACTAGTTGAAATCGGTGGATTGGGCTCCACCGCAGTTAGTAGGGCGCACGAGGCCAAGCGCAGCACACGTATTTGCAAAGAACGTGTGATGGAATGGTGATAAGTGTCACTAGGCACTGCTGATGCGAAGCTGCCGGCGTGCGCGTACAGCTTTATGAGTGCCGCACGGGCTTGATCAAAGCACTCGGACATGTCTCGTTCTGTGGCAGGCTCCGGTGCCACACGAGTGCAAGCGTTCGTTTCACTGCCGCCTGTCAAGAGTACTCCCGGACAACGGCGCAACGAGGCAACGGGTGTGCTCCACGTGGCCACCACGCACTCGAGTTCCTCAATGCGGGCGTCCAACGCGCGAAGGTGCTCCTCGCCCGCTGACGACGACGTCGTCTTGAAGGCGTAGCGTGACCCCTCGGTGTTCGGTGCACAGCCCATCCACGCCACAAGACGCAGCACGTACACGCACGGGAGAACGCCGTTCTGCCAGGCTGTGCTCGTCGCTGGGAATGACGCGTAAGCTGGGTCGCTGGGATGCTGACGGTGGTTACAGAGGAGCCGTAACAATATGCGAAAGCACCGCTCCGCGTCCAACGTCGAGGCAGAGGCGCCGTCGGCGTCGCTGTCGTTGAAAAGTGACGGGTGAAGACAATCTAAAATCGAAAGGGAAGGAGCTTCGGCACTCGCTGTCGCTGCCTCTGTGCTGCTGCTGTTGCTTGTGTCCCGTTCTCTCATGGTGGGTGAGTCATCACAATTTGACTATTAGAACTGCACACGCGACAGAGAAGTAGGAGGGTCACACTGCCTCTGAAAAAAAAAAAAAGAAGTGGAGAGAAGAGGAAGAAGGAAGAAGGAAGAAGAATGCTACGGGGACGAAGTACGTTGGAATGGTAGGCGTCGAAAATAAGAACAATAAAACTCCAATACTTCACTAAAAACCACCGTCGCTTTCATGGAGAAAAAAAAGCAGTAACACCTTCGCTTTTTCGATAAACAAATTACTATAACTTTTTTTTTTTGATAGCCGCCTTGACCGAATCTATATTTAAAGATGCGTCAGCTTCTCGATATATGTGTCTACTTCTATTCAAAAGGGTGTTGCCGTTCCCACTGGATGCGCAACTCCTTGGCGCGCGACACCAAAAAGGAATAGGGGTCACGGCACATGTTGCGCAGCTTTCCACTGCTCATGACGTAACGTGCGTAGTTCCGCTGCTCCTCGACTGTCATGGCTTCCACCGGCTCCGTCGCGTCCTCAGGCACCTCCGTGTCCACTTGCAGCACTGGCAGCGACGGCACTTCCGACAACGCAAGCGGGGGCACGCCACCACCCATCGACGCGGCAGTGCTAGCAAGAGTTGCGGTTCTGGCAGCAGTGCTGGTGACCGTCGTCGCAGCAGAAGCGGACGCGCCTGCGGTAGACTCTGACGCCGTGCTCACTGCGGTCGTTCCAACAGCTGCGGAGGAAGTGGAGGAAGCGTGAGGGTGCGGTGACCCGAGAACTGTCAGGGCAGCCGCTGTGTTGCCCGGCGAGCGGCGCGTGCTGCGACGACGTTTTTCGCGAAAGAAACGCCACGGCGTCCACTGAAACCCCGAGGCCATCGCTGCCCCCCCTCTTGCTGCACGGAGGCGGTTACTGGCAGCCGCCGTAGTAGGGGGCGATCCGGTCAAGGCCGGCGCTGCCTCGACCCACTCCGACTCCGGCGGCTGATTTCCCTCTTCCCCAAATTCGTCCTCGCTGTCACTACTTTCGTGATCGCCTCCCCCAACGGCGGATGCGGTAGTGTGCGCCGACGACGCCGGCTTGCGCGTGCCTTTGCTAAACGAGTGCCGCTGACGCTTGCGTTGGATGCTGTTCTGTGCCCGCTGCACCGCAATGTCGTCCTCGTAGCGGCACCACGCGGCGTGAACGTAGGTCTTGTCTTCGCAGAGGGCATTCAGCAGCGGCAGCAGCGGCTCGGGGCTGCAGCGCGTCGCCCAGAACACATGCGGCGTGGCAGCAGCACCAGCAAAGTTTGCTGCGTTGTTTTTGTCCTGTGCTTTATCGCTGTGGGGCGACGGTGCTGACACTCCAGCGTCCATGTGGCGCAGGTGTGCAGGGAAGATGCTTAACAAAGTGTGCCGCAGCTGTCGCTCCTGTGCCTGCACCGCGGCCCGCGTTGCCGTCTCCACCGCCTCGTCGTGCTTCAGTCGAAGGGCAGCTGCGAAAGTCACGGGTGAAGTTGGCTGCGTCGTGGAGGACGCGGGAGAGGACGAAGGCTCATTGGTCGGTGACATGGATGGCAGGCCAGCAGCATAGGAGAGATCCGTAGAGTTCTCCTTGTCACTGTCACTGCGATCCTCGCTGCCACTGCTGCTGCTTCTGCCACCGCCGTTGCGTTGATTGTGGTAGTTTGTTTTTCCCTCACCGTTTTTGATAGCAGCTTCGGCCTCAACTTTGACCGCCTGCTGCTGCTGCTGCTGCGACTTAGAGCGGCGTGTTGATACTCCAGCGGCGGTGGGCAGCGTGCGGTCGTACGGTTGTTCGCCTCGCTGTTTCTCGATCTTTTCAACCCCCGCCTCTGTCGCTGGCTGCTCGATCGACGTTGATGGGGTGTCTTCTAGCGGCTCTTGTTTAATGTGAAGACAGGCCGAGGACACCGTCGCATCAGTCGCTCTTTTTCGTCCCCTTGGCCCTGGTGTGGCTGCGGTGGAGCCGGTGCGGTTCCCGCTGGGAGAAGAGGAAGACACAGCGACGTCGTGCGCCGTGCTGACATCTCCCACTTTCTCCGCGTTGGTTTCCTCCTCCTCCTCTGATGCCGCTGTAGATGGTCGAACATCTTCTCTTGCCTCGCCTTCTACTTGTGTAAAAACGTCGTGTGAGTCTTCCATTTCACTTTCAGCTGCGTTAATAATGATAATAATAAAAGAACGAGGGCTGAACACGCGTGGTCCGTCAGCAGTACGCTGATTTTGTGGGGCGGAGCGTGTGCCAAGCGAAGAGGGAAGGAGAAGAGCACGTCATACTTCAGAGGAAGTTTGAATTTAGAAGGAAGTCAAAGGCGCTGTCGTCACCAGGACTAGGCGCCAGCAAAAAAAAAAAAAAAGAAAATAATAATAATAATTATAACAATAATAAAGCACACACATATTGCTTTCAGTGAAAAGTGAGTCGCGGCTCGCTATCTGTGGTTCCAATTTCTATCCTTCACAGAAAGAAAAAAAGGGGGGAAAAAAAGAGAAAGACACACCCACAAAGGAAATGGGGCTTTTATAAACGACTGTTACGCGAAAGCAAAGAGTCGGGACACTCCCCTCCTCCTCCTTGCTCTTGTGTGTATATCGAGTTTGACAATAGTGTACATCGAAGTGAGAAATCAAAAAAAAAAAAAAACAAGCAAGCTAAGGTTGCGTGGCTCGTAAATTGCAAGAAGCTGTTCTCTCGGAGACGCACCAGCACCTGTACCAGCAGCTTTCCAACCTCCTCCGTAGTTGCAACTTCAGGCTGCGGCTACCCGTGAGGCTTCTGCCAAGTTCTCGTTGAGAAGCTCGTTCACCGCAAAGAGCCGCTGCCGCTGTGGAAGTGTCTGGGCCACCTCGCAGTAGTCCTCTGCCCTGCGTTGTGTGCTGGGGAACGTAAAGGCCGCGCCATCACCGCAGCCGTCCCCATTCGCGGCCACGGAGAGCTGCAGCAACAGGCGCACCATCTCCACGTGCCCGCACAGCGCCGCAAGGTCGATCGCGGCAAAGCCGTTGTGGTCCTTCTGAAAAGGGTCGGCGCCGCATGTGTTGAGGAGGAAACGGACGATGTCAGTGTGTCCGCGCACGGCGGCTAGCATCAGCGGCGTGCGGCCCGTCGGGGCGTGAACGGCGTTCACCAGGCGCTGCGCGTTTGGTCGCCAGCTGAGGCGGTGTGCGCTTTCTCGATTCACTTCTTCCTCCTGCTCCGCTGCTGGTCGCGCACCTGACGCCGTGGCGGCGGTAGGCCGCGGCGGCGATGACGGCTGTGTTGGCGGTGCGTAGCCACCTTGGCTCGCCGCAGCACGTGGAGTCTGGAAGAGCACCATGTGAAGGGTGGCAACGTCCGCACTCCACACCGCGCGGTGCACAATTGTGAAGCCGTATCGGTCCAGCTGAAACAACGAGGCGCCGCGACTGATCAGCACTTCAGCAGTGGGCAGCCTCCCCAGTGTGACAGCCCACATGACGAGGGATAGGCGGTATTGCGGATCCGTGTAGTTGACGTTGGCTGCGTTCACAGACTCCATGACGGCGGACAGGTCGCCTTGAATGACGGCTTGCAGCAGGTCCGTGATGCGAAAAGAAGATGCGAGCATTGGTGTGCCTCAGCTGTTTCCCTCTTGTAGGTGACTGTGCTATTCGCTGAGCTCTGTTGTCGATGGCGCCGAAGGGGGAAAAAAAAGTGAGAGCTGCAAATCTAATACAACCTTAAAAGGTAAATAGAAAGATAGCAAAAAAAAAAAACCTCCTGCCTTAGGGAGAAAAGCACAAAAAAAAAAAAGAACAAGCAGAGTTTCAGGCCAAAAAAAAAAAGAAAGAGGTGAAAATAGCAGAAACGAGTTGCCTCACTAATGAGAATTGCACTTTGGTAGAGACATCAGAGAATATGTGGCTTTTTTTTTTTTTTGGATATTATCTAATGAGCTTTCATCCACAAAAACCTTAAAAAAAAAAAGAGCTGCCTTCTAGGTGAACGATTTTAATGCTGAACCTCCTTTTCACCTTTCTCTTATTAAGGAGTACTGCGACACACTGCATTAACTTTTCTCCTCCTTCTTTTCCTCTTTTCCATTTTCTTCTTCTTTTTTTTTTTTCTAGCATGTGTGCTTCCTCTCATTCTTAAAGCCACATGCAAGTACAACATGCATCATGCTTATATATAGACACACGGAAGATGTGCTCTTTGGGTGTGTGTGTGTGTGTGTGTGTGTGTGTGCTGAAACAGTCTATAGTCATTTCCTGTGCGGCTCCAAGCAAACAAAGAGAGACATCAGAGAAAAGCTTGACGATAAGATACACACACACACACACAAAGACAAAGTCTGACCAGGAAAGAGGGGGGAAAAAAAAGAAACAACGGTACATACAACAAAGCTGTGGCTCCTACCTCCGACTCTAGTGAATGATTGATCAAAAAAAAAAAAAAAAAAAGAAGAAGAGGGTTAAAAAAAAAAAAACCAGCTCTCCTAATTATCTTCATCCAAGCAACAGGAAACACAATACTGCAAAAGAAAGTGGAGCCAACGGGGAAAAACGCACGATACAAAAAAAAAATAAATAAATAAAGAAGTAAATAACCTATAGGTCTATCTATGAGTGTGCGTATGCTCTATATACCCGCGCATCGCTTCCACAAACCCAGCAAACGCATCAATCCGCAGATAAAACAAACAAACAAACAAACAAACAAAAAACAGCAAAGAAAAAAAAAAAAAGGTTGTCGATATATCGAAAAGAGAATTAAAAAAAAAAAAAAAAACGATCAGACCCACAGAAGTAGTATTACACTGTTTCCATCTGAAAGTTCAGTGGAGCCACTGCGGCGCTCTCGCTGTCCACCTGCGCATGCTCTTTTTCTGACGCTTCGCATTCGCCCTCGGTGAAGGAGCCGCTACGCCGCTGCACCGGTCGCGGCTCCGTCCGTGCGTCTACCACCGTCAGACCCGCAGCTGCGGATGCCGTCGTCGTCGCCGTCGCTGTCACCGCCGCCGCATCAAACAACGACCGCTCCGGTGTGACATCGGAAGAGTGACACTTCTCCAAGCTCTGATTTGCATCCGCGCCAGCCGCGGCATCCCCAGTCTTCTGCCGAGCAGGAGGAGAAGTCTCGGCGTTGTTGCCAGTCCGCCAGACATCTCGCTCCACGTCTGGGTGGTGTTGTGGCGGCGGCTGCTCGCCCAGTCGACGCTCACTCGGCGACGTGGACAGGCGCGCCACAAAGCGGGGAATCGTCTGTGGCGTGGACCCGGCGTTGTGGCCACCGCTGCGACGTCGGCCCTCGCGGGACAACTCGCCCGCAGACGGCGTGCGCACCTCGGCCACCCCCTCCAGCGACTGCGAATACAAGCTAAAGCGATTGTTGGAGCTTCTTTTTACGTCGTGCAAGCCAGAGAGCCGTCCAGGGAGGGAGGCTTCCGACTGTGCGTTCGCATTTATCCCAACCGCCGCAGCTGCTGTGGTCGGGGGGCTGACGGCAGGGCCAGCGCTCGCCGGCATCACCGACATCATCATCGCTATGGGCAGCGACACGTTCACCGCCGCAGGATCCACAAAGAACGGTTGTGGTGCCCATGCCACACCGGTCGCAGCACACGACTGCTGCTGCTGCTGTTGCTGCTGCTGTTGCTGAGCCACACCGCCTGGCAACGCGTAAAACACACCAGGCTGATCGATGAACGTGGCAGGTGCATCGCACCACGAGGCGGACATTGGCGCGCACACGGCACACAAGCCAGTTTCATTCCTACTATCCAAATTAACTGCGGCAGATGTAGCACCACCAACGTGGACGAGAGACGGGTGAAAGTACGGGGCGGCAAACATGGCCGGGGCGGGGATACCCGCCACACCGACTGGGGACCCCGTCGACCCTGAAAACGGTGGTGGTGGCGGAAGGAGGACGGAGGTGGAAGGCGGTGAGGGACTTGTCTGTGCCGCATCAGCCGACCGACTTGCCTCACCAAACATGCGGCCAAGGCTGGTATGGTGGGAGAAGGGTGCCGGCTGACTTGCAGAGACGCCGGCAGTGTCGGAGGCGGCAGCGGCAGACGTGGCAGACTTCGAGGAGAAGACGGTGGTGGCGCACGTGTCACGATTTGGTGCCCCGACAGCAGGCACAGCATGCGAAGCAGAAGTGAACGGGTGGCTCTCTGCTGATCCAGCCATGGCAGGATCGAGGCTTTGATGCTGATTCGCCGCCGTGGAGGAGTTCCCCACACGAGTGCCACTAGGCGAGGCTAGCAGCGGACGCCGCGGACTTGGCGAGACAGCTTCGCTGCAACGCTGTCGCTGCTGCTGCTGCTGCTGCTGAAAAAGCGTGAGACGCTGCTGCAGCTCCTGCTGGGCCTGCTGCCGCTGCAGCACTGCCGACGACGGTGCAATGTGGATTTTGATCCCTGCCTCCAGTGGGCTGATGTCGGTGCCCTTCGTCAGCGACGACGCGCTCTGCGGGACGACGCTGCGGACGGACTCGTAGCAGTCCTCGTTACGCAGAATGCACCGCAGGTCCTCCTCCACTGGGATCTTTGTGGGCACGGCGGCGACGTGCTGCACGCGGCGCAGCGCATCGAGCGAGATGCGCTTCCGCAGTTCGCGCGGGGCTCCTTGGTAGGCCTCACTCACCCATTGCCGTCGCTGTTCCTCCAGCACAGTCGCGCGTGTCGCCGGGTCGTCCTCGTCGTCAATGAAGACGTAGTCGAACATGTGCAGCGCACGTCGCCACTTCCGCAACTGAATGTCCCAGACGCGCTTGCTGCCCTTCACGACGGTTGGCGGGGACAGTGGAAGGAGCCCGCCGCTCTTCAGCAGAGGGTCATGGCGGATCAGGCGTTCCATGTTCATGTACCCATCTGTGGCGTAGCCAAAGTTGATCTGCTTGTCGCGCTGACAGCGCCGGCGATCCTCGTCAGGGGAGTTACCGGAAGGGGAGGATTTGCGAGCGCGGCAGTCGCCGTGGCTGGGCGATGCCCCGGACCTCGCGACAGAACGCTGGCGCCAGCTGCAGGTGACACTTTCGCCACCACCACCACCAGCAGCGCTGTGACTGCTGCTGCTGTTGCGTGCTTGAAAGACGCCACCACGCACGCGATTGCCTTTGCGACCGCGACTGCGAAAGTTGTCCTGCTGCCGTCGTGGCTGCTGCGGCTGCTGCTGCTGGGACTGCAGGAGGTTGCGCGACTGCGAGGCGGCGTCGGGGAGGCGCGGTGCGGGGGAGCGAAGCGGCGTGCACTCGCGCAGCACGCCGAGCTGTTGGTCCGGTGTTTGTGCCTGCCGCGACGTAGAATGCGCTGCGGTGGTGTCGCGCAATGCACGCTGTGGGGTGCTGAGGTCTTGCTCCATTTGTATGTTAGGCTTCCACGTAAAGGTGCTCCTGTGCGCGTGAATAAACTAAATAAGGCAATCTAAAAAAAAAAAAGAAGTCAATAATAGGATCAAAATGCGTGCTTCAAGGCGCAAAGAAAACTCAGAACCGCAGTCTATAAGCAATGTCCTTCACATACATTCACACACACACAAAAAAAAAAAAAAACGCAGGTGCAAATAGTAGTCTATGAGTGAAAAACGAGAGTAGAACTGTGCGAATAAAGCAAAAAAAAAAAAAAAACAGAAGACGACAAAGGTGTCTGTGGTACACACGAGTAACAGGAACAACAGAAAAAAAGATGACAGTAATCCCTTTTGCGATAACTGAAAAGTTATGTGGGGGGGGGGGGCTGCTGGTGCTTCTATGAGATCAGTGGGGGGGGGGGAGGGGGAGGGAAAGGCGATTGGGTTTGACAAGGAGGAGGTGGTGTGGAAAAAAAAAAAAGGCACGGTTTTCCCTTTTTTTTTTTAGAGTGTGTCCTTCTCGCTCCTGTTGTGTTAAGACCCGGTCTATGAACAGATTAAACGCAAAGTACAAAAAAAAAAAAAGGGTTAACATGACGGTGGCAGAAGAGAACGAGAGAGTAAGAGTGAGTATTGTTGAAAGTGCCACACAAATTAATCAAGATCTAAAAAAAAAAAAGAGCAAACGTTTGCTCTTTTTTTTTTTTGACGTGTGTGTGTGTGTGTGTGTCTGTGTAAGCAATGGCTGTAATGAATATCCAGTTGAACGCATCGGCTGGCATTGAATTAACGCTATTTTGAACTTTCACCTGCTACGATGCACCCTCTCCTCTTACCACACCCCCTCTAAGTTGTGCGAAGCAAGAAAATGGTTCTTTTGCACACCTGGGGACGGCAAGGTGCGCGCAGACATGTCTCTCATGGTTGTTTCCTCTCTCCCTTTTTTCTTTTTCCGAATATATGTCTATTTGTATAAAGAAGAGTTAAAGAAGGACCACACTTTCGAGAACAGGAATAGGGCATTTGACACCTATGCTCGAGCAAGAAAAAAAAAAAACCTCTCGATTCGTTGCCTTTCTCTGGTTTCTCGTTTGCAGCCTAGTGTAGAAAGCTAGTATGCGCGTCTGATCTACTTTTTCCCTTCTTTTCTTCTCTGTCGAAGACGATGTGATACTCGCGCATATGTTCTGTGGAGTTAATCAATGCGGTCGATCGGAACAGAATCAGAATAACAAACTTAGATAATAAAAAAAGACCAAAAATAAAAAACAAAAGAAAAAAAAACAAAAAAATACGGAATCAGGGAGAATCAAAGGAGACCAATAAACACCTATGGAGGATGGAGAAAGAGCAACAAAAAAAAAAGTGGGGAAAAGAAAAAAGAAGAAACCAATGAGCCTTACCAGTCATGCTATGGGTACTGCAAACGGGGTAAAAAAAAAAAAAAACAGTCAAAGAAGGCAGAAGCACACATCCGCGCGGTTAACCGGACGCTCGTTCTCTTTTTTTTTTTTTTGCTTCGCTTTTCTCTTCGTACTTTGCGTTATTGCAGTCCTGTCCAGACTAGACGTTCAGCTTTCTGTTGATGTTCTCTTCTCTGTACATTTTGTCTATGCTCTTCACGCATCCACGGCCAGGCGATAGGATTTCCGCTTATTCACTCCGTTCTCCTCAGTCTTCCCTTAACTTTCTTTCCCTTTTTTTTGTTGGCACCTCTGAGAAAACACATTTTTTTTTTGAACTTTTTCTTGTGTGTTTTTTTTTTTTTTTACTGTTGTTGTTTCTCGGTGGTTGCCCTTACAATTGGCCGCTGGCAGACACGCGCACCGGCTTGGAAGTGGCGCCGTTCCGGCTGCCCACAGCCTCCATCGCCTTCACCACATCGTAGCCCTCCACCACCTGGCCAAACACGACGTGCTTTCCGTTGAGCCAGTCCGTGTTTGCCGTGCAGATGAAGAACTGCGAGCCGTTCGTGTTCGGGCCGGCGTTGGCCATCGACAGCGTACCCGGGCCGAAGTGCTTGCCCGCACGACCAGAAAAGGTCTCATCAGGGAACTTGTTGCCGTAGATCGACTTGCCACCTGTACCGTTGCCAGCGGTGAAGTCGCCACCCTGGCACATGAACCCTGGAATCACGCGGTGGAACGGGGAGCCGGCGTAGCCGAAGCCCTTCTCGCCCGTGCAGAGCGCGCGGAAGTTCTCGGCTGTCTTGGGCACCACGTCCTTGAAGAGCTCCATGGTAATGCGGCCGGCAGGCTTGCCACCGATTTCGATATCCATCCACACCTTCGGATTGGTGGGGGTGACCGGGTAGAACGGCTTGTACGAGGCCATGGCTGCTGTGTTATGTTCTCTTTTTCTTGAGGAAAGAAGATCAACAGAAAGCTAAGGAGACCTTAAACACGTCTTTTTCCTTCTTTTTTTTTTTAAATTATTTTGATGTAAGCTTCAATATCCTGCGTGTGTGCGTATATTCGAAGTAGGCCAAGGAGTAAAGATGATGGGGGAAAAAAAGAGAGAAACAGGTAACGGCAATTGGGAAACAAAAGGGAGCCGCTGAATAACTGTATGTACTCTTCTTTCCTGGCAGCACGCATCTGAAAACGTGCCTTTTTTTTTTCTCTCTCTCTTCTTCCTTTCCTTTCAATAGTACTTAAAAAAAAAAAAAACACTTCAGCACACATAAGGGCAGCTTTGTAGTCTTTTGGTATAACAACAATAACATGTTTCTTTGAGTACAATAACGTCAACTAGAGCCAAAAAAAAAGCGCATTTCTCCTTTCTATCTTCTTTTTCCTCTTAATTTAGTAAGCAACATGAAGCTAGTGAGTGACTTTACAAAAATAAAGTGGGAATAAGGATGAAGTGTCCAGAAAAACGACTCAAGTGAACGCTTATACACACACACACACACACACAAAGAGAGAATCATAGCGATAGCTCTCGCGAACAATGCCCAGACACAAACACTACAAAAAAAAAAAAAGAAAAGAAATATGTACACACAGATGTGCACTCATTGGTTCTTCTTTGCTTCCGTTGCCGCTGCGGTAGACGACTCCTGCAGCGCAGCGACCACCCGCTCTCGCCGGCGTTCATCCGACTTTTCAGCCTTGCCCCGACTCGCAGACGATGACGACGACAGCTGCGACACAGCCGACGCAGTCAGCCCGGGGTTGGCCGCCTTTGCCACGCCTTGTGGACTCAAGTCAAAAGTCATGACTCCCCACATAGACAGCCCAACGCCGATCAGGCTCATGGCCACCAAGCTAAGTCGGCGGATGGAGGCGAAGGGCGGGGTGGGCGCGATCGGCATCCCGTCCGGGTGATAGCGCTGAGCACTTGTCTCATTGCCCAACGTCTCCGCCGGGCCTGCCACGATGGCAGCCAACACATCCACGAGCGTCTCCAGCACCGTCCAGCCGAGTTCCACGTAGGAGAGGCGCTCGCCAGATTGCACCACACCGCTTCCACAAGTGCCCTCCTCCCTCTCCTGCCCCGGCGGCGCCTTCTCCACCACCGCCTCGGCACCGGCGCTGCCGGAAGCAATCGTCCGGTCCACGTCTTTCGCCGTGAGCTTGTAGGGCTGCTGCGCCCCCTGCTGCTGTAGCGGCGCACCGCCTGGTCCGGCGAACGACTGAGACTGCTCCAGCTTCGCTTGCAGCAGGAGGCAGCCGTAGAAGAGGCTATAGAGCATCGAGCACGCCAGCAGCAAGGCACACGCGACGCCCATCATGACGTTGCGCTGACGCCCCATCAAGAGCAAGGCGAGCACCACGACGTGGAAGGCGAAGTAGAGCAACACGAGCAAGTACTCCGCTCCGCCAGACTCGATAAAAGCGACGCCCTCCAGATCTCCCTCGCCGTTTGGGTTCGCCAGCATCTCCTCACGCACCGCCACGTAGTTGCTGTGCACGCCCCAGTTGGTGACCAGGTAGAAGGCAGTGATGGCGACAACGATGGACGTGTACGCCATGAGGCAGCGCCGGCACAGCACCGCGTTGCTTTGTATTGACGGCATCGTGACGAGAGAAACAGCGGGAAATAGCTTCGCACGCGCACCAAAAGAAAAGGTGTGAGAGACAGAGACAGAAAAAAAAAAGAAAAAAAAGATGATAACAAGAGAGCAGGCAATGGAAGGATACATCATTAAAAAAAAAAAGCCAAATAATGCTTCGAATTTAGAAGTTGGCGTATTCAATGATAAAGAAAAAAATGTGCTTTTGAGGAGCCGAAGAACTACCCGATCTTCGTTTCATGAATCGAAAAGTGTCGTTTTTCTCTTCTTACTTCCTTTACTCGAACTCCATAAAGGCACTTTCTCTCTCCCTGCTTTCTCGCCACTCGCCGCAGCAGCGCACACGACAATTAAAAAAAAAAAGCTCGACTGTATCTTTCTTTCGGTTCATGATTGTGAGGCACTAAAAAAAAAAAAAAGAAGAAACGACTACGACAACAACAAAAAAAAAAAACAACTCAATAACGCCTCTCCAAAACGCAACAACACAACGCTTACACAGATCACAACAACAACCACAGATAAAGTGCGAAGGCCAAACCGGAGTAACAACACGTCGTCGACGCCTCCCATCCTGTTTTCTTTTTCTTCTTCCTCCACCCAGCTACGAAATCTGCGCCTGCGGCTTGTTGTCAGGGGTGTCCTCCGTGCCCTTGATCTGCTTGAACTCGATCGAAACTGGCGCGTCCAGCTCTACCACCGCTACCTTGTAATCCGGCATCGACTTAATTTGTCCCACTTCGTTCTTAAACCGCTTGCCGCGCATGTTGCGCACACCGATGCGGACAACGTTGTCAATGTTGTAGATGTTCTTCAAGTAATTCACCAGCTCCTGCTTCGACATGTCCTGCGGGATGTGGAAGACCGGGTGCGTGGTTTCGTTGTTCAGCACGCTGTCCAGCACGAGGCGTACCTGCACGTTCGGGAAGTAGCGGTCGAAAAAGTATGGGAAGTACTCTGGCGAACGGCGCAGCCCCGTCGGTGGTGGACGCTGATGCGGCCAGCCCCACTCCTCTGCCTTGCGATTCACGAGGCCGATCTTGCCCGCAATCGGGTTCCAAAGACGCGTGCGGCCGTAGTAGTTGTTCACCGCGGGCTCCGGAAACGGCCGCGGATCTGGGATGACGTCATGGTTGTACTCCCACGTGTTCCAGCCCTTGTGCAGACGTCCCATGCGGAAGCGCCAGAGGTTGATGCCTTGGTTGACCAGTGGCTTGTAGAAACGACCGCGCTTCGCTGTAACTAGGGGCGAGGCGGCTGCAACGGTGGTAGTAGTGGTGGTGGTGGTGCAGGTGGGCAGTGTGGGGCAGCTGTGAAGGGACAGGCCAGCGGCAGCCCCGCCAACGATGGCACCGTGGGCACTGATACGCTTCATAGTGGCAACCGAATCTAACTAATGAACTGCAGTTGAGATATGCGCAGGATGACGAGGAGACGTGGAGAAACAACAAACAAAAAAGAAACAAAAAGAAACGATGGAGCCTTGAGAGAATTTGTGAAAGGACCTCAACGGCTGACTTCCGAAACGCGATGTTGACGTTTTCTTCTCCTTCTTTTTTTTTTGTGTTGTTGTTGTCGTGCAGAGATAGAAGCGAACAGTTCATTTTTATTTCTTCTCATATAGCTGTTTTTTTTTGTGTGTGTGTATGTGTTCTTTATTGGGTTGATTGCAGGGAAAAGGAGAAAAAACAAAAATAGAATACACACACTTCACGTGACATTGAAGAGCCCCGGCAAAGAAGACAAGCGTCAAAGACCAGCATATGCACACACACACACACACACACACAGACTTTTTTCCCCCTTTTGACCTTCAAAACGCGTCTGCGGTCATAAGATGGGAGAGAGCCTCTCGCGTGGCGCGCTGTTTTGCACGTGTGGCTTCTTGTGTCTCTCGCAGCTGCTGCCGCGCAGCGTCCAGCTCCATCTGCTGCCGCACCACCTGCTCCTTCGCCGCTGCCTCTGCATGCGCCAAAAGCGTATTCGACTCCTGCAGACGTACGAGTTGCTCTCGCGCCGTCGTCAGGGCGTGGATGAGCGTCCGCTTCTCCAGCTCGTGCTGGTGTGCTTGTGCGACCCGGGTGGCAAGCAGCTCTGACAGTTCGCGCAGCTTCTGCTCCATCGCAGGCGTCCGCACCGTCTGCTGCTGCGCCGCTGCATTGCGCTCACGCTTCTCCTTTTCTAGCTCGCCTTGCAACTCAGCGATGCTGCACTGGGCACTTTGGAGTTGACTGCAGTACGTCACGTTCAGCTCTGTCGCGTGGGTGTGCTGGGCGTTGAGGGCGTCGACCTCTTCCTCTAGCTCGGCGATGCGTTGTCGTTTCTCGCTCAGCTTCGCGCGCGCTTCTTCCTCCAGCGCGTCAAGTGCGCCGTCCTTCTTCTCCATGTCCGCTCGCAATGTGTGCAACGTGCGCAGCAGGTTTTCCTTCTCCTGTGCAGCCACTTGCGTTAGCGTACTAAACTCCTGTCGTGACACGACTTGATCCGCCTCAAGAGACTCGACTCGGCGCAGCAGACGGGTGTTCTCGTTTGCGAGGGACTGCTGTGTTGTCGTGGCGACCGACAGGGCCGCCTCGAAGCGTCGCAGCTGCGCTTCCGTGCGCGCACAGACGTCGCGCCAGTACAGAGAAACGGAATCATCTGCGTCGGAGGGAGCGGGTGGTGCGCTCGTGGCTGCAGCAGCAACAACATGACCCACTTTGGCAGCCGGGACCACAACGAGAGAGGTGCATGACGGCAGCTGCGGTGTGGAAGTCGGCGAAGGCGTTGGCGTGGAAACAAGCGCGCTGTCGTGCGCAGCATCCGTGTCAGCTGAACCTGCTGCTGCCGGTGCGTCTTCTCTTTGTTTCTTGGCTGGTGCGGCCACGTCTTCGCTGTGGTTGCCACTGTCGGTAGCACAAGGGAGTTGTTGCGCCTCACGCAGCTGCTGCGCCTCGCTTGCTGCATGCAGCAGCGCCGCCTCGTACTCCGCGGCTTGCGCGTGAAAAGCGGCCTCTCGCCTCTTCATTTGCTCTGCCGTTTCGCGCAATCGCAGAAGAGTCTCGTGAAGTGTCTCTCTGGCTAGTTGTGACTGCGTGAATGAAAAGGAGGCAAAGCAGGCAGTGAAGGTGTCCCGCGCTGCAGCCTCTGCGTGCCGCCGCTCCTCAGCCTCCGCCAGCATCAGATTGGCCTGTGCAGACACTTGCTGTTGCTGCGCCGCGGCACGCCTCCGCAGCTCCTCCATCTCCGCCTCCATCGCGCGAACCTGTCGCTCCAGCGTCGCCAGCTGGGCTGTTTTAAGGCTGCATGTCTGTTGCGCCTGCGCCTTCTCTTCTTGCAGCTGGGACACCTGCAGCGCCCATTTCTCTTTTTCTTCGGCGAGTGCCGCCGCGTCACGCTGCTCCGTCGCCTCCGCCCGACGCGTCCACTCCGCTTTGACGGACTCAACGGCGCGATTCAGCTGCGCCTGCTGCTTACGCTCCAGTATCATCGCCTCCTCACCACGTCGGGCGAGCTCGTCCTTTAGCGCCGCCACCTGGCTTCGCAGCTGCTGCTGGTGCTGCTGGGCCTCGCGCTGCGCCTCCATGTACTGACCGCGCGTGAGAACGAGGTGGCGGCGCAGGTCGGCGATGGTGGCGGTGCGCAGCGCCAGCTGCTCCTGCAGCTGTTCCATCCGCGCCTCCATCTCGCCCTGCACCCGCGCGACAACCGCCGCTTCTTTCGCCATGTCTTGTGCCGATTCCGCCGGCTCGGTAGCAGTGCCGCGGGAGATGTGCTTCGGCTTCCACTGTAACGCGGTGTGGGAGGCGGCGGAGACAGCCGGGAAGGGGAAGGAGTTTCTCCGTGGTGTCTGTCGAGCTGTGTGGCGGCAGCGCATGGTCGACGTCGGCGTCGTCGGCCTCCTCGCACAGTCAGCGCTGCTGCCACTGCCACTGCCACTGCTGGTGCTGTTGCTAGTACTGCCGCCATCCTGCACTTCACTCCATCGCTGCGATCGGCTTTGCTGAGCACTGTCCGCAACGACAATGTCAGGACTGCGCCCTGCGCTGTCGCTGTCACTCATGTCGACCGAATACGCATCCACACCCTCATCCTCCACCGTCGAATTCAGATGCTGATGTCCTTGTGCGACTCTTTGAACAGGGGAAAGGGAGAGATCGCTCGCGTCGGTCATGCCAGATGGAGACAAGCCTGGCATGCTCTGCTTGTTGGGGCGTGTGGCGACCACAGCCACACCGCCACTCCCGTCGCTGCTGCTGTGGTGGTGCTGGTCCGACGCACTAGCTAGCGTTCGTTCCTTCTCCACCACTTCGGCGTCGCGCGAAGCCACCTCGCGCTGTGCTGCTGCTGCTGCTGCTGCTGCTGCTGCTGCGAGAAATGACGGGCGCGGCCGAGGTTCGAGTGCAGACGCCGTGGCCCCTGCTGAAGTATGCGTTGGTGTGGCAACTGTCTGTTGACGGGCCTCGCTTTCCACTGATTGCCTTCTTTGTCCTTGCAAGCCCTCCCTTTCAAAGTGCAGCTGACGCGCGTGCGACGGCCATGCGGCCTCACTTGGCACTTTACTTTGATGGTGCACCAGCTGTGCGTGTGAATGTGTGGAGTCCTGCGGCACCACCAGCGAAGAGGAGGAGGTTGCCGCCGTGGTGGCAGCGCTGCTGTCACGCGACGGCGGCGACGTTGCGGCTGAGGCGGAGCGGCGGCAGCGGCGCAATGTGGCACGTCGCGGCTTCGGTGCGCTGGGGCGGCGGTGCTGGGCGGACTGAGCAACAGCTACAGGAGCAGCAGGTGTAGGTGTAGCCGCAACTGCGGCTTCACGTGACGACGGTGGTGGCGGTGGTGACGATACAGCAGCGTCCTCCTGTGTACTATGGCGACTGCTGCTGCTCTTGTGGTGGTGGTGGTGGTGGATCTTGGCGTGATGATCGCTGTCAGCTGTGCTGATGGCAGTGGGCGTTGTGGCGTTCCTCAGTTCTGCGTGCTGGTGGTGACGCCGTGCGGCACGCCGGCTCGTGCGTCGCGACGTGCAGTGAGAGGTCGACGGCAGCGAAGACGACGACGACGACGACAGCGAAGAGGCCCGCGAGGAGGGGGAGGAAGAGGTGCTGGGCAGGCGAGGCAGCGGCTGGGCGAGTAAACGCGCGAAGTTGTCGCTGGTGTCGACAGTTTTTACCTGAACTTCCTCTCTAACGTGCTCTGCCGGAGCTGCACCTGCACTGCCCAATGTGCGCCTGTCGGGCGGCGCAGCATCCTCCTCATTGTCCTGGTTTTTGACTTCCAAAGCAGAGGGGGGCGTCAGCATCTCCAGCGGATCGACGCCATAAGAGGCCCCGTTGACCACCAGCAGGTGTGGGAAGAAAGCCAAGAGCTGCTGCACATACAGAGGAGGTGATGGTGCTGATGATGCTGCAGCTGCTGTCGCACCCGCACTCCGCGCCGGGTGTGCGCCGTCGTCTGCGCTTCCGCAGAGTGGATTCTCCTGCACCTGCCAGCAGGAACTGGCAAGGCTCGACTCCGCCGAATCCCTTAAGGGGCTAGGAGCCGCCACGTTTTTTGAAAGCGCCGCAGGTGACGCTAGTCGAAGCTCTCGCAGGTCGTTGCGGTGTGGCGTGAGGGCGTGCACGACCTCCGCCACGGTGGCCACGCGGTTCGCGCAGAGATCCACGTACGACAGCGCCGCAGTCGCCGGCACAGAGCCAAGCCCGGCGATGTCGGATAAGTTGTTGAAGCCGAGCGACAGCCACTGCAACGAGCCGAGGCCGCTGAAGGCGCCAGGTGCGAGTCGGACGAGCAGATTGCTGGAGAGGTTGAGACGCTCCAGCCGATCGAGGCCGGCCCAGCAGCCGCCAGGCAGGTCGGACAGCTCATTCGCGCTGAGGTCTAGCTCGACCAGGTGCCGGTGTGTTTTGAGGCAGCCAGCCTCCAACGCTTTGATGGCGTTCATGTGCACGCTGAGAAAGCGCAGCGACAGCATCTCTGACAGGTGCTGGATGTGGCGCAGCGACAGCAGCCCGCGACCGCACAGGAACAGAGAACGAGTCTGCCGCAACTGACGGAGCTCCTCACTGGTTGGTGTGGTGTGCAGCTGCCGCGATGACGGTGACGACAACAACGGTGAACGCGACGACGGGCGATCGCCGTTATCGCCGCCGCCGCCGCCGCCACGGCTGTCGCTGCGAGTGCGCCGCTGCTCTTCACGCTGAGGGGTGCTGCTGATGCTGCCGCTGATGAGTGGAATCGCAGCTTTTGCGGGTGTGTCAGCCTCTTGAGGGATGCGACTCTCTTCGCGTATGATCGTCGTTACGTTCGTTGAGACGAGAGGCCCGTACACGAGACTTTGGCGGGGTGATAGTGGTGCTGGCGAGGACGAGGTCGGCGATGGCAGCGGAGCACGAGAAGCCTCCGTGCTTGCGGTAGCACTGTGGGGCGTGCGTGTTAGGGATTTGAAAGGAGAAGGGCTTTTTGATGTGGCGTTGGTGTTGCGCTGCGGGTGCGCCCGCAGTGACCACCTTGGAGGTGACGGACGCAGCGGCTGCATTGTTTTTCAAACGACGGCCTTTTCTTTTCTTTGCAAGTGAAAAGTCTCACAGTGGAAAGAAAGAAGAGCCGCCGTAGTTTCTGATCGATGGGTCTACGGAATAAACAGAAAAATTGGATTGCTTATTGTGTATGATTGTATCTATCCATGTACTTTTTCTTTTTTTTTTTATGCGTATGTATGTGTGTTTCTATGCCTAGGAAGTACAATCTATAAGATAGTACAGTGAGCGACGCTTTTTGTTGTTGTTTTCGTGGTAGAGCTGAGGGAGGCGAAGAAAAAAAAAAAAAAAGAAAGAAGCACCGGCTCTTTTCCTCTTTACGCTTCCAATCTGCAAATGTGGCACTGTGCGGAGAGAGGCACAAGGCGCAACAACGCACGCGCGCTGTCAACACGAACACAAACGAAAACAAAAAAACAAGGACGAACAAGGACAAGGAGATAAAAGAGGAAAAAAAAAAAAGGAGAGCACATAAACTGCTCCTGTTTATGGTCCCCCCCCCTCCCCACACTCACATCATAAAGATACCAAGAGAAACTCCAAAGCAAGCAGCCTCGGAAAAAAAGGCCACTTTGAGTATGTTCTCTGAGGTTCATAAAAAAAAAAAAAAAAGAAGCACGAGAGCAATTCACTCCCACGTCGTTTTTCTTTCCTTTCGTTTTTTGCTGCTCCTTTCCGCTTTAAACAGTGCAACAATCAATCACAGCAATAGGCGGGGGAAAAAAAAAGCAACCATGGAAAACCAACCACACCACGGTTGCTCTCGGTTTTCACTCCGGCTTCTCAGCCCACCATGGAGCGCTTGCGGCCACGCGCGCGTACCGCATCCAGTCGTTTCAACGTCTCCGCCCCCTTATTCGGATCAGCCGCGCTGCGGTAGCCCTCCAAAATGGTCTCGCTGGCGCAGTTCGACAGGTACGGGTGAGTCGAGACGATGGCACGCTCCAGGACGTAGAGGTCGACTGCCCGCTCTTCGGCCCTGAACTTGTCCGAGATGAGACCAAAGTCAAGCACGACGATGTCCTGCGCCGTGGGCAAAGCAGAAGGGGAGGAGGAGACAGTCGAGGTGGCCACCGCGCCATCACCGCCAGCAGCAGCACTAGTAGCAGCAGCTGCTGCGGTGGCGTTAGCCGACGTCGCCTCAAAGGTAGAAATAAAATTGGAGGTCGTGAGGTCACCGTGGACCATGTTCGCGTTGTGCAACATGGCCACGACCACACCGATGCTGTGAAGAAATGCGACGGTGACAGGGGAAGGGGCAGACTCCGCGGAGGCAGCAGTGCGCGGGTCCGCCACAGCCCGCGCGTGCTCCGCGTCGAGAGCCTCTTTCAGCGTCGGGCCTTCTTCGTGCGTCATGACGATGAACGAGTTGACGTAGTCCACGCCGAGCAGCCGTGGGGCGCGGATGCCCATCTTTAAACAGCGCTCTAGCGCACGTGCCTCGTGCCGTGTCCGCTGCGACCGCAGGCGTTCGTCGAGCGCCGCGTTGCGGTAGCGCTTCACGAAGCGGTGCTTGTATACGGCAGGCTTGCCGTAGAAGGTGCAGGTGTACACACGCGACTCGGCCCCCTGGAAAAGAAAGTCGCCCATTTCAATGGAGTAGACGCTTTTCGGCCACGCCTCCGGTTCTCTCTGCTGAGGTGGCGACTGCTGCGGTGGAGGGTCGCTGTTGGCAGCTGACATGGTATAGGCAGAGGGCAGGTGATGGAGGTGTGGAAAGGAGAAGAGAGAGGGGAATGATCCGCTAAGAAGAGCGTTGAATCAAAAAAAAAAAAAAACACACACACACACCTGGTAACTGAGGTTCAGTAGGAAATGCACTAAAAGAAATAGACAGATAGATAGAAGAAAAAGAGTAGTGGTGCATTTCAACGTTTCCCTCCCCCTCCCCCCAAGCGAGCATCTGCATGTGTGGATAAGAAATGTGTAGTGTGTGAGCCAGCGCGATATACTCCTGTGTGGAAAAGAGGCTTCTAGCGTCAAGCCATCACAACGACGCGTCTCGAGCAAAGCAACCCTTTTTTTTTTGGGGGGGGGGGGGGAAGGTTATTTGGGTGTTTTCAATTACAGGTCCTCTTGTTCTTTATTATTATTATTTTTCTTTGTTCTTTGTCTTTGTTTGCGGAAACGACGAATAAAAATGAAAAAGAAAAAAAAAAAAAACTGACAAAATAAAAAAGAAATGGGCTCGCTTCGTGACACTGGCACTTATTTACAGCAAGGGCATTTGTGCGCAACATCGTGTTTTCCTTTTTTTTCCCCCTTTTTGATTCTGTATCTCTCGTAAACTAGTGAGCAACCGCAGCAGCAGGTGTACACGAAAACAGTAGTGGTGATAATAACAGTGAGCATCCGTTGAAGAGTTGTTGTCACCAACATCAAAAGCAAAAAAAAAAAAAAAGTGAAAAGCGGACATATCGATAATATGGGTTAGAAAAAAAAAAAAGCAAATTAACATGTGTCGAATTGGAGTAGCACTATTCACCCCGACCAAGCCGTGCACGTAACTTGGCGTCCCTCACGCTTAGGTGTTCGGCTTAAGCAAACGGTCTGTGAAGCGAGTAAGGAAGATGGAGCAAATCGGGCATGCCACGAGAATGCCCAGCACGGCGGTGTTTTTCATCTTGCGACCGTACTCGATGCGCTGCAGCGCAACCGCCTTTGCCTCTGACGTCGTCGCAGCTGCCAGCTCCGCCGTCGCGTAGGTCTGCGCCAGAGAGCCCAGCGAGCCCTGCACGGAGCCTTTGCCAATCCAGCCAATCCCACAGAAGATAATCTCCGGCCACGAAAGCCCCAGCCGCGTGATAAGAGGGCTCAGCATCGCAAACAGGCTACGCGTGCCCATGCCGATGAAGACAAGACCAAAAGCCTGTCCAATGAAGGAGCGAGAGAAGAGCTCGTGCACGTTCACCGCTGCGCCAGAGAGCCCGAAGAGGGAGGGCATGGCGATGTAGTCCCACACTGTGGTCAGCGTTTGCGCCATGTCCGCCTTCACGCGCAGGTGGTCGGCCGTGCCGCCCCGCACGCAGAGGTAGTTGAAGGTGCCGGCGATGGTCACGACACCGATGGCGGACCCGCCCAGCACGGAGAAACGCTTGCCCACGGCGATGCCGGAGAACGAGACAAGGACCATGAAAAAAATAGAAATATAGCGTACATGGACGGAGTGACGCAGTGTAAGCATCCGATCGGAGCGGACCGACGGCAGCCGCTCACCCTCCATGAACAAGATGTAGAACGTCGCGACGAAGACGAGGGTGCCAAGAATGACCCCGCCGACAAGGCCAACCAGCACTTGTATCGGCGCGAGTACGATTAGAAGGGCGGTGCTCATCCGGTGGAACTCGAGGGAGAGGAGAAACTCGATGCCCCAGACGCACACGGCGGTGTCTACCGCGATGGAGCAGAGCATCATCATCGACGGCCCGTCCCGCACACCGTAGCCGCGACGCTGGAAGGAGATGATAACCGGCACGACGACGCTCGGGGCAATCGAGGACAGCAGGAAGCCCTCCGCGAAGGCCCAGCGGTAGTTCGGATAGTGGTAGATGAACTTACAGCAAATGCCATGCACGAGCATCTCCATCGACATCGGCAGCAGGCTGAAGGTGATGTAGTGCTTGAACTTCTGCTTGAAGCGGATCACGTTCAGCGAGAGCCCGGCACGGATGAGGCCGATGGTGAGTCCAAACATGCCAATGAACTGACGCATGTCCAGCGTGATGCCCTTGGTGAGTCGCGTTGTGTAGGGGACGTTGTTCCACAGAATGCCAGCCCAAATCACACCGACAATGGAGGGGATCGTCAGGACACGGGCCACCAGTGTGCCCGCAATGCCGGCAAAGACGATCGTGTCGATGGTGTCGAAGTAAAGCCCGCCCGGGTAGAACCAGTTCTTCGGCACAAGACAGAACATCACCACCCAAAACAAAAAGAGGCAGAAAGCGCGGAAGAGGAAGGAGAAGAGGAAGACACGGACACGACGCTTGAAGACGGTGACGAAGAAGCAGCCACGACGGGTGTCGAACTCGACCCCGAACCACCGCCGCACCTTCGTCTCCGTCATGTCGTCCCAATCGTCTGCCGTGTAGGAGGCGTTCTGCTCGTAGGGCTGCATGTGGGCCACGTAGAAGGCCTCCAGTATCTCCATCCGGCGCTGCTCCGACGGCAGGGCGTTGAAGGTGTCGATGATCAACTCCTCCTTGCTAATGTCGGCCTCCGAGATCGGCTCCGCGTGAAAGGCACCGGTGCAGAGGTAGGTGCGGTTGATCTTGTTCGCTGGATCCATCGGTACCTCCTCCTCAGCGGACAGTCTCACTGGCGCGGTGGACAACGTGGTGGAGGAGTGTCTGTTGGGCGTCGTATCCTCCTCCGACGTCAACGCCGCCGGCTCGTGTGAAGCAACGTGTGCCACAGTCCGCGATGACGACGGCGAAGTGTCGTCTTTGGCTACCGTCCCGGCAGCCGTTGCCGTGGGCACCGTCCCTTTCCCGTCCTCTTCCTCTCTCATCTTCTGCTGCTGCCGCTTTTCTTCCTGTGCCGCGTGTGTCTTGACGCTCTGCCCCAGCAGCGGTGTCACCGCGTCGTGCGGAAAGGCCTCTTCTGACTCGCTCGTAGCCGACACGTTGGAGTGCAGGCCGCGGTGGCGGTGACGAACCGCTGCCTGCGCCGCCGCTGCCAGTGCCAGGCCTAGGCTGTCCGGGTCTTTCGTGTAAAGGTAAGGTCGTGGTCGCTCCCCTCGCGGGGCACGGATGCAGTTGCGGAAGATGTAGTGCTCCGCAGGATCGACGCAGCCGCGCAGCTCATCGCCGGTGCTCAGCGCCGCCCTCGCCCGTGCTGCGTCATCGCCGTCGTGCACCGTAACAGGGGGCGCCGTCGTTGTGTCGGACGGGTTCCAACGCCACATCGGCTCCTGCCCAAGTGTCTCTCGCACGGCGTTCTCAATTGCCTGACTGTCGCTGATCGGGTTCGCAAAGCTCTGGTACAGCATCCCCAGCGGCGACGACGCCGGGGCGTTCTCAACCGTGTTGCTCGCCATCTGCAGCCCGCCGAAGTTGCGCAAGATGCTGCCGTTTGTGTAAATGCTCGTGTTGTTATCGAAGCTGCCCGTGTTGGCCGGCTCGCGGGGGCCCGAAACGTTACCAAAGGTGACGTGCATGTTGCCCATGTCGCGGTTCTCGATCTCCCCGTTCTTCTTCACATTGCCGTCCTTTTTCGCGGTGGAGAAAACGCCGTCCGTGACGGGAGTCGTTGCCGGTGTGGTGTTGTCCTTAGTCGTGCTCGTCTGCCACCCCCGCTCGCCGAAGGCTGACTCTTCCTTCTCTGCCGCATTGCGGTGGGAGTAGTCAAGGTCCTGCTCAAGGTTGTGCGAAGTGCTCCGAGACATGGTTGCGAGAGAAACGCACAAAAAAGAAAAAATGTATTACAAAGGCTAGAACGCAAGTGAGATTACGCCAGTTTTTTTGTGTGTTTTCAGACTACACCGAACAATGAGACACGTGGCAAAAAAAAAAAAAAAAGTGAATGCTATTTAGCTAAATTGTCCTTATATACATGCATATATAATTTTTATTTACGTTTATGTGTGTCTGTGTGTGTGTGTGCTTGTTGCTTCTGATTTCGAGCTTTTTTGTTGTTGTTGTTGTTTTGTGTGTGCGCGTGCGGTAGTTGAGCTGAGAGGAGTTTCAATACGTCACCAAATAGCAATATATAAAAAAAAAAAAGAAGAAAAGGTAAAGCAAAACAAAAAAGAAACTAGACACAGGGAATTGGTCACAACAACAAAAAAAAAGCAGTAATTCAACTTTTTTTAAAAATCGCCCAGGAGAAGTCAAGAGAAAAAAAAAAAAAGAGATGCTTGAGCTGCAGAGCAGTAAAGAACGTCTTCTGCTCGAGAGCAGAACGCAGAGAAGCGGGGGAAGCTCTCTACTGTCAAAAAAGAAATCGCGTGGCTTTCTAAAAGGGACAATTTGATGACGAGAGGAAAAAACAGACGTCAGTGCAGTGCTTTTTGTATCTTTGAAGGCGTTTTTTTTTTTTTCTTGAAGGGCAAAAAACGCAGTCAAGTCGAGCGTTCAAGTGCGAGAAAATAACAACTGCTGAGCCTCCTACAAATAAAACAGAGCGAATACAGATGTAAAAGACAAACAAAACAATATCTGCGAGCAAATCTGGGGAATAACAACAGCAACAAGAAAAAAAAAAGGAGGGTTTTACTCCTTACTGTCGGAGAAGATGGAAGTCAATAACAATAAAAAGAGAAAAAGAGAGAGAGAGAGAGATCTGCTTCACGGAAACGCAAATGATCTACTAGTATTGCTTTTTTTTTTTTTTTAAAGCAACAATTACACCACAACTGCTTTGATCAACTATGTAGAGCGCTCAAAAAAAAAAAAAAAAGAAACTAAGAAGTGTAAAGAGGAGGAGAAAGAAGAGGAAAAAAAAAAAGTGGAGCTGAGTGCAAATAGTCCCCATCACTTATCTAGAGAAAAAAAAAGTTGAGTTTCAGTTAGAAGCGTTACAAGTCAAAAAAAAAAAAAACGTTCGTTTTCGTGACATACACGGTGTCTTTCTTTTTTTGCATTCGACTGCACTTCATTTGCACATTAGATTTATTTACACTCTTTTTTTGTCTCAAACGAAGATGCAGGTTTAGTTGCTCCATCGCTTTTCTTTTTATCAGGAATGTGAAGAGGAAATCAGTTTTCGCCTTCTCTTCCTTCTTTTTTTTCAGTAGGGTGAAGGAAATCAACACGCAAAAAAAGAAAAGCAATCGAAGCACTTGTGTAAACAAAACAGAAGTGCAGACATCGCAGACACGTTCTTCATTTTTCTCTAAACGCCAATTCCTTCTTACCACTCGCTGCAGTTCGTCTACCTTCGATTTCAGGCTTATCTGGTGCTCAGCAGAGCTGCCCACAGTCCTTCCTTCCTCCTCATTTTTTTCCCCCAAGAACAAGCGCATTAATCGAGAACAGTACTGCGCGCGCCTATGTGCGTATGCGTGCCTATACATTCATACATGATTCACACATTGTACATACATCTCTTTTCACATTCTCACAAAAGCTATGGAGAAAAAAAAAAAAGGAGGAGAAAAGAAGAGCCCTTGCTCACAAACGTTCTCTACGTCACCGCCCCACTTCACTCGTTGCGCTTACAGCGCGCTCCCGAAAGTGCCTCCCCTCCTCAAAAAAAAAAAAAAAAGCTACTACGACAAAAAAAAAAGGTCGTTCCTTCCTCCGTGCTTCTCAAGGTGGCGCGCACACTCCAGTTGCAACTCGTGCGTTTCCATCCCGAAGTGTGCGGATGGCCGTGTGTCTCTCTTTTTCGAGGCCAGCGGCTGCCTCTCCACGTTTCACTTCCCCTCCACCTCCCTCTTTTTTTTCTCTTCTTCTTCTCTTCTGCCCTCCGTTTACCGGAGAAGGCGAAGAGAAGCAGAAACGAGAGAAAGACACAGGAGAGAGAGAAAAAAAGGAAAACAGCCAACCGGCACACGAAAGAAAAGGAGACAGGGAAAGAGAAAACACAAAAGACAAAACGGCTTTTTCTGCCGCAAAAATAGCATAATGCGGTGGTAACACACACACACACACACACGTCGGGAGAAAAAAAAAAAAAAAACAGCAAGACTAATGTGCGGAAAGTGAGATACTTGAAAAAGACGCATTGAACATTCACGAGCGAGTCTCAGAAATAAGAAATAAGAAAAAAGAGGGGGAGGAAGCTCTTTTTCATCAAGAAACTGAACGGGAGCTCAAAGAGAGCAGGCCATCAGCCAGAGGAAAACACCTGTGAGCTCATACCCAAGCATTCCTGCATCGGTGCCAAAGAAAGAAAGAAAAAGAAGAGCGCCTCTGTGCTCCTCTTCCAGAAAGTGGGAAAAGAGGCAGACAGAGGGAGCGTGTTTTCTTCTTGCTTTTTCGACAGTGCAGGCGCGGGCATCAGCACACAAGGCCAACTTTCTCTCTTTCCCTTGGCGTGCATTGCGGCTCTCTTCTCCACAAGTGAAACTCCTTTTCCTCGTGTTGCCCGCCTCCTCGACTATCCACGGCAAGCAGGAATGAGAAATAATGAGCCTCAAGATGTAGAAAGGAATAAAAAAAAAAAAAAAAGAAGAAGAGAGGACAATGGAAGCACCGCAAGAGGAGAGAAAGCGATCGAGAGAGCTCGGCGCACACAATAGGGTTAGGGTACAGGAGTTTGTCTAGCCATCGCCTTCCCTTAGCCTGACCGCTTCGCTCCTCTTTCAGCTGTCGGTGAAAAAGAAGCAAAGCAGATCAAGAAAAAGAAGAAAAGCAACGGCAGAGACAAACGTGAAGAGAGAACAAGGCATGTGCTCAAAACAAACCAAAAAAAAAAAGCAACTTTTTCCCAATCTGTCAGAAGCACGCCACGTTTCTTTCACTGGCGCTGATTGCATATGTGTATATGTGTGTGCAAGGACACACACACATACACACACATCTCCCTCTTTAATCTCCCGTTGTCTCGCTCTTGACCTGTCTCCGTCCCCCATGCAACTGATTAAAAAAAAAAAGGAGAAAACACTCACATACAGGCAGCGTAAACGCGCACGAAGACCGTCACCCGAAAAGTGACAACATACACACACACACACACTTGCTTTCCAAAGAAAAAACAGCAAGGAGTCGGGAAAGACTGACGAGTAGCTCGATGCAAGGGGCGACACTGAGTCGCTACGTCACCGCTTAACAAACGCCGTTGCGATGAAAAGGGAAAGTGGAATCAACGCTCCATCATCATTGCACCGCCTGAACACCTGCAATTCTGTATACTCAAAAAAAAAAAAGCAGAAACGCCTCTTATTTACTATGGCAAGAGCGCGTGACACTTCTCAAGAGGCGTTCATTCGAACGGGGGGAGGGGGAGAGAGGAACGACGATCACATTTGGCGCGACGCGGAAAGGGCACGCAGCGCACAAGGCAGTGCAATACTCATGTTGTTGTTGTTGTTGTCAGCGGCACTTACGCGTTGCGTGAAAACACTGCCGGAGGTGTACAGCGAAACTGTGCGCACCTCCTCCAAAATAATGAAAAAAAAAAGGGGGGGAAAAAAAAACACCAAAAAGAGAGAGCAAGCATGAGAGAATTGGAGAGCATCGAGATCAGCAGTAGAGTGCGTTGCAAGCGAGGCTACTGGAAGGGATAACGCCCAGAAGCAACACCACCTGAGGAAAAAAAAAAAAAAAGCATGCGTTGTTCACAGCATCCAAGTTCTTTTTTCTAATAACTAAATCCACGACAATGCGCTTTCCGCCATGTTTGCTTGCAACGCTCTTCTTTTGTTGTTGTTGTTGTTGTTGTTGTTGTTGCTGTGTGTGTGTATATGTTTGGATCTACGCAAGGTAAAGAAGAATCTAGATGGCCGTACAAGTTCAAGAGAAAGAAAAAGACACACACACATACACATACACACATACAAGAAGGATGTGCTGGAGAACACTACACACAAAAAGTTAGCACCCGCCTTTTTTTCCCCCCTTTTTTTTTCTCCCCCTCCTCGCTCACTCGCTGGCAAGACCTCCGTCCGCCACAGAGGAAGCCGCGGCGTGGTCGCGGCGATGCTGCGAGTCCAGTCGACGCAGCGCCGTCTCCAGCTGGTCCAGCATGGCCTGTTCCTCGTTCGTCAAGAAGACCGTGTCCTTGGACAGAGTTGTGTCCTTCGTGAAGCGCAGTCCGGCGGACGGCAGCAGCGGAGGCGGAGCAGCAGCAGCAACAGTGGCAGGAACTCGAACAGGTGCACCTGCGAACGCGTTGCTGTGCGCCTCCCGTGGACTTTGAACAAAAGCCCGCGGTGAGACGGCGGATGCTGGTGGCGTAACCTGCTCCACCGAAATTCGGCCACGCGTGTGAAACGGCGATGTCGCCATCGTGTTCGACGCTTGCGTCCGCGTCGCCCGCTCCCCCTGCCCGTCTTTCTGAGTCGGGAGAATGCGGGACGGGTAGCTAGCTGGTGTTGCGGCAGTCCGCATGGCCGCGTGCGTCATTTCCGGCGGTGGTGCAAGGCGGAGCGGCCGGTTGGCGAACTCTTGCAGGTCACGCAGGCGCATCGCCTCTCGTGTCTTCTGTTGAGGAGATGCTGGGTGTGGTTGCGACGTGGACAATTTCCTGTCCCGCTTATTATCCTCCGCGGCGTCAGGGTCGCAAGCACCACAATCATAATCACCATCACCACCACCACTGCCGCGACTCCGCTCGCGTCGACGGAGTTCCCGGTCAATGTCGGCAATGGTGGCCTCCACAGCGGAAGTATCGGCAGCCAGTGTCGTGGTTGTGCCGACATGAGGACTTAACGACTGCTGTTGCTGCTGCACTCGAGCCTGCATGCGAGGGTGCTGACGCCAGCACGCGTCTCGCCGCTCCGCTGCAGCTACCTGCCGCTGCACCTGCTGCCAGCGCCGCTCCGCGTGGAGGTCAGCGATGTATGGGTGCTGCGCAGACGGCGACGGGGCCGCAGGAGGTGAATGCTGTTGCAATTGGTTACGAGCTTGATTCTGCTCTGGGTCTTGGTAGCGAGTGGGGCTGGAGGTCGGCGATGGTGGTGGTCCTCTCTGCGAGCTGGGCCGCCGCCGTGAGGGCGAAGGCGAGGCGCGCCACGGTGACGCGCGTTCGTGCATGCGCGCCTCCCCCTCGTCAGCACTGCCGTACCACCCATCGTAGCTGACGTTGCCCTGTTGTTGTTGCTGCTGCTGCTGTTGCTGCAGTCCAGTGCCGCCCAACGGCGCAGAGGGCGGGCGGCGCGGTGGGCTCCGTCGTGCGCCGCTGGACCGTCGCTGTGCCTTTTCGCCTTCGCTGTTTCGCACACCTCGCACGACGCCCTCTCGCGGTGGTGACCACAGTCGGCCGTCCGGTGCGCGATGAACGGCGACGGCAGCAGCGGTGGCGGCAGCGGCAGGGCGCGGCTGCCGATACGACGGCTCGCTGTCCTGCCACGGCGCGTCATAGTCGTTGCTCTGCCTGTTGCGAGACGGAGTCGGCAGAGGACGACGGAAGCCTTGCGGCTCGCGCCAATTCTCTTCAGCGTACTCGTCCCCCTCATCCTCGTAGTAATCTACAGAACTCGTCTCTGGTTGTTCACGGAAGCGCTCATGCCGCGACAACGATGATGATGATGATGATGAACTGCAGAGGAGCTTCACTGCCTCTAGCGTGGCCTGCAGCAGCGCGTAGGCGTCGACCAAGCCCGGGCGATCAAACGCGATGCGTCGTAGGCTGGACGGCCCGGACTCCCTACTTGCCTCCTCGTATTCGTCGACCTCGCCCTCCGAGTTTTTCATTGCGATTCGCTCCGCTTCGATGGAGTCTTCCACCCACGCCACCACGACCTTCTTCACCGCCCGAACTTCCTCCGCGCTGAGGCGGCGTCGACGTGGCATCGACGCGGTGCGCGCTGGCGGCCCACGCACGTAGCGAAACTGCGCCCCTGCCCTGCCCCCGTAACGACGTGCGCTGTTTGGCGGCAGCGCACGCCCTGTCCCTACGTGTTCGCCCACCACCACACAGGGGGCGGTGTCGAGCAGCACGACGCGCTGCAGCATCCGCTGCAGGCAATCGGTAATCTCGCGCACTTCGACGTAGCGGCGCGCCACAATCGTGTGCGTGACACCACCATTGCCACCGTAGTTATTATTTCGGCTGTTGCTCACGCTGCTGTGCAGTGCCACCCGTCGAACCTCCACCGACGAGCAGCGCGGGATGTCAGCAGCTGCGAAGAGGCGGCAGAAAAGCTGAAAGTCGCTCAACGTATCAGCATCGACGTGGATGAAGTACTCGCGAAAAACAGCGCACGCGGGGCTGAGGTGGTGGAAGCGGTGCAGGCACACTGCGAACTCCTGCAGCATCGGCCGCCACTGCAGCGCACCGTAGCGGGAGGACAAAAACGAGGTGGTGAGGTCGGCAACGGTTGTCACGGAGGCGTCCCTGTTGTTGTTGTTGCCTTGCGCAGTGTTCGCTCCCACCACGTTACCACCACTTGTGCGGGAGCCTCGACGGCTGATACTGCTATTCGCTCTCGTCGCGGATAGCGAGGAAGACACAATCAACGGTCCCGTCGTGCTGGACGCCTGCTGCACCGCCACCTGCGCCACAAACTCATCAATCAGCTTTACGGCCCATTGCGCGGTGCGGAGAGAAGCATGCGGACGCGGTGCCGGCTGCGAATAGGATCGACGCCGCTGAGAGGACGGCGTAACGAATCTCTGACCCTCGCGACTGTGCGGTTGACTACTTACGAGGCTGCTGCCTCGGCTACCGGGTCGTTGACGCTTCTCCTCGTTCGCGGCCACGGTGACGTTGGACGCCGCAGCAGCCCCGGCCGTAGCGGAGGAGGAAGAGCGCTCCTGCCGTGAACGGTTGTGATGCGTGCAGCTCGTCACCTGCAACGGCCGATCTTCGTCATTATCATCATCATCATTACCGTATTTATTGTGGTCACTCTTGTCCTTTCCCATGCTGTCGTCCGCGTTTTCGTTCCTTTCCGAAAAAGAGGAGCGATGGCTATTCCGTGCACTGCCGCGTTCACGAAATCCGTTGTGCCGCGACGCACGCGTGCTGCGTTCGTGAAAAAGTGATGTCTCCTTCGTACGTTCTGACGCGGCGTCGCTCGTAGCCGCACCGTCACGGCTTGCGAGCGAGTGGCTGTGCCGCGAGGGCGAGAGAGCGGGAAGGGCGGAACCGTACCGATGCTCCGCCGCCAGCTGTTGATATCGATGACTGCCGACGGCCGAGCTTGTGGATAGAATGGAGACCGGTGCCTCCGTCGCGGTGGGTCGTGAGCCTGGTACAGACTCGTCTGCGTGGTAATGGTGGCCGGAAGCACTCGTGAAGGCAGTCACCGTGGCAGGCGCACCGGTCGGCTGGGATGGCGGCGGCATTGGAAGAGATGTGGAGCTCCCGGCAAACGGCGATGGGCGGTAGAGCGGTGAGGACACAAGAGGCGTCGTTGCCAAGGGTGCGGCTGCGGACGACCAGCTCCGTACATTGCTCAGCCACGATTTATCGGCTTGGCTGTTGTTGTTTTTACGATCGACTTCTGCATCTTCTCCGCCTTCTGCTCTTGGAGCAATGCTGGAGCTGTATAGCCGGTTCCACGGGATGCCGCAGGGAGTTGGAGAGGAAAGTTGGAGTCCCGACACGGGAACTGCAGAAGGCGCCGCAGTGGGAGGCGTTGCGACGCGACTCCACTGCGTGCCGATGCGCTGCACGGACGGGTAGTTGTCGATGTCGACGCCTCTGCTGCCTTCGCCGGCCTTGTTGGCAATCACCCTGGGAGGATACGGTCCGTCAAGCATCTAAAACAGGTGTTATGGTTTTCCTCTCTCCTTTTTTTTTTTTTTATTCGTACTCACGTGTTTTCAATTAGTACACAGTGCATGAGGGAAATGGCAATAATGGAAAGAAGACCAAAAGTGAAGAGAAACAACAACAACAACAAAAAGCGCACACACAAGCTAAAATCGAAGGACCACGTAGTACAGTTAGGATTTTTTTTTGTGTGTGTGGTTCGCCAGAGTAGCGTGCTCGACTGTCGTCACGCTGTGCGCGGCTGACTCTTCTTTCGTCCAACTTCCTGCGCGAGAAAGCTGCTGCAAGGAAAAAAAAAAAAGAACAGCAGGAGAAAAAAAAAAAAGATATGTAAAACGAAGAGAACAGCACGGGTAAGGGGAAAGGAGAAAAAAAACGGGTAAAGAGAATAAATGAGGACTTTTAGAGACAACAAGTACTTCTCGCGAGCTTCTAGTAAACTGTAAGACAGGCAAGCAGAAAGCGACACATGTTAGGATGACGGCTCTGTATGTGGAGAAGAAGCACTACAAGAAGAAAAAAAAAAAAGAAAGAACACACATGGACACTGCAGTTTTGCAAGCAGCATTTTTTTTTTTTGTTGTTGTTATTGTTGTTGTTCGTTTGTGGAGCTCGTATTGCCGCTCCGAAACCTGCGCTATGAATTTACAAGAGAAGAAAAAACAAATAAAGAAACTCACACTTGAACCCTCCCGGTCAACAAGGCATCCCGCAGCTGCGCACCCTCCTGTCGCGCCGTGGTCAGCTGCATCTGCAGTCTCGCTTTGTCATCCTTCAAATCCTCCAACTGCTGCTGTACGTCTTTCAGACTCGACTGCGCAAAACGAACGTGCTGCTCTTGCTCGTGCTGCTGCCGCTGTAACTCTGCGCAGCGCGCCGTCAGCACCGATGTCTGCGCGGAAGCCTGGCGCATCTGCACGAACTGGCTCGTCTCCAGCGCTGAAACCATCTCGCGCAGCCGTCGCAGCTCCTTCTCGATCGCCGACAACGACGACGTTGCCTTGTCGCTTTGCCCAAGCGCAGAAGAATCGATCATGGCGGCGGCGGCGGCGCTGGTGGGGGCGGTGGCGTCCTGCGGTGTTGTAAGGGACGACTGGGAGGGAGGGCCGTGTTGGCCGCTCTGCAGAGCAGCGAGGAGATCATCAGGCGACCAGCCTTGCTCTCGGGCACACACCAGGACACGACGCAGCCGAGCCGCATCATCCTGCTTCACCGACACACCCTCCGTCGCAGCGCACCCGTTCGGGGAAACACCTGCACTCTCCGTAACGGGAGATGCAGAGGCGGTGGCAAAGTTGAAAATCGAGATGCTAACCGGGGCTGCCAAAAAGCGCTGCTTTGCCTCCAACAGCGCCACGACAAGCGGCTGTGCCCGCTGAGCACGGTACGGCGCCGTTGATGAGAAGACTGGTGGCGCTGGTGGACTATTATTGGCAGCTTCCGAAGTGTCCTTCGTCGTCGTCGTCGTCAACGCTGCTGCAGGCGCCGTGCTCGGCAATGGTGGTCGTTCTTGCTGGTGCTGCTGCTGCTGCTGCTGCTGCTGCTGCCGCCCCTCGTTACGCGGGGTGAGCACCACCCCTGAGCCCAACGACAATGAAGGCACCATCGACACCGCACTGGGATTACCATCACGGGTGCCGCCGTTGTTGCTGTGCTCTGCACCGAGCGAGCGGGATGGCACGCTGCCGCTGGCCGGTGCATTGCCGAAAGGGTGCAGGGCACGCCCAAGCCCCTCCATCACACTCTCCTTTGCGAGCGCTTCCTCCGGTACGGAGGGGTACAGCGCGGAGCGCAGGAACTGGGGATGCAGTTGCGAGGGCTCTGATTGGCTGACCAGCGGACTCGGCAGCGTCTCATAAGCTCGCTCGCGCGTGGCGTCCTGCGGCTCGTTTCGTGAGAAGAAGGCGGAGGAAGCACGGGTATCTCCCACAAAGTCTACCGTGCCGTCACGGTCGAGGCGAGACAAGAGCGAGACGTCGTTTTTCCGCACCGGCGACATATCCGCAAGCGACGTCGTGTCTGCGAGTGTCGTCATCGCAGCAGCAGCAGCCGTTTCGTTTGTGGTGCTTGTCGTTGCTGTCGCTGCACCTGCAGGGTGGTGAAGCGTGCGCTGCATCACGCCCCTCACGCCAGAAGCTGCCGCTGCGTTGTTTGAGGAAGACGGCGGTGGCGCCTGTTCGAGGTGGGCCGCAGGAGGCGTAGAAGCAGCTGTGGTGCCTGCGACTGTCATCGTTGGCTTCTTCGCTGCAACAGCAACGACAGCGTTGTGATGGGGAGCTGTGGTAGGCTGCTTGGTGAGTGGTCGTGGTGATGGTGGTGTGACAAAGCACGGGGCAACAGTGCAAGGTGGTTTTTCGCTGCTGTTCGCCACCTTCCCAAACCTGTCCGAGCTGACCTCACCCTCGTTGTTTTTAGCATCGTCGTCGTCCTCGTTCTTTTCCTCTTCGACCGTGGAGAAAGACGACGAGGAGGTGCTGTCGTGCCAGCGCATAATTTGTCCCGCCGTACCACTCGGTGGTGTCTTGTCGTCTGACGGCTGCCGGTGCGGAGGAGCGCCGTCCCGCTCTTCCATTGTACTTCCTTCTGCTTCTACGGGTGCTGCGGCCGGTTGCGGCTTTTCGTGTCCGCTGTCTTCTTGTGCTGAGCTAGCCTCGTCGCTGCTGCTGCTGCTGCTGCCATCGTCGCTCGCACTATCTGAGTCGTCTTTGCTTGAAGGAGGAACCATGCCGCCGTGGCCCGCTGCCTCGCTTTCAGCGTGTGCCTCGCCTGCTCGCTGAGGAGACTCCTCCGCCGGCCGCTCCTCTCTGCTCCGCGCCACGGCAGTGCTAGTAGACGTTCCGCTGGGCTTCTCCGTTGCCGGCCAGAACATCCGTGCCTCCGGCTTGCAGGCGTGGGCGATGGCACGCACGACGTGCGGCACGGCAGATTCACGGAGCAGCACCTCCGCTACGGCCTCCACCTCGCCCCCTGTCAGCTCCGCGCGGTGCTGGTGTGTGAGAGTCAGCACAAAACAGAGCGTCACAAAGTCCACCACGCGGGTTGACACGAACGAGTCGCGCAGCACCTTCAGCGCGGCGCTCTCCGGCGCCGACAGCACGGCCGGCGAAGGGAACGGTGCCGCGCTGCCTGCCCTGTCAGCGCGTTGACATTGAGCCGGCGCAGCGGCTAGCAGCGGCTCCAGCCGACGACTGCACAGCGCAGGCATCAGCGGCTCGGGAAGACCTCGCAGGAAGCGGCAGAGCAGCCCGCACCACATACTAGGGGTGAGAGACGTCTCGCCTGCGGCGGAACCAGAGCAAGACACAGAGCCGCCTCTGCAGCTTATGTTGCGTGACAGCGTCTCGTACGACCGCATCAGCTCTGCAAACACAAGTGGGGAGGAAAACGGCCCATCACTGTGCCGTGGCAGACTCTTGAGCTTTTTCCTAACGTGCTGCAGCGCCTTGGCGAACTTCTGCGAGGCAGTGAAGTCACGCAGCAGCTGCGCGCTGCCACTTGCCCACGCCGCCTCCTGCTCTGCACGCCACGTCGTAGCCTCCATGTGTGGGGCAGAGGCATTCCAGCGCTGTGCCACTTCCTGCACCCACACCGGTACGCCATCTACATAGCGCGTGCTCCCTCGTTCACTGGAAGCGTGTGCGCCATCAAACATGTGCAGTGCTGCTCTGGAGAAGAAGGGCTCGCCAGCAGCAGCGGCAGGGGTGTCGCGATGTGCTCCCGTCGTGTTCTGTGTCTGCGCCGCACACGGCTGCTCCGCTGCCAGAAGACACTGCGTTACTTCACGCTGAAGACGCGGCACATCGTGTGGGAGGTCAAGCGCCGCTCGCTCGTACGCCACCAACGCGTGCAGGGGCACGCCGGTGTACGTCATCAGCTTTACCGGAGAGCCAGTCGCAACTGCGGTGTCCGGGGTGGTCATGCAGAACGTATTACCCATGCATCGAAGCCATCCACACGACACTCTTTGCTCCCTTGAATCTATTCTCTGCTTATCGTGATAGAGAATAAAGAACGAACATATATGATATTGGGGAGGAAATGCTCGGTGACACAAAACTGCGCAGTTCGCACGATATGACTCGCCGACTGACTTGTGTTTCTATAAGAAAAATGGGTGTCTAGAGGTGCTGAAGTGTCCCCTCTATTGTTATGTTGCAGCGCTGTTAGAAGAGAGAGAATTTAAAAAGGTAGGAAGCTTCGTCTATACTTGTATATTAAAAAAAAAAAAAAGCAGTAAAGCAGCCGTTGTCTACACCCCTTTCTGCTACTTTCGCCGACGAGATGTAGTAAAAATGATGATGAAGTGTGTATTGGAGGGAGGCGATCTACGTAAAGCCAACGCTGTACCCGATCAGCGCTGCAAAAAAAAAAAAAGTCGTTTAAAAAAAAAAAAAAGAAGAAAGGAAGAAAATTGGCAAAGGAGTTGTTCATTTCAAAAAAAAAAAAAAACTCTATCTTCAAACGCTGATACGGCGCGGTGGAAGGAAAAGAAAAAAAAAAAAAAAGACAACGCGGAAAGGAAAACAAAAAAAAAAAGAGATGAGACAGGAGTCACAAGCTCAGAGAAGCAGGCAAACGTTATTCCCCCTTTGCGCTGCGTGACGTAGCTGTCCCCTCTCCCCCTGTTGCACATGAGATCTTTCTTTTTTTTTTTTTTCTAAGCACTAACCGCTTTAATCTTGGCCATCAGAAGAAGAAAACAGGAGAAATCCTGTTTGTCACTGATTTCCGGATGAAACTCACCTTTTAGTGACTCCAACATGCGTTATTCACTACCTGTTTGTTTCTCACCTTCTAGAAAAAAAAAGAAGGTCAATTCCAGTCAACACAACAACAACAACAAATTACGTAAGGAGAACAGCAAGTGCGAGAAAAAAAAAAAAAGACAATAATAATAAAAAAAAAAAAGAACATTCTCTTTACGACTCAACCCAGCTAATAAAAAGCTCATCATAAGGTTGAACAACGCCTTTTACAGATTTGCCTCTTCATCTTTTTTTTTTTTTTGCTTTTCCCCTCCTTGCCTCTTCTTTTACCCAGCAGAGCAATGAGAGCAAACCGAAGGGAAGAAAGCGCGGATCATAGGAGGGGGGGGGGGGAAAAAGAACGAAGGTGCAAGAAAAAAAAAAAAAGTAGACACACCTACACACAGACTTCAAAAGAAAACTGAAGGGAGGGGCAGGAAAGGGAAGCCGTGCACAGCAGAACAACAGAGAGAAAAAGAGTGGACTCAAAGACAGCACAAAGAGAGGATAAGAAGATGAAAACAGCGAACCAGAGACTTAAAATAAAAAAAAAAGTGCGCAGAAACATCACTACAAAAGCCGGAAGCAAAGAAAAAAGTCAAAGAGCACCGGAGGGAGGAACACAGGAATGAAAAAAAAAAAAAACTGCGCACCAGGGGGAAAAAAAAAGACAAAAAAGAAAAAGTGCAGAGGTGGGAACACAACGAAAGCTGTCAGCAGAGTTGAATGCTCAAAGCAAACACACACATACATACATACGAGAAGAATAAAACTATTTAAAAAAAAAAGAAAAAAAAAAGAACGTTTTGCTTGCCAGGAAACACACACACACACATAAACACACACTCACACACAGAGACGGACATATCCGCAGATGAAGATAAATGCACTTACTGCACTACAAAAAAAAAAAAAGAGTGTTCGTCACACTTTCATTTCTATTTGCCACTTCGCCCTTCCGCAGGGCGCGGAGCTACACCGTCGCGCCGTGCATCGACTTGTCTGAAAATGCATCGCTCTTGCCGTTGTGCGCATTGACTTTATTGTTGGCGTTGCTGCCATTTCTGCCAGGCTGTCGACCATTTTTCTTTTTCTGTGCGGCGACCACCTGCGGACTGGCAGCAAACGTGTGGGTTAGGTGCCTCGACCGATTCCCGCCGCTGACATCGTCGGCCATGACGTCCACCGCGTCCACGTGCCGGCTCTGATGCGGCGAGCCCACCAGCGGGGAGGAGTCTTCGGAGACGTATTCCTTGCTGTGTGGGGAGTGCTGCGCCTCGTAGGCCGGCACACCAGCGCCCAACACGTCGAACTGACGCTCCACATCGCGCCGATGCTGCTCCTCACTCATCAACTGCATCTCTGTCAGGCTCTCCGTCGCCGTGTCATCCGATTCTTTGCACAGGCACGTCACGCGGTCGACCGCACTCTGGAAGAGGTGCTCCTTCTCCCCTTCATCCCAACCGAGGCACATGCGGCGCACCTTCACGTATTCATCCGCCGTGCACGGATCCGGGTCGAAGTAGAATGTGACACTGCTCGGCAGCGTTGACTCCTTCTTGTCGGTCAGTCGGCGGTAGTTGACGTCGACAGGCTGCGGCCGCCCCGCCTCGAGCGGGTGGCCGAGCGGCACCAGCCGTGCTGCGCTGCCTTCGTGCACGAAGAGCGGTAGGAACGTCGTCCATTTAATGTACTCCCGCGGCGAGTCGGTGCGCAGCAGCAGCAGGTACCGCTTGCGGTGCTCTTCAAAGGTGAGACCGAAGTAGTAGTAGGTGCAGCTGCGTGGCGTCTTCGTCAAGTCACGTGCCGAGGCGTTAGGGCTGCCCGCGCCGTTCACCTCGTTGGACGAGACGGTCTCACTACAGATGCCATTGTGGCTGTGCTGGGGGACGGCAGGGTGGCGGGCCGCGCTCACGTCATCGATGATGTACACCGGCTCTAGCTCGACCTCGCCTTGCCGCTTGCGGGCAAACGGAATAAAAGTCTTGGCCAGTGACGCCTTCAACGGGCGGTTAGCCGGCTGGTTGCCTTTCTCGCGTGGATTTGAGTGACAGAAGCCGATGCCGTCGTTGGTCAGAAAAACGTAGCGGCGGTGCCAGCCTTTAGTAGCGAAGACGCCGCGACAGAGCGCGTACTTGTCGATCCAGCCTTCGCAGATGGGGGGCTGCGCGGGCCGCCGGACGTAGGAGCGTCCTCTGAAAGGGCTTGGACGACTCATTGCTGGATTAAAAGTAAGACTCTACTAAATGGAAGGAAACAAGCAAACAAGCAAAAAAAAAAAAAACGAAGAGAAGAAAAAAAAAAAAAACGTGAAGGCCCTTTGCTCTTCTGAACCGCCGTATCTGACCCCTTTTCCTTTTTTTTTTTCTTCTTCTCTTTCTTTTTCAAGTGCGCTTTTGTGGAACTCGTAAAGCCGTCGTTGCCTCTTGCGGCTTTTTTTTTTTTCTCTCTGTGTTCCTTCAAAAAAAAAAAAAAGCGGATCGGCACAAGCGTTGAGGCGAAGCTACCACTCTCGAAAATAGAAGAGAAAAAAAAGAAAACAAAAGACAAAGACAGGACACCGTAGGTTTTTATGTGATCACGCTTTTTAGTGTGACTGGGTAAAGCAGAAAGCACAAGACAAAGACGACGAGAAAGAGAGGGAAGGGGGACAGAGAAAAAAAAAAAAAAAGAAGGCGTGCCACTGTGACGTTTTTTTTTTTTTGATGCGATAATCGAGGGGTGAAGAAGAAGTAGAAAAAAAAAAAAAGAAGAAATAAGCTCTGAAGGTGCACGTTACCAAATGGGGGCGCGTACTGACGATGAGCTTTTGTGAGCTGCTGACGTACACAATATTACTCCTCTTTGTCTCTTTATTTATAATCGATTGCACGCAGGGCTCGAATCTGCTACTGCATTCAAAAAGAAAAAAAAAAAGCGCGAGACGGAGAGAGCAGGGGCAATGTTGAGCATGCACACGCGCACACAACCGATCGTAAAGAAGATGAGAAAAGAAGTGAAGAGGAAGAGCTCAAAGTAAATAAGCAGCACTTCTGTCGCTGTTTAAAATAAAGCAGGACGCGTGCCCTGCTTCAGTATGTAACTCTCTGTGAGCTTTTTGACCTTGTACCCACCTTCCAAAGGTTTTCCCAACCAGATGAAAAAAAAAAAAAAGAAAGAAAAAACCGATGCTATAGTGTGTGAAATAACAACAATAGTGCTTATTTGTTGATAAGGTGCAACTTGATTTTGTCACGTTGTGTGCTTTTTTTTTTTTTTTAAGCCTCCTTACATGAACTTGGCCTCTCAGACGTTGGTCTCAGAGAAAAAGAAAAAACAGATATGTGTGAGCACTATTAACTCACTGACCAGACGAGCAGCCACAACGAAAAGCAAGGGCGAGCGTCTACAAGCACAAAGCGCAAAGGAATATGAGGAATAGAGATGCGAGACCCTGAACGAGGTGGCCAAGAGAAAAAAAAAAAAGGTAGAAAGAGAGCCAGAGCAGCAAGAAGGACAAGCTGTCAACAACGTACGAAGCAGCCCAATAGCCTCTTTATCTGTGACATTATACATGTATATAAACGTATATATGCGTTTGTGTATGTGTGACAAGTTTGTAAAGTAGTTTGAATCAAGATTCAAAATAGTGTGTTCGTAAAGAAATAGAGAGAGAGAGAGAGTGGGAAAGGCAAAGGCAAACGATGTTCGCATTCAGCACCATCAGCAATGAAGTCAAAGCAGGCATTTACACATATATTCTGGTCTATGTTGCGTTTACTAGGTCTTATTCTGTTGGTGCCTTTTTTCTTGCATCCTTCTTTTTTTCTCTCTTCAGAAAAAAACTGGCGGAGCTGCTGGCAGTGTTACCTGCGCTTTTTAGGCGTCTGTGCTTCTTTTTTTTTTTTCCTTCTCAGTAGAAGATATTTGAGCTCTGGGAGCAATCCTCTTCTTTTTTAACCTGTTGTTTGTACACGTTGCAGACCCGCCTATGTGCAAACTCTTTTGAGCTTTCTTCTACTATCATTTTTTTTTTTTAATTAACTTTCATTTCTTAATTCGCAAAGATGCAAACGAAAAAAAAAAAAAAGGAGAAAACAAGTAACGGCGGACAGAAAAGAAAGAGCATGATAAATAATGATAATAAAAAGAAAAAAAAAAAAAACAGGAAAGCAACAGGTATTATCAACACAAAGCACTCAAAGTGTGTGTGCGAAGCGCATACACACACACACACACACACACAAACACGAACGTGAACGCTTATTCTTAACGCTAAACACCCCAAAGCTGGATGTGACAACTCGTATCGAGGAAAAAAAAAGAGCAAAAAAAAAAAAGAAAACCAGCAACACATCAAAACAATGGAATTAGTTTTACAATAAAAATGGTGAAGAGAGGGCAAAGTAGCAGCACCGACATTTCAAAAAAAGAAAAGCACAAGAGCAAAACAGCACAGCGCACACACACACGCACATAAAAAAAAAAAAAAAGAGAAGAACGACAATGAAACAAGGCGCAGTACCGCACATGGCGTTTGTTTAATTCCACTTCCGGCGTTGAGGTGGGGGACGTTCACAGTTGTGTGGAATAGAACAAAGATGAGGACAGCTTCTTTTTTTTTTTTTCTTCTACCAACGCGTCATCAAGAAGGCCAGCAGCGACACCAGCATCGCATCTGCACCAGGAAAAAGCGTCACCTCTGCTGCGCAGTAGCCCTTCGTCACCATGCCATACAGCACTGGATTCACCTTCACCTCGGCAATGATGTCTGCCCCACCGTTGGTGGTGCTCGGGGCTGCGCCACCCGCCACCGCGCCACCACTCACCCGCTGTGAACGCCAAATGGTGAAGTACTCTGATTGCGTCGGTGTACCGAAGGTGATGGCGGCGGCCGAGACAACACTGCCGTTCCCGCCTCCGCTGTTCACCGTGCCGGTGAGCCCGATGGAGGATCCCCCGCCACCACCACTAGTAGCACCCTTACCGGTGTCGTTGTTGTTCTGCCCAGACGGCAGCGGGAGACGAGGCATGGCGGACTTCGACGGAGTTGTGGCGGCAGCGGCACCCGAAGCTCCGATGACGGGGGTGGCGAAGACGGCCTGCGCCAGGGAGCTACGCGGCACACCACCACTTCGGCCACCACCACTTCGGCCACCACCACTTCGACCACCACCATTTGTTTCCGCCTGGGCCGCGAGGGCGGTACTTGACGGGCTCGCCTTCCCCCTCACGATGTCGTCGCTGCCGCTGCCACCGCCGTTGCTGCCACGCACGACGGTCCCTGCGGGCAGCGATGTGGCGTTGACGGGCGTCGCACGTGCTGCGCCGTCGCTGCTGGTCGGATAACCGCGTTTGCGAGCGGTGTAAAGGACGCCATCGCCGGGCCGCGCCTGCCCGCCGCCACTCCCACCCGCCGTACTCTGATTGCTGCTGCTCGTCAACGAGAGCGTGTACTGCGACTGGTTGTTCAGGGCAACGCAGCTGGCAAAGGTGCGACCAATCGGGGTAGTGAAGTAGAGGGTGTTGCTAAAAGGAATCCAGCTCTCTTTGATGATGTACTGCAGGCAACGCTTGTCGCCGAGGTAGACGTAGCCTGTCACCTTCGTCTGCGCATCCGCCGAGAAGCAGAGGATGTGCTTCTGCATGTCAGTTTCGTCAGACATGGAAAACTCCTCCTGATCCGCCATGCGGCCATCAAAAACCAGCTTCCACGTCACCGGCTGCGCATCTCGCACGATCCACGGCGAGATGTAGCGGTCTGACGCAACGCAATAGTCCGGGTAGGAACGGCGACCCGTACCGTAGAACATGGGCGGTGGCAGGTTGTTCACCAGCTCACGGTAGCGTTGACTGACGGAGCTAATCTTCTTGAGGGTCGTCGCCCCGACGTACTCCAGCGCAGAAACAAGCTCGACGCTGCGCAGCCGCACCGCGAGCACCTCGGCAAGCGAGAAGGCGATCGCCTGCCCGCCCAACATGCGCGACGACGCCTTCACCAGTCGCTGTGAGGCGGAGCTGGCGGCGTGCGCTACCACCCACGTGTTCGACGGTGGCATCCGGATCGCCGCCCGGGCCGCGTTCATGCTGGCCACGGTGGTCGTTAGCGGAGTGTGGGCGCCGCGAATTGACACACCCGTCGCCGCGTATCCGCTGTTGCGTGCGGTGCAGTTCGGCGTGCCTACCACGCTACCGCCAACACTACTACCACCACCACCACCGTTGTACATGCCGGCGCTGTTGTTGGTGTAGCTGTTCATGCCAACTACGACCGCGGGCGCCGGTGGGGCGATGGCCGCAGTGGTGGTGCCGCCCGCAATGCCGTAGATGCCCGTCTCCTTGTATACCTCGGCGTAGGCGCGGCGTAGGTCTGCGGCACGCAGGTCAACAAAGCGCACCCCGTACTTCACGGCGCCAAGCAGGGGGCTGTCAAAGTACATGAAGCAGCAGAGGTTCTCGTGCAGTTCGTAGCAGACAGCACCAGAGTAGCCGCCCCAGCCGCGTGGGTGTAGCATCGCGACGCCGCTGTGCGCCTTGCTGATTACATCCGGGAAGCTGTAGGACTCGTGGTAGAGCCCGTCCGGGGCCAGTGCGCCAACAAAGCGCAGCGGGGTGTGGGTGTTGTTTTCAATGGAGATGACGAGGCCGCCGCGGGTGCTCGAGATACGGCGATCCAGCAGCGTCATGGTGGAGCTGAGGATGGTGGAGGGCACCGTGTGCGACTGCTGCATCGCCAGCAGCGCCCGCGACTCGTTCGCGAGCCTGTGCCACATCGACAGCTCGTTGAGCGACATGCCGCACTGCAGCAGATCATTCACATTGAAGGTCGACGCCATGTCGTCGTCGCCGCCAGCCGCGCCGTCGCCAGCGGCAACATTCGGATTAAGGCTAACGGAACGATTCGTCACGGAGTTGCCCTGCGAGGACTGCCCGTCGTACGGCGAGGCGATGAAGCTGCCCGTGCCGTTGCCGTCTGCCCCCGCCATAAAGCGACCACGGGAGTGGCGGTTGGTGCTCGACAACGGCGTAAGCGGCTCCCCGCGAAAAGCCGCGCCGCCCGTCCCGGTGGGGCTCGTCGACCTGCTAAAGGAGCCACCAAGGTTGTTCGTGCGGTAGCTATTACTCTCTTGCAGTTCGTACTCGCGTCGGGTAATGCCCATGTCCCGCACCTCGTCCATCTGAAACCCACGATCCGCCCAGAAAGCCTCGTCGCTGCTCGTCTCCTGACTCCAGCCGTCCACCACGACCTTTCCCGCCGCGATGGCCTGCTGCATCGACCGCAGCAGGGCCTCGGCGGTGTCGAAGGCGCTGGCAGACTCGGCAATGTTGAACTGACGTCGCTGCTCACGACCGATGCTGAAGTACGCCTCGGCCGACTGTCCTTGCGAGACCTCTACCGCTTTTTCCGCGTCCTGCAGTGCGCGGGCGTGCTGCTTCAGCGCACTAAAGGCCTCACAGCGGATCAACAGCAGCCGCAACAGCTGCGTGCGATTGAAGCAGTGCCGCTTGTTCAGCCACTCCGCGCTGCCAGGTGGAATGGAGACGGAAACGGTGTTGTGGTTCGTCAACGTGGGCGGCGTGATCGCGACGCCTACGGAACCCGCTGTGAACCATTGCATCGTGCCGGACGTGCCCTGGTTGCCGCCACGCGAAGCACCGCCGCCGCCGTCGCCACCGCCGTTGCCGCCGCTGTGGCCAGTGTTGCCGTTCGACGACGTCTCCGCGGAACGCGCGTAGCTCGGAGAGCCGCTGGCGACGGTGTCGGTGTTGTACTCCTTGTTGCCGGTGAGGGGCGGCAGCCCGTCTGCGTTCGCCAGAGCATGCGTGACGATGGTGATGGCACCTTGTGGGTTGTTGTGCAGCCGCAGCTCGTCGAAGGCACGCCGAATAACGTCGTGCACCACCCCTCCTGGCTTTTCATAGTTCATGGCTAGTGGGAAAGAGGGGATGGAGCAACACTCGGGGCTATACAACAACGAGTTTCAAAAAACACCTTTTATTCGTTTAGGCTCTTTTTTTTTCTCTTTCTCTTTCTCTTTTTTTTTTTTTGTTGTTGTTGTGTATGTGTCTACACAAGAAACGCTTTTGAGTCCTGCTCTTCGTCCACGCGGCAAAGCTCCCGAAACGAAACTCCCAGAAAAGAAAAAGAACAACAACAGCAACAGGTAGGGAGAAAAAGAGCGTGACTCTACAAAACAGCCACGCTACGTGTGTAACAAACACAAATTACGAAGCAGAAGGAGAGCAAAAAAAAAAAAAGAAAAGAAAGAAAAAGAAGGATGAGATCGACACACGAGTACTGGTCCAGTGACGATGGAAAACGGCCCTGCAGCTACGAAAAAAAAAAAAAATAATAATAATAAAGGGAGAATGAAAGAAGTGAAATATGCGTCTGTATAAAACAATGAGGCCTTTGGTGTCACACGTAGTCCTGTGCAAGTCTCGGACTTCGTCATAGAAAAAAAGAGGCTTGTGCTGAAAGCGGGAGTCTCTTTTTTTTTTTTTGTTGTTGTTGTCGTTGTTGTCCTTTGACCACAGAAGCGAGGCGCTCACTAGAAGCGAATAAAAAGCAGGTAGAAGAAAGAAGAAGTCACAACCAACAGCCGCCGCGAAGGCCAAGAGCGATAGGCAAAATTAAAAAAAAAAAACCTCCGGCGCAGGTGCAGACGAATGCTCAACAGTTGTTTTTTTTTTTCCCCTGTGCTTGGGAACGACTGAGAACACCAGGATAGTGAGGCAGTATCAGTCCAACTCGTTGAGGAGCTTCAAAGAAAAAAAAAAAAAAGTGACAGAGAAAGCAGCAGCGGCAGCAGTGAGCCGCTGGAATGATGTATGTATATATAAGGCTACCTATTCCTTTTGGTCTACCTAGTATGCAACTGCGCTTTGTCCACTTGGCGTCGGAAGTGAGTCGAAAGGCTTTTTTTTTTTTTTTTAAGAAGTGTGCACAGCTTCGATGAATTGGATAGAGAAAGAGAAAAAAAAAAAGGCGTAAAAGAAAAAAAGAAAGGAGTTCATAGTACAAAACAAAACAAAAAGGTGCCCTTTCTACTCCTACACCATCAAAACCAACACGTGTCACGAGAGACACTTAAGGATGCCTTGGTTGTTAAAACCTCGCCGTCTCAACGTTGCGTTAAGAGCTCTGTTCCGATGCTGAAGCAGCAGCAGATGCAAAAGCGTTAACGTATACTATCCGTAACTAAAAAAAAAAAACAGCAAGCGGAGAAGCTCAGCATTCCTTTTTTTTTTTGTTGTTGTTGTGTGTGTGTGTGTCTGCGTAAATGTCTGTGTGAGTATCGCATTTTTTGTTTTTTTTTCCTCTTCTTCTTTCAGTTATCATTATATGGTCAGGCACAAAAAACAATGAAACAACGCGTAGGCAGCCTAGAACCGCAAGGTTTCACGCTGGCACCTCGCACCGCAACGGCTGATTCCAGCGGCACCGCTTTCACGCCAAACTCCCCCATGCACATTTTCGCCCCCACAGCACCTGCGCCACAACTGCGCGCAGCTTCCCTCCTCTCATCTCGTTGTCTACTTCGCTCCTCAACTTTTTCACTTCTCCTCGAGGTAGATCTGAGACCCAAACTTGGCGTACAGCTGCGCCTTCAGATCGTTCAGCGCGGCGGCCAACTCTTTCAGCTCCGCATCCACCTCCGCCTTCTCCTGTTCCATCCGCGTCTTCTCCGCGTCGAGCAGCTCCACGGCGTCGTCGCACTCCACGTCCACAAAGGCCTCACCAAAGACGTACTTCACCTGATCGCAGATCATCACTTCGGTGCTGGCGTCGTCCAACTTCTCAATATCGTCACTGAGCAGTTTCAGGCGGCGGTTCAACGTCTGCACGCGGCGGTGTAGACGGGAAAAGACGCAGATGTTCCGCTGATCTTCCCATGTAACGTCGATCGGGACGTCGTTCGTCTTTGCCGTCGCAGCTGCCATTACAAATACTACTTTTCTCCCTACAGAGAATGCCACTTACTTCTCCTCGAGTGCTTGGCTTGTCTTGAGTATGTGTGTGTACGCAGTGGCGTGTGTCACTTTATCGTTGGTCTGAAGCGGACAAAGCTACGCCAGTTGCTTTCCTCCTTGCTGGCCATTTTTCACATACACGGAGAGAGGTAAAAAAAGAGAGAAGAAAAGGTGGAGGACATAATTTTACATCCGCCAAATGAACAAGCGCACACGTCCCTTTTTTTCTTACACCAAGCTATCAAGTATTGAGTCCAAGAAAAAAAAAACGAGGTAGAACCTCAACCGTCCAGCTCTCATCCAGGAATGAGAGCCACACATGCACACACACACACACACACACACACAAAGACAGTTTAAATCTGCATGCTGCTCTAATTCACTCAGTTTCTGCCATTCAGGCGCCTGCGAGCCGAACTCGAATGCGTGCGTTTTACTTCTCTCCAGGTCATGTCTGAATGGGTTTTGCATTCAGTTGAACCGGGAAAAAAAAAAAGCTAACAACAAAGAAAAGCAAAACGTAAACCAAATCAGCTACGAAAAGCAATCAGACATGGATAAAGAGTTTTAAAAAAAGTTGTTTTCATATTGGAAAAGGAGCATGCGAGTAGGATGGAAAACGGGGAAAAAAGAGAGGAGGAGTTCAAATTGATGAACTCATGTGCACAAAAAAAAACAAATCAACAAAAATAGTGAAAACTGTAAAAAAAAAAAAAGAAACATGAGAGCGACGGTTTTATTTTCATCTGCGATGATGCACGTGTTGTACGAAACAGAGAAAAAAAAAAAAGGTGCTGTTGTTTCTTTTTTGTTAAATTCGTCTTGTCATCGGTGGTTAAAAAGATAGAGAGAAGTGGGAGAGGAGGGTTAAATGAAGAAACAAACGAAAAGTACAAATAAAACGAACATGCGGGCTATTTCAATGACGGCAGTGGGAAGATGGAAAACAGCCGGGAAAAAAAAAACGACGGAAAAACAAAGCCAAGTGGGATGACTACTTCAATAAAGAGATTTACATTTTAGAAAAAAAAAGGTAGATTGTCTCAATGAACGAAGTGTAAGGGGAAAAAAAACAACTTAGCAGGAGAAAACAGCAACAAAAAGAGAAATTGAAACCACGACAACTCATCGAGAAGGAAAGAGAGAAAAAAAAAAAAAAAGAAACCTAAGCAAAACTCTGTTCCTCAGCCAGTAGCGATAGAAAACGGGAAAAGTAAAAAAAAAAAAAAGAAATAGAATAGACAAGGATGAGCTTTCACAGCGACAACCCTCTAATTACAACGTTCAACATAGCCACTATGCTGGTATGCTAAAAAAAAAAAAAAAAGAGTGAAGAAAAAAGGGGGCGCGGTGCGAGACAACAGTAAAAAAAAAAAAAAAAACGAATCTCCCACGTCCATCCACATAGCCGCTGGCTTTAATTTACTGAGATGCAGGCTTGCCTCACCTGCCCCTAGCGCTGATCAACGGCTTTGGTGGGTCCAGAGCGCAGGCAAACGGACACTGCAGCACCTCCTTCGCAGTCAGGCGGGCCGCTGAGTTCTCCTCTAGCAGACCTTTCAGCAGCACCTGCATAGACGCGTTGGAGGCAACGAAGCCACCCGCGTAGAAAAGCTGACGCGCGTAGGCGAGCGGTGCACCGCAAGACAGCATAAGCAGCGTGCAGCCGAGTCCATACATATCCGCCGCCGTCTCCTGTGCAGGAGAAACTTTCGACCACCCTCGCGACAGCAGTTGCTGCTGTTGTTGCAGCAACGCACTTGGCGCGCAACGTGAAGTACGGCCGGACATCTTTTCTTTACTCTGCCCCGTGCCCCCCGCACCGGCGAACCAGCAGTGCATGCTCGCATAGCTTGCCAGCTTCACAACTCCATTTGCACCCACGATGACGTTGCGCGGCTCCACGGCGCCATGAATTAAGGAGAGACAGGGAGCTCGGAAGGTGTGTAGGTAGTGCAGCGCATTGGCCACACCGCGTGTGATGGCCATCAGCTGTGTCTCCGGCAAACCACGACCGAGTCGTGCCTCCTCCCACAGCGAGGTCGGCTGCTTCACTGTGTCATCGCTCACCAGCTCGGAGATTAGGACCGTCACGACGCGGCCGCTGACGAGGAGGGCGGCAAGGTGTTCGATGCGCGCGCGGCGCTCCACCATCTTTGCCCGACCTTCGTTCGAGCGGCCCGCCCGCATCTCGGCGACAATACGCTCTCGGCGTGCGAGCTCTGCCATCGCCTCCGCCGGCCAATGGGGACCCGGAAGGGTGCCGCTGTCCGTTACAGCCGTGGCAGTGTGTGCGTCGCAGTCTTTGTTACCCACTTTGACATTGTCCGCCCATTCTGGCACTGTTGGTGGCATGTGGACTGCGGCGGCATCGACCTCGCGGGGGGACGAGGTGGAAGAGGAAGTGGAGCTTCGATGTCTGTCATCGTTATCTTCGCTACTGTTGCTTGTGGTGCTGCCTTTCTTGCGGGACAGGAAGAGACGGCGAAAGAAGCTCCTGCTGCTGCTGCTGTTGTGCTGCGACGCCGCCTTCTTCGACGTGGGCGTGCGGTGTCGCCCGCCCTTGCCTTTCCGGTCCTTCGACTTGTGTTTTCCGCCAGAGTTGGTCTCCGAGCTATGGAGAGACGCGCTGCAGCCGGCGACGCTGTCCGGCGCCGCCGCTGCTGCTGTCCCACCTGCAGTCGCGACGCCAGTCTCTGAGGGCGCTGATGGGTGAACAGCGGGCAGCTGCAGCGAGACCCTTTTGCATGATCGCGTGTGCAGCTTCGGCGCCACAATAGCGGGCGCGGACGTCAACGCGGCCGCGTCGCTTGCTCCGGTGCACACCTGCACGAGACTCTGCAGCTGCTCCGCCTCCTTCACATCTCGGTAGAACACGTCGAAGGTTTGGATCAAATTTGGGTGCAGCAGCGAGAGCGACAACGCGCAGAGCCGCTGCAGGTCTGGCGACATGGGCACATATGTCGTTGTGTTCAGCTCGGAGTTGATCGGCGTGCGCGACGCGTCGGCTGCCGCACCGCCGCGGAGGCCCGGGTCTTGCAACACAACGGTGGCAGCGAAGTGGCGTCGCGTGCGGCGCTCCCGCACCTTGTACGTGGCGCTGACGCGGCTCTCGCTGATGAAGTCCTCTGGGACGTAGAAGCTGCGGAAGTCGCTGATCGGCAGCAGCCGGCGCGGGCGATGAATGTCGTCGCCCTCGTCCGCCCCTGCGGCGTCGTGCTCGCCGCGGCTGCCGTGTGGCATTGCCTGGAGTGGCGCATCGAACTGGCGCTCGTCGGTGTGGCTGCCGTCGTCGCCAGCGGATCCAAGCTCGAATTTGCTCCAAAAAGACTGGCCGCTGTGCTGATCCATTGCTGCCTGCTCGGCGTCGGAGAAGTCGCTACAAATGGAGAAGCTGTCCAGGCAGTCTTCCCCGTCTTCCTCCGTCTGCGAGTATTCGCTGCTGCTCCGCTCCTCCTCCTCCTCCTCCTCCTCCTCCTCCTCCTTACAATCATCATCGTCGTGGTCACTCGTGTCATCATTCGTATCGCCATCAGCTAGCTGGCCTGTGCTCGCCGTGCTACTCCTTGTGAGAAACGACAGCGCAAAGCTCTCGCTGTCGCGCAGCTTAGATGCGGAGGAGCTGCTGCTGGAGGGCCGCCGCACCACATTCGACTCGTTACGGCTTCTGGATGAGGAGGACGCACTGGAAATGACCGCGGTGGGTGCGCCGAAGTACGCCAAGAGGCTCGTGCTGCTGCTGACCAGCTTACCGTAGTGTGCGACCCTGGACACGAGGTGGGGTGAGGAGTGGTGGAACTGCGGCACGTTGTCGTCCGTCTCCCTGGTGGGACTGGTGATGTTCACCTGACGGATGTGCCGCTTTTGAGCCGCGCTGCCTAACGCTGGTGCGACCTCGGCCAACGCAGGGGCGACGGTGAGGCTGCCACAATTACGGAACTCGGTGCTGTCGTACACGCTGGCGCCGTCCAGGCCGCCTGCCGCCGAGTCGCTGGTCTGACACAAGCTGACCACCCCTGCCGTCTTTGGTGGACTGGGCACCTGTTTCGCCAAGACACTGGGCGTGGTGAGGCGGTTGTGAAGGGTGCTGGTGCGGGTGTCCAGCCAGGACATCACATCGGCCCTCGTATTGCTGTCCTCCTTAGGGTCACTTTTGTTGACGGTGTCGTCGCTGTCGTGATCGATGTCGGCCACCGCAGTCGTCAGCTCAATCGCACATGCTACTTCACTCTCGTTAGAGTCACCGTCGTGGTCCGTGTCGCTGCCGGTGGCTGGTGTGCCGGGCAGCACGTCGCTCTCCAACTTACCACCGAGGCTCGCTGCTAGGGCGCGGCGTGCAGCGGCGGACTCGTTCAGGCTCTGGCCTGAAGCGCCTGTCCAGTCCGAGAGGAGCAGCCTCGAGTAGGCGTCCACGGTATCCTCCACCGAGGAGGCGAGCTGCGACTTGGTGCCCTCGCTGGCCCCTGCCGGCCTGTCTGCAGGGTTTTTCATTGTGGAGTCAAGCCGCATGGTTCGCCTTCCCCGCGGTTGCAGGGCAAAGGAGCTGGTCGACGCCTCCTGTCCATCTTTGCCAATTAAAAGCCCGGCGCCACACTGGTGGATGGGAGACGTCAGCGCAGCGGATGACAACTGCGTCCTACCACTCACGGACGGCAAAGGAGGAACCAGGTGATACCCTACGTGCGACGGCGTCGTTGCTGCATTGGTGATGGTAGTGGTCGTGGTCATCGATGTCGTCGCGCCGCCACGGGCCATACAGTGCGCCGGGAAGAGGGAGAAGAAAGTGTCGTTGACCTTGTCGCCTCGGCCGCTGATCAAGCTGAACTCGACGTCACGCGGCACGGACGGGGTAGCCGTGTCCGGACAAGCGACGGAGGCCGTCGTCGTCCATCGCGCCGCCGCCGCCGCCACGCACGGCGACGTGCCGCTCTTCCCCCGGTCCGACCTGCGCGAAGTGGCGGAGTCGGGCAGGTTGTTGAAGTAAGAGAAGGTCGCCTGTGGTAGGCCCTGCCCCTCTTCTTCCTCTTCCCCTCCCTTAACGTCATCCCTGTCGTCCCCGCCTTCCGACGCTGTCACCTTCGCTATCCTGTTCTTCGGCACTCGTGGCGGTGCGGGAACTGCCAACGTCTGCTGCACCGGTTTTTTTCCTCCCTCGACGTCAATGACGGTGGCCACGGCAGTCACAGCGTCTGACGTCGCCACGACCGTTTCCACAGCCGCCGTGCCTGACTCCTTCGCCGTCTCCGCCGCGTTACCCTCGGAATAACAATAGCTGATACCCATGTAGTAACCCATCGTCGAGTCGATGACGGCGTCCGGAAAGGCCGCCTGCCGTGACGAGCTTGCGAGGGGCAGCTGCGTGTACGGCGAGAAGGGGACAATTGGTATGACCTGCGCCGCTGCGGGCGCCGCCGTAGCGGTGCTGGAACGTGGCGAGCACTGCTGCTGTCGTCGCTGCTGCTCGGCTGGACTTGATGTCATTGCGGGCAAGGCATCGCTGCAGGTCGATAGCGGCACGGGCGGCTCTGGCGTCTTCAGCTCTGCCGCGGACCGCCGCGACGACTCGGCATCTGCTGGGTGCGACAAGAGCGGCGGCAGTGACGGGCGCGAGGCTACCGGACCGCTCAAGACGCCAGCGAAGCTGCGGAGCTCGCGCGTGGCTGGCAGCGCGCCGTTGTTCAACTCAGCCAGCCGCAGCACCTTCCGCGCACTCTGCGCCTCGCGTCGGCTCGCGTTCAGGGTGCCCTCCGCCCTCATCACGTTCGATGTGGCGGCAGCGGCTCCGTTAAGGATGCGCCTCTGGCATCGCTCTGCGTTCCGGGTGTCCGCCTCTGACGTGTGTGCCGCGCTAGCTGTGGCGGCGGCGATCATGGCGGTGCTGCCACCGTTGTTGTTGCCGCCGAGTGTCGGGGGCAGCGTTGCGGCGGTGGCGGAACCAACGGCCGTGTCGTTCTGTGGTCGCGGGACGTCATACACCTGCTTCTCAAACGACGTGTCTGACGTGTCGTCAGTACTAGTGGTGGTGCTGCCGACACCACCACCAACGCCGTCGTCGCCCGTGTGCACGTCGCTTGACGGGTTCACCGTGGCAGAGGCACAGCGCAGCCTCTTCGCTTTGCGATAGGTGGCGCGCGCGGCACGCGCCTCCCTTTCGCCGTCGTCGTCGCCTAACGCTTTCCTCCCTCTGGGGTAGGTGCGGCGGCGACCGGTGCTGACGGAGACGTTTGGGGTGTTGGACGTCTTGTGCGGTCCTGCGGCCGAAACAGAAGTTCCACCGCAGCTGCTGCTGGCGCCAGTGACAATTAGATTCTCTGCGCTCGGCTGCAGCGCGGAAGCTGGGCAAGAAAAGAGGGAGGAGGTGGAGGCACTGGGAAAGTTGCTACCACGCTCCACATTTCCTCGCTGCTGGCGTCGGAAGCTGGAGGTGGTCGTGCGACTTATGTTGCCCGGCGTCACAGTCGGCTCAAGCTTTTGGTTCAGCAAGTTAATCGTGACAGGCACATTAGTACGTGGGGGCACAATCACCTCCGGAGGGTTCAACTTGGTCGACGGCGACGACACCTTCGTCAGGTTCTTGATGTCGCTACCCTGACACTGCAATGAAGACGACGACGCAAAGGTTGTGTGCGGCACAGTGGCAGTGCTCAGGCCGGACATGGAGCCGCCCTTGTATGCGTGGTAGGACAGTGCTGCGCCGTTGTTTAGGCTACTGTCATTGCTGCTGTTGTTGTTCTTTCCTTTATCCACGTATTTCATCTGCGAGAGCGGGCCGTCGTGGCCGAGCAAAATTCTGGCTTTGTCTACACTCTCCATCGCGAAATAACAGTTAAAAGAAAAAAAAAAAAAGAACCTCACCGAAGGAAAGCTAAGAGTCGAAAAAACAAATATCAAAGAATTTTGGGGAAGAAGAAGACCGACTTCGCACAAGAAAAAAAAAAAAAAAAGAGAACCCTGGAAATCGGAGTGAATGAACGAGCAAGCTTTACACTCACGACACACACACACACACATATATACACAAAAAATAATACCAGCCTCGATGCAGGGCAAGAAAGAGGCGCAAATGCACAAAAGCAATAAAAATGTTGAGAATAAATGAGGAAAAACGGGGAAAAAAAAAAATAAATAGGACGAATGAAAAAAAAAAAAAAGAAGAGAAAGAACAAGGGAAAAATACTCCGGAACAAGTGCTCGAAAATGGGGAGAGTCTGCCGCTGAGTGCTCCTTACCCGTGAGCACAAAGTAATCGTTTCGAGCAAAATAGATCAGTGAGGACCCAATTCGAAAAAAAAAAAAGTGTTTTTCCTCCTGTTTTGGTACCTTTTAACGCACCTTTTGCTTACTGAAAGCGGCGATGTCGTGCTGCAGGAAACAAACCAAGGAGAGAAGGGAGGACAAAGTAGTTTTTTTTTGATGTAGTTAGTGTTTAAAAAAAAAAAAACGTACACGATAGATTGGGATCAGAAACGATGAAGTAGTGTTCGAGGACCAAAAACTTGGAAGGAACGGCTAACCAGTATAGAGCACGTATAGAATAAAAAAAAAAAAAAAGAGAGAGAGAGAAAAGAGAAGAGCTATGAGGCTGAAAACTCTCTCTTTTTTTTTTTTTTTAATAATCAGACAACAAAAAAAAAAGTGTGAACACAAAATAGAAGAAGGAAAAAAAAAAAGAAATCAGTTTTCTTTTTTTCCGAGGACAATGAATATAGTGTTCTGTTGAAAGCAAAAGCAGGTGCTCGTTCGCCTAAGGGTTTCCCCCTGCTGCCTTTTCAGTTGGTGGAAATAGTGTGTATTGACCGATAGGTAAGAGAAAAAAAAAAAAAAGAGAAATGGGAAAATAGGAGTAAAAGCAGTCGTGAAACATCTAGCAAAGAACAAAATAAAAAAGTAGACCGCTGCACATTGCTTCTCTCCATCCGCATCTGCCGTGCAATTTACCGCGTGCAAAGATCCACGCACTTTTAAATAAAAATAATGTGCGTGCGTCTGGAAAGCGAACCTATGCTGCCGTTTCGTTTTAAAAAGGATGCTCAATCTGCCTCCCAGCCGCACGTGCCGGCTCACCTAAAGACACACGCACATACGCATGCGATCTTTTCCTGTGTTCAGTTCCATTGGGGCCTAAACAGTGTGTCATTACTGTTATTTTTCTTATGATTATTGTTTTCTTTTTTTTTTTCTTGAAGTTGCTCGTTCACTCGCACACACCTGTAACGTATGTATGAGAAGCCAAAAACATGAAACCAAATACAGCACACGCTACCTGCGCGCAATTCTCTAAATAGCCTTTTTCTTGTGTGTGTGTGTGTGTGTTTACTTGTCTTCAATAAGGACTTATATGCAGTCGTTTAGAAGACAACGGAAAGAGGGAAACGTAAGAAAAAAAAAAAGAACTTGCTCGTCGGCGTAAGAGAATTCAGGCATTGGCAGTAAGTAGAAAAAAAAAAAGAAACAAGAGGAACACATTTCTCTATAACTGAAACCCGTGACATGACTCGGTAGACGACGGCGTCGGTTGCGGCAACGACGCATCACAAATAAACAAAGCAACAAAAAAAAAAAAAAAAGAGGGGGCCAGGAAGATAAAGTGATTCCAAAAAAAAAAAAAAGATGAGCGGCCACGAAGAAAAAAAAAAACCAAACTCCAGCCTCTATTATAACTCTCTTTCTTTTTTCGAATGAAAAGAGAAAAAAAAAATCAGAGCGAACGCTCTCTCACACACACATTGCACTTTAGAAGCGGATGTGCCAAGTCATCCACCTCTATCGACTCCAAGAGTTGAGCCACGTAAAACAGGAAAAAGGACCTAAGCAAAGCAACATGAGAAAGAAGACCACCCCGTACATTAAAATAAAATAATAAAAAAAAAAAAAGAGTAATTAAACAAACTGAGCAATAAGAAATGAGGACACCACATCTCACTGCTCAGTGTTAAACGAAAAGAAAAAAAAAGAAAAACACACTTCTTGCTTCCTGTTATCGCACCTCTCGCTCACACCTGCTTTCTTTCATTTTTTTTTCTACCATTCACACCCTCTTTTTACCAGCCCGTGCGAATTCTATGCGTATAACTTCTATGGTGCAAACACACACACAAAAAAAAAAAACGGAAGCACATGCAAAGGGCTTTCTAGCACACGACGCAACAGCCACCAACATCTCGTTGAGGTAAGCGCAGGCTACAGCGTCTCACGAAACAATGGTTGATAGCGCTGCAGCAGCACCGGCGGGCAGCTCTCACGACTGCGTTCGTGGATGTTCTGGACTTGGCAAATCACTTGCTCCAGCAACGCCACCGCGTCTGGATCTGCGGGAGGCAACACCGACACGGTCACAGCAGCAGACTCGTCGCTGCTGATCCCTCGACGCGCACGGCTGCGGTGGGCAGACGCCGGCGACCATGATGAGGTCAAACGTGCTGCTGCTGCACCTGTCGCAGCGGTCGTCTTGTCCTCCTCCGCCTCTGCTGCCGTATCACGCGGCGGCGACAGAAGACCGACGTGCGAGGCCGACTCGCTGCCGTGCGCGACGTGCAGTCGGGTCAGCTCCGCCTCTAGCAGCAACGACAGCTCCTCCAGCACCTTGTAGTGGTCGTCTGCCGGCTGTGCGGTGAGGCGGAGGGGTGTTTCGGGGGTCATCGTGGCGGCCGCACCGGCTGTGCACGGCGGCGACGCTAAGTGGGGATGGCGGTGGGAAGGGTGAGCGACGCCGCCGGCGCTGTTCGACCTCTCGTTATTGTCCGAGTGCAGCCGCATCCGCAACACGTCGGATGTCAGGCCGTCGTCGCCGCGCAGACGTTCCTGCCTTGCCGGCGGCAGCAGCCGCAACAGCGGGTGTGGCAGTGGCAGGCCGAGCTGCTCCGCCGCCGTCGCAAGTGCTGCGGTGGCCACGAGCACCGGCGAATAACGCAGGACGTTGAAGCCGTCGCTCCACTCCTCCTCCTCTTCCTCCTCATCGACCGCGGCAGCTTCATCGCGGTCTGCGTCCGCCGCCGCACCGCCAGCACCGCTGCAGGCCCGCGTCATGCGAGGAGTGCTGCGTCGACTCGTTTGGTTGGAGGAGGACGCGCTGGCGGAGCCGGCGGCGTCGGCGCGGATGACCTCATCGCAGATAAAATACGCGAAGAGTCGCAGCCGCAGCCAGTCGTTCATGGCCTGGCGATCTGCATGCGTAAGTGACTCCGTCGGTCGACCACCGCCATTGCTAGTGCCGCGGGCACTAAAACCGTTGTTGGTGCTGCAGCAGCTGCTGTGATACGTGGGGCACTTCTGCGACGTCGATCCACTGCCGTTACAGCCGCGCACCGCACTCGCCGCATCCTGCTCCGTCTGCTCCATCAGCAGCTTGTCCACGTCATCGACCAGATGGCCGCGGTCTTGATACTCCTCCAGCAGCCGGCGTGTCGTGTGCGAGGCGGTCAACGTCGCAAAGAGCTCGTCACTGGTCGAGAAGGTCAGCAGCGCGTTTATCGACTCGAAGAGCGTCACCGGGTGCACCGGGAAGCCCAGCGTGAGCAGCACGTGCAGCTCCAAGATGACAAACTCCTGCTCGCTGATTGGGGCAGTGTCCTCGACACAGCCCATCAGCTGGCGAATGCGCGGGGGGTAAAGGTCCACTGTTTTACTGCCCAGCATGATACAAACCACGATCACCTGCGTCAGGAAACCACAGATGTCGCGGGCGTGCACGTCGTCGTCGTACGGTTGTGGTGGCTGCTGCGGCTGCACGGCAGACGCACACCTGCTGACGCCGCTGCGCATCGTCAACCTGAAGTCCATCTCCTGCCCCGTCCGAGCCCGGTAGATCTGCCGGCGGTACGCCTGGAAGTTCGAAATCGGGTCCACCGTCGCGGCGATGAAGCGGTCAAGAAAGGCGACGGCGGTGTAGAAGGCGAGGCGGCTGCCGTGGATGTAGCGCACGATTCCATCCAGCGAGTCAACGACGAGGGGGCGGCATAAGATACCGCTCGAGGCGTACCGCCAGCGCCGCCACCCGGCAGGGACTTGTTCGTCGTAGTAAGCCGTGTCGATCAGCCGAAGAAGCGAGAGGGCACACCACCGCTGCGACGGCGGCAGGCGGCTCTCCAACTCCCAGCCACGATGCCTGTCCGACGACGTCCGCGTGTTTCGCTCCGGTTGTTGCTGCTGCTGCTGTTCATCGAGTCGGCTGACGGCCGTTGGGCGAGCCGGTGTGGAGACGGCCGAGCGCGGGTCTTCGCAGAAGCCATGCATCGTTGCCCCATCCACCACCCGCACAGCGGAGGCACTGAGCTCCCGTGAAAACGAAGAACTGGGATAGCACGTGTGGCCCCCGTCCGACAGCGCCCCCGACGTGTTTGCCGCCTCGGTTGAGCAGGAGCGGTGCTCGCGACCGCCACCGCACGCCTTCGCTTGGCTCAACTTCGCCGTCGCCGCAGCCCAGCCGCGGCAGCGCTGCTCCTCTGCTACGCTCAACAGCGCCGCCGTCGTGAAGCAGAACGTATACTGCAGCGACGTGGGTGCCAGCCGGAGGAAGTAGTCGGCCGGCGACAGAGGCGGGGCAGCCTCCTTCCGAGGCAAGGCCTGTCCACCACCACCACCACCACTCCCGCCTACACGTTGCTGCTGGTGCTGCTGCTGCTGCTGCTGCTGCACCTCGCACCCGCCTGAGCAAAAGCAGCGGCACAGGCAGGTCACGCGGTGCAGCTCACGCAGCTCGTGGACGCTGATGGCTGTCGTGCCGGCTGCGATATCCAACGGCGACGTCGCCGCAGCAGTGGCGCTGTTTTTACTGTTGACCTTCTGTGGTGACAGCAGCAGGTATCGCTCGTAGACCGCCGTCGTCCCAACCAACTCGTAGCGCGAAGCTAGCAGATAAAAAGGCTGATTCGCATGCCCGGACGCAGGGGCAGAGGAAGCAGAAGCTCTGGTGGCCTTGCACCGCATTACCGCGCATAGGTGGCTCATCGGGCACAGCTGCCAACCGCATACCGTCTGCGGCCAGTCGACCCAAACCTCACTGGGGCCCATGCGCATCGCCACGTCATCCTCAGCAGGAGTGACGCAAAAGGTCTGCACGGACGTTGTCGCCGCTGCCAGCTGCACCGCAGACAACTCTGCGGGCCAGGCTGACGGCGTCGATGAGGGCGGCTGTGGAAAAGCAGCGACGCCGGCCACTGCCGTCGCCGTCGTCGTGTCGCCATGTTGCGGATCTAAGAAGAAGAGCAGCGGTTTCTCCTGGCCATAGAGGGTGCATTCATCGACCGTTGGGAGGGACGTCTGCAGTGGTGCGAGTGGGGCTGAAGCGACGCCAGAGGCGGAGGGAGTCGGGTTGTTCGTCGTAGCGGCAGCCAACTTGCCCAGTAGCTCAAAAATGGCTGCACTCATCTGAGTCGTCAACAAAAACGAGCACAGAGAAAGAAAGGAGAAAAAAAAAAAGATGGCGTTTTCTTTTTTTTTGTTGTTGTTGTTTGTTTGCTTTGTCTTGTTTCTTTTTGATCTGGGCACAAAGCACTTCTGAGTCTGGGTCAAAGCATGCCTTTCGACAAAAAAAAAAAAAAGAAAGCTACAAAAAGACGTATTTAGAAGGCACAGGGATGAAAATAACAAAAAAGGGGGGGGCTGTGCCTCCGCGACACTTGGCTAATTTTATCCGACGCGCAGAGAATGCTATACGAAAAAAAAAAAAGTGCTTTTTTCTCCTCTTAGCTGCTTCTGTTTGGATCTGTCAGTACAAAACAAGCAAAAAGCAGAAACATAAATTCACGAAAACCTAAAAAAAAAAAAAAGAGGTTGAGAACAAAAAAAAAAAATCGGTGCTATTCGGGGAACACAGTTCTATATGCACTCCCAAAGATATAAATAAGTGTATATACCTTTAATTAAATATAACACAGAGATTGCTGTCTTTTTGTTTTTCCCTCCTCCTTTTTTGTTATATAAAAGTCACTAAAATTGCACGAAGCGTATTCGTTTGCTAAAATCTCTTTTTACTTACTTTTTTTTTTCTCTATCGGCCCGCCTCCGTACGGCAGTAACAGTAAAAAGGTGGACCACAGTAAGCTCCGTTTCAGCAGGACTGTGGAGAAAAGAAGAAACAAAAACGGACTTGGAAGCCAAGCTTCTTCGCTAAACTTAGAAAAGAGGAGAGCTGCGTTTTTTTTTTTTTCTTCTTCTTCTTTCCTTTCGTTGTTGTTGTGTGTGTTTGTGTTTACTTCGCAGCGTTGAAAAAAAAAAAAAGAAATCACAAAATCGAAATCGTTGCTGGAGATGCAAAGCTTGTATAGAAGTACACAGTCCAAGCAAACCACCAAGCACACGAGCAGAAAAAAAAAAAAAAAAAAAGAGAGAGAGAAGTGGATTAAATAGTCGATGAGGCGGAAAAAGAGAAGCTGAGCCAAATCAAAATTACGGACACCAATAAGAACTGTATACAAGGCGGGGTCGTGAACTTGAAGTGAGGGAGGGGGCGGAATCAGTTCACACTGGTGAAGTTAGAAGAAAAAAAAAAAAAAACAGTAGCTTTCATGAAAGCAAAAGGAGAAAAAAAGCTAACAGAGGTAAACGTGTACGACGCAAAAAGCGACTACAAAACTGCGTGGTGAGTGATTACAGTGGAGAAGCAAACTCGTGAAAAAGTGAAAGAGACACAACGGAGAGCGTCAAGGACAAAAACAACAGAAAAAAGGGCCCTTGAGGTGTAGTTCACAAAATGCTCCGGGCACACGTCGAGAGAGCTTCACGAGTTTCGACAAATAATATTATCGAGACGTAAGAGAAACGGCGGCGGCGTTAAAGAGTACGTAAAGAAAAAAAAAAGGAAGCAGAGGGTCTTCTGTCTGCTAGGAACAAAGTACTTAATCTATAGTAATAACTTCGTATAACATCAAAGGAAGGAAAGAGGAGAGGGGAGAAGGGGGGAAAGAAAGGTTGACCTCACTTATATAAATATATATTGATATATATATATGTAAGTGTGTGTGTGTGTGTAGGTGTACCTTCTCTTTTTCTTTTTTCTTTTCTTATGTGTGGACAACAAGTAGAATTCGGCGACTCGCAAAGAACGCAACGATCGCCTTTTACAGCGATACGCCGAAATAAAAAAGCAAAAGAAAAAGACGAACAGACGAACTAAAGAAGAAGAAAAAAAAAAAAAGAAGAAGAAAACTGAGCTGGAGAAGTGTATAAAAATATGACTTTTTTTTTTGGCGAGTAGGCTTGCTTCTCTCCTCCTCCCACTTATATATATATATATATATATATATATATATATATATAAGATATCACAATATATATTTATATATGATGAAAATAAAATACGGAATTTTCACAAAAAAAAAAAAGAAAGGAATAGTTGAGAAGTCAGAAAACAGCAAAAGGCAACTGGCAACGGTCCACAATACAAGTGACACTTGGCGCGAATCTGCAGCCTCGAGCCCTGCTTTCGACCCGTAATATGAAGCTATCTCTCGGTCTATGTGACCTTCTTCGTGTTTCCTTTTTTTTTCCCCCCCACCGTATTCAGCAAAGATGAGTAATTAATAACAGAACTGAGCTATGATTGTTGTTTGACAATGAAAAGTAGAGGGTGTTCTTTAACCAAAATCAAAAAGAAGAGGAGAAAAAGGGGGTTTTGTGTTACTGTTTAAACCTACTATAAAAATAGTGTACACGGTATTGTAAGCACACGCGTCCATGGTGTAGAGGTAATATCAAGGAGAGGACAGTATTTAGACACAATGCACATAAAGATGAGATAAAGAGAGTTTAAAAAAAAAAAAGAGAAGAGAAAAGAAAATAGCAAGTTCGACGATAAGGTGAGCGGGAAGCACAGCGCCCATAGAAACACCCCCACATGTTTCACAATAGAACAACGAAAACAGCCGATAGGATGACCTGCTCACGCCAAAGATCCATTTAGTACCTTTTTTTTGTTGTTGTTCTCTTTTCCCGCGTGAGTTAACAGCGTAGAGAGGTTAGAAAGCAAAAAAAAAAAAAAAGGCATGGCGTCCCTCCATAACTTTTTACACGCACACGATACGAAAAAAAAAGAAAAATGTTGTGACATTTGCAAGTGCTCGCGTCGCTTCGTCTACTTCTCTTCTTTTCTTTCAAAGGTTCTGCACAAGAGGCAGAGGCACCGTGCACGGAAGAGCGCGACACTGAGCCGCAAGCAATAGCAAGACAGAAAAACTCAATTAGAGATAGAAAGAGAAGAAGTTCTTCGATCAAAAGGAGGCCTGTGAGGAAAATAGAATAAAGCATAGAATATGTAATAAAAAGGCAAAAACCGAACTCACGTTAACTTATACTTCGAAAGAGAACAGCATTAGAACAAAAAGCTGTTAGTAGCTGTTTAGACTGCGCGGCACGGGCACATGAGCATCTATTCACGCGTATGCGATTGTCTGTGTGTGGGTGGGAGAAGACACAGAAGGATGTGCTACGATGTATATCAGGGGGGAAAAAAGGAAAGGGCGGTGGCCTCTTTCTTTCTTCCACCCGCAATTCACCCCTGTTTCGCCGACGGGGTTGCCGGTGAAGCGTCGTCGCTTGCGCCGACAACCTGATAATCGCCTGTGGTGCCACCAATTCGGATGAAGCTCTCGCCCTTCTCGCGCAGCATGTCCTCGATGTTCCGCGCCTCGTCCATAAACCAGCCGAGGTTGTCCGCCAGGAGGTGTTTCGCGCCGCAGTTCGGGCATTCCACAATGACGATCCCTTTCGTATACGCGTGCTTGCTGAAGCGCTTCACCATGCGGTACTCACAGGGGCCGCAGGTGAAAGCGGCCACCATGTCGCCGTCCGCTGGCCCGATGCCAGCACCGCCCATCACAGAGCTCTTTTCCTTTTCGGGCTGTTGCAGCGCGGCGATGATGCGCTGCTGATCGTTCGCAGACAGCTTGCTGAGCTGCTCAGCGACGGAGGGGGCAGATGGCGGAGACTCCTCTACAGGGAGGTTTGCGTGCACCACAGAGTTGTTGTTCTTCACCGGCTCGTCTCCAGTCGACTCCCCCGCCTTTGCAGCGTTGAAGGAGTTCCAGCGCAGTGGTGTCACCACAACAGCTGACGCGGCTGCAAGGGAGCTACCGCGGCTGTGGTGCGTCGTATGAGTCGTGAATGGAGGAAGTGGTGTGCGGCCAGTCGTGCGCACTGCAAGCGACGTCGCATGACATGCTGCCACAGACAGCTTAACTGCTTGACGGAGCATCCTCCCTTTTTTTTTTTTTTTGCTTATGAAGTGAGAACTAGCAAAAAAAAAAAACTACTTGACGTTTCATTCGATATGTAAGAAAGATATTCAAAAAAAAAAAAAAAGAAGAAAAACAGAAAGAGAGAATGAGTTCAAAGGCTGGCGCCAACATCTCAACCCTACTACTACTACTATAAAAATCACTATTGTTATCATATACATATGTGTACTTTTTTTTTTTTTTTTTGCATGCAAGCTTTTGACGATTGGGTCGTCACATGCCAAGGTTCTACCCAATCTACTCTTAAAAACGAAAAGAACGTATTTCGTCCATTGCACATCAGCTGGACTCTCTTGAAGCGCGTGCGGGGCCTTGATCCTCCTGGTTGCGCCACGAAGCCGTACGCAGCGTTTTCCTTTTTTTTTTTTTTGTGTGTGTGTACGTGTTGTTACTGAGACACTTTGTCACTCGTAATCTCCAATCGAGCAAGGTAGTTCGCAGAACAATGAGAGAGAAAATAACATATACCTATATATTGATATAGGTATATTTATATATAGCAAGACCCACAAGAACAGCCATGAGGACCAGATTCGAACGTTTGTCTATGGGACAGCAAAACACCATCGCGCAGCACGAAAGCGGACAGCGGTAGAAAGAGATAAAAAAAAAAAAACTGCTATCATGAACTTTAGATTCTGTTTCATGCTTTTCATTTTTTTCTTCTCTTTCTTTGTTCCTCACAGCGCGTACTCCGGGAGCGCTCCTCTTCCGTGATGGCGAACCGCCCGCTAATCTGTGTTGCCAGCAGGCAGGCGCTCCACCTGCACTTTGCTGTCCTCGCGACTCGCGCCTGCCCGGTCGCCTGGGCTCGAAAAGAACGCCTGCACCGTCACGGTGCGTAGCGAGCCTATCATGCCCAGCAGGGCGCCACCGCCGATGACGGACGACAGGAGACCACAGAGGCCGACAACGCCGATGCCGATCGTGTACGCCGGCAAGTCTTGAGAGGCGGCAGCAGCGGTCATCACCGGCGCACCCGAGGTGTTGTACATGGCGGGCAGCGCAAGTGTGGTGGCAGCCAGCTGCACGCCGTAGTACAGCGTGAAGGAGGAGTGGTCCCTGATGGCCTCCGCCACCGCGGCAGGTGAGCTGGACACCGCAGACGACGACGACGACGGCGACGGGGCAGCGGTGGGAAACACCATGTACATGAACATGATGATGCCGACTGCACACGTCAGCAGCCGCGGCAGCGCCAGCACCCTGTCGAACGCCGAGTAGGCCAGCGCGCGCAGCAGCAGGTCAGGAGCATGGTACTCCGTAGTGAATAGGTAGCGTGAAGGCCGACCTGGTACCACCCAGGGACCACGGTTGCGGTTCGTGGACAAGGAGGGCGACGCCATGCTGCTCATGCGTCCGGGGACGGTCGCGGAGGGCGAGATCGTCGTCGAGGTGCTGTGGAACTCCGCCGGCTGCACATTACCACCTGTTCGACTGCAGCAGCTGCTGTTGTTGTTGTGCACTGCGCTAGCCACAGAGTGCAGTGGATGAGAGGAACCCGCATCACCTGCACTACCGGCAACCGTCGAAATGTGAGAGAAGCTGCTGCTCGGAGTGAACTCGGACACGCCGACACTCCACCCCCACGACACGGTCGAGGAGCCTCGCTCCAACTCGCAAGGTCGCTCGCCAGCTCGTTGCTGCTGGCCGTGGCGGCGGCGGCGCCGGCTGGGACTTGTCGGGCTTGCTGTCGTCAGCGTGGCGGCGTGCGCAGAGGCGTCGCTCGGCGCGCTCTGTAGTCGACGCCAGCTGCGGTAAACACGGTAGAGGCACCACGCGCACAGCAGGTCCAGCAGCGGCACCATGCCAGGGCAGGCGACCAACATCGCCACGGCGAGCTGCTGCTGCAGGGCGGACCAGCCTGGGCAGAGGTGGCGCACCAGTGCAAGAAGTGCGGCCGCGCCGTCGGTGAGCGACGTGTCGGCAGCGCCCCCTCCTCCTCCCCCTCCCTCTCCTCTGCTAACAGGGCTAGCGGCGTAGCGTAGGCCGTGCACCTCCCAGAGGTACAAGGCCACCGACAGCACCGCCGCAGCGATATAGGTGGCTGTGAATACGAGCAAGCAGCGTTGCAGTGTCGTGGGCCATAGGAAGACCATGAGCCAGAAGCAGGCCGCGAAGAGCGTGAGCGCGACGCTCGCGGCGAGGCTGCAGCGACGGCGCCAACGCCACCCCCAGCCCTCCCACTCCTCGCGGTACTGCGCCAGCACAGTGAGAAAGGGAATGGCCGCCCCATCCGCGGCACCGCACTCCAGATTCTTCGTCAGCCGCACCGGCACCTGGACGCGCCGATCGCGGGCGAGGTGGCGAAAGATGTCGAAGTGGTTCAGCCGCGCCGCCATCTCGATCGGCGTCGCCACGATGCACTCCAGTGCCGACGGCGACAGCGCGTGGTGCTGGAGCAGGTAGTAGGAGTTGCACAGCGTCGTCGTCGCCTTGGGCAGGCGGTTAGGACGCAGGTGTGGGTGCTGCAACAGCCAGCTGACCACCTCCGCACTGCCGGCCATCACACAAATCTGCAGAGGGGTCATGTAAAAGCCGGCGTTCACCTCGATGGCGGGGTGGTCGAGCAAGTAAAGCAGAACCTCCCGCCAGTGCCGCGCCGACAGCAGCGGACGCGCCTTCGTGTCCCTGCGAAAGGCACCGTTGTGCGCGTCATCGGTCGGCAGGTCGAAAACCGCCGCCGTCGTTTCAGCCTCACGTGGCGAGGCTGCGACTTCACAAGCCCCGTGGCTGCTACGCTGCCCTCTTCCCTCCAACGCCACCTCCGATGAGCGACCACTTAACAGCGGGTTGTCCAGTTGACCGCCCTGCTGTGCAGCAGGGGACGCGGCGAAAGGCGGCGAGCGGGCCGCCAGACCCTCCCTAGCACTCCTGTCTAGGTGCGTCGCCAGCAACGGTGTCGCGCTGATCTCCTTCTCCGCTGCCTTCATCTCGTCTGGTCTTAGGAGGGTAGGCGATGTAACGTCTTGGTGCGGCTTAGCCGCGTGCAGCAACGGCGTGGACGACGGCGGGTCCAGCTGTTCCTGCTGCTGTTCCCAGCGACGGCAGATCAAATATTGACGCAGCGCGTAGAGCAACGCGGAACTGCTCTCGTTGTTGGCGAACCGGTTCACATTCACCTCAGCCGTCTCGCCGAGAGTGTGCATGGCTCTGATGTTGCCCGTCACAACGGCCACGTAGAAGGCACCGCCGTAGTTCGGACGAATGCGGTGGTGGGACAGCAGAAACGGCAGCACCACCTCTTCCTGATGACAACGCACGGCGACAGTGAGTGGGAAGCCCGTGTTGGGGTCGAGCGACTTCACCTCCAGCAGCAGCTGCAGCAGCTCGACATCCCCCATGCCGGCTGCCACGGCAACCGGTGCGCACATGGCCCAATCCCAGAAAGGGTACGTGAGCAGCAGCCGCACAAGCTCCAGGCGAAGGCATGGCAGGGGGTGTTGCACCGCCACATCCACCACGCCAGCCCCCAGGACCATCCGCTGCTCTGCGAAATCCGTCAGCTGCCGCTGCAGCGGCTCCAACACACGCTGGCACGCCGCACGAATGTAGCTGGTGGTCCCGCTCAGCGACCCGTTGTCACTCCAGCTCCCGGTGGAAGAGGCAGGACCGCGCACCGCGAAGGGCGAGACTGGCTGCGAGAGAGAGGCACCCGCCGGTACTGCCGTCGATAGCGGGATAGTCGCGAAGGACCTGCTGCCCGCCGTTGTAATGGTGTTACCAACACCAGTGCCTTGCGCCAATGGCGGGGAAACACTGCAGGAGGAAGTACCGGAGGCAGCGGCAACAGCGGCAGCCAGAAATGCGTTGCGACGCCCGACCACCTCCGCACGTGTGGAGCTGCTGCCGGACACGCCGGGATTCGCAATGGGTGTCGTGATGGAGTGGGGGCGAGTGTGTTCAGGTGTAGCCGTGATGTGGCTCGCCGACATGGACGGGGACGATGACGACGACGACGGTGCTTCCCCGCCTGCTGCTTTCGCCGCTGTTGCCTCGTTCACCGAGAGCTTGGCGAGGGTGTCGAACTCGTACAGACGCGCAACGAGCCGCCACAGCTCGCGCTCACATGGCTGACATGGCAACGGCGTCGTGTAGGCGCTGTCCACGATGAAAGGGTCTTTTGGCCACGACATGAAGTCGGTCAATAAAAAAAAAAAAGTATATATATATATATATATATATATATATATAACTCTAATTTCAACACGCAAGCACAGTGGTACTTAAATACAAAAAAAAAAAAGCCAAAAAGCGACGTTAGCAGGAACCAGAGGCAGAGGGGGAAAAAAAAGGTCCTTTTTATTTCTGTGAACGACCTTGGTTGCGCCAAGCAGTTTAGCAATGAACACTAGAAAAGAAGTGCTCAGATCGTGGGAAAGTAAACCACAGGGAAGGAAAGAAAAAAAAAAAAAGAGGAAAAAAAGAGCCCGGCACGCGTGCCGCCCTGCAGATAACAACAGCGGGAAATAACAATAATAATAACAATAATAAAAGGGTGCGCCGTTATGCTACTTGCACTCAAGCAGTTGCCTTTGGTTAAATCTTGCAAAGAGCTGCTTGATTGCTTATCTGTCGGTGCTACTGTACGCGTCTCGTCGGACTTTCAAAAAAGGCCTAAATAAATTAAGAACATATATATATATATATATATATGAACACGTTGTAATGCGTAAAGCTCGTTTTTATGATACATGCTGCATAGCCATTAGCAGCATGTATCCCCAGCTTCTCAGACCTCAGCGAGAAATTCAACAGTTTTTTTTTTTTTTGCTATATTGAAGCTTCCTGTAAAAGCAGGCGTAAGTAACAGAGTTTTGATTTACGAGTGTGTGCAAGGGTGAGAAACGAGACCATAAAAGAAAAGAAGAATGAAGGCCATAAGGAGAGAAAAAAAAAAATGAGGATAGGTAGCTTCAAAAGGATAGAAAAGACATTAAAAAAAATGAGCACTCATCAGCTTTTATGCCAATTTACCGCCGTCAAAAAGTGACATCGAAATGCCTTGATCGCTACGGGGCTTTCAGAATAGCCTTCTTGTAAAAGAAACAAGAAGCGCAGTGCGGCCTTTTCTCTCTCTCTCTTTCTTTTTTTTTTTTTTTTGGTGCTATCATTGTTGTTGCTTTTATGATATTGAGGAAAACGCTCAGGCAACAAAAAAAAGAAACAGCACATTTAGCAATAAAAAGTGATTATCCCTCTCTACGAGTGAAAAAAAAAAAAACACATAAAGAGTCTACGAAGAGCAATTACGCTTTGCACCGAATTACAGTAACATCGCGTTCAAAGCACATTTATATATAGACGTTACCACCACACATACAAGTGCGAGCATTCTTTTTGAGGCACTTTATATATACATTTCAGCTCAGCTTCAACGCGCTTTCTGATGATGTGTCCGTGAGAAAGAAAAAGGACGTACTCTAACCTACTTCTTTTCTCAGCAGTAATACATGCTTACTTTACTTTTTTTCTCTCTTTTCTCTTCACTCTGCAAGGAATAAGCAAAAGAAAGCAAGAAAACGAGAAAAGAAGCTGAACAAGGATATGAGAATAAAGAGGCGTGCAAATTGGAGAAATGGTGGTACTCGATAAAAAGAAGAAGAAAACAACAACAACAACAAAAAAAGCAAACGGTTAAAGACACGGCTGGTCCTTAAAAAAAAAAATGGCAAAAGTACCGCTCATCTCAACTGAAACTCCGTCACTGCAATGAAGAAGGGGGAAAAAAAAAGTAAGGCCTTTTATGCAAGTGTATGAAAAGATCAACCAAAGCAAGCCAACCTAAGAACAATAATAAAATACAAGGGGAAAAAGAGACACAACAGCCGAGCAAAGGAAGCGTAAACAACAAAAAGAAAGCACAGTTGTATACTCCGAACACAAACAAAAAATATATATATATATAAGATATGGAAGACGAAGAAGAAAAAAGAGCGTCATCCTGTTTTATTATTCAACTCATCTTCCAATGTTAGACGACTGAACAAGAAGAACAGATCTTATTGAAGGGTTTCTCGTGAAGCTCTAGACAAGATCGTAGAGGGACAAAAAAAAAAGAAAAAAAAAGGCTCAATATGTGTGTTTGTACGTGAAGCTATAAATTCGTTAACAAAAAAAAAAAAAAGGATGGAGCAAACGGAGTAGAGTCTTTCACGTGGTGAAAAGTGTACGCATGACAACAGAAGAGAAACAAGGAGGGATGAAAATCCCCCCCCCCTTCCCCCCCCCCCAAAAAAAAAAGAGCAGCTGAAGAAAAAAAAAAAGCTCCTTTTTTTTTCACCCTATGAAAAGGAAGAACGAAGTAAAAAAAAAAAAAAAAACGCCAATGCAAAAAGCGAAAAAAGTGAAATTTGAAACGCGGGCGCTGAATGGCAACGAAATAGCATGGGGTATGACTTTTGACTGCCTGAACAACAACAACAAAAAAAAAGAACAGTAAGCACGAGAGACAAAATAAAAAAAGAAGAAGAAAAAAAAAAACGAACTACTCTTGTGTTTTACGAACACGAAGAGAGAGAGAGAGAGAGAAAAAAAAAAAAGGTAGCAAAAAAAAAAAAAAGGCACGCACACTTACCGTGTACTGCACTCGGTTCTTGGTAATCGCGATGGAAAAAGGGGGAAAGGTACATATAAAGAAGCCCTCGAGCTTGTCATCTGTCCTACGAAGCCCTGTCCCACGATAATGCTCTACAATGCTGAAGCCAACATCGTAAAAGCTGCATTTCTTTCCTCCACCCTACAGCTGCTTTACTTTTCCACTTTTCTGAGGTACTAAAGCGGTCATTGTACATTGAACTCCTACAACGGATTGGCCGACGGGTAGCCATTGTTTGGGTTCATACCACCTTGGTTGACATTATTCTGATAGTAGCCTTGCTGATATGGGTTAGGGTTAGGGTTAGGGTTAGGATTAGGGTTACTGTAGTACTGCGCCGGCGGAGCTCCAGAGGGCTGCGCCAGAGCCGGATCGCCGCTGTAGTTGTAGTACGCCGGCTGCGCTACGGGGTAGCCGTTGGCAGGTTGCTGCGGCGGAGCCCCGTAGGAGTTCGGCGCACCTTGCGGGCCTTGATAGTAGTTCGGACTGTAGTCATTGTGCTGGCTCTGGTGGTAATTCTGCTGTTGTTGCTGTTGTTGTTGTTGTTGTTGCTGGTACATCTGCTGCTGCTTCTTCTCCTTCGCTGCTGAGGCGGCCTGTGAGACGCAGCAGGCCACACAGCAGGCGCACAACGCTGCACACAGGCCAATGCAGAGCGCATCACCACCGTCAAAGTCGCCGTACTTTTTCTCGCGTTCGTACAGCAGCACCAGCGTCGTCTCTGACTCAGCAGCGGCAGCACCCGCCGACGACGACAGCTCCGCAGGCAGCTGCAGAACACCGTCGCAGCCCAGCACCTCGTGCAGCGTCGTGCTGTCGTGCAGCACCACAAGCGTCTCCTCCGCCTCTGCTCCTATCTCTACCACCGTGTCGCCGTCACCCGCGCGCGCCTCCGCAGTCGCAGCAGCAGCGGCAGCAGCCGGCACGCGCACCGCAAAGAACTGCGCACGCGCCAGCGAGTCACCCGACGCCGCTGCCGTCCTCGCCGCCTCCTGCGACATCAGGAAGCTGCGCAGCACGTGCACCGTCGTGTACGGCGACACGCGCAGACGCGTTCCGTGCAGCTTGCGCAGGGCCCGCAGCGCCGCAGCCGACGATGCGGCCTGCGCCACCACCTCCTCCAGCGCCGCCTGCGCACTGGCCGTCGCCTCCACGCACAGCACCGACACCAGCGGCTCGCCCGGGCCCGCCGGCGCAGTCGCCAGCATCGCCTCCATCTCGCCGTTGTGTGACATGCGTCTTGAGAGCAAAAGCGATTGTGATTTTTCTAAACAAAAAAAAAACGCTGGCAAACAAGCAAACAGAAAAACAAACAGTATGTATATATAATTAGTTGGTACTTCAACGTGAAGACAAGAACTAATAAACTGAGCAAGAGAAGCGAACCTAAAAGGAAAAAAACTAATAACGACTTTTTTTTAATGTTGTGTTTTGGACTTTTGTGTAAGCGGTGCCGTGTTTTCTGGCAAAGTGCGGCTAAGCAGCCGTCGAAGTAGCAGAGTAAAAGGGTACGTTCGAGAAAAAAAAAAAAAACAAGAGGACCCCCAGGAGCGAAAAGTGAGAAGGAAAGCAAAAGTAAGCACGAGAGTCCCACACTTGTTTTAGTTTGGCTACGTTACACAGCAACTTCCCGCATGGTGCCTAAAAGAAAGCTCCGCCGCACGGATCGGGAAACTCATTGGTACTGCCTTATAGAATGCCTCATTAGGCATCGGCAGATGACGGGGAGTTTCCACCTTTTCTGTGAGTTTTCTTTTCACGTTTCTTTTTTCCCTTTAATGCAATTAGTCGTACAGCTACTTCAATTGAGTAGTTTTTCTTTTTTTAATTCTGTTAAGCCTGAGTTGCCCTCAAGGGTGAGCAGGTTACGATCGGAGATCTTAAAACACACCAAACACTTTACAGAAGGAGTACAAAGAAACTCGATATCTTCAAATTCGAATGTGCAGTTCTTCACAGCTATAAACAGCGTTTCGATTCCCCAGCTTTTTTTTTTTTTAATTTCCCTGCTTAAGTCTTCCGTCCCTGTTAAAGTTAAAAAAGAAAAAAAAAACGGACGTTGCCTGTGCCAAGGAAGATTACAAAAGCGGGGACCAGCGGAAAGGAACAACTGAGGTTCTTTTTTTTTTTTTGCGTTTCGTGAAGAAAGAAGCGGAAAAAAGTGCACACATATATCGAAAATACTAGGAGGAAATCGAACTTATGCTACTCATGTCACTCGACTTGTAGAGAAGAACAAAGGGGGAAAAAAAAAGGCAGGTTGCTCCTCCCTCCCCTTTCCCCACAATAAGCAAGGCAACCTCCTGTTGCCAAGTTCCCACACAACGCTCAGCAAATCAAAAAAAAAAAAGAAAACTTGACTCTATCAACAATGGCTTTAGAAGGAGGAAAAAAAAAAAACAGAGCGAATAAAAGAAGTACCAGCAAACGCAACTAAAAAAAAAAAAAAACGCCTTAAGCGGTAACAAAAAAAGCAGCAAAAGATGTTGTAAAAAAAAAAAAAAAAACTCTGCACTTAGCCGCAGATGCTCTTTCTTCTATGCATCGGCGTGGCTCGGTGACAAAGCTCATGTTTCTCTTAACACTGCGTTCAGATAAACGAGAATTTCACCTGAAGAAACCACATCGTTAAATGAAGGCAAAACTAGCAGCAAAAAAAAAAAAAGCAAGAAAAGAACCGTAATTATGTTAAAAAAAAAACGGAAAAAGCACTACAATAATACTGGTGTGACTTGAAGAGGCCTTCAACTTTGAAAAGGAAGAAGAAAAATCACAAAGCAAATATAAAAAGAAAAAGAACTGTTTTGATGCTTCTTCTTTTATTATGAAAAGAAGACTGTGAAAAGAAACGAGCAGCAGTGCCTTCCCGGCACACACATGCTATCCCAGAAAGAGAGGCTCTAGGCGGACTCCTCGGCCTCTACGCATCTCTCTCTTTCTCTTTTGTTATGGCTTCTTAGGCGCATCTCCCTGCCCGCTCGCAGGGCTCCAAATCGCTTCCTCTCCGGCCGTATTGATAGGGCTCCAACTCCAACCAGGGGCGTCGTCGTTCACCTTCAGCGACCCATACTGCGGCTGCGTCTCCATACGCTGCGTTGCAGCAGCACTGCCACCGCCGCCGCTGCTCGCATGATCGTCGGCCGCCGCAGCCTTCGTCGAGGGGCAGCTCGGGTTCTCAATTCTTACGGCGGGTGGCGGCGTATTCCTCTCTGTTGGACTACCCAGCGTCGGCACCTCATTGGCCCTGTCCGGGTCTGCCTTGAAAGTCAAGCCTCCTTCTTCCTTCTTCTTCTTCACGGGGTCGTCCTCGTCACTCTTGTGATCTTCGTTGATGGAGGACGGGTACTGGGGTGGCGGCAGGCCGTGCGGGGACGAGCCCTCGGCAAGCGACGATGCGGACGCTTCCGCGGTGCGCGCCGGCGGCGGCGATGGGTAGTACGTGTACGTAGACGGCTGATTTACAGGGTACCCGTTTACGGGTTGCTGTTGCTGCAGCTGAGGCTGCGGTGGAGCTCCGCACAAATTGGGCGATGCCGGGCCCTGGTAGTAAGGCTGTTGAAAGGGCGGCATACCTTGTAGGTAGCCGCCCTGCTGCACACCTGGCGGGGGCAATGGCGAGGGGCCACCGTTCGGCCATTGCTGCTGCTGTGGCGGAGGCTGTGGCTGGCTCTGGTAGTAGCTCTGCTGCTGTTGCTGTTGTTGCTGCTGCTGCTGCTCCTGTTCTTTCCGAGCTTTCTTCTCCTTTCTCGCCTGCTTCTGCTCGTTGACGGTTTTGACCGTTTCGCGAATACACATGCTCGCAATCCACCCTCCAATGGCAGCGCAAAAGCCGAAAATGCAGGCGTCGATCATGTCACCGTATACACGCTCACGCGTGTACAGCAGCACCAGCGTCGTCTCTGACTCAGCAGCGGCAGCACCCGCCGACGACGACAGCTCCGCAGGCAGCTGCAGAACACCGTCGCAGCCCAGCACCTCGTGCAGCGTCGTGCTGTCGTGCAGCGCCACAAGCGTCTCCTCCGCCTCTGCTCCTATCTCTACCACCGTGTCGCCGTCACCCGCGCGCGCCTCCGCAGTCGCAGCAGCAGCGGCAGCAGCCGGCACGCGCACCGCAAAGAACTGCGCACGCGCCAGCGAGTCACCCGACGCCGCTGCCGTCCTCGCCGCCTCCTGCGACATCAGGAAGCTGCGCAGCACGTGCACCGTCGTGTACGGCGACACGCGCAGACGCGTTCCGTGCAGCTTGCGCAGGGCCCGCAGCGCCGCAGCCGACGATGCGGCCTGCGCCACCACCTCCTCCAGCGCCGCCTGCGCACTGGCCGTCGCCTCCACGCACAGCACCGACACCAGCGGCTCGCCCGGGCCCGCCGGCGCAGTCGCCAGCATCGCCTCCATCTCGCCGTTGTGTGACATTTTTCAATTGCCGTTTACCTTCAAAAATGAGCTCTACTAGCGTTGAGAAATACTCAGGCTTCTTGAGATCGTACGATGAAACTGCCAGCTGTCGACGAACCGAGGAAAGTAATGTTTCGTTTTTTTTTTTTGAAAAATGAAGACGTACAGAAAGCGGAATAGGAGGTGAGGTTGAACCAGCATCATTGGTACGTGCTTTAAAAACGAAAAAAAAAAAAAAGAAAGGAGAGAAACACGTTACAACAGCACTCCAGCCGCAGAGCACAGCCTGCAGAAAAGGGGAAAAAAAAAGATGCCGGAGTCAGTCAGAGAGAGAACCCGCCGTCGGGCCTCATGCATGCATCTTCCATTGCCGCTCATAAACTAGCTCACAACGAGTATGTCTTCAAGTCTACCTTACAACGCTCTACAAGAGATGAACAAGTTTACCTTGCTGTGGCCCTTTTAGCTCGTTTGAATCCTACTGCTACAATTCAGTGAAGAACAGAGAGAAAAAAAAAAAAAGAGTGTAGAAGAATACATGTGAAAATACCCTCATCCGAGGAAAAGTGTAATACTCATTCCCAGTAAATGAAAAAAAAAAAAAAAAGCAAGGGAGAAAACAAAAAAGCAAAAAAAATTAAATTCCAAGCAACAACAACAACAAAAAAAAAAAAACAGAGTTCCATTTTGAAGGCAGCATGCTACGTCCATATAAGTACATATATAACGAAAAGAGTCTAAGAGGAAAACAAGAGTTTATTGACCCCCTTCTAAGCATGAATACGGTTTAAAAAAAGACTTGAAATTGAATTAGCCTCTACTGAGCTCTACGTTGGTACTCAGAACTGGGGCAAAAAAAGATCTCACGTAGTATTTTCAAAAAAAAAAAAAGGAATCAGATAAATAGGGAAGAAAAGAAAAAGCTCAGAGATGCAACTACGGAGCATTTGCATCGCAGCGTTCAAGTAAAGACAATCGCCCTCCTTGACATGTTATTACGGTTTTCACACGATTAAAAAAAAAGGGAGGGAGTGAGGGGCAACTCATCGACATGCTACAGCGGAGTCGGGCCAGGAAACGGACCTCCGGTGTTGGTGTTATTGTAGCCAATGTTGTTGTTGTTGCACGCGTTCGGAGGCACGCTGTATCCGTTCATTGCTGCACTGTTGGCATTGTTGTCGCATCCAGTTGACGCGTACAGGTTGTTGTAGTAGCCTCCGTTGTTTCCATTATTGCAGTCGCCGTTGTAGCTGTAGCTCTGAGTGTTGTTGTTGTTGTTGCTGCCGTTGTAGCTGTTGGCCGGCACACCATCATTTCCACTGTAATTTAGGTCGCAGTTGTTTGCGTTGCTGGACTGCTGGTTGTTCTTCTTCGCGGTATAGCCACGTTTGAAGACGCTCGCGGCAATGCAGGTGCTAATAGCGCAGCAGAAAGCGATGAGCACCACGCCAGCACCGAAACCGAAGCGAGTGTCGCGAGTGTAAAGCAGCACAACAGTGCGCAACGGAGTGATGGACGGGGAAGGAGAGTTAGCAGCGCCCTCCCCTTGCTGGACCTCGCGCGTGTCCTCAGCCGTCGCAGGGACACATGCAGACGACGACGAGGCAGCAGGCACCGCACACGCTGGACTTGGCGTCGTTGCCGCAAAGGCGAGCACGGTTTGGTCGCGGCTCAGCGCGGCCAGCTCCACCGACCCGGAGAGCGGGATCAGCAGGTCCGCCGATATCTCCCGCGTCACCGTCACAGGGCCATCCGCGCTTTCCACCGTCACAGTCGGTTCCTGCAAAGCGAAAACGTGCAGCGCACTTGATGACTCCATGCCGCTGCTGCTACTGCTGCTGCGGCGGCGTTCTGCTTGTCCTGGTCTTCGCGACTGCGTCAGCAAAAACGACTGTAGCGTCTGCAGCGAAGTCGAAGCTGGGAGGTTGAGCAGCACGCCATCCGACTGCTTCGCCATTCTGTGAAACGCAGCTGTGCGATCTGGCACCGGCGTCTCCAACACGCGGCGAAGGTGCAGGAGACTCGGCTTCGAGACCTCAAGGCAGAAGACCGACACTACTTTTGAGGACGTCGCGTCAGCCGCAGCGAAGGCAGTATCGACGGAGAGCTGCTGTTGTTGACGCAGCAGCTCGGACGGCGTGGGACTGTGCAACATCGCCTCCATCTCCACGCATGCGGAGGCATCGTCAGCAGGAGAGGCGAGAGGATTGGGTGCTGAAGCGACGGCAGTGTTGTCAAGAAAAGAAATGGACTGACCCATCGTGGCGCGATGCTGCGTTCGCCGATGCAAACTAACAGTAAAAACAACAAGAACAAAATAAGAGGGTAAAGAGAGAAAGCTACAGAACACAACAACAGAAACGCAGGTTTTCATTTACTCCAAAAACAAACAAAAAAAAAACACACAAAGGTACTGAAGGCACTCTAGATAAAAGGAAAACAAAAGAGAGACAACACTAAAAAAAAAAAAAACGTATGAGAAAAAAAGGTGTAGAAGACGCGCTAGCTAAAGAAATCTACTTCTTTGCAGCTTTGCGATATATGCGTAATCTGCGGGTGTACTAAGCTTGCCTGTTCGCTTTGACTTGTTTCGTTTTGTACGTACTAGTTTTTTTTTTTTTTTACTACATGTGCACATTTACAGGTGTTCGAAGAAAAGAAAACAAAAAGAGAACGTCGTTCAATTCACTTGCGAGAAGGAAAACTAAAAAAAAAAAAGGCAGTCAGTTCGGAGAAAAGGAGAGTAAGTAAAGTAGAAAAGCAAACAAATAAATAAATAAATAAAACAGCAACGAGCATAAAAGCGAATGAATGCGGAAAAAAGAAAAAAAAGAGAGAAAAAAAAAGAACTTTTTGGTTTAAACCGGTTTGTAGTACCCACCTCCATCATTGCTGCTGTTGCTCACCGGTGGAGGTGGATAGTACATCTGTGCCTGTGGGACGGGCGCGTAGTTGGCGTTGCCGTAGTTAGGGTTCGCATTCGGGCTGCCATACTGCGTGTAGAAGGTGTTGTCGGTCGTGTAGCCCGCCGCCGGGCCCGCAGGGACCGCCGGGTAGTAGCCGGCATTGCTGTGGCTGCTGTTGTTCAGTGGGTTGCCGCTGTTTGTGCGGGAATGCCGCCGCGGTGACCGCTGCCGCTGACGGCGGTGCCCGCAGCATCCGCAGAAGAACGACACAATCGAGCTCACCAGGCCCCCACAGCAGCAGCAGCCACCCCATTTCGTGCTGCTCGCGTAGAAGAGGAGGAGAGTGGGCGGCATCGCGGCGGCGCCTGTCGCAGCGGCGGTCTGCCACACATGCGGGCTCTTCAGCACTTCGCCAAGTGACAACTCGTCCGGCAGGGCCACCAGCGGCTCGCCTTCGTCGCTGCTCGCCGCCTCCATCTCGGTGCTGTCTTGCTGCGCCGTCTGCGCAGCCGTGACGCCGCCACGTGACACCGCGAAGAAGGAAAGATGGGCATCGTCGACGGTGGTCGTGGCTGTCGCTGTCCCGCTCAGCCGCTGCCGCTGCACCACGCCGCGCACCTCCGCGATGGTCGCTTCCACACCCGCAGTCAGTTCCAGACCTTTCATGCCAGCCCTGGCGAGTGTGTCGGCAGTGGGCACTTCACCGTTGTGGAGGCGGTCCAGCAACGCCCGCACCTTCTCCGTGTTCTCGGTGGTTGCCTCGACGCAGTACACGTTGACCGCGGTCACAGAGGAGGCAGACTGCGGTGGTGCTGTCGCTGCGGTAGCAGCAGTGCTCTTTTCAACGGAAGTCATGATGCTTGGTGAGCTGTTTGACTTAAGCTTCTCTGCTTCGACCACAGCTACGTCCGCACGAACACGACTTAAGGTATGCTGCTTATCCTGTGTTCCTGTAAAGATAGTGGCTCTTTGTACTCCGCTTCGTAAAGCCAGAGAGTAAGATAGGAGAGAAGAAAATAGCAATAATAATACTGTCTGAGCCGTTTACTATCTGTGAAATAGAGAGATAAGAAGGGGAGAAAACAGGAAAGAAAGAAAGAAAACTGGAGAACGAGAGACAAAAAAAAAAAGACACGAACCATACCGAGTGTTCGGCTTCTTTTAATAGAAGCAGGAAAGAACCGTGAGGAAGAGATGCCGCGGAAAGCAGCGCGTTGGAAGCGCGGCAACGCAGCATAGAGCACTGACGATGTGATCAACGAAAACGAAGACGAAAAAAAAAAAAGGTCCA